>CM029407.1:33826754-34508638 GCA_017139565.1 Luffa aegyptiaca | reverse complement strand
ATTGAAGATGAGAACGAAGGCTGGACCCTTGTCGTTCTTCACAAAAAGCAAAAGCAAAGTTATGCACGAAAATAGTCCCGCCTATGTCGAGATAGTAAAAGAAAGGTTAAGTCTCAAAGGAAGAAAGGAAAAAAGAAGTGAAGGAGTTCAAAGCCTGTTGTGGAGGAAAGTGAAGATTTCTTTTGTCCTCCACAACCCATAACTTTGGCAGAATACTTCCTAAGGCGCTTTCTCGATGATAGTCAAAGAGAGGCACTTGAATTTGTCACGTGTCACATTGTGGACATGGTGGAAGATGATGATGTCCCCGCTAGCTCCTCGGGAACGATGGCGAGACCAGGAGACTTATCCTCCTTCAGCATAAAGGATTTATTGTCACTTCCTCAGGAAGCTAAAAGCGTCCTTATTAATGCATTGATAGAGTCTGATGGTACAAACATCCCAACCTCTGAGGCACGCACATGTGCTTCGTGTTGCATGTCTATCGGATTTTCTGATGAAGATTTGTTGCTAGGGTCAAAGCCTCACAATAGACCTTTATTCGTCTCAGGATACATTCGAGAACAGAGGGTTAGTCGGATCCTCATCAGTTGTCAATATAATGCCTAAGTCAACAATGAAGCAATTAGGCATCTTGATGGAGGAACTATCAGTAAATTGGTGATCCAAGGTTTCAATCAGGGTGGACAACGGGCGATTGGCATGATACGCCTTGAACTCATCATTGGAGACTTAAAAGCTGATACTTTGTTCCATGTAATAGATTCTAAGACTACCTATAAGCTGTTGTTAGGTCGTCCTTGGATCCATGGTAATGGAGTCACAACATCTACGTTGCACCAGTGCTTCAAATTTTATCAAGATGGCATCAAGAAAGTTGAAGCTGACACTAACCCATTTTCAGAAGCTTTGTCTCATTTCGCTGATGCAAAGTTTTATCTAAAGAATGAAAACACAGGGGAAACCATACCTGCAGAAATCCCCTTGAAAAAAAAGAAGGGAAAAATAAACTTTTGGTCCCTGAGGTTTGGGTTAAGTGACACTTTGGTCCATGAGTTTTCAAACTCAACAAAAATACCCCCGAGGTTTGAGATAAGGAGCACTTTGGTCCCTGCCATCAATTTTTCTGTTAACTTTTAACGGTTGCTGACGTGGCACTATTATTTTAATATAAAAAATTATTTATTTTATTTTTTAAAATAAAAAATATTTAAAAAATATAAAATATTAATATTTATTATTTTTTTTATTCTTTCTCCCTTTCTCTCTCATCATCTTCTTCTTCTTTCCATCTTCTCCACCTTCTCCTTCCTCCTTCTTCTTCTTCCTATGTCCGGTGACCGGCGGCCACCGCTCTGGAAAAGAAGAAGAAGATGATGAGAGAGAAAGGGAGAAAGAATAAAAAATATATTAAAATATTAATATTTTATAGTTTTAAATACTTTTTATTTTAAAAAATAAAATAAATAATTTTTTATATTAAAATAATAGTGCCACGTCAGCAACCGTTAAAAGTTTACAGAAAAATTGATGGCAGGGACCAAAGTGCTCCTTATCTCAAACCTCGGGGGTATTTTTGTTGAGTTTGAAAACTCAGGGACTAAAGTGTCACTTAACCCAAACCTCAGGGACCAAAAGTGTATTTTCCCAAAAAAGAATGATAAACTCGATTTAGAGCCACAAGCAGATGCAAGAAAGGAAGCTGTTGAAGATGTGAATACTTCCGACCTAAAAAATGGTGAAACGTCTACAAGCCTTGTGAAACCTACGGTTGTAAAGGATGAGAAATGTTCAAATTCACCTATCCTACGATATGTCCTCCTATCTCGACGTAAAAAAGGTGAATCACCTTTCACTGAATGTTCAGAAAGCATAAAGGTCGACGACGTTGAAATTCTGAAGGAAAGTTTCACTACGACTCTTACAAAGATCACAAAGAAAGAGGTTAAGAAACCTGAGGATGACCAGATAAAAATGATTTTGCCTGACAAACAAACTAAAGACGGTTCGACCCCAAGGCATACAAACTTTTAGCAAAAGCAGGTTATGACTTCACAGCTCACACTGAGTTTAAAAGTCTAAGGGGTTTTGATGAAAGATATGAGCTCTGCAACACAGAAGAAGCTTCTAAAGGAAGGTTATAGTCTGCCAACAACAAGAAAAGGGCTTGGATATAAGTCGCCAGAGCCGGTTCGCATAACAAGAAGAGGGAACGCGAAAGTGGCAGACACAAATCATATAACAGTAGAGGAGGTTGATGATTCAAAAGAAAAAGAGAGTGTCGTTCAACGAACTTCTGTTTTTAGGCGCATTAGGCCACCGGTTGCTCGTGCTTTAGTCTTTCAGAGATTAAGTATCAATGAAACGGAAGAAGAAAGCACACAACCTACCTATAGCTCCACTCGACCTTCAGTTTTTCGAAGGTTAAGTATGCCCATTGGAGAAGAAGAGAGTACATTTTCAACTCCGAATGTCACTCGACCTTCAGCTTTTCAAAGGTTAAATGTGCCCATTGGGAAAGAAGAGAGTACATTTTCAACTCAGGATGTGACTCGACCATCAGTTTTCAGAGGTTAAGTGTTACCACGAGAAGAGACAAAAAAGAACAGTCTGCTTCATCGATTTCTCACCGACTTCAGTATGAAGATGCGATGAAAAATGAAAAGATCACGAAGGCTGATGGAGAAATTCGTAGTGCAGTTCCTTCATGAATGAAAAGAAATACCTTTGTTACTGTCGAGACGGATGGTTCCTTGAAGGTAAAGCGACGTGATGTTGTCATCACCAATCCTTCAGAAGAAGATAGTGACCAGGAAGAAGAACAAACCTCTTGTCTTGATATCACTATTGAAGAGGAAACAGAGGTCGAAACATCTGAAGTAGATGAGGACGAAGCACCTTTGTTACTTGAAGACGGCAGCGAATCCACAGTGGATGAGCTTAAGGAAGTAAACTTGGGTACACCAGAAGAGTTGCGCCCAACTTTTATAAGCGCGTCACTTACTCCCGAAGAAGAGGGTGAATATATCAGTTTACTCTCTTCGTATAGAGACATCTTCACCTGGTCATATAAAGAGATGTTTGGACTTGATCCAAAAGTAGCTGTCCATCATCTCGCAATTAAAGAGGGGTATCGACCAGTCAAGCAGGCTCAACGACGCTTTCGCCCGAAACTTATCCCTCAAATCAAAATAGAGGTCAATAAGCTATAGAAGCAGGATTCATCCGTGAGGTAAAATATCCTACGTGGATAGCCAACATTGTTCCTGTTAGAAAGAAGAATAGACAACTTCGTGTTTGCGTTGACTTTCACGATTTTAATAACGCATATCCCAAAGATGATTTTCCACTACCAATCACAGAAATCATGGTGGATGCCACCACAGGGCATGAAGCTTTGTCTTTTATGGATGGATCATCGGGTTATAACAAGATTCGAATGGCTCTTGCAGATGAAGAAATGACAGCCTTTCGATTTCCAAAAGGGATATAGTGTTACAAAGTGATGCCCTTTGGATTAAAGAATGTTGGTGCTACTGATCAACATGCTATGCAAAAGGTTTTCGACGATATGCTGCATAAACATGTCGAGTGCTATGTCTATGATCTTGTTGTTAAGTCAAAGAGACGACAAGATCACTTGAAGGATCTACAAGTGGTCTTTAATCGTTTGAGCAAGAATCAATTGAGGATGAACCCTCTCAAATGTGCATCTGGTGTTACTTCTGGGAAATTCCTTGGGTTCGTCGTTAGACATCAAGGAATCGAAATAGACCAGTCAAAGATTGATGCAATTCAAAAGATGCCAAGGCCTAAAAACTTACATGAGTTGAGAAGCCTGCAAGGTCGTCTGGCCTACATTCGAAGATTCATCTCTAACTTAGCCGGTCGATGCCAACATTTTCAAAGGCTAATGAGGAAAGGAGAAAAATTCGAGTGGGATGAAGCATGTCAAAACGCTTTCAAAAGCATTAAGAAATATTTGCTTAACCCTCCTGTCTTAGGAGACCCCATAGCTGGAAAGCCATTGATTTTATACATCGCTGCACAAGAAAGATCGCTGGGAGCATTATTGGCACAAGAAGGTGAGAAAGGAAAAGAACAAGCTCTTTATTACTTAAGCAGGACTCTAAATGGAGCTGAGATAAATTACTCACCCATTGAGAAAATGTGTCTTGATCTTTTCTTCGCTATTGACAAGTTAAGGCATTACATGCAAGCTTTCATAGTGCACTTGGTCGCAAAAGCTGATCCTACGAGGATAAGGTACCCAGCCTTATCCTTGTACTATAGACCTTTTAGGTTGTTACTTGAATATCGATCCCCGTATGTCCCCACATACTAGTTCAAGTTACATATAACAACCTTGGATCTTAGTTTATTGGATTTGGGTCAAATAGTGCAATATTTAACAATAACATTTTATTGCAGAAACTAAATAACACTTTATTAAACACAAGTATAAAATTTGTTTACATTCATTATCTACGAGTTTTAGGGCATAAAACCCACAAACTCCCACTTGAACTAAAACTCTAGTTTAGTGGGATGTACAACAATTTATTCAGCAGTGGGTGTATAAATACATGTATAAAACATATACAATGTACAAATACAATAAACTAGGGCATCACTATACCCATACATAATGGTATCACTATACCCATTACATTTCTCCACTTGCCCTAGATTTCACCTTTGCACATAACTCGTAGACCTAGACCTTCTAGATGACCCTCATACCCTTTAGCCGAGAGAGCCTTCGTGAATATTTCAATTTAATTCAATGTGCTTGCTTGTCTGGGCTGCAAAGTTCTTATGAATTTGCCACAGCACCACTGTATCACTATAAAGTCTGATGGGCAAGTTTCACATTTGGAATACATTCCAAATCAGTCAAGAACTTTCTAAGTCTTACAGTCTCTATCGCTGCTTCACAAGTAGCTATATTTTCGACCTATATGGTCAAGACTGTAAACTATGTCACACTATAGCTCCATTGTAAAGTTTGACCATGGATACTGATTGATATGTGCTGACTATCCCTACAGCATAACAGATGTCAGGCCTCGTGCAAAGCATTACATACATTAAGCTGCCCACAGCAGAGGCGTAGGGAATCTGTCTCATATCCTCAATCTCTTGAGGTGTCTTAGGACACTATTCCTTAGACAAGTGAACCCCATGCCTGAAAGGCAATAAGCCCTTCTTGGAGTTCTGCATCGAATATTGAGACAACATTTTGTCACTATACGTTGCTTGAGACAGGGCTAGCGTTTCGTTCTTCCGATCCCGGATTATTTGGATCCAAGAACATATTAGGCCTCTCCTAAATCTTTCATTTGGAATTGGGCCGCTAGCCATTCTTTTACGTCAGACAGATATCCTTATCAGTCTTAAAATCCATGTCAGTGTATCCCGTAAGGATCAAATCCTTAGTCCCATACACGAGCATATAGTTCCTCTTATCCTTAGATACTTAAGGATATTCTTAACGGTTTTACAATGATCAAATCTTGGATTAGATTGGTACTTACTGACAATCCCTATTGCATAGGGCATTCGTCTCATGTCCTCAACTTTTTGAGGTGTCTCAGGAAACAGTTTCTTAGACAAAATGAATTCCACGCCTGAAAGGTAGTGAACCCTTCTTGGAATTCTGCATCTTATATCTAACTAACATCTCGTAGATATAAGACCACTTGAGACAAGGCTAGCTTTTTGTTCTTACGGTTCCTAACGATTTGGATGCAAAGAACAAACTTAGCTTCTCCCAAATTTTCATTTGGAAATGAGCTGCTAGCTTATTTTACTAGTCAGTAAGATAACCTACATCATTCCCAATGACTAGGATATCAATCAACATAGAATATTAATAAAGCTACTGAACTATTGACGATCTTCTTGTAAAGACAAGATTCATCAATGTTCTTGATCAAAGCCAAAAGATTTGATCACAGTATCAAATCTTATATTCCAAGATCGAATTGCTTAGGTCAATCCATGAATGGATCACTTAAGCTTGCAAACCCCTTTTGCTTCTGATCTTGCTAAATGAACCATTCTGCTTGAGACATGTAGATACTTTTCTCAAGATTACCATTCAAAAAGGGTAGTCTTGACATCCATTCTAAATGGACAAGAGTTTTAACAGACTTCAACATGACGACAGGAGATAAGAATTTCTTACAGTCCCCTGTCTCTGGGTATAACCCTTTTGCCATAAGTCTAACCATAAGATTATGTCTCATTTCTTCTTGTAGATTCATTTGATAGATCTACAAGATTCTAGATGGAATTGAAATCACATATTTCAATTCCGGGTCCATCAGTTTAATCCAATTGGTTCTTATTAACATCATTCATCGCCTTGCTCTAAGACAATGAATCCTCTAAATCATCATCAGGTATGACGATCTGGGCTTCTATTAAGCCCATGTAACGGTCAGATTGTAGAACAATCCTCCCACTATATTGAGGCACTCTCAACTTTTGAGATAGATGTAACTAACCAGTTGTGTTGACCCCGTCAACAACTCTTGTTAATGGTCCATTGCTTTAATCCAATTGGTTCTTGTTATACATCAAACATTGTCCTGCTCTAAGACAATGACTCCTTAAAGCCATCATCAAGTATGATGATCTGGGCTTCAATGAAGCCCATGGAACGGTCAGATTGTAGAAAAGCCCTCCCACTTTATTGAGGCACTCTCAACTCTTGAGATAGATGTAACTAACCAGTTGTATTGACCTTATCAACAACTCTTGTAAAGGTCCAGCATCATCAACAACTCTTGTTGATATTTCTGTAGCTTCATCAGTTAATTTACTTAAAACGACCTTACTTTGTGGCTTATTATTTCTTATGCGGTATTCTTCTGAGAATGTAGAATTTGTCAGTACAAATTCTTTATTTTCTTGTGGATTGAAGAAGTATCCACATCTTTCGTTTTCATGGGGTAGCCTACGAATAGGTATACTGTTGAACAGTGTTCCAATTTCCTTTTGGGTTAGTCACAAGCACGTGTGTTGAACTCCCCAAAATAACGTAAACTACTTTTACGTCTTATCCACAATCCAAAAGATGTTTCAGAAACACTTTTGATGGAACGTTGTTCGAAATATGTGCTGCAGTCAACACTGCATGACCCCAAAACGAGTCAGGCAAATGAGCAAAGCTCATAATGAATCGAACCGTATCCAATAGGGTTCTATTTCTCCTATCTGATACACCGTTTCCTTAAGGTGCTTCAGGGGTAGTTGAGATGTAATTCCATGTTCTATCAAATAGTCTTGGAATCTCAAGTCTCATCTACTCTACACCTCGATCAGATCGAAGTGTTTTATCATCTCACCTAACAAGTTTCCAACTTCAGTCTCAAACCACTTTGAATTTCTCAAGAGCTTTAGACTTAAGTTGCATTAGGTTGAGATACACATACCTTGAATAATTATCTATAATATAGATTAATTATTCATACCTTCCCATTGCTTTAACATATTAGACCACAAGGATCCAAATGTACAAGCTCTAAGGGCTCTTTGGCTCTTTTGCTCTTTTCCAGTAAAAGATCTATCAGTCATATTGCCCATAAGGTATGACTTAATTGGTATTAGAGAGTGTTCTTCTAACTAACTTAGAAGTATACTCTAGACTAAGCTCCCAATCATATTGAGATCAAAACTAGCCTAACACCTTAAGAACCAAAGGAAGGTATTTCCTTTAGGAGAAATCTTTTGCCTTTCATTTCTTTGAACTAGTAGCAGCCTCAGTCAACGTAGTGTTTATGACTGCCTTACTCTTAATTAGTCTTAAAAACATTTATGTTATTTTTCAATTCAGCTGAACAAAAGTTAACTCCCTTTCTTGAAATGAATTGCGTTAGCAGGGAAAGGTAAAGAGTAACATTGTTCCAGCCAATAAGATACAGAAATCAAATTTCTTTTGATCTTAGGAATTATATACACAATTATCTAATAATATGTATTTGCTCCCACTGGAAAAAATAACTTAACGTTCCCCATTGCTACAGCCAAGATAACCTCTCTAGTTCAAAACTTTGAGAGTTAT
The DNA here is from genome assembly GCA_017139565.1 of Luffa aegyptiaca. NCBI lineage: Eukaryota > Viridiplantae > Streptophyta > Magnoliopsida > Cucurbitales > Cucurbitaceae > Luffa > Luffa aegyptiaca. The sequence goes on along the minus strand of CM029407.1, from coordinate 34,500,567 downwards.
CTCAATAGCATCAAGCTGTTGCCAGGAATTCATTCCTTTCAATAAGAAGAACAAACGTGATTTGTGACTATGAATCAAGTATTCGGGTAGAATCACCATTCTTCACAAATTACGCTTCCAAGACTAGTAAATCGAATTTACTGTCTTTGGACAAGTCTTCTTTGGCTGAGCAAGGGCTCAATGTCGCATTCATTAATAACACTTCTTAATGAATTAAACATTTGGGGCATGAGAACATTTCTCTGTTAAGACTAATCTTAAAATATTCGCCACAAATTAATCGTTTAAGTTTGTTGTATGATCACCGTTATAGGCGTAAGACTATGCACATATTTAATCATTGAATTGAAATAACAAATTACTTGATTATTAATCGCACTAACCCATTACAAGAGCAATACAAACAATTGCATGCAATCCAATCGGTTTAGCAAAAACAAACAATCATAGAACCCTAAGACTATTGATTTAGTTTTGCAACGATGTTTCAGAGGTTTAGAGCAACAGCCACCGAAGGGTGATCAGCTACTCCTCCTTTGAAATGAGACACTTCTCAGCTAATTCTAATTCCGGAATAACTCATATTCCTATAGGCATTAGCCACCGTTATTTGGTCAAGGATTTGTTAACAACACTTAACTCATCCTCGTAAGTGTAACCCTCCCACTTTCAGATCCCAGAGGCACGCACCAACAGGCTACCGAAGGGAAAGACAACTGTTGGTAATTAGCCTAAGTGACCCTATCCTTTCCAGGAGTTCACGGTGTTACGAATCTTATGATCAGACCCTCCGAAGGGATGGTTGCTCCAGGACAACACGCAGGCGGATCATAAGACTCTCACGGTGTGACCTATGGGTGGAGACCGAGGGATACGTTGACACGTGTCCCGCTCCCACTTACTATGGGCACTTTCCCCATTCACCTTGTTATTGACTCATGCAAACACTTTCCGAAGGGAGGTCGCGCTAAAACGACACGAAGCCGAGCATGGATCTCACTTTGCGAATATAGGGACGTAGGAGCAAAAACTCGATTTAAATCAAGTTTTGATTTTACCTCCCACTAAAGTGACCTACCGTATATTTTAGGGTTTATTAACCTAGATAAATCCGGCTAATTCAATTTATCTAAGTCTAATCCTATTATAACTATTATAATGAGAATTGTAATGTTCTAGGTGAATTAAACTCTTTTAACAAACCTAGCAACACCGTATGCTAACATGACTATGGTCATTTCAACTCAGGTTCCGGGTTTGTTCCCAGGTAGCAGGTGTTCCGTAAACCGTCAGCTTAAATACCTCCAGCCTTAGACAGAACGTAACCGGGAGAGTTCCCTATTAACCATAGTAATGTAAAGTTTTTACTCTAAAGATCTAGGTGTATTAAACTCTTTTAATAAACCTAGTGACATTGCATGCTAACATTTAACCATGATTAATTCAATTCCGGTATTCCGGGTCAGTTCCCAGGTAGGAGGTGTTCCGTAAACCGTCAACTTAAGTACCCCCAACCTTAGACAGAACTTTACCGGTAGAGTTCCCTTATAATCATAGTAATGTTTGTCCTACTTAGTAAGTTAAAACTATTTTTTTAAGAACTAAGCAAGACTTAATTCTAATCCTATTAGAATTAACGAGATCTTAGGTCTAATTAATTTTAAACATTTTAAAATTAATACATTTACCTATGATCCTATGTTTGCATGCAATCTTTATTATAAGTTGACGGTTTCTAATCATCAATTTTAAACTATTCAAAATTTTAATGATTAGCCCTATAATCATGCATACGATAGTTTTAAAATAATTAACAATCATATTCAAGTTAATATAATAAAACTATATATATTGTCTTGCATTGCATGAAATTAATATAACAATTATATTAAACTATGGATGTTTCATGCCCAATGCAACTTTGATTTCCATTATTAATAATTTAACAATTAAAATATTACCAAAAATGGTAAATCAAAGTAGCATACTGCAAACAATTTTATTAAATATAACTATATATATTTAACTAGGTAATTGTATGCATCATGCTTATCCTTTTCATGATTTTAATATAACTCAACTATATATTAAAAACTCATGAAAATAAACCATGCATTTCAATCCATACATTATAACTAATTATAATATATATAAAATGCATGAGCATGCTTTATAACCTAAGGTGGGATTTTAGATCTAAATGACATCCATAAAGCATTTAAATAGCGTATAAACCGATTAATTGGCCCCTAGGATAAAATAAAGCACATAAATTACAATAATTTAAGCTATTTTATCCTAAAAACATCCTTCTGCAGCTTCGGAACCGGATTAGACCGCACGAACCGACCCGAACTACTTCGAACAGGACCCCAAAAAGCCAAAACATGCTTGAACCGTGCAAATAATGCATAAATCGGGTCAAATCTCCTTGAACCAGTCAAGAACCGGTCAAACATATCACGAACCGGTCAAAAACTGAAGAACCGCGGAAAAATAAAAATAATTCGACCAAATTGAACAAGGCTAGGCTCGAACCCCAAACCTCTGGTTTCATAAAAGGCTACTGAAACCAACACAGCAGCTGCATGCTTTTGCATCATATATTGGTTTACATATATATATATATTCCAGCAACTGTTCCAGCAACTTCCAGCAACTGTTCTTCGCGTTTGACTTCGATTTTGGACGTGATTTTCAACGATCTTCATCATGAAACATCCTAGTCTAGACCCGGACTTACAGAGGATAATAGATTTACAAAATATGCCCAAAAACGCAGGGGCCTTTACATTGAACCATTCAAGAAAACGTAAATCTATGGCCAAATTAATCGAAACCATTTATACGCAAACCATAACATTCATAATGCATAAATCCCACCAAAAACAAATTGCAAATTTCAATTTAAAATCAAGAACAACTGAGTTGGCTCTGATACCAATTGAAGGGATAAAAGCCCCACGCAGCGGAAAGTATTACCGAACCTACTCAGAGTCTTAGATTCTAATTGAAATACCAATACAATTTGCAAAATATTACAGCAATAAATATATATTTAATGGGCTGTACATAGGCTATAAACATGCTAAAAGATCAACTAGATTGATCCTAGTGATCAAGGATTTCATAGAAAACTTACTTTTGTAGAAAGCCTTGATCAATTTGCCTTTTCTTGCCAATAAGATTGAAGACGCAGCAACCCTCTTGTGCGAACACCACCAATCGGCTACACCGGTATATCTCTAAGACTTTTTAAAGCATGAGACTTGTGGGAGTCTTTTGGGAGAAATCTCTGAGAGAAGGAGAGACAATGGGATGCCTTTCACCCCACCCCAGAGGTCCTATATATAGGTAAAGGCCAAGACCTTTTCCTAATAGGAAAAGGTCTAGGAATAAGTTCAAATCTATTATCTGAACAATATCTAATTTTAATAATTAATTAATTCCATAATTAATTAATTACCCAATTAAATATCACATATTTAATCTTAGGGATTTTATTAAAATTAAAATTAATATGAATCCAATTCATATTAAATTTATTTGAACTCTTTCAAATATTTTCTTTCCTAATAGGAAAAAGGTCTCTAATTTTAATAAATAATTAATTAATTCCATGATTAATTAATTACCCAATTAAATATCATATATTTAATCTTAGGGATTTTATTAAAATTAATATGAATCCAATTCATATTAAATTTATTTGAACTCTTTCAAATATTTTCTCTCAAAAATTATATTATAAAGTTTCATAAACTTTATATTATAATGCATCAATATACATTATACGATTCCCCAAATAAATTGAACACTTTCAATTTACAATTTATATTAGTTTGCTTCAAGTCTTTTTACGAGCTACCAGTGGGACCTAATGGACCTACAGATCAGAAGCTCCAACGGTACGAGACTAATCGGCTTAAACTCATTAACCAAGTTAGTCTCCATTCGTTAACTGTAGGTCATTCCACTAAAGACCCTCAGCTGCACTCTTCTCACTGCAGAATATTTATGTGTCCACGGATATCGACCAATACTACAAGTCAGTCCTTCACGTGTGTTCGTATCCCAGCTGGGTCAAATTACCGTTTTACCCCTGGTTTACATCTTTGTCCTTAAGTCCCCAGTGCTCCTCTAATGAACAACCTGTTTGAGGTCCAACCAACAAACAGAAGTCCCTCTCGTGCCATAGAGAGAGTTGGGCCCATTGTTCAAGTCCCGGAGACACCACTTAAGGGAACACACCTCTACTTACCCTAGAGTCGAGAAGGAGTGAATTCCATCTTGTGTGATTATGTTCCCAGCTCCCCACTCGGTATTGTCCCCAAAATGGTAGGCTTATTGAGTCGGCGTGCTGGCCACTCTCACCCATACAAATCAAAGGACAACTCCTCGTGAACAGGAGTCCATAATCCACTCAGGATTGAGACTGAGTTGTCTAGATCATCCTAGTGAAATAGAAACCAAGCCAACTAACGGTGTTACAGTTAGTGGTTAACTATTTCGTGGTCCGGTCTTATGCAAACTCATTGCATAGGATACCCCCACTCGCATGTCAACTACATGAACGCGTTGGATCATAGCGTTTGTATCATAATACAAAGTGGGCCGTATCCATAGTGTCACCAGGATAAGGTACCCAGCCTTATCCTTGTACTATAGACCTTTTAGGTTGTTACTTGAATATCGATCCCCGTATGTCCCCACATACTAGTTCAAGTTACATACAAACAACCTTGGATCTTAGTTTATTGGATTTGGGTCAAATAGTGCAATATTTAACAATAACATTTTATTGCAGAAACTAAATAACACTTTATTAAACACAAGTATAAAATTTGTTTACATTCATTATCTACGAGTTTTAGGGCATAAAACCCAACAAATTGTTATATTATTCATGCAATAAGTATGGTTTAATTATTTAATTTGAATGAGATTGTTGAATGAATTAAACCCTAGATTCTTGATTATAGGATTAATCATTAAAATTTGAAATAGTTCTTTAATATTAATGATTAGAAACCGTCAATCTATAATCAAGATTTGCATGCAAACATAAGATCATAGGATAAATTGAATTAATTTTAAATTGTTTAAAATTAATTAGACCTAGATCAGTTTCTAATAGGATTAGAATTATTTCTTACTTAGAATTAAAAATAGTTTTAATTGACTAAGTAGGAAAAACATTGTTGTGATTATAAGGGAACTCCACCGGTAATGTTTTGTCTAAGGCTGGAGGTATTTAAGCTGACGGTTTACGAAACACCTCCAACCTAGGAACTGACCTGGAATACCGGAGTTGAATTAATCATAGTTAAATGTTAGCATGCAATGTCACTAGGTTTATTAAAAGTGTTTAATGCACCTAGATCTTTAGAGTAAAGACCTTACATTACTGAGGTTATAAGGGAACTCTCTCGGAAAAGTTCTGTCTAAGGTTGGGGGTATTTAAGTTGACGGTTTACGGAACACCTCCTACCTGGGAACTGACCCGAACATTGAGTTGAATTAACCATAGTGATGTTGACTTGCAATGTTGGGTTTATTAAAAGAAGTTTAATTCACTCAAAAGATTGCAGTTGAATCCTTTCCATAATTGTTATAATAGGATCAGACTTAGATAGATTGACTTAGCCGAATACTATCTAAGTTAAACAACCCTATATTAACCATAGGACATTTTTCAGTAGGAGGAAAATTACAAAACGAGATTTAAATCAAGTTTTGCTCCTACGTCCCTATATTCACAACGTGAGATTCATGCTCGGCTTTGAGTCACCTTAGGAGCGGCCTCCCTTCGGAATGTTTTTGCATGAATCAATATCAAGGTGAATGGGAAAAAATGTCTAGAGTAATTCTGAGCAGGACACGTGTCAACGTATCCCTCGGTCTCCGCCCATAGTTCACACCGTGAGAGTCCTATGATCCGCCTGCAGGTTGTCTTGGCGCAACCATCCCTTCGGAGGGCCTGATCATATGATTCGGAACATCGTGAACTCCTGAAAAGGATAGGAGCTCTTTGGCTAATCACCAACAGTTTTCTTTCCCTTCGGTAGCCTATTGGTGCGTGCCTCTGAGATCTGAAAGTGGGAGGGTTACACTTACGAGGATGAGTTAAAAGTGTTAACAAATCCTTGACCGAACAACGGTGGCTAATGTCTATAGGAATATGAGTTATTCTGGAATTAGAATTAGTTGAGAGGTGTCTCATTTCAAAGGAGGAGTGCCTGATCACCCACCGGTGGCTGATATTCTAAACCTCTGAAACATCGTTGCAAAACGAAATCAATAGTTTTAGGGTTCTGTGATTGTCTGTTTTGCTAAATTGATTGGATTGTGTGCAATTGTTTGCTTGTTGAAGGATTGGAATTCCATAATTTCGTAAAGCGGAAGCGTGATTGGGACCGATTCGTAATTAATTTTGTTTAATCTAAAATACCAATACATTGGCAATAATATTAGAACTATTCTAAATATATATTAAGGCTAAGCATACAAAAATATTAGATCTAAATCTAATTTATAAAGTAACAAATTACTTACTCTCGTTGACGACTCAGATTAAATTCACCAACTGCTTGTGAATTAATCACGAACAAGTGTGAACACCACCACTATGGCTACACCGGTATGACTCTGAGACTTCTAGAGGCAGGACACTTGTGGGAGCCTTTGGGAGAATTCTCTGAGAGTAGGAGAATGAATGAGATACCTTTCACCCCACCCCAGGCGTCCTATATATAGTAAAGGCCAAGACCTTTTTCCTAATAGGAAAAGGGAGACCTTTTCCTAATAGGAAAAAGTCTCTAATTTTAATAAATAATTAATTAATTCCATAATTAATTAATTTCCCAATTAAATATCATATATTTAATCTTAGGGATTTTATTAAAATTAAAATTAATATGAATCCAATTCATATTAAATTTATTTGAACTCTTTCAAATATTTTCTTTCCTAATAGGAAAAGGTCTCTAATTTTAATAAATAATTAATTAATTCCATAATTAATTAATTTACCCAATTAAATATCATATATTTAATCTTAGGGATTTTATTAAAATTAAAATTAATATGAATCCAATTCATATTAAATTTATTTGAACTCTTTCAAATACTTTCTCTCAAGAATTAATTAATTCAAAAATTATATTATAAAGTTTCATAAACTTTATATTATAATGCATCAATATACATTATACGATTCCCCAAATAAATTGAACACTTTCAATTTACAATTTATACTTAATTGCCTCAAGTCTCTTTACGAGCTACCAGTGGGACCTAATGGACCTACAGATCAGAAGCTCCAACGATACGAGACTAATTGGCCAAACTCATTGACCAAGTTTAGTCAACATTCGTTAACTGTGGGTCACTCCACTAAAGACCCACAGCTGCACTCTTCTCACTATAGAATATTTCTGTGTCCACGGATATCGACCAAGCAGTAAGTCAATCCTTCACGTGTGTTCGTAACACCAGCTGGGTCAAATAACCGTTTTACCCCTGGGTTACCTCTGGTTCCTTAAGTACCACTGATTCCTCTAATGAACAAGTTGTTTAGGGTCCAACCACTAAACAGGAGTTCCTCTCAGGCTAGGAGAGGACGGCGCGCCTTTGTTCAAGCCCTAGAATCAGCCCTTAAGGGAACACACATCTACTTACCCCAATAGGGGAAGGAGTGAATTCCATCTTGTACTGTTATGTTCCCAGCCCCCATTCGGTCTTGCCCCTGAAATGGTAGGCTTATTGAGTCGGCGAACTGGCCATTCTCACCCATACAAATCTAAGGACAATCCCTCCTGAAAGGGGTTCATAACAGACTCAGGATTGAGATTGTGTTACCTAGGTCATCCTATTGAAATAGAAACCTAAACTAGTTAACGGCGTTACATCTAGTGGTTACTATTTCGCGGTCCGGTCTTATGCAAACTCATTGCATAGGATACCCCCACCCGCATGTCTCCTACATGGATGCTTTGGATCATTGCATCTGTATCGAATACAAGGTGGGCTGTATCACATAGTGTCACTAGGATAAGGTACCCAACCTTATCCCTATACTATAGACCATTTAGGTTGTTACTTGGACACTGATCCCCGTATGTCCCCACATACTAGTCCAAGTTTCATTTAAACAACCTTGGATCTTAGTTTATTGGATTTAGGGTTTATTAATGCAAACTCGATTATTCAATAACCAAATTACTGAATTACTCAAATAACACTTTATTGAGATCGATTAATTTGTTTCATTTACTATCTATGAGTTTTAGGGCATAAAACCCAACAACTCCCACTTGAACTAAAACTCTAGTGGGTAATGTACATCAACAATCAAAATTGAATGAATAATCATTGAAGTAGGAATAGTAGTTTGTATTAATACTGTATAATACATGAAAAGTACAAATACAGATAAATACAATAAACTAGGGCATTCACAATACCCATTACACTTCTCCCACTTGCCCTAGATTATTCTATGTACATATCTCGCAGACCTAGACCCTCTAGATGACCCTCGAACACTTTAGCCGTGAGAGCCTTCGTAAATGGATCAGCAATATTGTGCTCAGAGGCTACCTTCGTGACGATCACGTCCCCTCGTTGCACGAACTCTCTGATGAGATTATATTTGCGCTCTATGTGCTTGCCTCTTTTATGATTGCGAGGTTCTTTAGAATTTGCCACTGCACCACTATTATCACAGTAAAGGGTGATTGGCAAGTTCATATTTGGAACAACTTCCAAATCCATCAAGAACTTCCGTAGCCATACAGCCTCCTTAGCTGCTTCACAAGCAGCAACATATTCGGCCTCCATGGTGGAGTCTGCAATGCATCCTTGCTTGATGCTACGCCAGACTACAGCTCCCCCGTTGAGGGTAAATACTGACCCTGATGTGGATTTCCTAGAATCCTTATCAGTCTGAAAGTCAGAGTCTGTGTATCCTGTAAGGATCAAATCCTTAGAGCCATACACAAGCTGATAGCCCCTCGTTCTCCGAAGATACTTGAGGATGTTTTTAACTGCAGTCCAGTGGTCTAACCCTGGATTGGACTGGTACCTGCTGATTATCCCAACTACATAGCAAATGTCAGGCCTAGTACACAACATGGCGTACATAAGACTGCCCACAGCTGAAGCATAAGGGATGTGTCTCATATCCTCAATTTCTTGAGGTGTCTTAGGACACTGTTCCTTAGACAAATGAACTCCATGCCTAAAGGGTAGTAAACCCCTCTTGGAATTCTGCATCTTATATCTAGACAACATCTTGTCTATATATGATGCTTGAGACAGGGCTAACGTTCTGTTCTTACGATTCCTGATAATTTGAATCCCTAGAACATACTGAGCTTCACCCAAATCTTTCATTTGGAACTCAGTCGATACCCATTTTTTAATGTCAGCTAGATATTCTACATCATTTCCAATGAGAAGAATATCATCTACATACAACACTAGAAAAGCTACTGAACTGTTGATAATCCTTTTGTAAACACAAGGCTCATCAACGTTCTGGTCAAAGCCATAAGATTTGACAGCAGTGTCAAACTTTATATTCCAAGATCTGGAAGCTTGCTTCAACCCATAAATGGATCGTCTAAGCTTGCAAACTTTTTGCTCTTGACCTTGAGCAACGAACCCCTCTGGTTGAGACATAAAGATGTTCTCATCAAGATTGCCATTCAGAAAGGCAGTCTTGACGTCCATTTGCCAAATCTCATAATCATAAAAGGTGGCAATGGACAAGAGAATTCTTATCGACTTTAACATGGCAACTGGGGAGAAGGTTTCCTCATAGTCCACCCCCTCCTTTTGGGTATAACCCTTTGCCACAAGTCGAGCTTTGAAAGTCTGTACTTTCCCAGCTGCGTCTCGTTTTCTCTTGTAGATCCATTTGCACCCTATGGGTTTAACCCCTTCAGGTAGGTCTACAAGATCCCAGACTTGATTGAAGTACATAGACTCCATCTCTAGGTCCATAGCTTTGACCCATTGGTCATGGTCCACATCATTCATTGCCTGTCTAAAGGTCAATGGATCCTCAACCCCATCATCAGGTATGACAGTTGGAGTTTCTGCTAAACCCAGATAGCGTTCAGGTTGAATAACAACCCTCCCACTACGTCGAGGCATTCTCAACTCTTGAGAAGGATGGGCTTGACCAGATGTACTGGGCTCATCAATAACTCTTGTTGAAGGTCCAGCCTCTGAACTGGGCTCATCAACAACTCTTGTTGAAGGTTCAGCCTCATCAACAACTCTTGTTGATTTATTTGTAGCTTTAGCAGAAAGTTCACTTAACACAATTTTGTTGCGTGGTATGTGTTCTTTAACGTGGTCTTCTTCTAAGAAAGTAGCATTTGTCGATACAAACACTTTATTTTCTTTTGGATCAAAGAAGTATCCACCTCTTGTTTCTTTTGGGTAGCCTACGAATAGGCATAATTTTGAACGTGAATCCAATTTCTTTGGGTTTGCTACTAACACATGTGCAGGGCAGCCCCAAATTCTGAAATGACGTAAACTAGCTTTACGCCCTTTCCAAAGCTGAAATGGCGTTTCAGAAACACTCTTTGAGGGAACAACATTCAAAATATAAACTGCAGTCTCTACTGCATAACCCCAAAAAGAACTAGGCAACTGAGCATAGCTCATAATAGATCGAACCATGTCTAACAAGGTTCTGTTTCTCCTTTCAGATACACCATTCTGTTGAGGTGTACCTAGTGTTGAGAGTTGGGACGATATTCCATGTTCTATCAAATAGTTTTGGAATTTTAAGTCCAAATCCTCTCCACCTCGATCAGATCGAAGTGTTTTAATGGTCTTACCTAACAAGTTCTCAACTTCAGTCTTAACTCCTTGAACTTTTGAAGGGCTTCAGACTTATGACTCATTAGGTATAAATAACCATACCTTGAATAATCATCTATGAAAGAGATGAAATATTCATACCCTCCTCGAGCTCTTACATTCATTGGACCACAGAGATCCGTATGTAAGAGTTCTAAGGGCTCCTTGGCACGATAACCTTTTCCAGTAAAAGGTCGTTTGGTCATCTTACCTTCGAGACATGACTCACATGGAGGTAAAGTACCATCTTCTAACTTGCTGAGAAGTCCGTTCTTAACCAATCTCCCAATCCTATTGAGATTTATGTGGCCAAGTCTCAAGTGCCAAAGATAGGTACTTTGAGAAACTTTTTGCCTTTTTGGTTGAGTCTCAGCTGTTTTAAACATTTCATTGTTCAAAATAGCCCTAGACTCTATTGGTCTTAAGACATACAAATTGTTCTCCATTTTTGCAGAACATATATCAGCACCCCTTTTAGTAATGAAAGTTTCATTCACAGAAAAGGACACTGAATACCCTTGTTCTAGCAAACAAGAAATAGAAATCAAATTTCTTTTTATTCTGGGAACTATATATACGTTATCTAATAACATATAGCGTTCCCTAGAGAAGAACATTTTAATATCTCCCACTGCTTTAGCTGAAATGAGCTCCCCAGTCCCAACTCTGAGAGTCATTTCCCCAGCATCCAACTGTTGCCAGGAGCTCATTCCCTCAAAGGAAGAGCATACGTGATGAGTGGCACCTGAATCTAGGATCCAGGCTGTGTCATCATTTTCCACTATACACGTTTCAATGATCAATAAATCAAATTTATTTTCATTGAGATGTGCTAAGCAGTCTATGTCATATTCATCATGAACAATTTCGGATAAATTAGACATATGGGCTTGAGGACCGTCCTCAGTTAAGACCAATTCCACGCATTTAGTGCTTAAGTTCATTTTCTTAGTTGTATTAGAAATACCAGTTTTGTAGTTGGCGTTATTCGAGGAATATAAAGAACGTTTCATTGCTGAGAACAAACAAACTAACTTAATAAGTATTGTTACATTAACCCATTACACAAAATATAAATATTATTTTAATCCAATCAATTTAGCAAAAGTAATGATCAACCCATAGAATAAACATTCATTTTGCAACGATACTTCAGAGGTTTAGAACAACAGCTACCGTAGGGTAGTCAGCTACTCCTCCTCTGAATTGAGACAATCTCAGCTAATCCCTATTCCCGGAATAACTCATATTCCAATAGTTCTTAGCTACCGTTTTTTCGGTCAGGAAATTATTAACACCTTAACAATTTCCCGTAAGTGTGACCCTCCATTTTTCAGATTTCAGAGGTCGGCCCCAACAATGCTACCGTAGGGAAAGTCAAAGTTGGAAATGGACCTAAGAAACCCTATCCATTTCTGGAGTTTGCGTTGTTCCGACTCCCATGATCAAGCCCTCCGTAGGGTGATCGCTCTCAGGGCGACTCGCAGGCAGATCATTGGGATCTCACGGTGCAACCTAATGGAGGAGACCGTAGGATACGTTGACACGTTCCTGCTCCCACTTACTATAAAATACTCCCTCATTCACCTTGATATTCATTCATGCAAACACCATCCGTAGGGGGTCACTCGCAGGGTGACTCGAGGCCAAGCATGAACCTTACGTTGTGAACTTTTGAGGACGTGAGAGCAAAACTTGATTTATGAAAATCTTGTTTTGATATATTTCCTCCCACTAAGTATTTTTATAATTATAGGGTTTATTACTTAGGTAAATTCCGGCTAAGTGAATCTATCTAAGTCTATGCCTGTATATAACTTTTATATATATAGGTCTTTTCTCTAATGTCTAGGTGGATTAAACACTTTTAATTACCTAGAGACATTGCATGCTAATATAACTATGGTTAATTCAACTCAAGTTCCAACTCAGTTCCCAGGTAGCAGGTGTTCCGTAAACCGTCATCTTAAGTACCTCCAGCCTTAGACAGAACTTTACCGGTAGAGTTCCCTTATAACCAATAGTTATGATAAATCTTTACTCTAAAGATCTAGGTGAATTAAACTCTTTTAATTGACCTAGTGATATTGCATGCTAACATAACTATGGTTAATTCAACTCAAGTTCCGAGTCAGTTCCCAGGTAGCAGGTGTTCCGTAAACCGTCATCTGAAGTACCTCCAGCCTTAGACAGAACTTCATCGGGAGAGTTCCCTTATAACCATAGTAAAATAAACTCTTTACTCTAAAGATCTAGGTGAATTAAACTCTTTTAATAAACCTAGTGATATTGCATGCTAACATTTAACTATGATTAATTCAACTCCGGTATTCCGGGTTAGTTCCCAGGTAGGAGGTGTTCCGCAAACCGTCATCTTAAGTACCCCCAGCCTTAGACAGAACTTAACCGGTGGAGTTCCCTTATAATCATAGTAACGTTTTTCCTACTTAGTCAATTAAAACTATTTTTATTTCTAAGTAAGAAAACAATTCTAATCCTATTAGAATTATAATGAGCTTAGATCTAATTAATTTTAAACATTTTAAAATTAATTCATTTTAACCTAAGGTCCTATGTTTGCATGCAACTCTTTGTTATAGGTTGATGGTTTCTAATCAATTTTATAACTTATTATAAAATTTTAATGATTATCCCTATAACATGCTTCTATGGTGTTGGAAAAATAACAATCATATTCTAATTATTCAACACCATATTATTATGACGCCGATAACGATAATATAACGATTATATTAATCTAAAGTGGTGTCATGCTTCATGCAATTTCAATTTCATTTAATTAATATCGATTATATTAATTAAACATCCATGAAATTAAATTACATGAAATTTGACATTAATATAATATAACTCTTATATTAATCTAATTAATGTCATGCTCAAGGCTATTCCATTTTCATTTAATTAATATAACATTTTATATTAAATCATACATGAAAACAAGCATTGATTTATATTTATTATTTTCATTCATACTATAACTAATTATATTAATTCTCATGAAAATAATGTTAAGCATGCATGCTACATTAATAAAATATAACAATTATATTTATCTAATTAATGTCATGCATCATGCTTTTCCAATTTCATATATTTAATATAACAACTATACTAAATAACTCATGAAATTTAAATTCATGCATAATTATCATATATTATAACATTTATAACATAAATATGCATGAAACATGCTTAACCTATGGTGGGAATTTAAGCTATATGACATCCATAAAGCAAATAAATAGCAATTGAACTGGTTAATTTTGGCCCCTAGGATAAAATAAAGCATAAATTACAATAATTATAGCTAAATTCTATCCTAAAAATCCTTCTGCAGCTCCAAATACTGGTCTAGACCGCCCGAACCGACCCGAACCACTTCCAACCAGCTATGAAAATCACGAACCGAGCTAAATTCCAGCTGAACCGGAACAAATTGGTCCCAGCCCAGCCAGACCGCGTGAATCGGACCGCCCAACAGCCTTGAACCGTCCTGTTGCGAATTTCTAGCGCGTGCTGTAATCGTGACAGCGTCGCAATTTCTTCGATTTTTATCTCATAAAAACCTATTCTAGACCCGGACTTACATAGGACTCGATTTTACATAAAATACCCGAAACACCGGGCCCTTACATGATCAAATCATATAAAAACAGTAAAATCTATGGCCATAAAATTAACCTAAACAGTTCAATGCAAATCATACATACATTATGTATTAATCAATCCCACCAATAGCCAATGCAAATTTTAGAGAAACAAAATTAGATCTACGATCGGCTCTGATACCAATTGAAGGATTGGAATTCCATAATTCCGTAAAGCGGAAGCGTGATTGGGACCGATTCGTAATTAATTTTGTTGAATCTAAAATACCAATACATTGACAATAATATTAGAACTATTCTAAATATATATTAAGGCTAAGCATACAAAAATATTAGATCTAAATCTAATTTATAAAGTAACAAATTACTTACTCTCGTTGACGACTCAGATTAAATTCACCAACTGCTTGTGAATTAATCACGAGCTAGTGTGAACACCACCACTATGGCTACACCGATATGACTCTGAGACTTCTAGAGGCAGAAGACTTGTGGGAGCCTTTGGGAGAATTCTCTGAGAGTAGGAGAATGAATGAGATACCTTTCACCCCACCCTAGGGGTCCTATATATAGTAAAGGCCAAGACCTTTTTCCTAATAGGAAAAGGAGACCTTTTCCTAATAGGAAAAAGTCTCTAATTTTAATAAATAATTAATTAATTCCATAATTAATTAATTTCCCAATTAAATATCATATATTTAATCTTAGGGATTTTATTAAAATTAAAATTAATATGAATCCAATTCATATTAAATTTATTTGAACTCTTTCAAATATTTTCTTTCCTAATAGGAAAAGGTCTCTAATTTTAATAAATAATTAATTAATTCCATAATTAATTAATTTACCCAATTAAATATCATATATTTAATCTTAGGGATTTTATTAAAATTAAAATTAATATGAATCCAATTCATATTAAATTTATTTGAACTCTTTCAAATACTTTCTCTCAAGAATTAATTAATTCAAAAATTATATTATAAAGTTTCATAAACTTTATATTATAATGCATCAATATACATTATACGATTCCCCAAATAAATTGAACACTTTCAATTTACAATTTATACTTAATTGCCTCAAGTCTCTTTACGAGCTACCAGTGGGACCTAATGGACCTACAGATCAAAAGCTCCAACGATACGAGACTAATTGGCCAAACTCATTGACCAAGTTTAGTCAACATTCGTTAACTGTGGGTCACTCCACTAAAGACCCACAGCTGCACTCTTCTCACTATAGAATATTTCTGTGTCCACGGATGTCGACCAAGCAGTAAGTCAATCCTTCACGTGTGTTCGTAACACCAGCTAGGTCAAATTACCGTTTTACCCCTGGGTTACCTCTGGTTCCTTAAGTACCACTGATTCCTCTAATGAACAAGTTGTTTCGGGTCCAACCACTAAACAGGAGTTCCTCTCAGGCTAGGAGAGGACGGCGCGCCTTTGTTCAAGCCCTAGAATCAGCCCTTTAGGGGAAGGAGTGAATTCCATCTTGTACTGTTATGTTCCCAGCCCCCATTCGGTCTTGCCCCTGAAATGGTAGGCTAATTGAGTGGGCGAACTGGCCACTCTCACCCATACAAATCTAAGGACAGTCCCTCCTGAAAGGGGTTCATAACAGACTCAGGATTGAGATTGAGTTACCTAGGTCATCCTATTGAAATAGAAACCTAAACTAGTTAACGGCGTTACATCTAGTGGTTACTATTTCGCGGTCCGGTCTTATGCAAACTCATTGCATAGGATACCCCCACCCGCATGTCTCCTACATGGATGCTTTGGATCATTGCATCTGTATCGAATACAAGGTGGGCTGTATCACATAGTGTCACCAGGATAAGGTACCCAACCTTATCCCTATACTATAGACCATTTAGGTTGTTACTTGGACACTGATCCCTGTATGTCCCCACATACTAGTCCAAGTTTCATTTAAACAACCTTGGATCTTAGTTTATTGGATTTAGGGTTTATTAATGCAAACTCGATTATTCAATAACCAAGTTACTGAATTACTCAAATAACACTTTATTGAGATCGATTAATTTGTTTCATTTACTATCTACGAGTTTTAGGGCATAAAACCCAACACTTGTATGATGGGTTAAGGCAAAAATAACTAATACAGTCATTGTTTGTTTAAATTTCAGCAATGTCTTCCTCAATTGTCTCTCTGCTTAAAATGAGAAATTAACCGACGAAAATTACGCTACGTGGAAGTCGAACCTGAATACGATTCTTGTTGTCGATGATTTGTGGTTCGTCTTAATGGAGGATTGTCCTCCAGCCCCTGCTCGTAATGCATCTCAAGCAGTTAAGGATGCTTATGACCGCTTGACAAAGGCCAATGATAAGACTCGCGTCTATATCCTAGCCAGCTTATCTGAAGTTTTGGCTAAAAGGCATGAGAGCATGGTAACAGCGAGGGAGATTATGAACTCTCTCCAAGAGATGTTTGGACAACCGTCCTACCAACTTCACCATGACGCTCTCAAATATGTTTATAGCCGCCGCATGAAAGAGGGCACTTCTGTTCGGGAGCATGTCCTAGATATGATGGTCCAATTCAACGTGGCAGAAGCAAACGGGGCGGTCATAGATGAGCGTAGTCAGGTTGCATTCATCTTAGAATCTCTTCTGAAGAGTTTTCTGCAGTTTCGAAGCAATGCAATGATGAATAAAATAACATTCAACCTGACTAGCCTCCTGAATGAGCTACAACTCTATCAGTCTCTTCTTAAGAACAAGGGACAGATATAAGGAGAGGCAAACGTTGTTCACTCTAAAAGAAAGTTCGAGAAGGGTTCATCCTCTGGAACTAAATCTGTAGCCACTTTTTCAAAGAAAACTCAGAAGAAGAAAGGAAACAAGGGGAAAGCTCCCGGTACTGCTGCTAAAAGCAAGGGAAAAACCAAAGCTATGGTAGACAAGGGCAAGTGTTTCCACTGCAATGTAGATGGACATTGGAAGAGAAACTGCCAAAGTACCTTGCTGAGAAAAAGAAGAAAAAGGAAGGTAAATTTGATTTACTGGTTTTAGAAACATGCCTGGTAGAACATGATGAGTTTACCTGGATACTTGATTCAGGATAAACTAATCATGTTTGCTCTTCTTTTCAGGAAAATAGTTCCTTTCGGCAATTGAACGATGGGAAAATGACACTCAGGGTCGGAACTGGAGAAGTCATTTCAGCTAAAGCAGTGGGAGCTGCGAAGTTATTTTTTAGAAATAGATTCTTACTTTTAGAAAGTTTGTTAATCGTTCCCAAGATTAAGAGGAACTTAATTTCTATTTCATGTTTGATTGAACAATCGTATACAGTTACTTTTGATATGAATGAAGCGTTCATTTATAAGAGTGGTGTACTTATTTGTTTAGCCAAATTAGAAAATAATTTGTATGTATTAAGACCAACCGAAAACAAAGCACTTTTAAATCACAAATTATTTAAAACTGCTGAAACTCAAAGAAAAAGGCAAAAGATTTCTCCAACAAGTAACAATACTCATCTTTGGCATCTTAGACTTGGTCATATAAACATCGATAGGATCGGTCGTTTGGTAAAGAATGGACTTCTAAGCAAGTTAGAAGATGATTCACTACCACCTTGTGAATCTTGTCTCGAAGGGAAAATGACCAAGAGACCCTTTACTGGAAGAGGTTACAGAGCCAAAGACCCTTAGAGTTAATACATTCGGATCTATGTGGTCTAATGAATGTAAAAGCTCGAGGAGGGTACGAATATTTCATCTCATTTATAGATGATTATTCAAGATATGGTTACTTGTACCTAATGGGACATAAGTCTGAAGCCCTTGAAAAGTTTAAGGAGTTTAAGGCTGAAGTTGAAAACCTATTAGGTAAATCTATTAAAGTACTTTGATCTGATCGAGGAGGGGAGTATATGGATCAAAGATTCCAGGATTATATGATAGAACATGGAATCCAATCTCAACTCTCAGCCCCTGGTACACATCAGCAGAATGGTGTGTCAGAAAGGAGAAATAGAACCTTGTTGGACATGGTTCGATCAATGATGAGCTATGCTCAATTGCCTAGCTCGTTTTGGGGGTATGCAGTAGAGACTGCAGTATACATCTTGAACAATGTTCCCTCGAAAAGTGTTTCTGAAACACCTTTCGAATTATGGAAGGGGCGTAAACCTAGTTTGCATCACTTTCGTATATGGGGTTGTCCAGCACACGTGCTTGTGACAAATCATAAGAAACTGGAACCTCGTTCAAAACTGTGCCAATTTTTTGGTTACCCTAAAGAAACGAGAGGTGGTTATTTCTACGACCCACAAAAAAATAAGGTGATTGTGTCGACAAACGCCACTTTCTTAGAGGAAGACCACATGAGAGATCATAGACCACGAAGCAAAATAATATTAGGAAGAGCTATAGAAGAATCACCAAGAGTTGTTGATGAAGTTAGACCTTCAACAAGTGTTGGTGAAGGAACTAATTCTTCATATCCAACTCGTTCATCTCAAACGTTGAGAGTGCCTCAACGCAGTGGGAGGGTTGTACCACAACCTGATCGCTACTTGGGTTTAACTGAAACTCAAGTTTTCATACCTAATGATGGCAATGAGGGTCCATTGTCTTATCGACAGGCAATGAATGACGAAGATAAGGATGAATGGGTGAAAGCCATGAACCTGGAAATGGAGTCAATGCACTCCAATTCCGTATGGGAACTCGCAGATCAACCAAATGGGGCAAAACCCATAGGGTGCAAATGGATCTATAAGAGAAAAAGAGATGCAGCTGAAAAGGTACAGACCTTAAAAGCTAGACTAGTGGCAAAGGGTTATACCCAAAAGGAAGGGGTTGACTATGAGGAAACCTTTTCTCTGGTAGCCATGTTAAAGTCCATAAGAATTCTCTTATCCATAGGCACATATTATGACTATGAAATATGGAAAATGGGCGTCAAGACTGCCTTTCTGAATGGTAATCTTGAAGAGAATATCTTCATGTCTCAACCCGAAGGGTTCATAGCCAAAGGTCAGGAACAAAAGGTTTGTAAGCTCAATCGATCCATTTATGGATTGAAACAAGCGTCCAAATGTTGGAACATTAGATTTGATACTGCAATCAAATCTTTTGGTTTTGACCAAAACGTTGATGAGCCTTGTGTGTACAAGAAAGTCAACAATAGGAAAGTAGCTTCTAATACTTTATGTAGACGATATCCTGCTCATTGGGAATGATATAGGATACCTCACTGACATTAAGAAATGGCTAGCAGCCGAATTCCAAATGAAAGATATGGGAGAGGCTCAATATGTTCTGGGAATCCAAATCATTAGGGATCGTAAGAACAAAATGCTAGCACTTTCTCAAGCAACGTATATTGACAAAATGTTGTCTCGATATTCGATGCAAAACTCCAAGAAGGGACTACTACCCTTCAGACATGGGGTACACCTGTCTAAGGAACAGTCTCCTAAGACACCACAAGAAATTGAGAACATGAGACACATTCCCTATGCCTCAGCTGTAGGCAGCTTAATGTATGCAATGCTCTACACTAGGCCTGACATATGTTATGCAGTGGGAGTAGTCAGTAGGTATCAGTCTAATCCAGGGTTGGACCACTGGGAGCGGTTAAGAATATCCTCAAGTATCTTCGGAGAACGAGAGACTACATGCTTGTGTATGGAGCTAAGGATTTGATTCTTACTGGATACACTGACTCTGACTTTCAAGCTGATAAGGATTCAAGGAAATCCACATCAGGGTCAGTATTCACCCTCAATGGAGGAGTAGTAGTGTAGAGAAGCATCAAACAAGGATGCATAGCAGACTCAACCATGGAGGCTGAGTATGTAGCAGCTTGCGAAGCAGCTAAGGAGGCAGTATGGCTTAGAAAGTTCTTGACTGATTTGGAAGTGGTTCTGAATAAGAACGTGCCCATAACACTATATTGTGACAACAGTGGGGTTGTAGCCAACTCAAAAGAACCTCGAAGCCACAAACGAGGTAAACACATCGAGAGGAAGTATCACCTGATACGAGAGATTGTGCAACGAGGAGATGTGATCGTCACTAAGATCGCTTCAGAGCACAACATCGCTGATCCATTCACGAAGGCTCTCACGACTAAAGTGTTTGAGGGTCATCTAGAGGGTCTAGGTCTACGAGATATGTATTCCATCTAATCTAGGGCAAGTGGGAGAAATGTATAATGGGTATAAGGATGCCCTAGTTCATTGTATTATTTTAATATACATGACATTTCCAACTTTAGATTACTGCATTTACATCCCACTAACTAGTGTTTTAGTTCAAGTGGGAGTTTGTTGGGTTTTATGCCCAAAAACTCGTAGATAGTGAATGTAACTGTTGACCGGATATTAATGAAATAATATTGATATTAGTTATTTTATATTTGTCTTTGCCTAATAATAACCCTAATCCAATAAACAAGACATCCTAGGCTGTAATATGAGTCTTGAACTATATGTAGCGACATATGGGATCATTGTTCAAGAAACAGCCTAAAGGGTCTATAGTATAGGGACAAGACTGGGTGCCTTATCCTGGTAACACTATGGATATGACCCACTTTGTATTTGATACAAACGCTGTGATCCAACACGTTCGTGTAGGAGACATGCGAGTGGGGGTATCCTATGCAATGAGTTTGCATAAGACCGGACCGCGAAATAGTAACCATTGGTTATAACACCGTTAACTAGTCGATTTTCTATTTCACTAGGACGACCTAGACAACTTAGTCTTAATCCTGAGTTGATTGTGGACTCCTGCTCATGAGAGATTGTCCTTTGATTTGTATGGGTGAGAGTGACCAATACGCCGACTCAATAAGCCTACCATTTTGGGGACAAGACCGAATGGGGAGCTGGGAACATAATCGTACAAGATGGAATTCACTCCTTCCCGACTTTAGGGAAGCAGATGAGTGTTCGCTTAAGTGGTTACTCCGAGTCTTGAACAAAGGGTCCTACCCTCTCAATGACACGATAGGGTTTTCTGTTTGATGGTTGGACCACAAACAGGTTGTTCATTAGAGGAGAACTGGTATTTAAGGAAATAGAAGTAACCCAGGGGTAAAACGGTAATTTGACCCAGCTGGTGTTACGGACACTCGTGAAGGACTAACTAGTCGATATTGGTCTAGATCCGTGGACACAGAAAATATGTCTGCAGTGAGAAGAGTGCAACTGTGAGTCTATAGTGGAATGTACACACAGTTAACGAATATTGATTAATGTGGTTAATGAGTTTGACCAATTAATCTCACATCATTGGAGCTTCTGATCTGTAGGTCCATTAGGTCCCACTGGTAGCTCATAAAGTAATTTGAGGCAACTAAGTAATAAATATAAATTGAAAATGTTCAATTTACTAAGGGAAACAAATATAATATATATTGATATATTATTATGAGAGAAATTAATATTTGAAGAAATTAAAATATTAATATAAATTTATGGAAGTTTGAAAGAGTTCAAACAATGAATTAATTAATTTAAGGCCTAAAATCTATTTGGGCAAATTAATTAACTCAAGGCCGGAAATTAAATATGTGATATTTAATTGGTGGTTAATTAATTAAAGAATTCATTAACCGGGAATTAATCAATTATGAAAATATTTAATCACTTAAGGAAGTGATTAATCATTTATGGAAATGATCTAATCACTTATGGAAGTAATTAGTCATTTGTGGAAAAGATTAATCAATTATGGAATTGATTGATCATGGATTGATTAAATAAGGAATAAGATTGAATCAATTTTGGAAAACATTGATTTAATTGAATATTTTATTCATGGTATCTCTTCTATAAATAGAACACTAGACCTAATTGGTCCATGACACTCTACTCTTGCTTTTAGACTCTCAAGACAAGACCTAGAATTCTCTCTAGCCTCCATCTTAGAGAAAGACTCCCACAAGTCTTTTGCCTCCTAGATTTAGAGACATACCGGTGTAACCTCTGTGGTTAATGTATCTTTAAAGAAGAATTTTCCAGCGAAGAAACTTTAAGGAGGCTGCTGCGTTTTCGATCGTAGGAGCGTCGTTGGCGAAGAACGGTCAAGTCTACAACGAAGGTTTGTAACGGTTCTTCCCCTTTTCTTTAGAAAAGCATGAAAATAAATTTAGATTTATTTTTCAGCATGTTTAAACAAATTTTCCAGTAGCTTTAAAGTGTGTTTAAAGTTTGTTTGAGTTTTTCGTAACAATATTTTAATGTTAATTAATATACGGCGTAAAGTCCAATCGATGCGCTTCCGCTGCGTGGGGGCTTTTATTTCCTTCAATACTATGATTAACTAAGGAGATGGACACATAAATTAGTTATGTTAGTATGAGATGTGGAGGAGCTTGAAAGAGAAATCCGCTTATAATTACTTCTAGATTTATGAAATTGAAGATTATTAGTTACATGCATCCATGTATTTGAGCTACATATCCAAAAAGCTAGTTAACACCCTAGGTCAAGCCCTCTTAATAGGATATTTCTATTTTGTTATTGAATGTTTATTTTTATTAGTTTCTTTAATTTTCGCTTTATCATTCGAGTTGGAATTCTAAATAAAATTGAACATGATGGTTCTTGGTACTTAATGGATATAATTCAAATTCCCTGAGGATTCGATACTTGGTATTACTTACCGTTTTAATATTACTTGGGCAACCGTACGCTTGAGAAAAATTGCACAATAAGTTTTTGGCACCATTGCCGGGAAATTTGTAATTTTTCCGTTAATATTGAGAATTAAGTGTTTGATTTTAATTTAGAAATTTATTTTTTGCATTTTAATTTTTAGTTTAAGGAGTTGTGACAAAATCTTGAGGAGTCATAAGGTGGATAATTTGTTCTTTGAGATTTAATCATGGCAGATCAAGAAGACAAAGCAATTAGACATTATTTCTTGCCTGAATGATCAATGAACTACTATGGGATAGCATATGAGTCGATCGTTGCTGAAAATTTTGAGCTCAAAGCTAGTCTTATTCAATTGGTAAGAAAAAGTTCTTTCAAAGGCCATCCATCAGAAGATCCTTATAATCATCTAAGATTATTTTTGGATATCTGTGGAACAGTAAAGATAGGTGGAGTGAGCCCTGATTCAATTCGCTTGAAATTATTTCCATTCTCTTTGCAAGACATGGCTAGAGATTGGTTAGATTCTTTGACACCAATTAATATTTTAAGTTGGAATGATTTGGTCAAAGCCTTCCTTACAAAATTTTTCCCATTAGCCAGAATGACAAAGCTTAGGACTGAAATAGGAATGTTTGGACAAATGGAGGAAGAGCAATTATAGGAGGCTTGGGAAAGATATAACAGCATGTTAAGGAAATGCCCACAACATGGGTACCCGGACTGGTTTCAAATACAACTCTTTTATAAAGGGTTGAGTCGGGACTTTAAAATAATTCTTGACATAGCAGCAGGAGGAAACTTCTTAGCCAAAACTATCAAGGTTGCTCGAGCCCTAGTAGAAGAGTTAGCCTTGACAAGTTACCAATCGCCGTCTGAGCAACCAAAGTCCAACCAAAGGAGGAACCATGTAAGACTGGTGAGATAAAATCTTTAAGATTGCAGGTCAAAGCCTTAACCAAGGCTCTAAATAAGCTCTCAGGTTCAAAGATTCCAAGTTTGCCTAAAGTTGAATTAAAAATGGAGTCTCAACCTGAGAAAGTTGTTCATCAAGAAAAAAAGAACCCTTTGGAAGACGTAGTAGGAAAGTTTAGTGGGGAGATCAAGAGTTTGATGCAAGCCATAGTAGAACGAGATCTTGTCATTAGTAAAATGGAAGCAAAACTTGATCGAATGATGAACCAAATTAAGCAAGAAATGTTATCTAATGTCGTCGCCATGGACCCACAAGAACAATGCCTGGCCATATCTCTGAGAAGTGGGAAGCAGGAAGTAGAGAGAAAAGAAATAAAACAAACCAGCACTAGAAGGATACTTGATGAAGATGATGATCAAAACACAGAAGAGGAGGAGAAAGAGCCGTCAGTTTCACTTGAAAAGACGTTCCTTAAGTTCGTGGACCACTCCAGTGGAAATTGCATGGTACCTCACACCCCACTACCCGAGGAGACTTTGATTGAAAGCTTCTACGAAAGGTTAAAGATGCTAGATTTAGTTAGTGGTGGTGATGTGCTTGGTTCGACACCCAATGAGGCATGTGAGATCAGTTCAAATCTGAAAGAAAACACTCAGTTCCGTGCCACTTCCCATGATGAGCTAGAATGCCAAGTTCCAGAGCAGCAACAACTAAGTGAGTTAAAAGAAAATCCCATCGAGATCAGTGAGCTTGAACTTAATTCTCAATATCATTATGAGCCTAGTACATGTAATACCTCATGCAAGTTAGGAGAGTTGGAGATTGAGAAAAATTCATATCATTTCATGCTTATTTCTTTTTCTCCTAAGAATTATAAAATGCATGGTTTAGGCTTAGTAATTTCAGTACCTCACCCCCTTGCTATTAAGGCTTAGATGGTATTTGAATAATATGTTTGGGAAGGGTGAGAATTACTTGATTAAAATTTCTTATGTTGTGCACCCTGTGTGCAAGTTGAATTTGTTTATGCAGGAATTGAAGAAGAAGAAAGATCCTCTGAGGATGAAAGAAGTGGACTTCGTTTGAAAACGTCGAATCTCGTCTAGCTCAGGACGTTAAACAAGCGCTTCTTGGGAGGCAACCCAAGCTTTTAAAGTTTTTTTTGTAGATTTCATTTTAGTTTTTGCGTTGATCCTAATGCTCCCTTGAGATTGATCCTTGTGTAGGAAGCTCGTGAATTCTTAGCCTCTCATTCTCTCCTCCGACGACAATTCAAGACGTTTCAGATTCTCTCGCTTTTTGAGGACAGTATCGATCTCTCTTTATCTGATTAAATGTTCATACATTGGGGACAATGTATATTTTAAGTTTGGGGGGGGGGGGGAGATTTGCTCTGCTTAGGTTTTGCGTAAGTAATGATTATGATGAATTAAATGCATTTTGGTGATCATGACGTCTGATGATTTGCTTTTAGCCATGATTCTCTCTTATTATTGCAAATTTGAAAGCATGTCTAAATTCAAGAAAATTTAAAATTTTCCTTTGATCCCCTTGCAAAGTATGATGATTCACTTGTTTTATTATGATTTTGAAAGCCTAGATGAAAGTTATATACTTTGGAAGTTCGTTGTCACTCCGATAGGTGTAAAGTTTGTCTAGATAGCTTTCTTGTGTAATAATAGGTAATACTGAACTTTGGAAAAAAGAAATGCTTTGATTTGCCCATCTTTAAAAAAAAAATTTCTCAACTTTCTTGAAAGCGATAGTAACCAGGGGCATTCATGACACCCATCGTTTGCCTTTGCATGAAAGCGCTTAAAAGAAATGAGCATGTCTCGGCAACCTGAAAGATGAGGCGCTCGTAGTTGGATGCTTTCATCACCAATGTTGGCAAGCCAGAACGAAGGCGCTACATCTAAAAGGATTCTCTTCAAAAAAAAATAATAATAAAAAAATAATAAAAAAAAATGCAAGTTTGGGGGATGCCCCAAGAATTATGGGCACCTCAGTAAGGTAGTGCTTGCTAGATAAGTATGATGGCTAAAAGGGCGAGCTTTAGTGCTAGTGTAGGGGGAAGATGAATGGAGGAGTGTATAAATGATTCCGGGCTAGTAAAAATTATGATAAGGCAGTTGATGATTTGTTTTTGCAAAGGAGGATAGGATTAGATTTTAAACTTCTTGATGGTTGTTCATGCTTACTTATTTGTTTCAATAGTTTGCATTCATGGCTAGAAGCATTGAGGATAGAGTTGTTAGCATGCAAGTTATGATTCATATGCATTACTTTATTTTGCTCTGGACTAGCAAAACTTTAAGTTTGGGGGTGTGATGACATGCAGAAATGTCATCATTTTCCTATTAATTTTAGCTAGTTTTGTGCATGAATTGTGAGCTTTAATGTATTTTTATGTTGATTTTGTAGAAAACCGAGTTCGAGAAGCAAAACCAAGAATTTTACCAATTTTGGGTATAAAAAGAAGACTTTGGGCCATAAAAGAAGAAAAGAAAAGAGAACATTTGAAGTGGAGGCCCAAAAAGCCCCAAAAGAAAGACGAAAGGAGGCAAAAATCTGTGTTTAAAGCTTCTAGAAGGCCTAGCGTCTCGACGCTAGGTGATCAGTGAAGAAAATTCCAGAATCGCGGTAGGGTCGCGACGCTGCGACAACTTCTGCTCCAAGAAAACCTGACATCACAGCTTCTCGACGTTGTGCGTCTTGGGCAGCAAGAAAGGTCTGGATTCTCCCCTATAAAAAGTCCTCTTCCCTTTGGTTCAAATCATCCCATTTTGGGGGGCTCTCCCCTAGCTCAATAGAGATAAAAGTGAGAAGAATTGTGGAGAAAAAGGTGGAATTGAGCGAGATTCCAAGGCTCGAGATTCGAGATGATCGTGACGGGAGCTTGGGATCAACTTATCGGTTATTTCTTCCTTATTTCTTTGTAATTTCTTATTTTAGATTGAGTTAAGGCCATGGATCAAGATCATTTTGGAAAAATTATTTCCATTTGTGAGTAGATCTTGAGACCTAGGGTCGTTATTCTAGTTAATTGGATATTGTAGCACAATTACTTGGATTATGTAATGAATTTCTTCATATTTCGTCTATGCAATTCATGTTTAATGCCTTTAATCCCTTGATCATGGATTGATTGATTTGTTGGTCTAAATTGATACTCGACAGAGAGAAATTAGATTAGATCCTAATTGCATGGCTAACGATTGCTTGGAGCACGAGAGTGAAAGAGAATTATTAGAAATTGATAATGAAGTTGCTTAATGTCATATTATGATTAACTAAGGAGATGGACACATAAATTAGTTATGTTAGTATGAGATGTGGAGGAGCTTGAAAGTGAAATCCGCTTATAATTACTTCTAGATTTATGAAAGTGAAGATTATTAGTTACATGCATCCATGTATTTGAGCTACAAATCCAAAAAGCTAGTTAACACCCTAGGTCAAACCCTCTTAATAGGATATTTCCATTTTGTTATTGCATGTTTATTTTTATTAGTTTCTTTAATTTTCGCTTCATCATTCGAGTTGGAATTCTAAATAAAATTGAGCATGATGGTTATTGGTACTTAATGGATATAATTCAAATTCCTTGAGGATTCGATACTCGGTATTACCTACCGTTTTAATATTACTTGGGCAACCGTACGCTTGCGGAAAATTACACAACAACTGACCCTCTAGCATTTTGGCATTGAAGACGTTCTTCAAGGCGTCGTGGTGGAGTTGCTAGGACGGGAGTCCAAACATCTCCTGCAGGGAATTCATAATCTCCCTAGCAGTTTCCACGTTTTCGTTACGCTTGGCCAAGACTTTAGATAAGCTGGCCAATATGTAGACTCGGGCCTTTTCATTGGCCTTCGTCGAGCGTTCGTGGGCATCCTTTACTGCCTGAGCGGCAGTACGAGGGGGAACTGGAGGACACTCCTCCGTTAAGACGAACCTCATATCTTCTACCACTCGTATTGTGTTAAGGTTCGATTTCCAAGTTGGAAAATTCTCGCTAGTTAGTCTTTCATTTTTAAGCAAGGCAATTACAGAGGAAGACATTGTTGAAAAACAAACAATTGACCATATTAGTTATCTTTGCCTTAACCCATCACACAAGCAATACAAACAATTGCATACATCCAATCAATTTTGCAAACAAGCAATCAAAGAACCCTAATAAAACTATTGATTGTGTCTTGCAACGATGCTTTAGAGGTTTAGAAGAACAGCCACCGAAGGGTGATCAGTTGTTCCTCCTCTAAAATGAGACTCCTTTTAGTTAATTTCTAATACTAGAATAACTCATATTCCATTAGACATTAACCACCGTTGTTTGGTCAAGGATTTGTTAACCAATTAACTCATCCCCGTAAGTGTAACCCCCCCACTTTCAGATCTCAGAGGCATGGACCAACATGCTACTGTTAGGAAAGACAACTGTTGGTAATTAGCCTAAGTGATCCTTCCCTATTCAGGAGTTCACGGTGTTCCGAATCCTATGATCAGGCCCTCCGAAGGGATGGTTGCTCCAGGGCAATACGCAGACGGATCATAGGAATCTCACGTTGTGACCTAGGGGTGGAGACCGAGGGATACGTTGACACGCGTCCCGCTCCCACTTACTATGGTCACTTTCCCCATTCACCTTGGTATTGACCCATGCAAACACTTTCCGAAGGGAGACCGCGCTAAAACGAAAAGAAGCCGAGCATGGATCTCACGATGTGAACATATAGGGACGTAGGAGCAAAACTCAATTTAAATTAAGTTTTGTAATTTTCCTCCCACTAAAGTAACCTATCGAGTATTTTAGGGTTTGATTAGACCTAGATAAATCCGGCCAAGTCATTTATCTAAGTCTAGTCCTATTATAACTATTATAATAAGACCTAATGTCTAGGTGTATTAAACAAATTTAATTAACCTAGCGACATTATTCTAACATTAACCTGTGATTAATTCAACTCCGGTGATCCAGATCAGTTCCAAGGTAGGAGGTGTTCCATATACCGTCAACTTATGTCACACCCCCTCCCGGACCACCTGCTAGCTCAGTCTGGAAGATGGCGTGAAGCCAACGAACATCGTCCTCCTCTAACGATACCCGTTGACCCTCATGTAACGTTGAACCTGATAAACATACTAATCTTAGATATAAAATATTCTACATGAAACACAACACAACAGAATCCCTGAAAACCTTTTATCATACACGAGGTGCAGCCCTGACATAACTTGGTTGGGAAATAACCTGATATAGATATCACAACCCAAAACATATTCAACTAGGGTTTATACAACCACGACCTCTAGAACTTACACAAACCGTAAATTATCCAATCCTTACAAAAACATTTACAATATAGACAAACTCAATGTACAACTCCACCCACGTACTGGAGCTTGATCTGGAACTTTCAGCAGACGTTGGCAGTGTATCAGGCACCGGGAGCTCGATCTCTACCTGAAAAGTGGGAAAAACATTTTGAAAGGGTAAGCTGTGAAGCCCAGTGAGTGATTAAATTTAAAACTCTAAATCCAGAAGTCAGAACACGTGATGAACCTTTAAACGTATAAATATGTTCAATCAAAGCGTTGAACATAAATGTGTAATGATTAAGGCTTTCTCAAATAACTCGCAAGTTCGTCATTAAAAATCTAGCAAGGCATATCAAGTACATCAAACATTTTAACTAACATGACCGATCTACGTTTGTAGGGTGATAGCGAGCATAGCTAGCTAGTTTTCCCTAATTAATTTAGCTAGTCTTTTATGATTTATTGGCCATTTTATTGCACTTTAATGTTTATTTTGTACGAAATTGTTGATTTGAGCCAAAGCGTGAAATTGGAGTTAATCGGGTGTTCGGGACGTGAAAAGATGTAAAAGAACCGAAGAGAATCAAAGAAGAAGAAGTCAAATTAGAGTCAACCGCAGACCAACGTCGAGACACTGCTCCTTGAGCGTCTCGACGTTGTCTTTCCTTTTCTGATTAGGCGCTAACAGGCCACAACGTCGAGACGCTATGACCATAGCGTCTCGACGCTTTGTGTTTTCCATTCCAGATTCGCGATAAGGCGACAGCGTCTCGACGCTATGATAGAAATTCAGCCCTATTTATAATTTTCGATTAGGGCTGATGGGGGATTCTCTTTTGAACATCTTGGGGCCGTAAAACAGAGCAAAAACAAAGTATTTGGAGCTAAATAAAGGGGAGCAAAGTGGAAATCAACCCATTGTTCGTGGGGATCGTGACGGGGACGTTCGATCTCGGCATACATAGAGTTTAATTCTTCTTTCCCTTACTTTAGTTAGTGTTTATGGCTGTTTTAGATCGTAGCTATATTGTAACACGTTGTATGATTAGCTAGGTCTTTACTCTTAGGGATTGATGTAGCCGTTGGGGCAATTATGGATTGATGTTATGGATTTATGTTATTGATTCATTTATGCATATTTGTGTCCTTAATGCTTTCAATTTACCGACCATAAATTAATTGATGTTTGTGCTTGAATCTAACTCGGGAGAGAGGATTTAGCTTAGAAATCATTATGCATAACTAGGATTTAGCTAGAAATCGGGGGATTATTGTTAATTCTAGAAATCGTTAAAAAGGTTGTCCTTATTGCCTTGTATGTTTATTGAATTTAGATAGGGATATAGGGTTCAATTGCATGTGGGAGAATCATGTATGCTCGGGAGAGATATGTATGATTTTAGTTTACCAAGATTTATGAATCATAACATGTTATTAATCCATTAATTAATCCATAATCCCAATTGGTGAAATCACATCCCTAAGACCGTTGTCCATTAGATTGTCATATTTTTGCATTATTTTGTGTTTGTTTTACTTTCATTCTCACTTCATTTGGTTCCCTAAATAAAATTGGTCAAGAGTATTTCCGGTAATTAAAATTGACTAGACACCAATCTAGAGGACGACATTCGAATTTCACATTCACTATATTATCACTTGACCCGTACACTTGCGGTTAGCAATTTGCACATCATAGGGCACGCCCATTACAACCAACATTTACTAGTCCTATGATGTAGTGGGGCCCGCCGAGCACTCCCATCGTCTTTGTCGTAGTGGGGCCCACCCAGCACTCACGACAACATCGTTGTCACGGAGTACACTCAACGTCAACAACGGAATATAACTTGTGTGCACACGATACCATATAGCCTCGGGCTCAATATCTCAGTCATGTAGTCAATAGAAATATCAGAAAATCACATGAAAACATTAGAATATGTCTGCTTATCGTTATCTTTCGTAAAACTCAAGCTTACTCAGCTAGCTCGTGGGAAAAAAAACCGAAAATCTTTAAATAATTCTTGCTAATACATGTTTGGCTTCAAAGGATGTCGTTTCAACTATTTTTCAGAAACTCAATAATCACGTGCTCATTTATAAAACTCATTAGAAAATCTAAGCTCATAACTTAAGCTTGAAACCATTCATAAAAACCATGTATCATTCATAGAAAAGCATGTAAAACATCTAAACATGAACAACCGTTGGAAACAAATTTCGAAATTCATGTTGTCACTCACTGTCTTAGCTAGTTCCCTGGTCTGTAGACTCGACCTATTTCCTCTTGGCCTGTTGTTGGGTTCCTAGAGTGAGTAAAAATATGATATAAAATACTCTAGAATTCCTGTGCAAGTATACACAGTCTGCAGCAAGTAATATTATCAATCTGAGCCCTGAATTAGTTTCCACTCTACCTATTTTTGTGTAACTTTCCAATGGTTTCAAGAATAGTAAAATGATTTGGTTTTATCGGAATTATGCTGAAGCAAAGTAAATGACAGAACAATAAGTAAACAAATAGATAGACAGATTCAAGACAGGCGCTGGTTAGGTTTTAGTGATTGTTCTAAGGTATGCTCTAGCAATATTATTGATCATGCATTTCCCGCAATATTATTAGCGAATTCCTCCCGGAACTTCGAATCTTTTGGGATGTGTTTCAACCCCAATGAAGTGCGACCGATCAGGCACTAGGCAACTGGCTATCCCTAGCTCAGTCACTAGCGTTCACCAATACACAATGATCGTAGTGTGGATAATTGCCACACACTCTCTAAATCATCCCTGAAACTAGAGAGAGCTATCCAAACCGGCTGGCCAGGCGGGCATAAAATGAGAATAAGCACAACAATTAACCAAAATGCGATAGTCAATATATTACTAGAGATGAAGCAGAGTAATCACATTATTCCTAACCAACACCTTAAGCTACTTAGTTCATAATAGGCATAGGAATACGAATTACAATCTGAGTATGCATGTCCATAACCTCAAGTTAATAAAGAAAATAAACTCCCTAATCAGCTTGCGGATGATGGTGTTCTTGAAGATCTTCAATCTCCCTATACTATTCGGCTTCCAAGGGTAAAACATGGAATGAGTTTGACTTGGACGACTACTTCCTTTTATAGAAGGAGAGGAGACTTGAATTAGGTCAACTTGGACACGTGTAGGGCTCTCCTTGCTCCTTTATCACGAAAATTACTCAACAGAAGTCGGTTCATGAAGTTGGCTAACGAGCTGTGATGTGGCAGTTCTGTTCCCAGTTTTGCTGCAGCACAGAATTTGCTCCCTCCAGTCGCTCAGCAGCATAATCTGCACAAAGTAATTTCCAAAGCTTCCATTCTTCCAAATGGGTTAAATCATGTAATATCTCTCTAAAACCAACCCTATTAAGCATTAAAGACACACAAATCCTTATATAAATGAGGCCTAAATAACTACCTTTTGGGCAGTTATCATACCCCCAAACTTGAACTATTGCGCGTCCCGAGCAATACTAACCAACCTTCCTTCAAGAATTTCAAAACATTTAGACAAAGAATTAGCTTAATCAAACCAGACAGTCCAACACTACCTTTAACCTTTACCTGAGCACTCTGCAAAACCAAGCTCTGCTGCAGCAAAATGATTCCTCCGACATGGACAAATAATCACCACTTTTCAACTTAATTCTAAGAACTCACCACAGCCTAGCTCTATTATCATACATTTCAAAACATATTTTTACAGGGGTTTATTTATTTATCAGACTTAGAGCAGCCTTACAGTCATAAGCTCTTAAGCATGGGATGACCCACTTTATGGTGCAGTATACCCTTGCCTCAAGCTCATCACCAACTAGGCTCAATACTCATTATAAAGCTAAAAAATCCTTAGTTATTCTATCTCTTGCCCCTCAGAATGGCGACATTTTATGATGAAGCTCACCTAAGTTCTGGGAGACAAAAAAAACTGTTGGATCATCATTCATCCCTCAAAACTTTTGCTCCGTCAATTTTTTCAGCAAAAATCTTCAACAAATAATTTTTTCCGCAAATAATAATTTTTCTCATCATTTTTTCATATTTCCTAGGTCATCTTTTGACGCGAAGACAAACTGTGGGTATCACAAATGTCCCCGGTTACTCAATAACCTAACAAATTTTAATTTGAAGGAGAGGAATGCTCGAGCAAAATAATTGGAGTAGCAAAAAGTCCCCCAAACTTGAATTATTCATTGTCCTCAATGAATCATTAATTAAGCAATTATACCCCCAAACTTAAATTTTTCTATCTGAATTTTTAAACTAAACATGGGACTCAGATTAAGCTTAAAGTGGATAGTATAAGTCAATACTACCTTGAAAATCTTCTTTGCCGCAGCAACAGTCCAGGCTAGAAGAAATGCTCAAGCAAAAGGTTTCTGGAGATCAGAATACCTTGATCTAATTAAGCGTAATCAGTCCAAGCTTCAAAAATTCAGAAGAAAATAGTTAAGTTAGAGTTAGTCAGTGCTCATAGAATAGAAACATTCAGAAATTTCATTAAAATCATAGAAAAACATTACAAAGTAGATATATTTTTTTCTGAAGCAAAAAAAAAAATGGAGAAACAAAAGGCGGGGGTCAATATGTGCGAGCAAACAAAAATGGAGAAACAAAAGTAATGCTCGCTCCAGGTCATCCTATCAGTCAGTCTTCCTGACCCTGCTCCTCATCAACATCCTCTTCTCGTTCAACAGGCGGGGGTGGTATCCAAAGATTAAACAAATCATCGGGAAACACTGGAAAGGCCTGATATGGTCTTGAGAAATTGGTTTGCAAGGCCCCCCTGAGCGCATCATCTCTCCTTTTAGCATAAGTCCAATAGGTCTGAGCTTGCCTTTCAGCAAATTCTAACCTACTGGTCAACACTGTCAGTTGCTCTAGGATCTGATTAACGCCATACACCAGCCCTCCCTGGTGAGCCTCTTGCGTACGCTGAAGCCGCGCCAGATTAGGTGTGTCAATGATTCCCTTATCAGGCATGACCATATCTTCTGGAACCGTGGGCACTCCTGCCCTGCTGCATAACATTGTAATCGTGTTTGGAAAGAACAACTTCCCCACCTTCTTTTTCCAGCAATCAACAATCTCAGAAGAAATAATTTTTCCTACATCAATACTCATCGAGCGAAGAATGGCAAAGGCAAGCAATACCCTGTCCCGAGATACTGTGGAGTCGTGTGTTGTCGGCAGCAAGCATAGCCTGATGAAACCCATCCAAGTGTTGGCTTCACTCTTCAAATAAGCAGCTTGAAACGTATGCTTCCGCGTCTGCGACACCCTCCATTGAGCCCCCTCAATGCCTACCTCCCGGACAGCCGCACTCAGTTGATCACCAGATGGTGCAACCACCATCTCATTAAAAACGGCATGCGGAAAATCCTGGAGATCGAACAATTCATTAATGGGCTCAGGACTCCACTGTACAGGCACTCCTCGAACGATAACCTCAAAATCATTCTTAACGTCAAGATTGGCGTAAAATTCTCGAACAATGTTGGAATTGACAGGTTCTGGTTTCGCACAAAATTGCCTCCATCCGAGGTTCACTATTCCAGACTCCAAGAACCTGGGCAAATCACTGCCAAATCCTCGTTCGAACGAGAAGTCTCGTTTCAGCACCTCCTGGTATTTTGCTCGAGCAAGATCGTTGACGAAGCGAATGAATGGTGCCCTCGGCTCCTCAATTTCTCCCGATGCTTCGGCAATTCCTTTGCCCTTGCTTTCTCTCTGTTCGCGCAAACGCTCTTCTTCTGCCTTTCTTGCCTCTTCTTCTTTTTCCTTATTCTCAGCTTCAATTTTCTACCTCAGAGTCTGACGTCGGAGGTGATGGAGTGTTCTGAATCACCCTCACGCTACCCGCCTTCCTCTTGATGCGGCGGCGTCTGGGCGGTTCAGGTATAATGACTTCAACATGAGCCTCCTGCGCCAGCTCCGGTGTTTTCTCCTTGTTAGGCTCACCTTCAGCCTGCTTTTCAACCTCTGTTTCTTGATTTTTCTCAGCAATCTTTTCTTGAACCGTATCTGGGTTTTGTGCTTCAGGTTCTTGAATAATTCCTTCTTCCGCAGTAGTGGCAACAACGTCTGCCACCTCCTGAACTTCCTTCTGTTCTGCAGCCCTTTGCTGCCTTCTCCTTTTCTTTGCTTCCTTTTCCTCCGGCGTTCTTTTCTTTTTGGTTTTTCCTTTTTGCACTTTCGGCGTGACCGGTACCTCCTCCTCTTCACTCTCCCTCTCTTTCCTAGCTCTTGTTTTGGCCATAGATATCTCAAAGGGTTTTGCAGAGAATGTAAAGGAGAAAGAAAGAATGTAGATCGCAAGATTGAAACAAGAAGGCGAAGTAGAAAGAAGACTTACCAATGTCTGCAAATAAATAAGGCTCCAGCAATTTGAAATCCTAACCGAAAGGATTTGCTCCGTAATAAATGGTTTTACCGTTCACAATTAAGTTGCAATTCAAATCCCTAACGGTAAAATTGTGGAACTCCAATCATCTATGGGAAATAATGGCATGCTGTCAACGGCTAAACCGTTGGATTGTCCCTACACGACATGTGGCAGCATCCCTGCAATTCACCTGCCATAGAAAAAAAAAATCCCAACGGTAAAAATAATTACTCACATTAAAATCCTTCCTATTCGGGCGGAAAATTTGCTCCAGCATTATCTTTGCTGCAACAATCTTCTGAACCTGCCGAATCTTAGATACGGAATTTAAATTTCAAAATAGGAAAATCAAATCTTTTAAATTCAAATTGGACTTGACCGATCAAATCAAACTTAATCTTTTATTCTCAAAAGAAGCCGAATAAACTATGGAAAATCTTTATTAATTCAAATTAAACTGAATTCAAAAAACTGAAAGTAAAATCTAATAAAATTAAACTAATAACAAGATAATATAAAGATACTCGAAATAAATAACCCGAAAATAAAATCAAACTAAATTTAAAAATAGATAAAATCTAAAATACCAAAAATACCAAAAAATATATATATTTTTTTTTTTTTATGATAAAGTCTAATAAATCATGCAAAATCAAATCTAACCCAACCGAAATTAAAATCAAATCAGCGAAAAACAAAATCAATACAAAGTCTGGGAGCTCAAAATTTTGCTCTGTGGAATGCTCCCGCAAAAGTCCTGCTCTCTCAATCATCAACCAACCTTAGGGAAGGATATTTTGACTGAAATTCCTCTCCCCAATAATGCTTCACACGCTGTCCATTCACCTTGAACACTCTCCCATCTTTTTCATCCTGCAAAGTAATTGCTCCATTGGAAAAAAACCTCAATCACAATAAACGGTCCTGACCATTTAGATTTCAATTTTCCAGGAAATAGTTTTAATCTAGAATTATAAAGCAAAACTTTCAGACCCTTGACAAATTCTTTGGACTTTATTTTCTTGTCATGCCACAGCTTAGTCTTTTCCTTATACATTTTCGCATTTTCGTAAGAAAATTGACGAAATTCTTCTAACTCATTAAGTTGCAGCATTCTTATTGCTCCTGCACGACTTAGATCAAAATTTAACTTTTTCAAAGCCCAAAATGTTTTATGCTCAAGCTCTAATGGTAAATGGCAAGCTTTCCGATATACTAACCTATAGGGAGACATACCTAGAGGAGTCTTATAAGCTGTCCTATAAGCCCAAAGAGCCTCATCCAACCTAAAGGACCAATCCTTCCTAGATGGATGAACTACTTTCTCTAGAAACGATTTAATTTCCCTATTACTAATTTCAGCTTGACCATTCGCTTGTGGGTGATAAGGGGTAACTATCCTATGCTTAATCCCATACTTAGCTAAAAGCTTAGTTAAGATATTATTAACAAAATGTGTACCCTCATCACTCACTAGAGCACTAGGTGTCCCAAACCGCGCAAAGATGTGCGATTGAAGAAACCTTGCAACTGTCTTGGCATCACTCTGATGGCATGCGATGGCCTCCACCCACTTGGACACATAATCAACTGCCAATAAGATAAAAACATTGCCATTAGAAGGGGGAAATGGCCCCATAAAGTCAATACCCCATACATCGAATAATTCAACTTCTAAAATATAAGTAAGAGGCATTTCATCTCTAGGCCCCAAATTTCCTCTCCTTTGGCAAGCATCACATCGCTTATAGAACCAATGGGCATCTTTGAATAACGTAGGCCAGAAAAATCCGCAATGCAAAATCCTCATAGCCGTCCTCTGACCGCTGAAATGACCTCCATACGGCAAAGAGTGACATTGCTCCAGGATTTCCTTTGCTTCAGCACTTGAAACACACCTACGAATAATACCATCAGAGCATTGCTTATACATAAATGGCTCATCCCAAAAGAAAAATTTTGCCTCATGCTTAAACTTTTTCTTCTGCCTCCAATCCATGTCAATAGGGGTGACTCCCTTTACCAAAAAGTTGGCAATATCAGCATACCAAGGGACATCCTTAACTACCTTTACCTCAACAGCAAAAAGCTGTTCATCTGGAAACGAATCGGAAATGGCAGATTGCTCCAGCAAAGATGATGGATCAAGACGAGATAAATGATCTGCAATGACATTCTCTGATCCTTTCTTGTCCTTTATCTCCAAGTCAAATTCCTGCAATAGAAAAATCCAACGAATTAGTCTAGGCTTTGCATCCTTCTTAGTCATTAAATACCTTATTGCTGCATGATCCGTGAAAACCGTGACTTTCGATCCAACCAAATATGGCCGAAATTTCTCAAAAGCGAACACCACAGCTAACAACTCCTTTTCAATAGTTGTATAGTTGACTTGTGCCTCATTTAAGACCTTGCTTGCATAATATATAGGATGGATAAATTTGCCCTGCTTTTGCCCCAGCATCGCACCTACCGCAGCATCACTTGCATCACACATTACCTCAAATGGCAAATTCCAATTAGGTGCGCAAAGAATGGGTGCTGAGATTAAAGCAGCCTTTAAAGTCTCAAAAGCCTTCCTACAATCTGCATTAAAGTCAAAAACATGATCAGTACACAATAAGTTACAAAGAGGTTTACTGATTTTGGAAAAATCCTTTATGAACCTCCTATAAAATCCAGCATGTCCTAAAAAACTCCGAATCCCCTTTACTGAATTCGGTGGCTCTAGTCTTTCAATGACCTCAACTTTTGCTCTATCAACTTGTAGACCATTTTTAGAAATTTTATGTCCCAACACTATGCCCTCCTTCACCATGAAGTGGCACTTTTCCCAATTAAGAACTAGATGGGTATCCTCACATCTTTTTAATACCTTTCCTAAATTATCTAAGCAATTCTGAAAAGACCCTCCAAAAACTGAAAAATCATCCGTAAATACCTCAACAGTGGATTCAATCATATCAGAAAAAATTGCTAACATACACCGCTGAAATGTTGCTGGAGCATTGTAGAGACCGAAAGGCATTCTCCTAAAAGCGAATGTCCCATAAGGACAGGTGAAAGTGGTTTTCTCCTGATCCTCAGGAGCAATAGTAATCTGGTTATACCCAGAATAACCATCCAAGAAACAGTAGTAGGCCTGTCCAGCCAATCGATCCAACATCTGGTCAATAAATGGTAGAGGGAAATGATCCTTTCGGGTAACTTTATTAAGCCTTCTGTAATCCATACAAACCCTCAAGCCAGTTACTGTCCTTGTGGGGATCAACTCATTATCTTTATTGCTCACCACAGTGACACCTCATTTCTTAGGAACACATTGGACAGGGCTTACCCAGTTGCTATCGGCAATTGGATAGATGATCCCAGCATCCAACCATTTAATCACCTCCTTTTTAACAACCTCTTTCATTGCAGGGTTAAGCCTTTTTGTTGCTCAATACTCCTAAAGGATCCCTCCTCTAGAGTGATTTTGTGCATACAAAAAGATGGGCTAATTCCCTGAATATCAGGCAATGTCCAACCTATAGCTTTGCGGTATTGCTGCAGCAATTTTATTAAGGCCTCTTCATGCTCTGGCATTAAATCTGATGCAACAATAATGGGCAACGTCTCACTTTCCCCAAGATACACATACTTTAGATGATCCGGTAAAGGTTTCAAATCTAAAGTGGGTGCCTCAATCAGGGATGGTTTAATTGGGGGAGCCTTCCTTTGATCTAAATCTACAGACTCAAAAACATCCTCACACCTAAACAATTCTTTTCCATTTTTTCTATCTAAAGAACAAAATTCAAAATCTTCTACACTAACCTCTCCATGCTCTTCCGAATGCTTACTAGCCGAATCCTGTATTGCTGTCTCAATAACTGTGCGCTCTAGAATCCTGATGAAGGAGCAATCCTCCATTTCGTCTGGATATCTCATGGCTTTAAAGACATTAAATTTTACTTCCTCATTACAGACTCTCATTGTTAATTCTCCTTTTTGAACATTTATTAATGCCCTACCAGTAGCCAAAAATGGACGACCTAGAATAATTGGGACATCTTTATCAGCCTCATAGTCTAAAATAATAAAATTAGCAGCAAATATGAACTTATCAACTTTTACTAAGACGTCTTCAATTTTACCCTCTGGATATGTGATAGATCTATCAGCTAATTGGAGTGTAACTGTGGTAGGCCTAGCTTCACCAATACCTAGCTTTCGATAGACCGAAAGAGGCATAAGGTTAATGCTTGCGCCTAAGTCACAGAGTGCTCTACCTAATTCCTTTCCACCTATAGACACAGGTATGGTAAATGACCTTGGATCCTTAGCCTTGGGGGGTAGCCCATTCTTAAGAATAGCACTACACTCCTCAGTAAGAGATACAGTTTCAAACTCACCTAACCTCTTCTTTTTAGTCAAAATATCCTTAAGAAATTTAGCATAATTAGGCATTTGCTCAATAGCTTCTACTAAAGGGATATTTATATGCAACTGCTTAAGAATCTCTAAAAACTTTTTAAATTGACCATCCTGATTCTTAGGCTTTTGCCTCTGTGCAAAAGGTAGAGGTGGTACATAAGGTGGGGGCGGCACATATGGTGGTTCTACATCTGGCACAGAACCAGATGCTCCAGCATTTTCTTTGCTGCCTCCAACACCCTGACCAGACTCCAACTCTTTCTCGACAACAACATTATTATTACTATTACTATTTAAATCCTGGGTTTTACTAGGCTCAATTCTTTCTTCTAATGGCTTACCACTCCTAAGAGTTACTGCCTTTACCTGCTTCTTACCTTCCCTTCGAGGGTGTTCAGTATCCGAAGGAAGTTTCCCTTGAGGCCTTACCTTTAGCTCATTAGCCAGCTGACCCACTTGCAATTCCAGGGCTCTCATCGAAGCTTGATTACTTTGAATTGCAGCATCTGTGCGAGCCATAAATTCTTTCATCATCGCCTCGAGAGAATTTCCCAAATTTTGCTGGGGCAAAGCCTGCTTGTTTTGCTGGGGCATTACCTGCGTTTTAGCAAATCCCGGCTGGTTCATCTTCTGTTGCGCTTGTACGTTATTTCCTTGACCTCCCCATGAGAAGTTGGGGTGGTTGCGCCAACCTGGATTATAGAAGTTAGAATAAGGGTTGTTCCTCTGATTACCTACAAAAAACACAGAAGCTGGATTGCTGGGGCAAAACTCGTAGTTGTGGTCTTCACCACAATAGACACATGCTTCGTCCGTGACTTGGTTCACCACTGCAGTAGGCTCCATAGCTGGTGGCTGCTAATGACTAATCACTGTCACATTCTTAAGAGCGTTAGCAATCATAGCAAGATCAGCCCTAATGGTGGACACACCATCAACCTCTAACACACTCTTAACCTCTTTATTAGTTCCTCTAACATCCGACCACTGACAACTATTAATAGATATTCTCTCTAAAATTTCATAAGCTTCATCAAAAGTTTTTGCCAAAACTGCCCCTCCAGCCGAAGCATCGACCATACCTTGGGTTACTCCATTTAAACCATTGTAGAATGTTTCCATTTGAATACAATGAGGTAAACCATGGTGGGGACACTTTCGCAAAAGCTCCTTAAACCTTTCCCAAGCCTCACTAAAAGTCTCATCCTCAAGTTGCCTAAACCCTACTATTTCACTCCTCAATTTAGCATTTCTATTAGGTGGGAAATATTTACTCAAAAATTTTTCAGCTAACTCATCCCACGTCCTAATTGATCCTAGAGCAAAAGAGTTTAACCATGACTTTGCTCCATCTCTAAGAGAATACGGGAACAAAGTTAATCTAAGAGCATCTCTAGGCACTCCTTGAATTACAAAAGAATCACTAACTCCTAGAAAAGACTTAAGATGTAAATGAGGGTCTTCAGATGACAAACCATGGAATTGCCCCACGGTTTGCAACATCTGAAACATTACCGGTTTCATTTCAAAATTTGCCGCTTGGATTTGGGGACGTGCAATCCCTGGATTCAACTCATTAAACATCGGGACAGCATATGCTCGAATGGCTCTGGTCCTATCGTTCGCTATCAAGATAGGATTCTCAGCCTGATTATTTTGCTGCTCATTTTGCTCAAACAGCGGGTTTTGCTGCAGCAACGGATTCTACTGGGGGTTCGCTGCTGCTGGACCTTCAGGACCCTCCGGAAGACGCGACACGTTCTCCATCTGGTTTCTGCGCTGCTCTCTCCTTCTGTTCCTAAATGTCCTTTCAATTTCTGGATCAAGCTCAAACCGTACCCCAGGCGGATCGCTCATGCACCAAAATCACACTTGAAAAAACAAAAGAAACAATAAAAAAGTTCTAGCACCAAACCACTAAAACATACACAAAAATAAATCAGATAAAACTTATCCAGTTCCCTGGCAACAGTGCCAAAAAACTTGTTGGGTTCCTAGAGTGAGTAAAAATATGATATAAAATACTCTAGAATTCCTGTGCAAGTATACACAGTATGCAGCAAGTAATATTATCAATCCGAGCCCTGAATTAGTTTCCACTCTACCTATTTTTGTGTAACTTTCCAATGGTTTCAAGAATAGTAAAATGATTTGGTTTTATCGGAATTATGTTGAAGCAAAGTAAATGACAGAACAATAAGTAAGCAAATAGATAGACAGATTCAAGACAGGCGCTGGTTAGGTTTTAGTGATTGTTCTAAGGTATGCTCTAGCAATATTATTGATCATGCATTTCCCACAGTATTATTAGCGGATTCCTCCCAGAACTCCGAATCTTTTGGGATGTGTTTCAACCCCAATGAAGTGCGACCGATCAGGGAGTAGGCAACTGGCTATCCCTAGCTCAGTCACTGGCGTTCACCAATACACAATGATCGTAGTGTGGATAATTGCCACACACTCTCTAAATCATCCCTGAAACTAGAGAGAGCTATCCATACCGGCTGGCCAGGCGGGCATAAAATGAGAATAAGCACAACAATTAACCAAAATGCGATAGTCAATATATTACTAGAGATGAAGCACAGTAATCACATTATTCCTAACCAACACCTTAAGCTACTTAGTTCATAATAGGCATAGGAATACGAATTACAATCTGAGTATGCATGTCCATAACCTCAAGTTAATAAAGAAAATAAACTCCCTAATCAGCTTGCGGATGATGGTGTTCTTGAAGATCTTCAATCTCCCTATACTATTCGGCTTCCAAGGGTAAAACATGGAATG
This sequence comes from Luffa aegyptiaca, assembly GCA_017139565.1. Lineage (NCBI taxonomy): Eukaryota > Viridiplantae > Streptophyta > Magnoliopsida > Cucurbitales > Cucurbitaceae > Luffa > Luffa aegyptiaca. The sequence continues at coordinate 34,457,538 of CM029407.1, read as the reverse complement.
AGTTTGACTTGGACGGCTACTTCCTTTTATAGAAGGAGAGGAGACTTCAATTAGGTCAACTTGGACACGTGTAGGGCTCTCCTTGCTCCTTTATCACGAAAATTACTCAACAGAAGTCGGTTCATGAAGTTGGCTAACGAGCTGTGATGTGGCAGTTCTGTTCCCAGTTTTGCTGCAGCACAGAATTTGCTCCCTCCAGTCGCTCAGCAGCATAATCTGCACAAAGTAATTTCCAAAGTTTTCATTCTTCCAAATGGGTTAAATCATGTAATATCTCTCTAAAACCAACCCTATTAAGCATTAAAGACACGCAAATCCTTATATAAATGAGGCCTAAATAACTACCTTTTGGGCAGTTATCACCGGTCAAACAACAAAACCGAGCATTAGAACCATGGATAGTCTTATTCTTCCATGCTCATGATTTCTAGACACTTGAATTAAGAATCACATTCACATTCTACTTTTCCAGATTTTCCAGATTTTATACCCTAACTTCCAACACCCATAACTTCCTCAATACTTAACTAAAATTAATTTACTATCCATCCAACTCTCCATTTTCGAACACTCTACAACTTACCTGAAGAAATGGAAACGAGATTCCCAACGAATTTTTCTAGAAATTCCCCGAACTCAGACAACACAGATTCGAGCTTCTCTGCTACCCTCTATCTTTCTCCTGAAATTAAACCTACTTCAAGTCATTTTCGGCTCACAAATTCTCCATGAAAGTTGTAGGAAATTTAATAAGCTTTCCAACCATACCAAATAGAGCTTTTGATTCAACTTGTACACCCCAGAATGCTCAAAACACCAGAGAAAACCAGAGATCCTCCTACTTTGCTCGAAAATCATGTGCTCTATTTTTCATTTAAAAAACCATTAACTTCTCATCAGATTTAGCTCAAGCTTCCTTCATGAAATTTGTTACCAGATGGACTCACTTTCAAGAAAATCAAACCTCACCTCTTAGTTCCTTCTGTGTAGCTCAAACCGAATAAAAAACAAGAGGTTGACAGGTTGCACCCAGATTCTGCAATGTCTGGCGTTGCATGAGCTTTTCCTATCTTCTTCAACCTCAAAACCACGAAAATCTTCTTCTTCTTCTTCCTTCACTCTCTCCCTCAAGTGCTCTGAAATTTTGGGTGGAAAATGTTCAGAAATGTGGCTGGAGATGAGTTAAACGGTGGTGGACTTTACCTATATAGCACTACCCACCGAAATTGCTTGTTCCCACTCATTTTCTTTTTTTTTTCCTTCCTTTTTCTTCTTTTCTTTTCTTCTTTTCTTTATTCATTTCCTTTCTTTTAAACTAGTAAATCCCAACAACTTAGTCCAACAATGAAACCACCAATAGATGATAAGAGAAAATAATCCAAGGAAAGTCTCGAGTTTACAACTTAAATACCTCAAATCCTTAGACAGAACTTCACTGGTAGAGTTCCCTTATAATCTCAGGAATGTTTGTCCTACTTAGTTCATTAAAACTATTTTAAAACTAAGTAAGAATTTCTAATCCTATTAGAAAATGACCTTAGGTCTAATTAATTTTAACTCATTTAAAAGTAATTCATTGTAACCTAAGATCCTAAATGAGCGTGCATATCTGGATTATAGATTGACAGTTTCTAATCATAAATTTTAAACTATTTCAAAATTTTAATGATTAGTCGTATAATCATGTCTATAGTTTAATTTAATTAACAATCATATTCAAATTAATCAAAATTAAACTATACTATTTGCATTGCATGAAAATTAATATAACATTTATATTAATCTATGGATGTATCATGCTCAATGCAACTTGATTCCAATTTTTAATAAATTAACAATTAATTATTTTCAGAAATGGTAAATCATAGTTGCATGTTGCAAACAATTCATTTTAAATATAACTCTTATATTAAAACTATTTAATTGCATGCATCATACTATTCCATTTTCATGATTTTAATATAACTTAACTACATATTAAAAACTCATGAAAATCAAACAATGCATTTCAATCATATATTATAATCTAATTATAACATACATAAATGCATGAGCATGCTTTATAACCTAAGTTGGGATTTCTAATTTTATATGACATCCATAAAGCATATATAATAGTATATGAACCGATTAATTGGCCCCTAGGATAAAATTAAAGCTAAATTACAATAATAAAGCAAAATTCTATCCTATTACAGCTTTTTGCAGCTCTGAACCTGTAACAACCCAATAAAAAAAAAAGAGGGAAATGGGGGGATTTTTCCCCCAAAAATTTCGTTAAAGGACAAAAAAGGGGGGGGGGGCAATCTCTCTCTCCCTCTCACGTTCAATCTCTCCCTCACAGCCCCTCTCCCTCTCTGCAACCTCTCTGCTGCACGCCCACGCTGACGCCGCCTCTCCGACCGCCGCAGCATGCCACGACGCCAGCGCCGCCCTCCTCCGGTGACGCGCGATACCCACGGCGGCAGCCTCGTTGTTGTTCGAATTAGGTGAGCGTTCATGGTTGCATCTTGCGAAAATCTCTCCTCCTTCGTCGATCTCTCACTCCCAATCTCTCCCTTCTCTGTTTTTTTTTATTTAGCAGCGTGAGGGTGGTTGTGAGTAGCCTCGTTTTCCGGCAGCAGTACTGCAGACGCGGACAGCAGCGAGGAGGGACTGTTTTCTACATTTTTCGAGTGTTTTAGGTGAGTTCTCGTAGTGGGTAAGTTGGTTTGAGGCTTATGTGGGTTATTTCTTGCTTTTAAACGATTACCCATTCACTTTTTCTCCCGTTCAGCAAGCGTACCCATTCAATTTCGGCGATTCGAGCAATGGGTCTTTGAGTTTGAGCATGTTTGTACAATTCCAGCTTTGGGTAGGAGCAATTAAATCAATCTTTGGTTGATTAAAGTGTTTTAGAGAAGTACCCACTAATATTAGCCATTGATTTCAAGGTACCCACAACGTTTGAAGGTCCAATCGTCGAGTTGGAGCGATTTTAGAAGTTGGACAGCAAGCTTCGACTTGGTTTGTGTAAGTTTTCGCCTCCTTAAATCAAGTTGTTCATGAAAATAATTATGAGAATTAGATGTCCCTAATTCTAAGGCCACTCTTGTGATTTTAGATGGAGTTGCTTGTGTCATGAGCGACGTCGCATTGAATTAGTTGGTTTGTGCATAAATCAAGTATCTTCTTGCACTAATGTAAGTAACCTTACTACTTGGAAAGCCTTGGCTAGGCTAAGCTATTTATTATGATTTGTTACATGCTTTGAATAACACAGAGCGGGAGACATTGATCATGTATGGTTTGAGTTATGAGATGTTGGATTATGTGTGTTCTGGTATTATTGAACATCCCGATTATGTGCATTTGTTTGAATGGTATACTCTGAATATAGTGTTGGTTCAAAAGTATCAAACGCTTAGATTATGAGAAATGTTCTAGTTGTGTTGAACACTTTGTCTGCTTAGTGTTTAGAATGCTCTGGTTGGATAAGTTTTATATGCTCTAAATGCTCTGAATGCTCTGAATGCTCTGGATGCTCTATGTTGGGGACGATAGGATGTTTTATATGGTTGAGTCGTGGATGCGAGACCTAACTCGCTTTGTTTTGGAAGTTCGGGGTCTATTCTATTAATCCGAAGTGTTTGTGGAAATTTGTAGTTGGGCAGTTTGAATATAGAAGTGTATTCTCTTGTTCGCAGGTGATAAGAAAATTTGGGGTCAGTTATACGTATGTCGTTATGCTGCCGAATTTTCGGTAGCATTACAGTTAATAACGAGGCTAAGTTTAGTAATGACACTTGGATTATGGTATGCTGAATTGGGTCGTGGCTGTTTAGACTATACATATGTCTTTTCTATTTAGTGTTTGGACGTTGTGATATATGTGCTTGAACGAGATGAAAGGCGAGGTAGTTAGTACATGTGAAATTAGCCCTTCAGAGATCTTTATGGGAAAGAAACTTGATGGCTAGGTTGCAAATTAAATCAGACTTTGTTAACAGGGGCCCTAGTACGAAATGAGGATATGTTACTTATTCCAGTAAGGACCGTGGCAATTAAACACCTAGGACTGAAATGTTTATAGACTGAGATGAGGAGCTAAATGGGCGGGACTCGGCTTCGCAGACTAGGTGCCATCTACTATCTGTGGGAGTAAAGTTTCGACTAAAACCCATGGACGCCCCACCAGTGAGTTGGTAGTTAGAGTGCTATGCACACATAGGTGCCTTGATGGGTGAGACTTGGCTCCACTGACTGGGTGCCTTCTACTATCAGTAGGAGTAGAGATCTCCCACGATTCCCACTTGTGCACCTTCAGTGAGTTGGTAAGCACGCGACAGGTTGGTTAATTGTCCACGTGACCCATACGACATGATAAATGAAATGAAATGAAATGAGATGAAATGAAATGAAATGACTATTAGGCCCTGTAATAGTAACTAACCTCCAAATATCCATGTAATGCTTGTAAATCTCCTCCCAATAGTAGTGTTACTTACTGAGTATTTTTAATACTCATTCTTTTCAAATGTTTCCTTTCAGGTACAAGCAATGACATACAGGGCGCGTGGCGGACTGCTGCTGACAAGCCATGGATTTCCCTTAGGATAGACTTCCGCATTTTATGCTTCCAAATTCCTTCTTTTGGAACTTGTCATGTGATGTTTTAAGATTTATTCCGCTTAAAGTCTTTTGCTGGAATGGCTAAAATTTCTTGTTTTTTTTAACTGGGATCCCAGGCTGAAAAGTTTCACGTATTTTCTAACCATGTTTTACTTTGAATGTCACTTCATCGTTGATCTTAGAAAGAAAAATGAAATGTATATGGTAATGGCCCTAGGAATTTGTCATGAGAAGGTGGGTCGTTACAGAACCGGACCAAAAACACTCTAAAAATGCCAAAACCGCTCGAACCAGCTTAAAATCACTCGAACCGGACCGAAAAACCACTGAACCAGCGTAATTAACCACCCAGTCAACGAACCAGGCGAAAAGTCAACGAACCGGCTGGAAATTCGCTGAACCGCGCGTCACAGATGAACCAGACCCGAACGGCGAACCGACCGTTGCCCGAACCGCTCGCCTCTTTGAACCGCGTGTCGCTGACGTCAGGCTCGCCTACGCTGACGTCAGCCCTACCCATTGACGCGCATTTCTGTCCGAAATTTCGATTTTTTTTTCGAATTTCTGGAAAATCATGCACTGTTCCAGCCGCAATTCGTCGCTGTTTTCCGCCGTTTTTGGCCAAATTTGGTCCCGATCTTCATCGTTCTTCAGCCTAAACTAGACTAGGACTTATAGAGACTCAATTTACAATTTTAATTGCCCAAAAAACGAAGGGGCCTTTACATTTGATCACATCAACAAATTGTAAATCTAAGGCCAATTAATCTCCAGTTCATAGCAAATTAACATCCATTATGCAATTAAATCCCACCTAAGACCAACGCAATTTTTAATTCACAAATTAAAATACAGAGAAGGCTCTGATACCAATTGAAGGGATAATAGCCCTTACGCAGCGGAAACGTACAGAACCTTAACTCAGATTTTAATTCGAACTAAAATACCAATACGTTGGAAAATAAATCACAGCAGTAAGATCAAATAAAACATGTTGTAAATCTATTATAAAACATGCTAATTCATATTTAAATACCCTAGATCTAACATAGAATGAACCCTAATGATCCTAGATAAAGAATACCTTACCGTTATGGAAATTCTTAATCACCTCGCCAAAAATCCCTTGATTACACGCAAAAGCAAGCAGCAAAAAGATCTTGATCTTGCTGGAAATTCGTCACGAACACCACCACCAAGGGTTCACCGGTATTCTCTTGAAGGATGTGCGTTAGGGGCTTGTGGGAGCGTTATCTCTAAGGGATTTTGTAAATTATTGTCTCTGTATTCTTTTTAGGAGAGAAGTGCAGAGAAAACTTGGGATAGAGAGAGAGAAGTCTGCATGAGGGTTAGAGAGAGATATCGCAACTGAATGAAGGAGTTACCGTAAAAATGCTAAAACTACTCCTAAAAAGCCTCTCAACCCACACAACTTTGAGAATAAGATGGAAGACACGTTCCCATCAGTTAACCTAACTGATGGAAAAAATTAATTAATATTTAAATAATCTTAATTAAACTTTTAATTAAATTAAATCCTAATTTAATTTATTGTGATTTGCATAAACATATTTATACAACACTTCCATTTATCCTATAGTTTTAATAAAACTTAATTAAATCAAAACTTAATTAAATTAAATTAAAACGGAAATATTAATTAATTCACCAATTAACTAATATTATAATTAAATACCATATATTCAATTATATTTCTCTCATATAAACTATAGAATTAATATACATCATATGTGCATTAATTATAACCTATAGTTTTAAATATGAATCAAATTCATATTTTTACTTAATATTCGAACCCCTTTGAATATTCAATTCACCCTTAGAAATTTACCTCAACGCCCTTGTAGAGCTACCGGTGGAACCTAATGGACCTACAGATCAGAAGCTCCAACGATATGAGATTAATTGGCTAAACTCATTAACCAAGTTAATCAATGTTCGTTAACTGTGGTTCATTCCACTATAGAACCGTAACTGCACTCTTCTCACTGCAGATATATTTCTTTGTCCACGGATATCGACCATCAACAACAAGTTAGCCCTTCACGTGTGTTCGTACCCCAGTTAGGTCAAATTACCATTTTACCCCTAGGCTACCTCTTTGTCCTTAAGTACAAGTGCTCCTCTAATGAACAACCTGTTTGAGGTCCAACCAACAAACAGAAGTCCCTCTCGTGCCATAGAGAGGGTAGGGCCCATTGTTCAAGACCCGGAAACACCACTTAAGGGAACACACCTCTACTTACCCGAATGTCGGGAAGGAGTGAATTTCATCTTTTAAGACTATGTTCCCAGCTCCCCACTCGGTCTTGTCCCCAAAATGGTAGGTATATTGAGTTGACGAACAGGCCACTCTCACCCGTACAAATCAAAGGACATCCTAGTGAAATAGAAACCGAGCTAACTAACAGTGTTACAGTTAGTGGTTAACTATTTCGCGGTCCGGTCTTTGTGCAAACTCGTTGCAAAGGGTACCCCCACTCGCATGTCAACAACATGAACGCATTGGATCATTACGTTTGTATCAATATACAAAGTGGGTCGTATCCATAGTGTCACCAGGATAAGGTACCTAGTCTTATCCCTATACTACAGACCCTTTAGGCTAAAACTTGAACATTGATCCCCATATGTCCCTACATACTAGTTCAAACCTCATTCTATTAGCCTTGGATGTTTAGTTTATTGGATTAGGGTTAGTAAGACAAGATATAATAGAAACATGAATAATACATCACTTTTATTAATGTTCGGTCAAATGCACATTTACTATCTACGAGTTTTAGGGCATAAAACCCAAAAACAACAAGAGCTCAAGGACGTCACATGTTCTTGTACTCATGCTGAAAGACGTGACAGTGGTAAAAGTCTAAGGAACATGTCCTTGTACTCATGCTGAAGGGCGTGGCAGCGGCAAAAGTCCAAAGAACATGTCCTTGTACTCATGCTCAAGGGTGTGGTAGTGGCAAAAGTCCAAGGAACATGTCCTTGTACTCATACTAAAGGGCGTGGACGTGGCAGCGTCAAAAGTCCAAGGAACATGTCCTTTGTCCTTGTAGTCATGCTGAAAGACATGGCAGCGGCAAAAGTCCATGGAACATGTCTTTGTACTCATGTTAAAAGACGTGACAGCGGCAAAAGTCCAAGGAACATGTCCTTGTACTCATGTTGAAAGATGTGGCAGCTATTGGAGTCCAAGTGGGAATGACATCATGTGTCTTTGGGCCGAGGAGCATCGTAGCAACAAAAGTTCGAGGAACATATCCTTGTACTCATGCTAAAAGACGTTGTACCTGCAAATAAAAAAAACAACACTACAAAAAAAATAAATAAATAAACGTTCACCTAATTTACCTTTTGGTGAATGGAAATTTTGTTCCTGCAATTGGAATATTGACGATGTGGTGTTAATTAAAAAAAATGAATGTTAAGAAAAAATATATAAAAAAGAAAAGGAGGATTACTTAGAGTTTGTCTCTCGAATGGGGACAAAAGGCGGTCAAAGTATATATATATTCTCCAAGTCTCCAAGTTAAGCTTCTTTCCTTCAAAGAAAAAAAAGAGGCAAAGAGGAAAAAAAAAGCATCAAATCAAATTAAATAAAGGATGTTGGAGGCCTATGAAAAAATGAAAATAGTCAATATTGGGTTATTTTGAAAATTTACCTTTATGGACTATAAACAAGGGTTATGAAAATTGTTCCTACAAAAAAAAAAGAAGAAATATTGAGATTATATACATATGTACAAAGCATAAGTTAAGTTTGCATATGTATATATATAAAAAGCCCATTAAAAAAAGGTTAAAAAATATGCCAGGAAGAAAAGTAAAAAAAAAATCAAGTTAAAATATATATATAAAAAAAGAAGTCACAAAGTTAAAAATAAAAAAAAATAAAAAAAATAAAAAAACTCAAAGAATATATATACGAATTAAGAAGAAAAAAAAGGTTTAAAAGTTTAAAGAAAGCAAAAAAAAAACAAAAAAAACAAAAAAACAAAAAACAAAAAAACAAAAAAAAACGAAAAAAAAAAGTAAAAAAGAGTCACGGGTGTGCCCCCTTTTTCTCTCTCTCTCCCAACATTCTCTCAAGTCTCAACCACTTTTCTCTCTCATAATCCCTTCACCCTCTCACTTCCACGATCTGTTTCTTTCTCCCTTCTATTCCTTTTTTTTTCTTCTCGCCGTCAGTCCCACACGAGCAGCAACTCGTCACCGCCGCCGCTGCCGTGAAGAGGAGTGCCGCCACCGTTGCGATTCTGCAAGCAGCCGCTTGACGCACCATAAAAAAAAAAAGAAAAGAAGAAGGCCTTTTGTTTCTCTCCCTCTCTTTCTCTTTCTACAATCACTTGCAATTCTTAAGAATTTTTTATTTTTTTTGAAAGTTTACCATGAAAGAAAGAATTGTGATGTTGAGATGAAAAAAACTCATCAACAAAAAGATCAACCAAGAAGCAAAAAGAAAAGAAAAGGGTAAACGTACTATGAGTTGGAAAAAAAAAAAAAGAAAGAAGTCATGGTAACCTGAGAAATCTCAACAAAGGAGATGGATTTTCCGTGCAGTGACTGATCCATCAAAGAAGGAAAAACAGAGTAAGATGTAAAGAAAGAAAGTAAGAGAGTAAAAGAAAGTATAAAAAAAGAAGGGGAGGTAGTTTGATGTGGGATTACTGTGACGTGAAAAAAAAACAACAAAAAAACAACAAAAAAACGTACCAGCCGAACGTGATCGAACGTGATGGGAAGATTGAGTGTCGTGGCTATTTATAGAGGAATGATTTTGGATTTAAATAAGGAAAAGTTAATATGGGATTTGGTTTCAAATGAAATTTTATCTCTAATTAGATCCTTATCAAATTAGGAATGTTTATTTAAATTCTAATCCAAGTGAAGTTTGATTTAAATCAAATTTGAATAAAAATTCAAATTGATCCAATTTTAAGGTAAAGATAAATTGGATAAATTTCAAGTTTGATTCGGTTTGATATAAATTAAATTGGGTATGACTAAACACTTACCTAAATCAAATTCAAAAAGTGGATATTGGAATTCTATTCCTCAAACCAAATTTTTGGATAGAATTTAATATTACCTAAACTAAAATTTTTCAAGCCTTATTTCAAATTCAAGGGACTTGAGGTTGAGTTTATCTGGAGATCATTTGGGTACAATTATAACTTAATCCCAAATTAAACTTGAGTGTAATTTAAAACTAAAAAAAATGCTATGCTTCAAATTCATATCACAATGAATTAGAATTTGAACACTACTCAAATTCAAAACTCCGTTAAGATTCAAGTTACAACTTGTCACTAAGCAATATGAAATTTTCGTTTTTTTTTTAAAAAAAATGTCGAATTTTTTATTAGATTGGCATAAAAGACGTGTGAAAAAAAAATCAATTAAAATTTTGATCCTATTTCATATTTTGACTGACACATCAAGTGGAGTCAAACTTTAAAAAAAAAATGATTCCAAATAATTTCTTTTCGCGATTCATCCACTTATAATTTGTGCCTAAATCTCGAAGAGGAGGCATTTGTTGATGGAGAAATTTTGACCAATCACGAATTGCCACGTCAATACATACAATTAATGACGAAATTAAAATTAATTAAATTTGGGACCAATTATAAATTGACATGTGTCCGAAATTTAATTTGAAGACAAAGATGACAAATTATAAATTTATAGAGCCAAATTTCTATTTGATCAATTAATTAAAAATTAAATTATTTTGATCAAATTATTTAATTTGACCAACTAATTAAAAAATAATTATTTGGATCAAATTTTGGTCTTTTAAATTATTGGGTCATATGGTTTTGGGATAAATATGAACCAGACCCAAGACTAAATGGTTGAGCCCATGACCAATAAAGTCCAAGCCCAAGTTGTTAGGCCCAAAAGTCACCAAGGTCCACCTGCGAGAACTCTATAAATAGAGGAGTTATCCACCATTTCAAGGGTTCAGAATTTTGGAGCTGTCAACCAGACTTAGAGAATTCAGAGAAATTCCCTCAAAGCGGAAGACTGAAGACTCTGAAATCTACAAGTTTCCAAGCACTGAACACTTCTTGAAGGCTGAAGACTCTTTCAAACTTAGAAGACTTTAGGCTCCAAGAATCCATTGAAGCTTCAGACTCGAGATCAAACGTTCCAGCCCTCGAGTGAAACACATTCACACACAAGAGAGAGAATCAAAGGATCATATACTAGAGATTCTATACTCACGCATACAACATTGATACAAATCAAAGTTTATTCCACGTGTCTCATTCATTTGAATTTACGTGTGAACAAATTGGCACGTCCAGTGGGACAATCTCTACCTCTCATCTCTTTCTCTTGTTTAAAGATCCAACCTACGTGATGGCACCAAAGAAAGCTCCCGCGAAGGTTACCACATCAAGGTAAAAGAAAACTATCACCGAAGCAGCAACAGGAAATTGAAAAAAAAAAAATTGTTTTTGAGGTTGCGACAACATATATATATGTGTGTTTATGGAAGACGGAAGAATATTTAGAAAGAAAAGAAAGAAAGAAGAAAAAAAAAAGAAGAAGAATCTGGCAATAAAAAGCATGCGACGAACAATAAAAGAATTAAGAAAAAAAAATAATGAGCAAGCAGCGGCAAAAGCAAGAAAAATTTAAAAAAAAAAAAAGAAGAAAAAAATAACTCAAAGGTGTTTTGTCAGCAAAGTATTAAAAAAAATTAAAATTCAATTTTCCTTCATGTGTGTGTGCACAATAGTGGCGGCAAAACTGATTTTAAGGAAAAAAAAGAAAACTTAGGCAAAGAAACTTTGTATGTGTTTTGATTTCTTTTTTGATGTGGAAGAGTAAGAAAAACTTACGTAGTGACCGCCCGACAAAGAATTAAAGAGGGTATATGTAATGATCGAAGATGGTGGCAACACCATTAAGAAAAAAGGTTGCTTGAAACTTACAGCAATAGCTAAAAAGAGGTTTTCAGGATATTTTACTTACCAAAGGCACGAGAATGAAGCACGAAGGGAGATTATTACTCAAAGTCAAGGGCTACACAAAGAAGAAGATACGTGAACATTTGAAGTCAAATAAAAAAAAAGAGAAATTGAAAAGCAGAAATTTTCTTTTTACCTAGACTTCTTGATTGAGTGACTTTGTGTCTTGACTAGGGTGTAAAAATTCGGGTTAGGTCCGTTGTACGGACAAACCGACCCGACTAGACCCGAACCGATCGGTTCGAGTCGGGTCGGGTCACTATCTCTTTGCGAATCAGAAGAAATTTTGAAATCCACGCTGCACTTCGACTGAGAGAGAGAGGGAAATGACGACTGAGAAAGAGGGGGAAAGAGGAGGCGGCGAGTGATAAAGAGGTGGAGAAAGATAAAGAGGGGGAGCCAACGATTGAGAAAGAAGGGGATAGAGAAGGCGGCGTTCGCAGCGACTGAGAGAGGAGGCGACGTTCACGGCGACTAAGAGAGGAGGCGGCGTTCGTGGCGACTGAGAGAGGAGGCGACGACTGAGAAAGAGGGGGAGAGAAGAAAATCGTGGCGACTGAGAAAGAGGGGGAGAGAGGAAAATCGCAGCGACTGAGAGTCTGAGAGGAGGCGGCATTCGTGAAGTTTTCGATGAAAGAGAGAAGAGGTTGCTGCTCTTCTCTGCGGCATTCGTGAAGTTATCGGTAATCTAGGCTGACTACTGAAAACCCTAAAATTAAAAAGGTCTTAGAGGAAAATCGCAAAAGTGCTGACCGTTGAAAACCCTAAAATTTGTATTTATATAAAAGCTTAGAACCAAACCGAACCAACTCGATTCGATTCAGTTCGGTCTGGATATATATAAAAACTGAATCGAATCGAACCGACTCGGTTCAGTTCGGATTTTCGGTTCGGTTTGGTTTTATTCACCTGTAGTCTTGACCTATGCAACCTCTTCAATTTATAATGGAGAAATTAGGTCAAACATAAAGGAAAGTTTTGGCTTTGTCTAAGAAGATTTTGGCCTAATCAAATATGACAAGCAAAAGCCTACAATTGTTATTAAGGTAAAAAAAAACGATTTACCTCCAAATTATGTTTAAATTGAGAGGGAAATTTTGGCCAAATAAAATTGAGAAGCTAAGAGGGTCCCTACAATCTCTATTCAAGGCAAAAAAAAAAAAAAAAAAAAAAAAAAAAAAACCTTCCAATTTCATGTTTAAATTGGGAGGAAAATTTTGGCTTAATATAGTTGGAAAGCCAAAATTTAGGCAAAAGTTAAATTCTATTTAAAGTTAATATTTCAATAGGATTTAAATTTGTCTTTGCATCAAAATTTGGGCATTCTTCAAAATTTCCCCAAATCAAAAGTCCATGGCATTGACATTTGTATCCAAGCAAAGTCTAAATTTTTACCTTGTATTAAATTTGGAAATACTCCAAGTTTTCTCCCAAATTTGATTCAAATTCAAACTTCATTCCAAATTAGCCAAGGTGAATAGAGCTCAAATTCTATTAAAAAATTTGGCAAAATTTCTAAAATCAAAATTTGGGCATACTCCAAATTTTCTTCCAAATCAAAGTTTGAGATTCAAATTCAAATTTCATTCCAAGTTCAAGTCAAAATTTGGTAAAATTCCACTTCAAATTAAATTTGGACATAACCAAATATGATCACAAAACAAAATATGAGGAAAATTCAAATTTAAATTCTACTCCAAATTAAAATTGATTGGACTCTAAATTCTTCTCCAAATCGGATAGAACATCAATCCTACTCAAAATGTGATTTGGAATATGAAGTCTATTGAGATTCGACTGAAAGTTTGTTGCCAAATAAGAAAATCAAAATTATGACCCAAATTCATATTTTGATTAATTGACATAAAAAAATGTGTCAAATAAAAATGAAATCAAAATTTTGATGTTTTGATTAATTTGACACACATTTAAGGAAGTAAAAATTATGGACAAATATCTTAAATTTTTATTTCAAATTATCTTTTTCGAGACTCACTCACACATACTTATGCATAAATCTCGAAAAGGGGGCATTTGTTGAATGATAAATTTTTGTCAATCACAAATTGCCACGTCATTAATACAATTAATGATAAAATAAATTTGGGACCAATTACAAATTTACACGTGTCCCTAAATTAAATTAATAGACATTAAAATTCAGCAAATCAAAGAATGTCACATGTCTAGTAGTGATCCATCGGATGACATAAGTCAAGTTCAATCAAATTATGCCATGTGCCAATTGGACTCGAGACTAATGTAACCCGAGGTCATTGAAGAAATTGGGCTAAATTAAAATAGTCCAACCTTATTAAAAAATGAATGGATTAAAACCCAAATATAGCCCAAGTCCAAAGGTTGGGCCCAATCCCAAACCCATATCAGGTCCATCAAACTCTATAAATAGAGGAGGCCACCATTCATTTTGGGCATTCAGATTCAGATAGAGTCAGAGAACGCAGAGTCTAAAGCATTCTCCCAAAGTTCAGAGTCATCAGAAGCCAAAGAGTTCAGAGAATTCAGAAGGATCCGAGATTCAGAATTCAAAGGATTCAAGACTCAGAAGGTTTGAAGACTAGAAGACTCTAAAAAGAGATCAATAAGACAATCAACCGATCAAGGAGATCAACAAGTCAGCAGGTCGATCATGCAAGAGGATCAACAAGCTAACAAGTCGATCCAATAGATCATCAAGGCAATAGACCGATCCAAAAGAACATCAAGCCAGCAGGCCGATCATCCAAGAAGATCAACAAGTCAACAAACCGATCCAAGATATCGCTAAGCCAGTAGTCTGATCATCAAAGAAGATCAACAAGCTAACAAGTCGATCCAAGAGATCATAAGGCCAACAGGCCAATCCAAGAGATCATCAAGCCAACAGGCCGATCATCCAAGAAGATCAACAAGCCAACAAGTTGATCCAAGAGATCATCAAGCCCAACAGGCCGATCCAAGAGATCATTAACCTAGCATGCTGATCATCCAAGAAGCTCAACAAACCAGCCCAAGAAGATCAACAAGCTACAGACCAAAGTTTATATATTTGTGAGAAAGAGTCAGAGGATAAATATTAGAGATTGTAACACTTTTACATACAAATTCAATAAAATCAAGTTCATTTCCATGAATTAAATTTCCCTGTTGAAATCTCATTTGAACAACCACCATAGATATCAGATATGATTTTTTTCTTTTTAAGTTTTTCACTGAATTTGTAAATGAGTTGATTGAACAAAAGTTACATGAAAACATATGCTCTGAATTCTTATACTGCATAATACAAAAGGGAAAGACTCAACCATATGCTCTGATACCATGTAAAATTAGGAAATCACCTGGGTATTTTGATGATGCAAATCATACAATATTAGGTCATTTTGTATACAAAGGATTGACCAAAATCAAGACAAGATACAAGCCAAAATAAATGTACAGTATTTACAATTAATGAGCTTAAATTATGGCATGAATGAAGAAAATGATATGCTCTAATACATATTCCCTGCATATAAGATTTTTGTTTTAAAAATATGCCATTATATATGTTAAACGTAAAGGAAATAACTAAATGTGTAATACTTCTTGTTCACACGAGCTTTCGACAGGGAAATTTAATTTGTGGAAATGAACTTGATTTTATTGATTTGATGTTGAAAGTGTTACAATCTCTAATATTTATCCTCTGATGCTTTCTCTCCAAATGTAGAGTCTAATCTAAAGGCTTGCGAGCTTGATCTCAGTTGGAGGAAGGTTGTATCTTCAACTTGTATCTCGAAGAAGAAACGGTTGATTCTTTGGAGTCTTCTAGTCATTGGATCTTCTGAGTCTTGAGATGATCGAATTCTGAATCTTGGATCTTCTGAATTCTCTGGGCTCTCTGACTTCTGAAGACTCTGGACTTTGGGAGAATGCTCTGGACTCTACCTTCTCTGACTCTGTCTGAATGCCCAAGTGGCATAATTTGATTGGACTTGGCTTATGTCATTTGATGGATCAATAAAAGACAAGTGGCATTGTGTGATTTGCCGAATTTTAATGTCTGTTAATTTAATTTAGGGTCACATGTCAATTTGTAATTGATCCCAAATTTATTTTTTCATTAATTCAAATTAATGACGTGACAATTTGTGATTGGCCGAAAATTCTTGCTCAACAAATGCCCCATTTTCGAAATTTATACACCTATACGTGTGCATGGATTTTGAAAAACATGATTTGTGAGAAAAATATATTACGTTTAGTCATAACTTTAATTTCTGTCAATAGGCGAAATTAATCAGAATATTAACTTATAATTCCAAATAATTTCGTTTTCGCTACCAACATTAATTTTGGCCAAATTTTAAAATTTTATTTCCAACACTTTTTTTTTTAAACTGGAAAATTAATTTTAGCCGAAATCGTGACAATTTTTTTTTCTACCTTGGACATGAGTTTGGATGTAATGCCCTGCGTTATATAAATTAAGCTAATTCTAGATCAATTGGGTCTATTCCCTAAAGTTTGTATCTAGAATTTAATGCTAGCCGTTAAGTTGATGAATTATATTTCTTGAAATTTAGAGAAAAGAGATTTTTGTTAAATCTTCATTGCACTAATGTGGGAATTTTGTTCTAGTTCTTTATCCCTAAGTTCGAAAGGTAACCCAAACTTACTTTCGATTAAGTTTTATCCCAAATCCTTTAGGTTCCTTATTGTGCGTTTTTCAAAATTGGAAATTTAGAAAGTCCAAGAATTTTCCTCATCTAAATCGTTTGGGTTCATTTGGAAAATTAAAATCCCTATGCTTTTCTCCCATTCTATTTATTAAAAAAATTTCTAATTGGAGGAATGAAATAAATGGCAAGAAAACCCTAGCCCCAAATTTCTTTTCCCTCATTTTCTTTTCACGTTGTAGTCGCACCCCCCCAATCGACTTCTTCTTCGTTTGGAAGCAGACCCACAGCACCAGCCGATCTCCTTCTCTCTTTTTGTTTGTGTTTGCCGGCAGCCCATCCTGTCGCCAGTCTTGCTCGCCACCGTCCTCTCATTGTTGTTCTTCTCTCTCTCTCTTGTGTTTCGCGCCAGTAGCTGAACCAATGGAGCCACGCAAATTCGGCCATCGTCTTCATCTCGCGTTGGCTCTCCCTCTCTCATGTGATTCTCCTCCAGCGAGTTAGGCGACCCACGCGCGAACAACCCGTATCCCTCGCGATTTTCTTCTTCGGAGATTCTTGCACAAAGGCACTATGTTTCGAAGACCTCCAGCTTTGATACCAATATGACGGTAGAAAAGGCTACGCGTCTTCAACGTTGTTCCAACCTCTAATCAGGTTCGATATGCAATTTCCAGCGTGGTTCTTCGTCCCTTCGATGATTCGGTAAGGTTCGACTTAGACCCACACTATTTTTTTTGCAAGTTTCAACATATATCCATTTGGTTTTTGACCTCGAAATCCCTTTAGATCTTGTTCCATATTCTACCGTCCTGACGTTTTGATTACCTACTCCTTTGTAGCTTCCAACTTGTAGTTTAAGCTTCTTCGGGCATCAAGCAACGAGCTTTTGTGCTCGAATCTAGTGTTCGACAATTACCCACAAGCTGAACAACATTGAGTCATGTTGCCCATAGCCCAATATCTCTTGTTTGGTGATCTCGAACTTAAGCAAGCATCAACGAGCATTAGTTCGAGCTCGTTTTGGATAGTTCAGTAAGTTCAACATACTTTAGACCCTTCCAAACTCATTCATAGCACTTTGCAATTTGTTAGATCGATCCCTAACGCTTGGAAACTATCAGTTTGTAGAGTCGAGCTCCATCAAATACTTTTCAGCGAAGGTCGAAGTCTCTTAAAGTGAGTTTCAGGAGGTAAGGTTCCTTTTGATTCTTTCAAATTCAATCGAAGTACTTTAGTTAAGCTTTTAATCCTTGGAAGTCTCCTTTCGTGCAGTTTCTGATCAACTTGAACTCACTCGATCAAGTTACAGCGAGCGTTGAGTCATTTTGGGTGAGTTTCAGGCAGTAAACTTCATCTAAGACCTTTTCGATCCCCTTTCTAGTGCTTTAAATCATGCTTGTACTCTTAGTAGCTCTTGGTTGTAGTTTTAGGCTAGTCTGAGGTGTCTGAGGTAGCTATCTAAGGTTGTGTTTGGGTAAGAACGCTCATCCTAAACACCTATTTGGCATTGATTAAGGTTTGAGGTCGAGTTAGCTTTGAAACCTTTCCTTTCTTATTGCAGGGTCTCGTTAGGTTTGCTTAGGAGCGTTTTAGCAATTTGTAAGTGGAATTCTACTTGTTTAGTCTGGTTGCTTGTGTGCTCGTATGCTATGTGCTTTGCTCCTTGGTTTTATTGTATGTTGTATACATGTATGTGTATGTATGTTGCCATGTCATTGACAAGTTTTGAGAATTTTGAAATCGATGTATTGAATTGTTATGTTGAATCATTCTGAGATGTTGTGACTGGAATTTGATGTGAAAAGTATGTTGTATCATGGTGATTGTCTGATAGACATGAATTTAATGTAGAGAGCATGTTGTTTGGTTGTTACATGGACTAAAAGCATGACATGAGCTAGAAGAAAATGTTTAAGTCGTGCTTTATGAGTTGTGAGCCTGTCTAGTGAAAGAATGGTTAGAGGGCCTTGTATGTGATAGAGGTCAAAGAACCTTGTATGTGTTAAAGAAAAGTTAGGTGAATGCCAGGTGCCTCGGGTAAAAATAGTCGAGGGGAGGTATGTCACCAAAGGATTAAGAGGAGCATCGGGTGCCTTGGGTAATATGGCCAAGGGGCGGTGTGATGAGTCTATTGTTGTAAAAGATATAGGGTGCCTTGGGTAATATGGCCAAGGGGCGATGTACAGTTTGATTGTGAAGTCATCGGGTGCCTAGGGTAACATGGCCAAGGGGCGATGCACAGTTCGAGGCCTTGGGTAAAAATGGTCAAGGGTCGAACACTGAGCTCCTTAGAGAGCATTGTGGTCCTGGGTACAAATGGTCAGGGGACAGTGCAGCTCGAAGGGTCAGTCTTGGAAAGTTTTGTGAGGGCTACGAGAATTTGAAGTCATCGGGTGCCTTGGGTAATATGGCCAAGGGGCGATGCACAGTTCGAGGCCTTGGGTACAAATGGTCAAGAGTCGAACACCGAGCTCCGTAGAGAAGCCTGAGGCCCTGGGTACAAATGGTCAGGGGTCAGTGTGACTCGAAGGGTCAGTCTTGGAGAGCTTTGAAAGGACTCAGAGGAGTCGAGTTGAGAGGACTCAGAGGAGTCAGACAGAACTTGTTAGAGCTTGAGTTAGTGGTTATGGATGTATGTCGCATGAGTATGTTGCTTGATGTATGGTTTGATGCATGGTGTATGTGTTAATTATTTTCCATGTATATAGAGCTTGTGTGTGGAAAGCACGATATCTTCCTTGTATGTGTATGTTGTTTGATGGCTCTACAGGTGTGAGCCACTTACTCAGTACCGTGGTTTTGTACTGACCCACCACCAAGTTTTGCAGGTTATGAGACCATATCCGGACTTGGTGATGAAGAAGAGGCTTGAAAGAGGAGACCATTAGATAGTAGCTGTTTCTATTACTGTTGTGTTTAGATTCTTATTGGAGTTAGTTAAACTGAGATAGTTGTTGGTTAATTTATTTAACAGTTGTAGTTAATTTGTTTAATATGTAATAGAGACTTAAACTTGTAGTCTCTTTTATCTGGGATGTATTTGTTTTATTAATTGGTACTTGTTACGAGATCTGACTCGTATTATATCTGATTGAGATTTGGAGTTAGTTCTTAATTCAGTGAGTATGTCGGGATGTTGTCAAATGAAGTAGAGTTGTGATCTGGAATAGAAGTGTGTATTCTTGTTTTCCAGGTGACTAAAATTTCTGGTTAGCTATAGTTGCGCTGTTATGTTGCCGAAATTTTCGGGGCATCAAGTTGGCGTTAGAGTAAAAGTTTAGTAATGTTCCCTAGTTTAGGTAAGATTTTGGGTGCGTTACATTGGAGGTAGATAAGTACTTTGAACAAAGATTAGAGGTCTCTTGGCTTGTCAATTTCATTAGGCCAAAATTTTTCTCTTGATTCATGTAATTTGGAGGCAATTTTTTTTTTAACTTAATCACAATCGTAGGAAATTACTTACAATATTTGATTAGACCAAAATTTCCTTAGCCTAAAATCAACTTTTCCTTATGTCTTTGACCTAATTTCTCCTCATATAAATTGAGGAGATTGCATAGGCCAAGACACAAAGTCATTCAAGTAAGAAACCTAGGTATTGAGAAAAAATTCTCCTCCTCAACTTCTGTTTTCTTTCTTTCATTTGACGTCAAATACTCATATATTTTCTTCTTTGTGTATGTCTTGAATTCCAGCAATAACCTCCCTTCGTGTCGTTTTGTTGCACCGTCGATAAGTCAAATAACCTTAAAAAAAATCTTTCATTATCTTTATAAATAACTACTGCCGCAATTTCAAGATTTTTTTTGTTGTTGTTGCACTGTCGCATACTCAATTTCAATGCTCATATATTTTTTTTTTTTATTTCAAGATTGCAAGATATATGTGTATAGTTGTGTGGTCTGCAAGTGCTAATTTTATTTTTTTTTATTCGTATTGCATCCTCAGTCGCAATGTGCAAAATTTTGCTCATTCGTTGAGTGCAGCAAAAAAATATGTTTCTTTTTTATTTTTATTTTTTTTTCTTTTAACCTATTGCCGCAACACAAATTTTTTTTTAAAAAATCCCAGCCGCAAGCCTTTACTCTTCAAATTTGTTTATCAATTGTCGTGAGTATTTTTTTTTTTGAGTGTGCGTGCGTATGTGTATGTACATAAAGAGGGTTGCTGTTGCCGCTTACATGAAGAATTTTTGTCGAAATATACACACACACAACCGCAACTTTTGTCTTCATTTTTTTTCATTCAAATTCCACCTAATCACAAAACTCTTCTCAACAAATGTTTTTTCTTTTTTTTTTTTAATCACATCCCACCTAATCACAAAACTCTTTTCAGCCAATTTTTTTTTCAATCCCAAACTTTGCCGCCATCGATATGCACCTAAAAGATTTTTAGGTCAAGTGGCATACACAACCCTTTTTTTTATTTTTATTTTGGTGCACCGCAACATTTGATTTTCTTTTTTTCTTTTTTTTTTTCTTTTTTTTTTTGTTTCTGCCGCATCCTTTTTTTTATTCTTCTTGACTTTTTTTTAACCTTCCGACTTAAAATTTTTGGATTTATTTTTTTTATTGCATGCCATTTTTTTCAATTGTTTTTTTTTTTCTTTCTTTGCCACTTGCATGCCAATTTCATTTCTTAATTTTTTTTACTTCTTTGGTCGCTTGCATGGAATTTTTTTTTAAGTCTTTTCCTTTTTTTTTTTCTGCTAATTACCTTTTTTTTTTTTTTTTTTTTTTTTTTTAGGATTTGGAACTAACAATTTATTTGACGATCTCCTTGGACACAACATCAATTTTTGTCTATCACTTGGAAGGTATATATATATTCAAACTTTTTTTTTTTTGAATATGGATATATTCCATTGGCGTCTTTATTGAATGTGCACATATAAACTGCTTTGGTTGTGCCATAGATTGTTTTTTTTTTTTTGTCTTTTTTTTGCATGTATATTATTGCAATTTGTTTCTTTCTTGCTTGAATGTGTGTAAGCATTGTGCAACAGTCGTCATCAAATTCACTTGCAGTGATTTCACCATCTGTCTAGACCAGTCAGTTTGATGACTAGTTTCCAACAAGGATGGTCACCAGACTTGCCTACAATGGTCGTCATCAAATTCACTTGCAGTGATTTCACCACCTGTCTAGACCAGTCTTTGATGACTATAGTTTCCTACAAGGGTGATCACCAGACTTGTCTACAATGGTCGTCATCAACTTCACTTGCGGTTATTTCACCACCTGTCTAGACCAGTCAGATTGTCGTTTCCTGCAGGGGTGGTCACCAGACTTGTCTACAACGGTTGTCCTCAACTTATTTTGCAGTGATTTCACCACCTGTCTAGACCAATCACTTTGATGACTGTAGTTTCCTGCAGGGGTGGTCACCAGACCAGTCTACAACGGTCGTCCTCAACTTCATTTGCAGTGATTTCACCACCTGTCTAGACCAGTCACTTTGATGACTATAGTTTTCTCCAGGGGTGGTGAACAGACTTGTCTACAATGGTCGTCATCAACTTCATTTGCAGTGATTTCACCACTTGTCTAGACCAGTCACTTTGATGACTATAGTTTCCTGCAGGGATGGTCACCAAACCCGTCTACAACGATCGTCCTCAACTTCATTTGCAGTGATTTCACCACCTGTCTAGACCAGTCACTTTGATGACTGTAGTTTCCTGCCGAAATTTCTCGCTCCACACTTCTTTGCCCACAACAATCAGTTTCATAATTCTTAAAGGATCTCCCTTTCTGGTTTTGAATTGTTAGATTGAGAATTTTCTAAGAACAAACACTTTAATCTTTCAACCTTTGTCAAAAGGTTTTAGTTCTTCAATTAACATATCTACCATCCCAATAAAAAAGATAAGAAATTGTTTGGAAGAAAAAAGAGTAAACACAAAATATGTATATATATATATATACTCATGACATTAAGGCTAAAAGATATATTGATGCGTTATTACAACGTGTAAGGAAGAAAAATGCGATGGTTTTCTGTGGAAGCCTATATATATAGATGCGATACGAAATTATAAAGATATAAGGCGCTAACTGGTGCGTCGTCAGCTGAATGGATGGAATGTGAGGTAAGAAGGATAATAAAAATAAAGGATAATTCAGCTAACACTTAAGTGCAAGTATACACTGTCGCACGTAGTAATAAAAAACCTTAGAAGTACTCCAAGGTTATCGATTCCACAAGGACTAAACTGGAAATTCAAATTTGATGAAGAAACTGCTCAAATGATTTCTTTTGAAAAGGTAACCAAAGAAAATAAGTTGATTGATTGAGTTTTTGAAAAGATAGATAAAACAAACAAGTAGATAATAAAGAATAACAATAATAAACAACGAGCTATTCAACATGGATTCATCCCTAAGGTAACAACCATACTCATGCAATATTTAACATAAGCGTATTTAATACATTGGGTCAGATTAAACTCCTATTTGGCCTTTGTTCCCAAATACCGTTAGAAGGCTAAGCGAGTACCGTTATGCACATTTCTGTGACTCGACTCCGACATAGATAATTCACGAATGCAACCTATAACCCTATAGTCGATATAGGGTGCCTTAGGCAGCTTTCCCTATACCACCAAACAATCTCTATCGAGCTTTTTCTCCAATATCACCTTTATGAGAACCGTATTGTTTGTCCCTTTCGAGATCAAACTCACATAGCATGCAAAGTCTAAGTGATCAAGTTAAACTCAGCAAGATTAGAGTGATAATCAATAAAGAATGACATGCATTAAACACAACTTAAGTAAATAAAACACTTTCAAGCCATTAAACCATAAGGGAATTCACCACATTGAACCCCTCAACGAGATTTAGCCACTCATGATGGGATAAAAAGCAAATGAACACATTTTAATTGAAATAAGAAGGTAAAGAGTACAAAATAATAAAAAGATTAAAGAGCTGGAAATAAAGGAGATAGCTAAATATTATGAGTTTTTCTATTTACTCAATCCCTCTAGACTTCGCTAAGACACTCCACTCTCTCGCTTTTACAAGTGGGAATGGGTGAAACTCTCTACAAACCACAAGGTTTGATGTCTAACTCAGGTTAGAATTTGGTCATTTAAGAAGGACCTCGGGCATCCCTACTCATTGGCATCGAGCCAGGGTTCTGTCACCACCCTTTTCTTCGAAGTGAGTTCTGCTTGAATTCGACTTTGAATCTCGAGCTTATATAGTGTAGAAATTGGTTGAAGAGCTGCGAAATAGGTGCTGGAAGGTTGTCCAGTCAATTTCGGGGTCAAAACAACCAGTTAGGTGAGAAGAATATTCGTCAACAACGACCCACGCACGACTCGGAACGACCTCTGTTTTTCCAGAAATGTGGTCGCATTTCAATTATGCCGGCCCTCAGAAAATGTGGAAGATCATTGCTAAATCCTCTTTCAAACAGAAAATCTCTTTTCAGCAGCTCAGCATATTTTGCTCGGGCAAGATTGTTGACGAAGTGGACATACGGTAATTGCGGCACTTCTAACTTGTTAGATTCCTCTGATGCTCCCCCAACACTTTTGCCCTTATCACTTTGCTTGAGCAACCGTTCTTCTTCAGTCTTTTTCTCTGCTTCCTCTCTTGCTTTTTCCTCGACCTCTTTCTTCTCCTACTCCTCTCTCTGTGCATTTTCTCTTTCAGAATCAGTAGTTGGGGGTGAGGGAGTATCAGTTCGGACTCCCTTAACACAACCCGCTTTTCGCTTTCCACGGCGGCGTTTGGGCACTTCCGGCATGATCATCTACACACGAGCCTCTTGTACTGGCTCATTACCTTCTTCAGGCGTAACCTTCGCTTGTTCTTCTTGCACATCTTTAGTCCGTTTTTCTTGAACCTCCTTTGTATCCGTAACTCTTGGCTCAGTCTGCTCTAGGTTTTGTATCTCTGGTTCTTTCGGATTTCCTTCTTCCACTACCGTGGTAGTGACATCTTCCGCCGCCTTCTGGACAGCTTCTTGGTCCTCAATCCTCTGCTGTCTTCTCATTTTCTTGGCTTCTTTCTCCTCTGGTTTCCTTTTCTTCTTTGCCTTTGTTTTCCGTACCTCGGGGGTAACAAGAACCTCCTCTTCCTTATTGTCTCTTTCTTTTCTTGCTCTCGTTTTCGCCATTGGAGACTCAAAGGAAATTTACCGCACACAAAAGAAAGAAAAATACAAACGGTCAGGGACAAATCAAGAAGCTAAAGTGAGAAGAACTAACCGAAGGCTGTGAATAAATAGGGCTTCAGCAAAACAAATCATAACCGAAAGATTTTGCCCCTCATTAAATGGAATTACCGTTCAAATCTCATTTAATTTGTAAATCAAATCCATTAACGGTAAAATCTTGAATTTCAATCGCCCATGGTAAATAATTGTGTGCTGTCAAACGGCTAAACCGTTGGATTATGCCTGCGCGACACGTGGATGCATCCATGCAATTTACCTGCCCACAGAAAGTTCAAAATCAAACGGTAAAAGTAATTAATTCCCAATAAAACCCTTTCTATTCGGACGAAAGATTTTCTTCAGCCAAAACTTTGCCGCAACAACCTTCTGAACAAAAGGTTACCTGAAGAATCTTGGATACGGAATTCAAATTCAAAATAGAAGAATCAAATCAGGACATTTAAATTTAAATTAACCGCTCAAATCAAATCTTATCTTTTATTTTTCTTTGAAGCCGAAAAAAATTAGAAAAACTCTTTATTAAATCTAAACCTAAACAAATATAACAAAAAATACAAACTTAAATAAAATCCAATTAAATCTAATCGGAAAATAAAAACTAAACTAAATCTAATCTAAACTAATCAAATTAAATAAAATAACTAGCGAATAATAAAATATAAATACCGAAAATAAAATTTACGAAATTTAAAATATCAATGAATTAAAATAAATCATATAAGATTAAAATAAACCAAATCTAATTCAAAATAATTTGAATTAAAATCAAATCAAATCAACGAGAAAATAAAATCAAAGCAACCACTGGGAGCTCAAAATATTGCTCTGCGAAATGCTCCCGCAAAAATGTCGCTTTCTCATTCTACAACCAATTTTAGGGAAGGATATTTCGACTAAAATTCCTCACCCCAATAGTGTTTCACTCGCTGACCATTAACTTTGAACTCTCTCCCATCCTTTTCAACACATTGTCTAACCATAGATGCATCATTCGATAAATAAAACTTCACCCATGGAAAAAATCTTTCATTTGTTCTTTTGATAAACCAGGAGGAAAATTTCCAAAATCAAGGTAATCGAAAAAGTTATCATACCAAGGTGTTTTCACTGCCTTAATATGAGCTACAATAAATAATTGCTCATCAATGATGGATTTCCTAATCTCAGGTTACTACAGCAAAGTCAATGAATTATATGGTTCAATAGGCTTGGATTTCTTATCTAATTGCTTTAAGGATTCAAAATTCCGCTTAAAGCTAGAAATCTCACTTACATCTTTATGCTCATACTCCAATCCGCCTATTTCCAAATCCTCAATTTGGATTTCTCCAAATTTTTGGGTATGGTACTCCATCAATTCCTTCTCAAAGTGGTCCTCAACAAACTCATAATTCTGCATTAAATCTGATGCAACAATAATGGGCAACGTCTCACCCTCCCTAAGATACACATACTTTAGATGATCCGGCATGGGCTTCAAGTCTAAAGTGGGTGCCTCAATTAGGGATGACTTAATAGGAGGAGCTCTTCTCTCATCTAAATCTAAAGACTCGAAGACAGCCTCACATCTAGACACTTCTTTTTCATTTTTTCTTTCTAAAGAACAAACTTCTAAATCATCTACCCTAACCTTTCCATGATCTTCCAAATGCTTGTTTGCCGAATCCTATATTGCTGTCTCAACAATTGTGTTCTCCAAAATCCTAATGAAAGAGCAATCTTCCATCTCGTCTGGATAATTCATGGCCTTAAACACATTGAATTTTACTTCCTCATTACAAACTCTCATTGTTAATTCCCCTTTTTGAACATCTATCAATGCCCTACCAGTAGCCAAAAATGGCCGACCTAGAATTATTGGGACATCTTTATCAGCCTCATAGTCTAAGATAATAAAATCAACAGGAAATATGAATTTATGTACTTTTACTAAGACGTCCTCAATTTTACCCTCAGGATATGTGATAGACCTATCAACTAATTGGAGTGTGACCATGGTAGGCCTAACTTCACCAATACCTAGCTTTCGATAGACTGAAAAGAGGCATAAGGTTAATGCTTGCACCTAAATCACAAAGTGCTCTACCTAACTCTTTTCCACATATTGACACATGTATAGTAAACGATCCTGGATCCTTAGCCTTGGTTGGTAGCCCATTCTTAAGAATAGCACTACACTTCACAGTAAGAGATACAGTTTCAAACTCACCTAACCTCTTCTTTTTAGTTAAAATATCCTTAAGAAATTTAGCATAATTAGACATTTGCTCTATAGCTTCTACTAAATGGATATTTATATGCAATTGCTTAAGAATCTCTAAATACTTCTTAAATTGATCATCTTGATTCTTAGGCCTTTGCCTTTGTGGAAAAGGTAGAGGTGGTACATAAGGTGGGGGCGGCACATAAGGTGGTTCCACATCTGGAACAGAACCAGATGTTGCGGCATCATTGTTGCTGCCTCCAGCACCCTGACCAGACTCCAACTCTTTCTCAACAACAACATTTTTATCACAATTCTTTTCTATATCCTAGGTTTTACTAGGTTTTTTTCTCTCTTCTAGTGGCTTACCACTCCTAAATGTCACTGCCTTTACCTGCTCCTTACCTTCCCTTCTAGGGTGTTCAGTATCTGAAGGAAGTTTCCCTTGAGGCCTTGCCTTCAGCTCATTAGCTAGTTGTCCACTTGCAATTCTAGGGCTCTCATTGAAGCTTGATTACTTTGAATTGTGGCATCTGTACGAGCCATGTATTCTTTCATCATTGCCTCAAGAGGACTCTCCGAATTTTACTGGGGCAAAGCCTGCTTATTTTGTTGGGGCAATACATGCGCTTTAGCAAATCCTGACTAGTTCACCTTTTGTTGTGCTTGCACATTGCTTCCTTGTCCTCCCCATGCGAAGTTGGGGTGGTTGTGCCAACCTGGATTATAAAAGTTAGAATAAGGGTTGTTCCTCTGGTTACCTACAAAAAACACAGAAGCTGGGTTGCTAGGGCAAAACTCGTAGTTGTCATCTTCACCACAATAGACACATGCTTCTTTTGCAACTTGGTTCACAACTGCAGCAGGCTCCACAGCTGGCAGCTGCTGATGACTAACCACTGTCACATTTTTAAGAGCGTTAGCTAACATTGCAATATCAGCCCTAATGGTGGACACACCATCAACCTCTAACACACTCTTAACCTTTTTATTTGTGCCTCTAATATTCGACCACTAACAACTATTAGTTGATATTCTTTCTAAAATTTCATGGGCTTCATTAAAAGTTTTTGCCAAAAGGACCCGTCCAGCCGAAGCATCAACCATACCTTGAGTTACAACGTTTAACCCATTGTAAAATGTTTCCATTTGGATACAATGTGGTAAACCATGGTGGGGACACTTTCACAAAAGCTCCTTAAACCTCTCCCAAGCCTCACTAAAAGTCTCACCCTCAAGTTGCCTAAACTCTACTATTTCACTCCTCAATTTAGCATTTCTATTTGGTGGGAAATATTTACTAAGAAATTTTTCAGCTAATTCATTCCATGTCCTAATCGATCTTGGAGCAAAAGAATTTAACCACGCCTTTGCTCCATCTCTAAGAGAATACGGGAACAAAGTTAATCTAAGGGCATCCCTAGGCACTCCTTGAATTACAAAAGAATCACTAACTCCTAGAAAAGACTTAAGATGTAAATGAGGGTCTTCAGAGGACAAACCATGGAATTGACCCACGGTTTGCAACATCTGAAACATTACCGGTTTCATTTAAAAATTTACTGCCTCAATTTGAGGACGTGCAATTCTTCGATTTAACTCATCAAACATTGGAAAAGCATACGCTCGAATGGCTCTGGCCCTATCGTTTGCTACCAAGATAGGATTCTCAGCCTGATTATTTTGCTGCTCATTTTGCTCCAGCGGTGAGTTTTGCTGCAGCAAACGATTCTGCTGGGGGTTCGCTGGATCTTCAGGACCCTGCAGGAGACGCGACACGTTATCCATTTGATTTTGCTATTTATGTTGCTCTCTCCTTCTTCTCCTGAATGTCCTTTCGATTTCTGGATCAAGCTCGAACCTTACCCCAGGCGGATCGCTCATGCACCAAACTCACACCTGCAAAAACAAAAGACACAATAAAAAAGTTCTAGTACCAAACCACTAAAATGAAGGGAATAAAACTCCCCACGCAGCGGAAGCACATCGATTGGACCTTACGCCGTATATTAATTAACATTAAAATACCGTTACGAAAACTCAAACTAACTTTAAACACACTTTAAAGCTGCTGGAAAAATTGGTTTAAACATGCTAAAAATAAATCTAAATTTATTTTCATGCTTTTCTAAAGAAAGAAAGAAGAACCGTTACAAACCTTCATTGTAGACTTGACCGTTCTTCGCCAACGATGCTCCACGAACGAAAACGCAGCAGCCGCCTTTGATTTTCTTCGCTGGAAATTCCTTTTTTGAATGACACAATAACCACAGAGGTTACACCGGTATGTCTCTAAGTCTAGGAGGCAAAAGACTTGTGGGAGTCTTTCTCTAAGAGGGAGGCTAGAGAGAATTCTAGGTCTTGTCTTTGAGAGTCTAAGAGCAAGAGCAAGAATGTCAAGTGTCATGACCAATTAGGTCTAGTGTTCTATTTATAGAAGAGATGCCATGAATAAAATATTCAATTAAATAAATCTTTTCCAAAATTGATTCAATCTTATTCCTTAATTAATCAATCATGATCAATCAATTCCATAATTGATTAATCTTTTCCACAAATGACTAATTACTTCCATAAGTGATTAGATCATTTTCATAAATGATTAATCATTTCCTTAAGTGATTAATTATTTCCATAATTGATTAATTCCCGGTTAATGATTTCTTTAATTAATTAACCACCAATTAAATATCACATATTTAATTTCCGGCCTAGAATTAATTAATTTGCCCAAACACATTTTAAGCCTTAAATTAATTAATTCATTATTTGAACTCTTTCAAACTTCCATAAATTTATACTTGAAGTTCTTCAAATATTAATTTCTCTCATGATAATATATCAATATATATTATATTTGTTTCCCTTAGTAAATTGAACATTTTCAATTTATTATTTAGTTGCCTCAAATTACTTTACGAGCTACCAGTAGGACCTAATGGACCTGCAGATCAGAAGCTCCAACGATGTGAGATTGATTGGTCAAACTCATTAACCACATTAATCAATATTCGTTAACTGTGTGTTCATTCCACTATAGACTCACAGTTGCACTCTTCTCACTGCAGACATATTTTCTGTGTCCACGGATATAGACCAATATCGACTAGTTAGTCCTTCACGAGTGTCCGTAACACCAGCTGGGTCAAATTACCGTTTTACCCCGGGGTTACCTCTATTTCCTTAAGTACCAATTCTCCTCTAATGAACAACCTGTTTGTGGTCCAACCATCAAACAGAAAACCCTCTCGTGCCATTGAGAGGGTAGGGCCCTTTGTTCAAGACTCGGAGTAACCACTTAAGGGAACACTCATCTGCTTCCCTAAAGTCGGAAAGGAGTGAATTCCATCTTGTATGATTATGTTCCCAGCTCCCGATTCGGTCTTGTCCCCAAAGTGGTAGGCTTATTGAGTCGGCGTATTGGCCACTCTCACCCCTACAAATCAAAGGACAATCTCTCATGAGCAGGAGTCCATAATCAACTCAGGATTAAGACTAAGTTGTCTAGGTCGTCCTAGTGAAATAGAAAACCAACTAGTTAACGGTGTTATAACCAGTGGTTACTATTTCGCGGTCCGGTCTTATGCAAACTCATTGCATAGGATACCCCCACTCGCATGTCTCCTACACGAACGCGTTGGATCGCAGCGTTTGTATCAAATACAAAGTGGGTCGTATCCATAGTGTCACCAGGATAAGGCACCCAGTCTTATCCTTATACTATAGACCCTTTAGGCTGTTTCTCGAACAATGATCCCATATGTCGTTACATATAGTTCAAGACTCATATTACAGCCTTGGATGTCTAGTTTATTGGATTAGGGTTATTATTAGGCAAAGACAAATTTAAAATAACTAATAACAATTAATGGACAAATATATCAATATTATTTCATTAATATCCGGTCAACGGTTACATTCACTATCTACGAGTTTTAGGGCATAAAACCCAACAAACTCCCACTTGAACTAAAACACTAGTTAGTGGGATGTAAATGCAATAATCTAAAGCTGGAAATGTCATGTATATTAAAATAATACAATGAACTAGGGCATCCTTATACCCATCATACATTTCTCCCACTTGCCCTAGATTAGATGGCATACATATCTCGTAGGCCTAGACCCTCTAGATGACCCTCAAACACTTTAGCCGTGAGAGCCTTCGTAAATGGATCAGCGATGTTGTGTTCCGAGGCGATCTTAGTGACGATCACATCTCCTCGTTGCACAATCTCCCGTATCAGGTGATACTTCCTCTCGATGTGTTTACCCCGTTTGTGGCTTCGAGGTTCTTTTGAGTTGGCTACAGCCCCACTGTTGTCACAGTATAGTGTTATGGGCACGTTCATATTCAGAACCACTTCCAAATCAGTCAAGAACTTTCTAAGCCATACTGCCTCCTTAGCTGCTTCGCAAGCTGCTACATACTCAGCCTCCATGGTTGAGTCTGCTATGCATCCTTGTTTGATGCTTCTCCACACTACTGCTCCTCCATTGAGGGTGAATACTGACCCTGATGTGGATTTCCTTGAATCCTTATCAGCTTGAAAGTCAGAGTCAGTGTATCTAGTAAGAATCAAATCCTTAGCTCCATACACAAGCATGTAGTCCCTCGTTCTCCGAAGATACTTGAGGATATTCTTAACCGCTCCCCAGTGGTCCAACCCTGGATTAGACTGATACCTACTGACTACTCCCACTGCATAACATATGTCAGGCCTTGTTTTGAGCATAGCATACATTAAGCTGCCCACAGCTGAGGCGTAGGGAATGTGTCTCATGTTCTCAATTTCTTGAGGTGTCTTAGGAGACTGTTCCTTAGACAGGTGTACCCCATGTCTGAAGGGTAGTAGTCCCTTCTTGGAGTTTTGCATCGAATATCGAGACAACATCTTGTCAATATACGTTGCTTGAGACAGAGCTAGCGTTTTGTTCTTACGATCCCTAATGATTTGGATTCCCAGAACATATTGAGCCTTTCCCAGATCTTTCATTTGGAATTGGGCTGCTAGCCATTTCTTAATGTCAGTGAGGTATCCTACATCATTCCCAATGAGTAGGATATCGTCTACATAAAGTATTAGAAAAGCTACTTTCCTTTTGTTGACTTTCTTGTGCACACAAGGCTCATCAACGTTTTGGTCAAAACCAAAAGACTTGATTGCAGTATCAAATCTAATGTTCCATGATCTGGACGCTTGTTTCAATCCATAAATGGATCGATTGAGCTTACAAACCTTTTGTTCCTGACCTTGGGCTATGAACCCTTCGGGTTGAGACATGAAGATATTCTCTTCAAGATTACCATTCAGAAAGGCAGTCTTGACGTCCATTTGCCATATTTCATAGTCATAATATGTGGCTATGGATAAGAGAATTCTTATGGACTTTAACATGGCTACAGGAGAAAAGGTTTCCTCATAGTCAACCCCTTCATTTTGGGTATAACCCTTTGCCACTAGTCTAGCTTTGAAGGTCTGTACCTTTCCAGCTGCATCTCTTTTTCTCTTATAGATCCATTTGCACCCTATGGGTTTTACCCCAATTGGTAGATCTGTAAGTTCCCATACAGAATTGGAGTACATTGACTCCATTTCCAGGTTCATGGCTTTGACCCATTCATCCTTATCTTCGTCATTCATTGCCTGTCGATAGGACAATGGATCCTCAATGCCATCATTAGGTATGACAACCTGAGTTTCAGTTAAACCCAAGTAGCGGTCAGGTTGTAATACAACCCTCCCACTGCGTCGAGGCATTCCCAACGTTTGAGATGGACGGGATGGATCTGAAGAACTAGTTCCTTCATCAACCCTTGTTGAAGTTCCAACTTCATCAACAACTCTTGATGATTCTTCAGTAGCTTCTCCTAATATTATTTTCCTGCGTGGTTTATGATCTCTCATGTGGTCTTCCTCTAAGAAAGTGGCGTTTGTCGATACAATCACCTTATTTTCTTGTGGGTCGTAGAAATAACCACCTCTCGTTTCTTTAGGGTAACCAACAAATTGGCACAGTTTTGAACGAGGTTCCAGTTTCTTAGGATTTGTCACAAGCACGTGTGCTGGACAACCCCAGATGCGAAAGTGATGCAAACTAGGTTTACGCCCCTTCCATAATTCGAAAGGTGTTTCAGAAACACTTTTTGAGGGAACATTGTTCAAGATGTATACTGCAGTCTCCACCGCATACCCCCAAAACGAGCTAGGCAATTGAGCATAGCTCATCATTGATCGAACCATGTCTAACAAGGTTCTATTTCTCCTTTCTGACACACCATTCTGCTGAGGTGTACCAGGGGCTGAGAGTTGAGATTGGATTCCATGTTCTATCATATAATCCTGGAATCTTTGATCCATATACTCCCCTCCTCGATCAGATCGAAGTACTTTAATTGATTTACCTAATAGGTTTTCAACTTCAGCCTTAAACTCCTTAAACTTTTCAAGGGCTTCAGACTTATGTCCCATTAGGTACAAGTAACCATAT
The DNA here is from genome assembly GCA_017139565.1 of Luffa aegyptiaca. Taxonomy (NCBI): domain Eukaryota; kingdom Viridiplantae; phylum Streptophyta; class Magnoliopsida; order Cucurbitales; family Cucurbitaceae; genus Luffa; species Luffa aegyptiaca. The sequence continues at coordinate 34,424,367 of CM029407.1, read as the reverse complement.
CTTGAATAATCATCTATAAATGAGATGAAATATTCGTACCCTCCTCGAGCTTTTACATTCATTGGACCACATAGATCCGAATGTATTAACTCTAAGGGTTCTTTGGCTCTGTAACCTTTTCCAGTAAAGGGTCTCTTGGTCATTTTTCCCTCGAGACAAGATTCACAAGGTGGTAGTGAATCATCTTCTAACTTACTTAGAAGTCCATTCTTTACCAAACGACCGATCCTATCGATGTTTATATGACCAACTCTGAGATGCCAAAGATGAGTATTGTTACTTGATGGAGAAATCTTTTGCCTTTTACTTTGAGTTTCAGCAGTTTTAAATAATTCGTGATTTAAAAGTGCTTTGTTTTCGGTTGGTCTTACAAGTTATTTTCCAATTTGGCTGAACAAATAAGTACACCATTTTTATAAATGAACGCTTCATTCATATCAAAAGTAACTGTATACGATTGTTCAATCAAACATGAAATAGAAATTAAGTTCCTCTTAATCTTGGGAATGATTAACAAACTTTCTAAAAGTAAGAATCTATTTCTAAAAAATAACTTCGCAGCTCCCACTGCTTTAGCTGAAATGACTTCTCCAGTTTTGACCCTGAGTGTCATTTCCCCATCGTTCAACTGCCGAAAGGAACTATTTTCCTGAAAAGAAGAGCAAACATGATTAGTTGCTCCTGAATCAAGTATCCAGGTTAACTCATCATGTTCTACCAGGCATGTTTCTAAAACAAGTAAATCAAATTTACCTTCCTTTTCCTTCTTTTTCTCAGCAAGGTACTTTGGGCAGTTTCTCTTCCAATGTCCATCTACATTGCAGTGGAAACACTTGCCCTTATCTGCCATAGCTTTGGCTTTTCCCTTGCTTTTCGCAGCAGTACTTGGAGCTTTCCCCTTGTTTCCTTTCTTCTTCTGAGTTTTCTTTGAAGAAGTGGCTACAGATTTAGTTCCAGAGGATGAACCCTTCTCGAACTTTCTTTTAGAGTGAACAACGTTTTCCTCTCCTTCTATCTGTCCCTTGTTCTTAAGAAGAGACTGATAGAGTTGTAGCTCATTCAGGAGGCTAGTCAGGTTGAATGTTATTTTATTCATCATTGCATTGCTTCGAAACTGTAGAAAACTCTTCGGAAGAGATTCTAAGATGAATGCAACCTGACTACGCTCATCTATGACCTCCCCGTTTGCCTCTGCCACGTTGAATTGGACCATCATATCCAGGACATGCTCCCGAACAGACGTGCCTTCTTTCATGCGACAGCTATAAACGTATTTGAGAGCGTCATGGTGGAGTTGGTAGGACGGTTGTCCAAACATCTCCTGGAGAGAGTTCATAATCTCCCTCGTTGTTACCATGCCCTCATGCCTTTTAGCCAAAACTTCAGATAAGCTGGCTAAGATATAGACGCGAGTCTTATCATTGGCCTTTGTCCAGCGGTCATAAGCATCCTTAACTGCTTGGGATGCATTACGAGCAGGGGCTGGAGGACAATCCTCCGTTAAGACGAACCGCAGATCATCGACAACAAGAATCGTATTCAGGTTCGACTTCCACGTAGCATAATTTTCGCCGGTTAATTTCTCATTTTTAAGCAGAGAGACAATTGAGTAAGACATTGCTGAAATTTAAACAAACAATGACCGTATTAGTTATCTTTGCCTTAACCCATCATACAAGCAAACAATTGCATACAATCCAATCAATTTAGCAAAACAGACAATCACAGAACCCTAAAACTATCGATTTAGTTTTGCAACGATGTTTCAGAGGTTTAGAATATCAGCCACCGAAGGGTGATCCGGTACTCCTCCTTTGAAATGAGACACCTCTCAGCTAATTCTAATTCCAGAATAACTCATATTCCTATAGGCATTAGCCACCGTTTTTCGGTCAAGGATTTGTTAACACTTTTAACTCATCCTCGTAAGTGTAACCCTCCCACTTTCAGATCTCAGAGGCACGCACCAACATGCTACCGAAGGGAAAGACAACTGTTGGTGATTAGCCTAAGAGCTCCTATCCTTTTTCAGGAGTTCACGATGTTCCGAATCCTATGACCAAGCCCTCCGAAGGGATGGTTGCGCCAGGACAACCTGCAAGCGGATCATAGGACTCTTACGGTGTGAACTATGGGCGGAGACCGAGGGATACGTTGACACGTGTCCCGCTCCCACTTACTCTAGACATTTTTCCCATTCACCTTGATATTGATTCATGCAAACACTTTCCGAAGGGAGGCCGCTCCTAAGGCGACTCGAAGTCGAGCATGAATCTCACGTTGTGAATATAGGGACATAGGAGCAAAACTTGATTTAAATCTCGTTTTGTAACTTTCCTCCCACTGAAAATGTTATAAGGTTAATACATGGTTGTTTAACTTAGATAGTATTCGGCTAAGTCAATCTATCTAAGTCTGATCCTATTATAACAATTATGGAAAGGATTCAACTGCAATCTTTTGGGTGAATTAAACTTCTTTTAATAAACCCAACATTGCAAGTCAACATTACTATGGTTAATTCAACTCAATGTTCGGGTCAGTTCCCAGGTAGGAGGTGTTCCGTAAACCGTCAACTTAAATACCCCCAGCCTTAGACAGAACTTTACCGAGAGAGTTCCCTTATAACCTCAGTAATGTAGGGTCTTTACTCTAAAGATTTAGGTGCATTAAACACTTTTAATAAACCTATTGACATTGCATGCTAACATTTAACTATGATTAATTCAACTCCGGTATTCCAGGTCAGTTCCCAGGTAGGAGGTGTTCCGTAAACCGTCAACTTAAATACCCCCAGCCTTAGACAGAACATTACCGGTGGAGTTCCCTTATAATCATAGCAATGTTTTTCCTACTTAGTCAATTAAAACTATTTTTAATTCTAAGTAAGAAAAGATTCTAATCCTATTAGAAATCGATCTAGGTCTAATTAATTTTAAACAATTTAAAATTAATCCAATTTATCCTATGATCTTATGTTTGCATGCAAATCTTGATTATAGATTGACGGTTTCTAATCATTAATATTAAAAAACTATTTCAAATTTTAATGATTAATCCTATAATCAAGAATTTAGGGATTAATTCATTTAACAATCTCATTCAAATTAAATAATTAAACCATACTAATTGCATGAATAATATAACAATTATATTATTAACTATGGATGTTTCATACTTCATGCAATTTTTTATTTTCTTTTATTATAACAATTATAAGCCAATCAAGAAAATCAATCAAGCATGCTTCATTCATTACATTAAACATAATTCTTTATATTTAATTTAAGTAATGACATGCTTCATGCTTTCCAATTTTTCATATAATTAATATACACTTATATTAAAAAATATGAAAACAAATCCATGCATTTAAACATACATTATAATATTTTATAATATATAAAAATGCATGAGCAAGTTTATAACCTAAGGTGGGATTAAATATTCTATATGACATCCATAAAGCATATAAATAGCAATTGAACCGGTTAATTTTGGCCCCTAGGATAAAATAAAGCATTAAATTACAATAATTTTAGCTAAATTCTATCCTAAAATCCTTCTGCAGCTTCCAAAATTGGTCTAGACAGCACGAACCGCCCCGAACCACCTCGAACCGGCTTCCAAAATCACGAACCATGCCAAAAATTGGCTGAACCGGACCAAATAGGTCCCAGCCCAGCCGAACCGGTCCAAACCGGACCGCCCACCAGCTTGAACCGCGCCTGTTGAAGCCCTAGCGCGCGCCGCCATCGTGACAGCGTCTCGACGCTGTGTTGATAGCGTCTCGACGCTGTGCGCATTCCTTATCTGGCGCTTGCAGAATCGAGGCAGCGTCTCGACGCTGTTGAGGTAGCGTCTCGACGCTGTTGCGTCTGGAGGCAGAATCTGGGCAAAAACAGCGTCGATTCTTCGATTTTTCTTCCGATTTCAGCGGCGATTTCGTCGATTTTCATCTCATAAAAACCTATTCTAGACCCGGACTTACATAGGACTCGATTTTACATAAAATACCCGAAACACCGGGCCTTACATGATCAAAATCACATAAAAATAAAATCTATGGCCATAAAATTAACCCAAACAGTTCAACGCAAACCGAACATACATTATGCATAAATCCCACCTATTAGAGCCTATCGCAACTTTTAAAATTAATTAATAGGGACAGCGATGGCTCTGATGCCGATTGAAGGGAATAAAAGTCCCCACGCAGCGGAAGCGCATCGATTGGACCTTACGCCGTATATTAATTAACATTAAAATACCGTTACGAAAACTCAAACTAACTTTAAACACACTTTAAAGCTGCTGGAAAAATTGGTTTAAACATGCTAAAAATAAATCTAAATTTATTTTCATGCTTTTCTAAAGAAAGAAAGAAGAACCGTTACAAACATTCGTTGTAGACTTGACCGTTCTTCGCCAACGACGCTCCACGAACGAAAACGCAGCAGCCGCCTTTGATTTTCTTCGCTGGAAATTCCTTTTTTGAATGACACAATAACCACAGAGGTTACACCGGTATGTCTCTAAGTCTAGGAGGCAAAAGACTTGTGGGAGTCTTTCTCTAAGAGGGAGGCTAGAGAGAATTCTAGGTCTTGTCTTTGAGAGTCTAAGAGCAAGAGCAAGAATGTCAAGTGTCATGACCAATTAGGTCTAGTGTTCTATTTATAGAAGAGAGGCCATGAATAAAATATTCAATTAAATCAATCTTTTCCAAAATTGATTCAATCTTATTCCTTAATTAATCAATAATGATCAATCAATTCCATAATTGATTAATCTTTTCCACAAATGACTAATTACTTCCATAAGTGGTTAGATCATTTTCATAAATGATTAATCACTTCCTTAAGTGATTAATTATTTCCATAATTGATTAATTCCCGGTTAATGAATTCTTTAATTAATTAACCACCAATTAAATATCACATATTTAATTTATGGCCTAGAATTAATTAATTTGCCCAAACACATTTTAGGCCTTAAATTAATTAATTCATTATTTGAACTCTTTCAAACTTCCATAAATTTATATTTGAACTTCTTCAAATATTAATTTCTGTCATAATAATATATCAATATATATTATATTTGTTTCCCTTAGTAAATTGAACATTTTCAATTTATTATTTAGTTGCTTCAAATTACTTTACGAGCTACCAGTGGGACCTAATGGACCTACAGATCAGAAGCTCCAACGATGTGAGATTAATTGGTCAAACTCATTAACCACATTAATCAATATTCGTTAACTGTGTGTTCATTCCACTATAGACTCACAGTTGAACTCTTCTCACTGCAGACATATTTTCTGTGTCCACGGATATAGAACAATATCGACTAGTTAGTCCTTCACGAGTGTCCGTCACACCAGCTGGGTCAAATTACCGTTTTACCCCTGGGTTACCTCTATTTCCTTAAGTACCAATTCTCCTCTAATGAACAACCTGTTTGTGGTCCAACCATCAAACAGAAAACCCTCTCGTGCCATTGAGAGGGTAGGGCCCTTTGTTCAAGACTCGGAGTAACCACTTAAGGGAACACTCATCTGCTTCCCTAAAGTCGGAAAGGAGTGAATTCCATCTTGTATGATTATGTTCCCAGCTCCCGATTCGGTCTTGTCCCCAAAGTGGTAGGCTTATTGAGTCGGCGTATTGGCCACTCTCACCCCTACAAATCAAAGGACAATCTCTCATGAGCAGGAGTCCATAATCAACTCAGGATTAAGACTAAGTTGTCTAGGTCGTCCTTGTGAAATAGAAAACCAACTAGTTAACGGTGTTATAACCAGTGGTTACTATTTCGCGGTCCGGTCTTATGCAAACTCATTGCATAGGATACCCCCACTCGCATGTCTCCTACACGAACGCGTTGGATCGCAGTGTTTGTATCAAATACAAAGTGGGCCGTATCCATAGTGTCACCAGGATAAGGCACCCAGTCTTATCCTTATACTATAGACCCTTTAGGCTGTTTCTCGAACAATGATCCCATATGTCGCTACATATAGTTCAAGACTCATATTACAACCTTGGATGTCTAGTTTATTGGATTAGGGTTATTATTAGGCAAAGACAAATATAAAATAACTAATAACAATTAATGGAAAAATATATCAATATTATTTCATTAATATCCGGTCAACGGTTACATTCACTATCTACGAGTTTTAGGGCATAAAACCCAACATAAAACACATACACAAAACAGATCAGATAAAAACTTATTCAAGTCCCCGACAACCGTGCCAAAAACTTGTTGGGTTCCTAGAGTGAGTAAAAATAAGAAATAAAAAGACTCTAGAACTCTGTGCAAGTATACACAGTTCGCAGCAAGTAATAGGTATTTATCGAATCCAAAGTCTGAATTAGCTTTCACTTTATCTATTTTGCTTAGTTTTTCAATGGTTTCAAAAGTGGTAAAAATGATTGGTTTTTGATAAAATGCGGAAGCAAAAGAAATGACAGAACAGAAAATAAACAAATAGGCAGATAGATTAGAAACAGGCGCTGGTCAGGATTTAGTAATTGTTTTAAAAGATGCTCTAGCAATATTATTGATCATGCAAAACTCTCGCAGTCTTATTAGCAGATTCCTCCCAGAACTCCAGATTTTTTAGAATATGTTTCAACTCCAATGAAGCTCTACCGATCAAGCACTAGGAAGCTGGCTATCCCTAGCTCAGTCACTGGCGTTCACCAATACACAATGATCTAGTGTGATTGACCGCCACACGCTCCCTAAATCATCCCTAAAACTAGAGAGAGGTATTCATACTAGCTGGCCAGACGGACATAAAATATAAATGAGCACAACAATTAACCAAGATGCATTAAATAAATATTTATTACTAGAAGTTAAGCACAACAATCACATGTTCCCTAACCAATGCCTAAAGCTACTTAGTTCATAAGATGCATAGAGACACAGGTTACAATCTGAGTAAGCATATCCATATTTACAAAATAATGCAAGAAAATATTAGTTCCCTTGATCAGCTTGCAAATGATGGTTTCCTTGATAGTCTCCAATCTCTCTCCTCTATTCGACTCCCAAAAATGGAAGTAAACTTTCCAAGAGTGGAATGTTCCTCCCAAGGATGGAATGAATTTGACTTGGGCGGCTATCTCCTTTTATAGAGTGATAGGAAGCTTGAATTAGGTTGACCTAGACACTTGGATGGCTCTCCTTGCTCCTTTATCCCGAGAATAGCTCAACAGAGTTCAGTTCATTAAATTGGCTAACGAGCTGTGACGTGGCAGTTTTGCTCCCAGCTTTGCTGCAGCATAGAATTTGCTCCCTCAAGTCTCTCAGCAACATATTCTGCACAAAATAATTTCCCAAGCTTCCATTCTTCCAAATGGGTTAGAACATGCAATATTCATCTAAAAGCATCCCTATTAAGCACAAAAGACACACAACTCCCGATAGAAATAAGGCCTAAATAACTCCCTTTTGGAGAGTTATCAATTGGCGATGAACTGAGTGCCCTCTTTAAAGTTTCAAACGCTTGTTTGCAATCGTCATCGAAGTCGAACGGCCTATCTACCTTCAGCAACCTGCACAAGGGTTTGGAAATTTTAGAAAATTCTTTAATAAATCTTCTATAGAAACCTGCATGGCCTAAAAAGCTTCTGATATCTCACACTGTTTTTGTGAAAGGCAACTTGGATATGATCTCGATCTTTGCCTTGTCCAGCTCAATTCCTTTCCTGGAAATGCGATGTCCAAGGACTATGCCTTCTGGTACCATAAAATGGCATTTTTCCCGATTCAGTACTAAATTGGTTCCTTCACATCTCTTTAGCACTTGGTCTAAATTTCGTAGACATGCTGAAAATGATTCACCGAAGACCGAGAAATCATCCATGAATACTTCCACGGTTCACTCTACCATATCGAAGAATATAGCCATCATACACCTTTGGAAGGTGGCTGGTGCATTGCATAAGCCAAATGGCATTCTCCGGAAGGCGAACATTCCGTATGGACATGTGAACGTTGTCTTCTCTTGGTCTTCTGGGGCTATAATTATCTGATTGTAACCGGAGTAACCGTGTAACAAGCAATAATAATCCTTCCCTGCTAGCATGTCCAGCATCTGATCTGTGAATGGCAACGGGAAGTGGTCTTTCCTGGTCACTTTATTAAGGCGGCGGTAATCTATGCAGACTCGCCATCCTATAACTGCCCGTGTTGGGATCAATTCATTTTTCTCGTTCTCCACTACGGTCATCCCACCCTTTTTTGGAATGCATTGTACTGGGCTGACCCAGCTGTTGTCTGCAATTGGGTAGATGACTCCTGCATCTAACCATTTTAGGATTTCCATTCTGACAACTTCCTTCATGTGGGGTTTAATCTCCTATGACTCTCAATGGAATTCTTAGCTCCTTCTTCAAGGTTTATCCTGTGCATGCAGAATGAGGGGTTGATTCCTTGAATGTTTGCAATGGTCCATCCTATTGCTTTTTTATGTTTAGAGAGGACCTGCAACAAAGAAATTTCATCTTGTTCAGTAAGGTAAGCTGAGATAATGACTTGCAATGTCCTATTTTCACCAAGAAAGCTATATTTAAGATGCTCTGGCAGAGGCTTGAGTTCTAATTCAGGAGGATTGATCAAAGATAGTTGTAACAGTCTGATTTCTTCTTGGTCTGAGGAATTCCTTAATGCTTCTATCCTTGCTGCTGTAGAATCATTTGTGACCGGAATTTCTTCAATCCCTTTCACTTCCTTTGCGAACTTATTCCCTTCCAGTGGCTCTCCTTTAATGTTTCCTGCATAACAGTTACAGAGAGTTCGTCAACTTCTTCAATCATAGAACATCTCTCAAGGTACCCTAGATACTGCATTGCCTTCATCACATTAAACATGACTTGCTGATCATTGACCCTCATGGTCAATTCTCCTTTCTGCACATCTATTAAAGTTCTACCAGTGGCTAGGAACGGTCGTCCTAAGATGATTGACACGTCTTTGTCAGCTTCACAATCTAAAATGATAAAATCTGCAGGGAAAACAAACTTATCAACTTTAACCAATACGTCTTCATTATTTCCAATGGGATGTGTAAGCGATCGGTCCACCAACTATAAGGTTACAGTCGTAGGTCGTGCTTCACCTATGCCTAACTGTTTAAAAACCGAATATGGCATTAAGTTGATGCTTGCTCCTAAGTCGCACAGACCTCTGCCTACATCCCTGCCCCCGATAGAGCATGGAATAGTAAAGCTTCCTAGATCTTTAAGCTTGGGAGGGATCTCGTTCTTTACCAGTGCACTGGAACATTCCGTGAGTGCAACTGTTTCGTATTCTCCAAACCTTCCCTTTTTTTACAGAATATCTTTCAAGAACTTCACATATGTAGGCATTTATTCAAGTGCCTCCACTAATGGTATGTTGATGTGCAACTGCTTCAATACATCTAAAAACTTTTTGAACTGTACATCTTGTGAGGCATGTTTGAATCTCTGAGGGTATGGAGGAGGTGGTATGTAATCTGAATCTATCACAAATTTTTGGGGTTTTGCAGTCGCATTTCCCTATTTTTTCTCCAACTTTGATTTTTCTTCTTTTTCTACCAAGGCTTCAGGCTCGTTGGTCTTTTCTACTTTATCTTCTTTATTCTCTGAAATATATTAGGTAATGCTCAACTTCTTTTCACAAATATTTTCTCGAGCGTCAACTGGGATTTCTGCTTCTTGACTTACTTGATACTTTGGGCCATCATATTCTAATCCACTTCTTAGGGTCACTGCCTTGCATTGTTCATTGCCTTCTCTGTGAGGTATCTCGGTTTTGCTAAGCAACGTCCCTTGCAGTCTATTCTTAATCTCTTTAGCAATTTGTCCAAGTCGAACTTCCAAATTCCTCACTGCAGCATCGTTCCTTGCCATGTACTCCTTTATAAGAGTCTCTAGACTTGACTCTTGGCTCTGCACTGGAACTTGTTGGAAGTTTTTCTGCGGTTGTTGTTGTGTAGGTTGCTTCCCAAACTGATGAGTGTTGGAATTACTTGACCCGACTTATCCTCCCCAAGAAAAATTTGGATGTTGTCTCCATCCTGGGTTGTACGTGGTCGAATAAGGATTCCATCTATTCTGGTTCTGATTTCCTTGTGGACCTACATAAAAAACAGATGCAGGGTTTAGTGGACAACTATCAGCGATGTGTTCCTCACCACATATCTCACAACAGGGAGAAGAAACAGCATTGGCAGGGGCTATGTTGGCTTGATTGTTCTGAAGGTGTTCATATAACACATGCGGAAGCAATTTTAGGATCGGAGGCACTTAACTACATCAATTTTAGAAAATGAAAACATGCTGTCCAAATACCGTAAGGAGAGAGCAGAATTTTTACCAACCTTTTGGAGACCGATTCAACAACTCCCTTTGATTCCTTTGATCACGAACGGTGTGTGGACCACCTCTAGTGTCTTCCCTACTATTCTCCAGGCCAAGAACGACTTGTGGGAGTCTATAGAGATAGGGAATAGGAAGGGAATGCTTGAAGGTTCAAGCACTAGAGAGATATATGGAGATGAGTGAGTTTGAGACCAAAATCCAGCAGCATAACAATATGAAAAATGGCTCTCCTTCCTTTGAATCTGATTCATACTCCTTATATAGACATCTTCCATGCAAAGAGAAGCCTCATGACACTAGACACATGGTGAAATTGCAACTCAAAGTGGATTCTAGGTGTTTAATTCACAACACATGTAACTAGTGCATGATTGTGTTGTTTTCCACTATGCATCAACATGCAAGAGTGGGAATGCCACTAAATCCACTTAAAAATGAATCTAAATTCTCAATTTTTAGCTTGCAATTCATTCCTATTTCAATTCAAAATTGAAATTGATTTCTAGGCAATTAATTGCTACAATTCCAAGTAATTTTTACATGATTAATCCAATTAATCTTTATCACCTAGTGCCATTAATTATATATGATTCCTAATGGTATTCAAAACACTTTTAAATACTCCATCTCTCATTTTCTAATTTAATTCATAATTAAATTATTGTGTCAAACACAATTTACGATAATACCTGTTTTCCCGATTTTGAACGATTCAAAGCTTCCTATCTTTTTGTTCTAGGCTTTGTTCCGATATGAGCTAGTAGGGGGACCTAATGGACCTATAGATCATGGGCTCCAACGATTCGAGGCTAACCGACTAATCTCATTATCAAAGCTAGCCAACATTCGTTAACTATTGGGACACTCCACTATAGCCCGATAGTTGCACTCCCCTCACTATAGATGTATTTCTGTCCACTTAATTTAACCATGATTAGTAAGTCGATCCTTCACAGGTTGTTCGTAGCTATAGCTAGGTCAAAAAGCCGTTTCACCCCTATAGTACTTCTAGTTCCTTAAGTCCCACTGATCCTCTAATGAACAATTGGTTTATGGTCCAACCAATAAACCGAGTCCCTCTCGGGCCAATGAGAGGGCAGGATCCCTTTGTTCAAGCCCCGGAGTCAGCACTTAAGGGAACAACCTCTCTACTATCCCTAATTCGGGTAGGAGCGAATTCCTTCTTGCATGACTATGTCCCCAGCTATCTACCCGTTCCTATCCCTGAAATGGGAGGTTTATTGAGTCGGCGATACTGAGCCACTCTCACCTATGCATATCTAAGGATAAGCCCGAATAAACAGGAGTTCATAGTTAGCTCAGGATTAAGATCGAGTTACCTAGGTCATCACATGAAATAGTCAGTCTCGTCCGTAAACGGTGTTATAAAGCGAGAGCGACTTATTTCTCGGTCCTGGTCTTATGCAAACTCATTGCATAGGACGCCCCCACTCGCATGTCTCTACATGGACGATTTAGGACCACATCGTCTATACCAACTATAAAGTGGGACGCGTCTCATAGTGTCCCCAGAATAAGGTACCCAACCCTATTCCTATACTATAGACCGTTTTGGCTATTACTCAAGCTTGATCCACTTTTATGTCTCTACATAAAGCTCTAGTGTTCATCCTATAGCCATGGATCTTAGTTTATTGGATTTGGGTAATTATATGTGCAATTTACTTTATTCAGTAATAACTTTACTGAATTAGTCTCGACAACGCCTTTATCGAATAAGTATATAATTCGTTTAACATTCACTATCTACGAGTTTTAGGACACCAATCCCAACAATCTCCCACTTGAACTAAAAACTCTAGTTTAGTGGGATGTACTATAATCTATAACAGCAGTGGGTGAATAAATACTTGTATTAATAACAAAGTAAAAATACAATAAACTAGGGCATCTAAATACCCAGTATACTGCGACATCGATATACTGGTTACAATTCTCCCACTTGACGTAGATTATTTCTCGTACATTTCTCGCAGACCTAGACCTTCTAGATGACTCTCGAACACTTTAACCGTGAGAGCCTTCGTGAATGGATCAGCAATGTTGTGCTCCGACGCTCTCTTCGTGACGATCACGTCTCCTCGGTGCACAATCTCCCTGATGAGATGGTATTTCCTTTCGATGTGCTTGCCTCTCTTATGGCTGCGAGGTTCCTTTGAGTTTGCAACTGTGTCGTTATTATCACAATACAAGGTGATAGGCAGATGCATATTCGGAACGACTTCCAAGTCAGTTAGGAACTTCCTGAGCCATACTGCCTCTTTTGCTGCTTCACAAGCGGCTATATATTCGGCCTCCATGGTCGAGTCTGCAGTGCAAACTTGCTTGATGCTACGCCATACTATTGCTCCTCCATTTAAAGTGAATACTGACCCCGATGTAGATTTCCTCGAACCTTTATCGGTTTGAAAGTCAGAATCAGTGTATCCTGTAAGGATCAAATCCTTCGAACCATACACGAGCATATAGTCCCTCGTTCTCCTTAGATACTTGAGGATATTTTTAACGGCTGTCAAGTGATCGAATCCTGGATTTGATTGATATCTACTGGCAATCCCTACTGCATAACAAATGTCAGGCCTTGTACACAACATGGCATACATTAGGCTACCTACTGTATAGGCATAGGGAAAATGTCTCATGTCCTCAACTTCTTGAGGTGTCTGAGGACATTGTTCCTTAGACAAAATAATTTCATGCCTGAAAGGTAATAGTCCCTTCTTAGAATTTTGCATTTTATATCTAACCAACAATTTTTCGATATAAGACGCTTGAGACAGGGCTAGCGTTTTGTTCTTTCGGTTTCGAGCAATTTGGATCCCTAGAACAAATTGTGCCTCACCCAAATCTTTCATTTGGAATTGAGTTGCTAGCCATAGTTTAATGTCAGTTAGATAACCTACATCATTCCCGATGAGTAGGATATCATCCACATACAGTACTAAGAAAGCTACGGAGTTGTTGATGATCCTTTTGTAAACACAAGGCTCATCAACGTTTTGTTCAAAGCCATAAGATTTGACCGCAGTATCAAATCTCATATTCCAGGATCTAGACACTTGTTTTAACCCATAAATGGATCGTTTAAGCTTGCAAACTTTTTGCTCTTGATCCTGAGCTATGAACCCCTCTGGCTGAGACATGTAAATACTTTCTTCAAGATTACCGTTCAGAAAGGCAGTCTTGACATCAATTTGCCATATTTCATAATCGTAAAACGTGGCAATGGACAAAAGTATCTGGATCGACTTCAACATGGCAACAGGGGAGAAGGTTTCTTCATAGTCAATCCCCTCCCGCTGGGTAAAACCCTTTGCCACAAATTGTGCTTTAAAGGTCTCTACCTTTCCAGCAGCGTCTCATTTTCTCTTGTAGATCCATTTACACCTAGAAACATTAAATTGATCACAACATACAACTTTTCTTGATTTCCAAGTCGATTTCCAAGTCCTGACTCTAGGAGGTTCCATTGGAAACTCTTGAATGTAAGATGTTTCCTCTAGAAATTCTCGTGCGCTCAACTCTTGTTGCTCCTTCTTCTTTCGTCTTTGTTCCTTCCTTCGACGACGAAAGGTTCTTTCTATCTCTGGATCAATGTCAAGGAGTGGATACTCCTTGCTCATTCACTAACTCCAACCTGCAAAAGAAAAACAAATGCAAATCGAAGTCAAATTCCCTTTGAGACAAAAATGCGGTCGCAATCTGATCTTAATTTCAAAAACACAAATCTGGTTTCACTTTTGGTCCTCGGAAAAGGGCCAAAAACTTGGTGTGTCGTCAGCTGAATGGATGGAATGTGAGGTAAGATGGATAATAATAATAAAGGATAATTCAGCTAACACTTAAGTGCAAGTATACACTGTCGCACGTAGTAATAAAAAACCTTAGAAGTACTCCAAGGGTATCGATCCCACGAGGACTAAACTGGAAATTCAGATTTGATGAAGAAACTGCTCAAATGTTTGCTTTTGAAAAGGTAACCAAAGAAAATAAGTTGATTGATTGGGTTTTTTAAAAGATAGATAAAACAACCAAGTAAATAATAAAGAATAACAATAATAAACAATGAGGTATTCAACATGGATTCATCCCTAAGGTAACAACCATACTCATACAATATTTAACGTAAGTGTATTTTATGCATTGGGTCAGATTTAACTCCTATTTGGCCTTTGTTCCCAAAAACCGTTAGAAGGCTATAGACTACAACATAGATAATTCACGAATGCAACCAATAACCTTATAGTCGATATAGGGTGCCTTAGGCAGCTTGCCCTATACCACCGAACAATCTCTTTCGAGCTTTTTCTCCTATATCACCTTTATGAGAACCGATATTGTTTGTCCCTTTCGAGATCAAACTCACATAGCATGCAAAGTCTAAGTGATCAAGTTAAACTCAGTAAGATTAGAGTGATAATCAATAAAGAATGACATGCATTAAACACAACTTAAGCGAATAAAACACTTTCAAGCCATTAAACCATAAGGGAATTCACCACATTGAACCCCTAAACGAGATTTAGCTACTCATGATGGAATAAAAAGCAAATAAACACATTTTCATTGAAATAAGAATGTAAAGAGAACAAAATAATGAAAAGATTCAAGAGTTGGAAATAAAGGAGATAGCATAAATGAGCTAAAATTTACAAAAGTGATTCTCAACACCCTAACCTATCAAATGAAGCATATTTTGAGCTCAGAAACATTAAATTGATCACAACATACAACTTTTAACCAAGAAATGAGCTAAATATAAGGGTAAAATAGGTATTTTTTTACCCTTATCACTAACGCATTAAAAATGCAGTTGTTTGTTCCCCAAGTTTTCTTCAACGCAGGCACACATCCCAAAATGCTAGTGAAAGGAAAGATGGGTGAAAAGATCATGCTGACACATAGTTGACACACAAGTTGGCAGAAGATAACTGGGGCGCGTTTTCTAATTCCTTGGTGAAGTTAGTTTCCCTTGCTTATAAAAAGCGTCCACCTACTCTAGAAGAGGAGGAAAAGGGAGAAAGAGGAGAGGATCAAGAAAAGAAAGGAGAAAGAGAAATCATAGAAGGTCACTGTAGAGGAAAGTCTTGTATTGAGCACAAGATGTATTACGTAGTGTATTCCTCTGCTCGCATGAGCTAATTTTCTTTTTCAAGGCTTAGCGCAGGCACCCATGCGATGATAAATTTATTTTGTAAGCGCATACTTATATTTAATGAAACATTCATGCCTTCTACTTAGATGCGATACTATTTTCATTACTAACTCCCGCCTGGCCAGCCGGATGCGGTAGCAACATGATAAATGCCTGACAGGTAATGCATGTGGAAATATCTAAGTAGAACAAGCTAGCGCATTGCATGTAGTCTTGGTAGCATTAGATAAATACTATTGTTATAAGATAGTGCATGAATGAGCTTTGCTGTGTTAAGACTAACGCAACCTCTTCTAAGTTGTTAGAGAACTAAGCCTACGCATGAGCTAACCAAACAAAACAATTGTTAGTTCTACGCCAAACGCAGAAGTAGTACCGGAAGGGAATCTTATGATTTTTTCTCACTTAGGCATTAATGGATCAATTAGTCATGGTATGCGCTACAAAGTTACTTATAAACGCATGAGGTTGCTACAGCAACAGCCTTGATAGCATTCTCATTAAGAATTTCTTTTAACTCTCAGCGCATGTTTCAATTTTCTGCATATTTATTTTTCATTCCCATCAAATCCCTTCTTTAAACTTTCATAATACCACGCGTCTTTGAGTTCAAATCAACAAGTTATTAAAGATTTTCAAATCACCTTTCCCTGTGGATTCAACCCTAGAACTCACTAGGTACTACTTGATTGTATTAATTTATACTTGGATTAATACATATCTGCGATAAATTCGGTATTAATTTTTTGGCATACTGACAACCAATCAACATATATGAACAATTTGAGGATGACTACTTTTAAACCTAAACTCATCGAATTTAACTCTCTTGGAATGGAGAGTTTAATTAAATTCGATGAGTTTAGGTTTAACAATTAGAGGGATGAACAATTGGAGTGGTGAAAGGAATCACGACTGAAGGCTGAAAGTTATTTTTTTAAAAAAAAATTGAAGGCTAAAAGTAAATGAGAATTCTAGTTTTTTCGTGGAAAGAAAATGCACAACCATTGGTTATAAATTTACAATTAAAGTTGATCTCGTAAGAAAAGAAAATGAAGAAAAAGGAAAAGGATATGTGAGAAAACCTAGAACCAATTGGAGGACATGAACAATCTAGGGAGGGAAATTTAGAATCAAATTATATGTTGATTTATTTTTAATCAAATCACATATTTATTTCAATGTTTATCAAATTAAGATTTTGAATATACCTTCATTTTGAATAAAATTATCATATTTGATTTTAAATTAAAAAAAATTAATATGCTTCTCAAAACCAATAAATTATTTATTAATAAATAAAAATCATTCACCAAAGCGAGCATAGCTCAGCGGTAATTGGCATATACCTTCGACCATGAGGTCAGAGGTTCGAATTCCCCCACACCAAATGTTGATGTACTCAAAAAAAAATATCAAAATCATTCCAATACACAAATCGAGAAACAAAAGAATTTAAAACCAATAAATTATTATCAATTATCATGTAGGATTTTAAATGGACATAATCAAAATCCTCCTAGTATACAAAATGTGAAACAAAAGAATAAAAACCAACCAAAATTATCAATTTTGAATGAAATTATCTTTTAAGACAATTTTGAATGAAATTATCATATTTGATTAAAATTCACAAAATCAAAATATAAACCAGATCTACAGATTATAACAAAAAACTGGGATTAAATAATTGCAACCTGTTGATGTACGAGCAATCAGCATTCCAAACCCACATAAACAACAGCAAATGCAAGTAAAGAAAAAACAGAGTAAAGAGGTAGAGAGAAAAGAAGAATGACACAAGAGATTATAGTGGTTCGACACAAAGGTCTACATCCACTTTTGGAACCAGTGAGAGAGGGATTTTATTAGAAGATAATACAGAGATTACAAGATGAAAGTGAGGCTCACTCTTCAGATCATCCTTGAGCTCAAATACAGAGGGATATATTAAAAATGAGAACTTGAGATGAAGTGATAGACACGTGCTATCCCAGCTTCAGTCAACTGAAAAGGAAAACCTCACTTGCCAAGCTGGCTGCCACCTCAGCGGTATTAACCCTAAATATTAAGTATCAATTCAACAATCACCCTCTTGATACTTAAAGAAAGAAGGTTTGATGTCCACCCTCTCAACTGGTATTTAAGACAGCTTTGGTTATCCATTTTCGAGCTTCACTAGTTTGCATAGATACTCCAATCGGTTTGCTGGTAAGGATTTAGTTAGCATATCAGCTGGGTTGTGTTCTGATGCAATCTTTTGAAGTTGAATCTTGCCTTATTGAAGAACTTCTCTTATGAAATGGAAGCGAACGTCAATGTGTTTGGTTCGGTCGTGAAAGGTGGGATTCTTAGACAAGGAGATTGCACTTTGGCGGTCACAGTGTATTCTCACTTTGAACTCCCTTGAAAATATTTCTTCAATACTTCCTTTGAGCCATATTTCTTTTTTGACCGATTCTGCTAAAGCTATATATTCAGCTTCTGTGGAGGAAAGGGCCACAACCGACTGTAAAGAAGACTTCCAGCTAATAATGTTTCCATAGAGGGTGAATAAGTATCCTGTTAGAGACCTCCGTTTGTCTAGATCTGCTGCATAATCCGAATCCACATACCCTTCAATATAATCTTCAAGTTGGTTTGTTTTAGTATAGCCAAGCCCTTTTGTTTTAGTACCTTGTAGATACCTGAGAATCCACTTTGAAGCCTCCCAATGAGACCTCCCTGGGTTACTCATGAACCTGCTAACAACGCTCAATGAATGTGCTAAGTCTGGCCTGCTACAAACCATGGTATACATTAAACTCCCAACAAGATTAGCATAAGGTATCCTTTCCATTTCCTGTAGTTCGGCTTCTGTAACAGGGGACTGAAAAGCCGATAGCTTAAAATGCTGAGCCAAAGGAGTTTTTACTACCTTTGATTCATCCATATGAAATTTCCTAATGACTTTATGGCAATAATCGGGCTGAGATATAAGGAGAAAATCCCTGCTTCTGTCTCTATAAAGTTCCATGCCTAATATCCTTTTAGCACATCCAAGATCCTTCATTCTAAACTCTTTGCACAAAGCTGATTTTAGTCTATCGATTTGAGTCTTATCATTTGAGGCAATCAGAATGTCATCAACATAAAGGAGAGTTAGGACAAAAATCTTGTTTGAAAGATGCTTACGATATACACAGCTATCATAAGACCCCTTTTTAAAACCTTGAGAGAGTATAAAGGTGTCAAACCTTTTGTTCCATTGCCTAGGGGACTGCTTGAGGCCGTAGATTGATCTATTCAAAAGACAAACCTGATTTTCTTTCCCTGTTTCCGCAAAGTCGGGTGGTTGCTTCATAAAAATAGTTTCATCAAGGTTTCCATATAAAAAAGAGGTAGTTACATCCATTTGCTCCAATTCAAGGTTATATTGAGTGACAATAGAGAGCAAAATTCTAATGGATGTATGCCTAACTAC
Organism: Luffa aegyptiaca; assembly: GCA_017139565.1. Taxonomy (NCBI): domain Eukaryota; kingdom Viridiplantae; phylum Streptophyta; class Magnoliopsida; order Cucurbitales; family Cucurbitaceae; genus Luffa; species Luffa aegyptiaca. The sequence continues at coordinate 34,405,349 of CM029407.1, read as the reverse complement.
TAGAGAAAATACTTCGGTATAATCTACACCCTCCACTTGACTGAAACCTTTTGCTACCAAACGGGCTTTATATCTAGGTTTATCAGACGGATCCAAACTAGGTTTCATCTTAAAAACCCATTTGCAGTCTACAATCCTTTTATTTTCAGGTTTTAGTTAAAAGCAAAGACTGTAGTTCTTCCTCCATTGCAGTCAGCCAATATTTACTTTCTTTAGACTTAACAGCTTCATTAAAAGTAGATGGTTCAGCACTAAAACTCTCAGTGTAGCAGTTGAAAGCATACCCAACAAAGTCTGAGCTTTCATATATGGCTGGTCTCCTGATTGTGTGCCTAGGTCTATCTCGAGTGAGCTGATAATCCATTTGATCAGTGCTTTCTTCAGCTTGCTCAGGCTCGCCAATAGGATCTTCTTGCTGTTCAGTAATCAACTCATGTTCCTCCAAAACAAACTCATTAGTAACGTTGGGAGCATAGTTAGGAAACACCGGTTGTAGTTCTATTTCAAACGAATCTGTTTCATTAGTTTTATTATCTATGTTTTTCCAAGGCATCTCTTCTTCATTAAAGGTTACATCATGGCTAACCAAACATTTTTTATCTCCTTTTTCTAATGACCAGAGTCTATAGGCTTTAATACCCTTTGGATAACCTAAAAACATGCATTTTAAGGCTCTTGGCTCTAGTTTATCTTGCCTAATATGGGCATAGGCAGTACAACCGAAGGTTTTTAAATGTTTTAGACTTGGAGGGCTACCTGTCCACAACTCTTGAGGTGTTTTAAACTTTAATGCAGCTGAGGGACTCCTATTAATCAAATATGCAGTAGTATTTAAGGCTTCACCCCAAAAAACTCTAGGTAGATTTGCATTAGATAACATACATCTCACTCTTTCAAGTAAAGTTCTGTTAAAGCGTTCAGCTAAGCCATTCTGTTGGGGGGTTCTAGGAGCAGTCAAATGCCTAGTAATGCCTGAAGTTTTACAAAGAGTTATGAATTTTTCATTTAAATATTCAAGGTCATTATCATTTCTAAGGTATTTCATTTTTCTTCCAGTTTGATTTTCTAGCTGAGTTTTCCATTCAATAAAAGAATTATAGGCTTCATCTTTGGTCTTTAAAAGAAATACCCAGATTTTCCTAGAATAATCATCAATAATGGACATGAAATACCTTGCTCCCCCGTGAGTTTTAATCCTAGAAGGCCCCCACAAGTCTGAATGTATGTAATCTAGTTTATTTTTGGTTATATGAGTGGCTTCCTTAAAGCTATTTCTAGCTGCTTTACCGAAAGTACAATGCTCACAGAAAGTTAAATTTGAAAGATTTTTACCACCTAATAAACCTTGTTTATGTAAGTGTTTAAGACCATTTTCACTAATGTGAGCTAATCTTTTATGCCACAAATGAGTACTTTTAGTACTTTGATCAACCACTGCATTATTTTCTCCAATCAAAGTACTTCCCTGAAGTACATAAAGACCATTTTCTAGCTTTCCAGTGAGTTTTAGAGAGTTATTTTTATACACCCTTAAGATACCATTTTCAGAACTGTAATTAAAACCTGCTTTATCCAAGGTTCCTAAGGAAATTAGATTTCTTTTAAGGCCGGGAACAAATCTTACAGATGACAAGAGATTTTGGGAACCATCAGTAAGTTTTAACATAATTGAGCCTATACATTTTACATAACACTGATGATTATCTCCCATTACTACTTTTCCACCCTCAAGTTCATTGAGTTCAAAGAAAAAATGTCTACAAGGTGTCATGTGGAAAGTGCATCCTGAATCTAAAATCCATTCATTTAAACTCTCTTTATCAGTTACCATTAGAACCTCAGCTAACTCATAACCTTCATGTAAATTCACTGTGGTCTTATCATCAGTTTTATTCTTTCTATTAGCCTTTCTTTTGAGTTGTGGACAGTCCCATTTTGTATGTCCATCTTTATGACAATAAGCACATTTAGACTGAGAGTTATCACAAGAGGAAGAATATTGGTTTGAATTTTGATGATGCTTGTTAAAATTTTTATTATTCCTTTGATGTGAACCTTGGCCTCTGTTCTGGTTATTGGAGTTCGACTGTCTTTGGTTGTAGTGATTGTTATTTTGATTATTATGACCTTGATTTCCAAAATTTTTATTATTTTGAAACTTCCCTCTATTGTGTTTTTGTCTATCTTTTACAAACAAAGCCTCAGATTCCTTTTTCTCAAGTCTTATTTCAAGATCTCTCATTCTTAGGGCTTCTAAAATCTGATCTAAGGTCATCTTCTCCCTACCGTATTTCATGGCAGATTTTACCTCTTTATAAGCCTTAGGTAATGAATTAAGGAGGATTACGGCTTGATCTTTAACATTTACTTCAGCACCAGCATTAGTTAATTGGGTACAGATTAAGTTAAAGTCATCAAGATTTTCTTCTAAAGATTTTGAAGAATCCATTTTAAAAGTAAAAAGTCTCTCATTTAAGAAAATTTGATTAGTCAGTGTCTTAGGCATATACAGTTCATCTAATTTTGCCCATAATTCACTAACATTTTCAATTTTACAAACTCTACTCAAAACGTTGTCTGCTAAATGGAGAATAATCGAACTGTAAGCGATTTCATAAATTTCTTCTTTATCTTCTTTAGACAAAGTATCGGGCAACTTACTTGGATATAGGAGTGCTTTCGATACCTTTTGTTGGACAAGAAGAGCCTTCATCTTCTGCTTCCAAAGATTGAAGTCGCCTTTTCCGTCGAATTTCTCCAATTCGACTTTTGCAGTCATCTTTTCAAAGCGGAAGGAACTGAGTTGGTCTTCTTTGAGACTTCAGAAGGAATTAATCCAAGTTTTCCAAGACTGCTTCAGCGATCTTCAGGAGTTTTCAACAGCTTCACTCAATCAGTCCGATCTTGATTTCAAGAAAGTCTCGACCTGACCTTAATTTTAAAGAATCCTCCAATTTAGGCTCTGATACCAAATGTTGATGTACGAGCAATCAGCATTCCAAACCCACATAAACAGCAGCAAATGCAAGTAAAGAAAAAACAGAGTAAAGAGGTAGAGAGAAAAGAAGAATGACTCAAGAGATTATAGTGGTTCGACACAAAGGTCTACATCCACTTTTGGAACCAGTGAGAGAGGGATTTTATTAGAAGATAATACAGAGATTACAAGAAGAAAGTGAGGCTCACTCTTCAGAACATCCTTGAGCTCAAATACAGAGGGATATATATAAGACTAAGAACTTGAGATGAAGTGATAGGCACGTGCTATCCCTGCTTCAGTCAACTGAAAAGGAAAACCTCACTTGCCAAGCTGGCTGCCACCTCAGCGGTATTAACCGAATATTAAGTATCAATTCAACACAACCTTTTGTTTTTATTTTTATTGGGGATGAAATTTAATAAAAAAAAAACCCACCTGCAATTTGTTATTTTTATTTTTATTTATTTAATTGACAAAATATATTTAAAAATAAAATTTGAAGTCAAATATATTTGCAAACCAACCACCATAATCAACTGGAATCTACGGATTATAACAAAAAAAACTAAAAATCAACATTGAAATCAAATATATTGGAAACTTATACAAATAAATTAACAGAATAATGATTAAAAAAAATCTCTAACGTCTGCTACTATTTGAATTTTGATCGATATTGTGATAGGAAGGTTGGAAATTTCACTTTGATCGGTCTAGTTTTCTTCTTCGAAATTAATTCTTTTGAGACTTTGATTGCTTTTTACAAAACTTTGGAAATAAATAGTTTCTGACTTAGGATCATGGTGTTTTTTTTTTTTTTTTTTTGACAACATGTGGGGTGGGGGATTCGAACCACAGACCTTTTGGTCACTAGGACAAGCCTTATGCCAGTTGAGCTATGCTCATGTTGGCTAGGATTATGGTGTTTCATCCATTTGTTTATTTATTGGAGAAAAATCTATTTTTTCAAATTAAATTCATAAATTAATACGAACAAAGTCACATTCACATTACCGTTAACCAATTCCAAGAAAAATCTATTCACTATAGAGTTGAACACACATAAAGGAGCACAAAAACCGCAATGATAAAACATACAAAAATCGCAATGCGAAAACATTCAAAATCAATTTATAAAAAAAACACTAAAAATTAAAAAAATAAACCTAAAAAGAAATTAAAGTTAGTCTATAATATATAATATTTGAGAATGACCTTTTTTTAATTAAATTGATAAAATTAAACAAAAACAATATAATTATAATTGAAGAAGGGTACCTGAAATGAACAATGAAGGAGATGAATAGTTTTTTTTATGTGAAAACGAATGGGAGAGATGAAAAATTTATAGAGAAAATTTAGATTCAAATTTTCATTTGTTTGGATTTTGGATCAAATCACACATTATTTTGAATTTTATTAAATTACGAAATTTGATTCAAATTTGATTTCGGAAATTTAAAACTAATTAGATATCGAATAATTTAGTAAATAAAATTCCAATCACCCAAATACACGCGGTTTAAACTCTAATTAACACTAATTCCTAATTTCCAAGTCACATTTTAATTTTATAATATAAATTTCATATTTTTTAAAATAAAAAAAAAACATAATCTTTATAGCAAACGGCCCAAGCTGTGCATCCATGCACAATCCTCACTCTTAAAATCCTTCTTCAATCCTTTTAATTTGATTTAAAATTGATTTTGAAAATTGAAAACTAATTAGATTTTAACTCATGTAATTATCTAAAATTTATTGGGGAATTTTGGTCTAAAAATGTTTTTAAAAAATCCTTGCTTTTTAATAGAAGATTATAGAGATTATAGATTATAGATGTGTGTCCGATATGCGGCCGCAATTGGGCTTTCTGACAAAATACCGAGATTTACGGGATTTTCACAGAATCATCTGAAAATCCCAAATCTCGTATCAAATCTCCAAGGATCGTGAATTTTTACCTTCTTAGGCTCTCCCACACTGATCTCGGCAGCCAACCCTACCTTCCAAGGTTTATAAAAAGGTAACCAAGATGCAAGAAGCAAGGAGAGCTCGGAATTTTGTCCTTAGGATAGATTTTAGGTTTTTCTCTTTTCTCATATTGTAACCACTCCGAGTTCCGAATCCTTCAGCCTCTGTTTGCTCTTCCCACTACTACAAATTTGACCTTTATTGACGCTTGGTTTTTTAGGTTTGTTGACGCTTGTAGGAAAAAAGCGTCAATAAAGGTATCATTTGTACTTTAAAATAAACTATTAATAAATAAATAGGTATATTGACGGTTATATGGTGTCAACAAATGATAGGGTTTATGTTGACGAGCAAAAAGCGTCAATGAATGTGATTAAAAGCTTCATTTACATAGATTTTCATCCAATCCCGCCTGTTCACATAGTTAACGGACAAAAATCATCAATGAAAAGGGGTTTGTTGACGCTTATAAGTCGTTAATGAAAACCCATTCATTGACGGCTAATAAGTGTCAAAAAACATTGCTATATTGACGCTTATTAGCCGTCAATGAAAACCCACTCTTTGACGGCTAATAAGCGTCAACAAACATTGTTATATTGATGTGCAATAAACGTCAAGATGAATATAAAAAAGTGTTGGGTTTTATGTCCTAAAACTCGTAGATAGTAAATGTAACTTTTGACCGAACATTAATAAAATGATGTGTTATTCATTTATCTGTGTTAGTATTGAGTAATCTTGTCTTATTAACCCTAATCCAATAAACTAAATGACACACCCCGCCCCAGCTCTCTCGTAACTATCTAGTGACATGGTGTGCTGGGGTGGGGTGTGTCAATTTGGTATCAGAGCATGTTAGATTCTGAAAGTTTAACCTAAAGAGTCATGTTGTTCTTGTTGTGTTGGTATATCATGTAGTTTGTTGTTGTCTCAGGGTGGCAAGACTCGTAGGCTACAAGATATCGAAACTCAGAGAGCTACCTGCAAAGTAGATACAATGGATGAAGGTGATGTAGGAGGGTCGAGTCACGACCGAGAGGAGTCTCGAGGAAAAGGGAGTGCAGAGGAAAAGCAAGAACTAATGGTTAGCATCACCCACGGTGTAGTGGAGGCGATAAAGATGCTCAAGAAAGATCCAACAAAGAATATTAAGATCGAACGACTCATAGCATTGGGGGAAAAACCTTTTCTAGGTAAAACCAGTCCCACTGATGCAGAACAGTGGATGGATAATATTGAAACTGGATTAAAGGTTATGGGGTGCCCAGAAGACAAGAAGGTATCATTAGCTACGTATCTCCTTCAAGGAGCAGCTCGAGATTGGTGGAGGTCAATCTTGAGTAGACGAGCAGACGCTGAAGGAATGGCTTGGCAAGAGTTTAAGAGGGTCTTTTTCGAAAAGTACTACCCACGATCTTTTCAGGATGCAAAGCGCAATGAATTTCTGAGACTTGAGCAGGGATCGATGACAGTGGTTGAGTATGAGCATAAGTATCTTGAGTTATCCAAGTACGCTACAAATGTAATCAGTGATGAGATCGATAGATGCAAGCGGTTTGAAGACGGTCTTCGAGGTGAAATTTGAACTCATGTTACTGCCAGCACAGAAAGGAAGGAGTTTGGAACATTGGTGGAACTTGCCATGAGGGTAGAAAAAAGTCTGATAGACGCGAGAACTCAAAGTGAAGCTTCTAGGAGTGCACGAGGTTCAGGGGACAAATCATATAGAGGTGGCAACAAGAGTTTTGCACCAGGAGTCAGGGGGCATGGAAGTTTTAAACCGAAGCAACGTGGTTCAGCGAGAACAGATTCCAGTTTCAGCCAGTCTGCTAATAGTGGTTCGGGCTGGTCTTCGTGGTCCTCTGGAAGTCAGCAAGCGTCGCAGTCAGGGGAACCAGCATCCAGCCAAAGCAGAGGCGTAGCTTGTCAAAATTGTGGCAAGCATCATCAGGGACAGTGTTTATAGGGGACCCGAGTTTGTTATAATTGTGGCCAGTCAGGTCATATGAAGAGAGAGTGTCCCCAGATGCAGCAAGGAGGTAGCATGTCCCAAGGTGCCTCGTCTTTTCCTAGTAATTAGGGACCCTCTAGCACCCAAGCGAAGTCTACTGCAGTAGGTGGTGATAGTCAAAACAAGGAAGGCAGTTCTAGCGGGTCAAAGCAGAAGGGGCAAGTTGGCAGGCCCCGTGGTCAGGGAAAGGCTTTTGCGATGACACAGCAGGAGGCAAGAGAGTCATCTGATGTTGTGATGGGTACGTTAACTATCTTTAACAAAAATGCTCATGTATTGTTTGATCCGGGTGCTACTCATTCATTTGTTTTGTATATGTTCACTGTTGGGGTAGATAGACTCTAGAAATATTGCGTGGTGAATTAGTGATAGCCACACCTGTGGGGGAACCAGTGGTAGCACATAATGTTTATAGAAACTGTATGATTGAAATAGAGGGGAAACAATTGTCTGTTGACTTAATACCATTGCGAATCCAAGAGTTTGATATTATCCTTGGAATGGATTTCTTAGCTATGCATCATGTATCAGTTGATTGTTATCATAAGGAGGTTGTGTTCAAACGACCTGGTGGGGCAGAAGTAACCTTTAAGGGTGAAAGGAAGATTTGGCCATCGTGTATGATCTCGTCACTGAAGGCCAATAGATTGCTAAGGAAGGGTTGTACAACCTATTTGGCGCATGTGATTGATACACGAGTTGGAAAGTAAAAACTTGAAGATATACCTGTCGTGCAAGAGTTTCCAAATGTGTTTCCTGAGAATCTATCGGGATTACCACCTGATAGAGAGAGAGAGTTTAGTATCGACCTAATACCAGGCACTGCACCAATCTCACAAGCTCCCTATAGAATGGCACCTACAGAGTTAAAGGAGTTGAAGACGCAGTTGCAAGAGTTAGTTGAAAAAGGCTACATCAGGCCTATCGTGTCGCCTTGGGGTGCACCGGTGTTGTTTGTTAAAAAGAAGGATGGTACTTTGAGATTGTGCATTGATTACAGGCGATTGAACAAGGTAACGATACGGAACAAATATCCCTTACCTCGAATTGACGACCTGTTTGATCAGTTGAGAGGTGCTGCAGTGTTCTCTAAGATCGACTTACGATCAGGATATCACAAACTTAAGATAAAAGAAGCAGACGTGTCGAAGACTGCATTCAGAACACGTTATGGACATTGTGAGTTTTTGGTCATGCCATTTGGGTTGACCAATGCTCCAGCAGCATTTATGGACCTTATGAATAGGATATTTCATCCATTTTTAGACCAGTTTGTAATAGTGTTCATCGATGACATACTGATCTACTCGAGTAGTCGGGATGAGCATGTTAAGCATCTCAGAATTGTGTTGCAAACATTACGCGAGAAGAAGTTGTTCGCTAAGTTCAACAAGTGTGAATTCTGGCTTGACAAGGTGATGTTTCTGGGTCATGTGATTTCTGCAGAGGGTGTATGCGTTGATCCACAGAAGACCGAGGCAGTGGCTAGGTGGGAGCAACCTACTACTATGATAGAAGTTCGTAGTTTCCTTGGTCTGGCTGGATATTATCGTCGGTTTGTGGAAGGATTCTCTAAGATAGCACTTCCATTGACTAACCTGACCAAGAAGAATGCAAAGTTTGTGTAGACGGAGGAATGCGAGCAAAACTTCCAGGAATTGAAGAAAAGACTGGTTTCAGTTCCAGCTCTATCACTTCCCATGCCTGGTGAGGAATATGATGTGTATAGTGATGCCTCTCATCAAGGTCTTGGATGTGTTTTGATGCAGAAGGGCAAAGTAATAGCTTATGCATCAAGACAGTTAAAGAAGCATGAGCACAATTATCCAACTCATGATTTGGAGTTAGCTGCTGTGGTTTTGGCGTTGAAGGTTTGGCGACATTACCTGTTTGGTGAGAAATGTTATATTTATACAGACCATAAGAGTCTCAAGTATATCTTTGACCAGAAGGAGTTAAACTTACGCCAGAGGAGGTGGCTCGAGTTGATTAAAGATTATGATTGTATAATTGATTATCATCCAGGGAAAGCTAATGTGGTAGCTGATGCATTGAGTAGGAAGCCTATCTGTTCACAGGTTTCACCAAATGCGATTAGCTTCTCCCTGTTGGGTGAGCTAAAAAGCTTGAATGCTGAGGTAGTAGTGGATAGTTCAGGAGGTTTACTTGCTCATTTTCAAGTAAGACCTACCTTGGTTAATAAAGTTATTGAGGCTCAGCATGGCGATCCAGTTTTAAGTAAGATAAAGATGGAAGTGATGAATGGTCAGCGAGTAGACTATGCACTGAGAGAAGATGGAGCTTTGATGAACTGTAATCATTTATGTGTGTCGAACCAACCAGATTTAAAGAATGAGATCCTGGAAGAAGCGCATAGTTCAGCTTATGCTATGCATCCAGGGAGCACGAAAATGTACAGAACCTTGAGAGAGCATTATTGGTGGTCTGGTATGAAAAGAGAGATTGTAGAATTTGTTTCCAAATGTTTGATCTGCCAGCAAGTAAAACCGGAACGCCAGAAAGCTAGTGGACTTCTAAACCCACTTCCGGTTCCATAATGGAAATGGGAGCATATCACCATGGACTTCTTATTTGGACTTCCTCGTACACAAGCTGGTCACGATGGAATTTGGGTGATAGTTGACAGGTTAACCAAGACTGCGCGGTTCTTACCAATCAAGATCACTTACATGCTTGACAAGTTGGCTAAATTATATGTGGATGAAATAGTGAGTTTGTATGGAGCTCCAGTGTCGATAATCTCAGACAGAGACACTAGATTTACTTCTAAATTCTGGCTAAGCTTGCAGCAAGCTTTAGGTACTAAATTACATTTTAGTACAGCTTTTCATCCTCAGACAGATGGTCAATCCGAGAGAACTATTCAGACCTTAGAAGACATGCTACGAGCTTGTGTTTTGCAATTCAAGGGAAGTTGGGACTCTCATTTATCTTTGATGGAGTTCGCGTACAACAATAGTTACCATTCCAGCATTGGAATGGCGCCGTTTGAAGCGTTGTATGGTCGGAAGTGTCGAACTCCAGTTTGTTGGAATGAAGTTGGAGAAAGAAAGTTAATGGGACCTGAGCTTGTTCAGATTACTTCTGAAAAGGTGAAATTGATTAGAGAAAGATTGAAAATGGCTCAGGATCGACAAAAGAGTTATGCTGATAAACGTCGAAAAGATCTAAACTTTTCAGTGGGTGAAAAAGTTTTCCTTCGGTTGTCACCTTCGAAGGGTGTGTTGAGATTCGGGAGGAAAGGAAAGTTAAGTCCGCGATATATAGGTCCATACGAGATCCTAGAACGTGTTGGACCAGTTGCTTACCGTTTGGCGTTGCCGATGGAACTTTCCAGGATTCATGATATGTTTCATGTTTCCATGTTACGCAAGTATGTACCAGACCCATCGCATATACTAGAGTCGTAGCCAGTGCAATTGAAAGAGAATCTAACTTACGTGGAGGAGCCAAAGAAGATTTTGAATAAGAAAGAGCAGGTGCTACGAAACAAGACCATTCCACTTGTTAAGGTTCTATGGGGAAACCATGCAGTGGAAGAGGCAACTTGGGAGAGTGAAGATCAAATGCGAGCTCAATATCCTCATCTATTCTCTTGATTGGAGTGTTGGGTTTTATGCCCTAAAACTCGTAGATAGTGAATGTAAACAAAATGTATACTTGTTTCAATAAAGTGTTATTGAGTTTCTACAATAAAGTGTTATTGTTAAATATTGCACAATTTGACCCAAATCCAATAAACTAAGATCCAAGGTTGTTTACATGTGACTTGAACTAGTATGTGGGGACCTACGGGGATCGATGTTCAAGTAACAACCTAAAAGGTCTATAGTACAGGGATAAGGCTGGGTACCTTATCCTGGTAACACTATGTGATATGACCCACTTTGTATTCGATACAGACGTATTGATCCAAGACGTCCATGTAGGAGACATGCAAGCGGGGGTATCCTATGCAATGAGTTTGCATAAGACTGGACCACGAAATAGTAAACCACTAGATGTAACACCGTTAACTAGTTAGGTTACTGTTTCAATATGATGACAAGGTAACTCAGTCTTAATCCTGAGTGTGTCATGAACTCCTTCTCACGAGGGATTGTCCTTTGATTAGTATGGGTGAAAGTGGCCTGCACGCCGACTCAATAAGCCTACCTTCTTGGGGACAAGACCGAGTGGGGGGCTGGGGACATGACAACATAAGATGGAATTCACTCCTTCCCATTTCTAGGAGAACTAGATGAGTGTTCCCTTAAGTGGTGACTCCGGGTCTTGAACATAGGGATCCCGCCCTCTCACTGGCCTGAGAGGGACTTTCTGTTTACTGGTTGCACCATAAACAAGTTGTTCATTAGAGGAGCACAGGCACTTAAGGAGCCAGAGGTAACACAGGGGTAAAACGATAATTTCACCCAACTGTAGTTACGAACACTCGTGAAGGATTGACTTACCGGTATAGGTCTATATCCGTGGACACAGAAATGTTCTACAGTGAGAAGAGTTCAGTTGTGGGTCTTTAGTGGAATGACCCATAGTTAATGAATATTGGTTAACCTGATTAATGAGTTTAATCGGTTAACCTCATATCATTGGAGCTTCTGATCTGTAGGTCCATTAGGTCCCCCTGCTAGCTCGTAAAGAGTAATTAGGAACAAATATATCTTGAGAGAATTTTAATAGTTCAAATTCATATTGGGAATTAAGTTAATTGTATGAGATACAAATTAATATAATGTATAGTGATGCATTAAAATATAAAGTCTTATTTTAGATTAAACTTTATTATATTGAGAGATTGATATATTTGAAAGAGTTCAAATATATGTCTAATTAAATATATGGTATTTAATTAGAAGATGAATTAATTAATTATGAATTAATTAATTATTCAATTTAGTTTACATTAAATGAGATTTAATTAAACTATAGTCTATGAGAGAAATAAATATTTGAAGAAGTTCAAATATTAATATGAATTTGATTCATATTAAATTTATAGGATATAAGAGAATTTGAAGGAGTTCAAATTTTAATATGAATTTGATTCATATTATAGAATTAATTAATTGAAGGCCTCAAATTAAATATATGATATTTAATTGGGTAATTAATTAATTAACTAATGGAAGGTCTAAACTTAAATATATGATATTTAATTGGTGATTAATTAATTAAAGAATTAAGTAATTGGAAATTAATCAATTATGGAAATGATTAATCACTTATGGAAGTAATTAATCATTTATGGAAATGATTTAATCACTTATGGAAGTGATCAATCATTTATGGAAAAAATCAATCAATTATGGAATTGATTGGTCATGGAATTGGTTGGTCATGGAATTGATTAATTATGGAAAATATTAAATCAGTTATGGAAATAATTGATTTTAAATGAATATCTTATTCATGGCCTTTCTCCTATAAATAGAACACTAAACCTAGGGTTTAGGTACAACAACATAAGGCCACAAGAATGCATTCTTACATTCTCTCTAGCCTCCCTCTCATATTCTCTCAACCCAAGAACTCTAGGGAGAATTTTCTCGCTAGAGTTTTTCCCATTCAAGATTAGGCAGTCCCACAACTACGTTTCTAATCTTAGAGTCATAGCGGGGAAGATCAATTGGTGGTGTCCCAATTGTTGACGCTTGGTCCAAAATCAAAAAACGTGTCCGTTGAAGTATTCAGAGTCGTCAACGACGGTATGTTTGCTTCTCCCCTTTAGATTTAGATCTAATAAATTTTGTATGCTTAGCCTTAAGTTTGTATAGAATTTTTTCTATGTTTTAACCAATGCAATAGTATTTTTGGATAAATAAAATTAACTACGAATCGGTCCCAATTACGCTTCCGCTTTAACGGAATTGGGGAATTCCAAATCCTTACATGGAGACGCCGAATTTGGAGGACGAAATTCCAAAAAGGAGGTAATATTCTGTAAAGCCCAACCCATTTTAGCATTTGTTTAATACAAAAAAAAAAAAAAAAAAAAAGAGAGAAAAAATGGGGAGCTGAATCGGCTGGTGGTGTTTGTTTTTTTTTTTTAAAAAAAAAGAAAGGCACGTGGGGCCTCATTGAAACCACACACAAACAAATTGATTTTGTTTGTTTAAATAAAAAAAAAAATGAAGGGGTTGGGGAAAGTAAACCACGAAGAGAGAGAGTTTAAAAAAAAAAAAAAAAAGAAGAAGAAGCACCGATTGAAGGAGAAGGAGAGATCGAGAGGGAGACGAAGAGATCGAGAGGAAGTTCGGAGAGGAGGTGCATTTTTAGTTATTAGAGCTCCACCACGACATTCCTCAACGGGTTTGGTAAGTAACTCTTGAAATTCCTTAAGTTTTGTTGTGGGTTTTGGTTATGGGTATATGTTTTGTGATATTTGAGGGTAAGAAAAGAAGAAGAGGGAAGATTAGTTGAGGTATTGTTGGTTGTTGAAGGAGGAACCAAACGAAAAAAAAAAAAGGAAAGGAAAAAAAAATGGAAAACCGAGAGGTTGGCTGGAGGTTGAAGATGATGGGAGAAGAGAGAGAAAGTGTTGTGTGTTTTTTTTTAAAAAATAAATATATATATATATTCAAATGTTTAAATAATAATATATAGTAATGGAAGGAAAGGAAGGGGAAATCGTGGATGGAGTTTGGGGAAAAGGAAAATGGGTGGTTGGATGAAGAAAAGGGAAATAGGAAGGTTGTATCATGTAATAATGAAAAGAGAGGAAAAGGACAAAAGAGTACCATGAGATAAGAAAGGAAAATATGGGAGTTCATGGAATATTTTGAATACGTGCCTAAACTAAATTAGTCTTGTAAGTTAAATAGAAACTTATGTGTTGGTTTGATAAATATTTCAGGTCAAACGGAGATCGGGACGGCCTACGGCCCGAATTTCTCTCAACAATAGGACTGTGAGTGGTTGTTTTAATAATTATTTTTCGCTAGTAAAAGTACTATAGCTATGAGTTTGAGAAAAATTAGAGTTAAGCATGTTTTAGATAAATGATTTAAAATTCCATAATTTGCTTTATGATTTCTTAGTTGGAATATGCATTTTAGAAGCATTCGAAACAATGCGCACTTGTTTGAGAATTTTAGAATGTCTTCGATATTTGTAAACGTTGCTTGTGTTTATGAAACGTTATCCTACAAGAGAAAATGATTTTAGATAAGTTCTGAATAAAGGAATTCATACTAGAATAAAAAAATAGTTTTTACGTCGCTAGCTCTATGTACCCTAGGTGATTACCCATGTGCTGTGTGAATATGTTTGCATAGTACATAGAGAGAGATTTGTTCTGCGTGCAGGTAAGACTAGAGAATTGCTCTACTCAGTGTGGAATGTATTCCATGCCTAGTATGACAGAGTTTGCTCTGCTGAGCGTATCGAGGGAACTCTACGCCGGTATGACTAGAGATAAGGGTACAGGGTTAGTGAGTTTTTCTTGTTGATCCTTTGATTATGCTTAAAAAGAATTTTTACTGCATTTCCTTGCACAAGCTAAGTGTTTATGAGTTTCTGAGCTACGGTTTCTTCACGATATTTTGTTAGCTGAGTTAAATATTTTCAAGAACTATTTTCATATTCGATAGTAAATACCACTCACTGGGCATTAGCTCATTCTTTTTCTTTAAATTTTTCTACCAGGTAGCGACTGAGTGTCGACAAGCCTACAGAAGCCGATCTTGCCACTCGAGTCCGTGTTTAGATCACCCTTTGTATGTATATGATGTTTTGGAAGGAAGTTGTGTAAAAGTTATGTGTTGCTAAGAGTAGTCGGTTGTAAATTTATCGTATCTCGAAGTGTTGGGCTGAACATTATGGTTGAGACGCCTAGGTCTCTAATCTGGTTTCTGGTTGTGATATAGTTCATGAATATATGTATATACGTGGTTTCTTTCCAAGTGTGTTTTAGCCAAGTTTTAGGGGAAACTCTGCCCAAATTTTTGATTCCTTGAGAGCCTAAGTGTGGTTAAGAGCATGTAGAGGCCTTGAGTCCTATAGTTAGTTAGGATTCATTGCCAGCACACCACGTCACTAGATAGTTACGAGAGAGCTGGGGCGGGGTGTGTCACTAAACCTCATAGGCTGTTAGTATGAGGCTTGAACTAGTATGTAAGGACATATGGGGATAAATGTTCAAGATACAGCCTAAAGGGTCTATAGTATAGGGATAAGGTTGGGTACCTTATCCTGGTGACACTATGGATACGACTCGCTTTGTATTATGATACAAACGTAATGATCCAACTCGTTCTTGTAGTGGACATGCAAATGGGGGTATCCTATGCAATGAGTTTGCATAAGACCGAACCGCGAAATAGTTAATCACTAGCTGTAACACCGTTAACTAGCTAGGTTTCTATTTCACTAGGATGACCTAGGCAACTTGGTCTCAATCCTGAGTGGGTTATGGACTCCTATCCGTGAGGGATTGTCTTTTGATTTATATGGGTGAGAGTGGCCTGCACGTCTCATAAGGGTAAAAAATATACCTATTTTACCCTTATATTTAGTTCATTTCTTGATCAAATATTGAGTGTTTAGGTAAATTTTACTATTTCCGAGCACAAAATATGTTAATTTGATAAGTTAGGGTGTTGAGAATCACTTTTGTCAAATTGTACTCATTTGTGCTTAAAAAGACTTAATTTTAAGAGAATTTGACTTAATTTGTTGTTGTGTAGAAAAACAGAGGACAAGTTGGAATTCCCCAGAAATGCAAAGGCAAAAATGAAATGTGACCACATTTCTGGAAAAACAGAGGCCGTTCCGAGTCGCGCGCAGGTCGTTGTTGACGAGTCTTCTTCGCACCTAACTGGCTGTTTTGACCCCGAAACTGACTGGGCAACCTTCCAGCACCTATTTCACAGCTCCTCAACCACTTTCTACACTATATAAGCTCAGGATTCAAAGTCAAATTCAAGCAGAACTCACTTGGAAGAAAAGGGTGGTGACAGAACCCTAGCTCGACGCCAATGAGTAAGGATGCTCGGGGTCCTTCTTAGATGACCAAATTCTAACCCAAGAGAGAGTTATACATCAAACCTTGTGGTTTGTAGAGAGCTTCACCCATTCCCATCTTGTAAAAGTGAGAGATTGGAGTGTCTTAGAGAACACTAGAAGGATTGAGTAAACAAAAAACCCATAATATTTAACTATCTGCTTTATGTTGGGTTTGGTGCCCTAAAACTCGTAGATAGTGAATGTTAAAACAAAAATTATATACTTATTCGATAAAGGCGTTATCGAGATTAATTCAGTAAAGTCATTACTAAATAAAGTAAATTGCACATTTAATAAACCCAAATCCAATAAACTACGATCCATGGCTATAGATGAACACTTGAGCTTTATGTAGAAGCATAAAAGTGGATCAAGCTCGAGTAATAGCCAAAACGGTCTATAGTATAGGGATAGGGTTAGGTACCTTATTCTGGGGACACTATGAGACGCGGCCCACTTTATAGATGGTATAGACGATGTGATCCTAAATCGTCCATGTAGAGACATACGAGTGGGGGCGTCCTATACAATGAGTTTGCATAAGACCAGGACAGAGAAAAAAGTCACTCTCGCTTTATAACACCGTTTACTGACGAGACTGACTATTTCATGCGATGACCTAAGTAATTCGATCTTAATCCTGAGCTAACTATGAACTCCTGTTCATTTGGGCTTATCCTTAGATCTGCATAGGTGAGAGTGGCTCAGTATCACTGACTCAATAAGCCTCCCATTTCAAGGATAGGAACGGGTAGATGGCTGGGGACATAATCGTGCGAGAAGGAATTCACTCCTACCCAAATTAGGGATAGTAGAGAGGTTGTTCCCTTAAGTGCTGACTCTGGGGCTTGAACAAAGGGATCCCACCCTCTCATTGGCTCGAGAGGGACTCGGTTTATTGGTTGGACCATAAACCAATTGTTCATTAGAGGATCAGTGGGACTTAAGGAACTAGAAGTACTATAGGGGTGAAACGGACTTTTTACCTAGCTATAGTTACGAACAACCTATGAAGGATCGACTTACTGAACATGGTTAAATCAAGTGGACGGAAATATATCTATAGTGAGGGGAGTGCAACTATCAGGCTATAGTGGAGTGTCTCGGTAGTTAACGAATGTTGGCTAGCTTAGATAATGAGATTAGTCGGTTAGCCTCGAATCGTTGGAGCCCATGATCTATAGGTCCATTAGGTCCCCCTACTAGCTCATATCGGATCAAAGCCTAGAACATATTGATAGGATTCTTTGAATCGTTCAAAATCGGGAAAAATGGTATTATCTTAAAATTGTGTTTGACACAATAATTTAATTATGAATTAAATTAGAAAATGAGAGATAAAGAATTTAAAAGTGTTTTAAATACAATATATATGGATTAAGAATCATATATAATGAATGACACAAGGTAACAATGATTAATTGGATTAATCATATCAAACTACTTGGAAATGTCCCAAATTAATTGCCTAGAAATCAATTTCAATTTAGAATTGAAATAAGAGTGAATTGCAAGCAGAAAATTCAGAATATAGATTCAATTTAGTGGATTTAGTGGGATTCCCACTCTTGCATTTTGATGCATAGTGGAAAACAACACAACCATGCACTAGTTGCATGTGTTGTGAATTAAACACCTAGAAGCCACTTGGAGTTGCAATTTCACCATGTGTCTAGTGTCATGAGGCTTCTCTTTGCATGGAAGATGTCTATATAAGGAGTTTGAATCAGATTCAAAGCCAAGAGAGCCACTTTCCATATTGTTATGCTGTTGGATTTTGTCTCAAACTCACTCATCTCCATATATCTCTCTAGTGCTTGAACCTTCAAGCATTCCCTTCCCATTCCCTATCTCTATAGACTCCCACCAGTCGTTCTTGCCCGGAGAATAGTAGGGAAGACACTAGAGGTGGTCCACACACCGTTCGTGATCAAAGGAATCAAAGGGAGTTGTTGAATCGGTCTCCAAAAAGGTTGGTACAAATTCTGCTATCTGTTTACGGTATTTGGACAGCATGTTTTCATTGTCTAAAATTGATGTAGTTAAGTGCCTCCGATCCTAAAATTGCTTCCGCATGTGTTATATGAACGCCTACACTTTATTTCCAACTCTTGAATCTTTTCATTACTTTGTATTCTTTACATTCTTATTTCAATGAAAATGTGTTCAATTGTTTTTTATCCGATCATGAGCACCTAAATCCCGTTGAGGGGTTCAATGTGGTGAATTCCCTTATGGTTTAATGGCTAGAAAGTGTCTTGTTTGCTTAAATTGTGTTTAATGCATGTCATTCTTTATTGATTATCACTCTAATCTTGCTGAGTTTAACTTGATCACTTAGACTTTGCATGTTATGTGAGTTTGATCTCAAAAGGGACAAACAATATCGATTCTCATAAAGGTGATATAGGAGAAAAAGCTCAAAAGAGATTGTTCTGCGGTATAGGGCAAGCTGCCTAAGGCACTCTATATCGACTATAGGATTATAGGTTTCATTCGTGAATTATCTATGTCGGAGTCGAGGCACAGAAATGTGCATAACGGTACTCGTTTAGCCTTCTAACGGTTTTTGGGAACAAAGGCCAAATAGGAGTTAAATCTGACCCAATGCATTAAATACACTTAAGTTAGATATTGCATGAGTATGGTTGTTACCTTAGGGATGAATCCATGTTGAATACCTTGGTTGTTTATTATTGTTATTTTTCATTATTTACTTGCTTACTTTATTTATCTTTTCAAAAACCCAATCAATCAACTTATTTTCTTTGGTTGCCTTTTCAAAAGCAATCATTTGAGCAATTTCATCATCAAATCTGAATTTCCAGTATAGTCCTCGTGGGATCGATACCCTTGGAATACTTTCTACGGTTTTTTATTACTACGTGCGACAGTGTATACTTGCACTTAAGTGTTGGCTGAATATTTCTGTATTATTATTATTCCATCTTATCTCACATTCCATCCATTCAGCTTCACACACGCACCAACGTCGACTCAATAACGAACATTGATAAAGAGGTAGCCCATGGGTAAAACAGTAATTTGACCTAACTAGGGTACAAACACACGTGAAGGACTGACTTATTGTTGATGGTCATTATCCGTGGACACAGAAATATATCTGCAGTGAGAAGAGTCCAGCTGTGGTTCTTTAATGGAGTGAACCACAGTTAACGAACATTGATTAACTTAGTTAATGAGTTTAGCCAATTAATCTCATATCGTGGAGCTTCTGATCTGTAGGTCCATTAGATCCCACTAGTAGCTCACTTAAGGTGCTGAGATAATTTTCTAAGGGAGAATTGAATATTCGAAGGGGTTTGAATGTTAAGTTTAAAATATGAATTGGATTCATATTAAAACTATAGGTTAAAATTAATGCGCATTGGATGCACATTAATACTATAGGTTATTTGAGAGAGATATAATTAAATATATGATATTTATTTATAGAATTAATTAATTGTTGAATTAATTAATCATTTGTTTTAGTTTAATTTAATTAAATTTGATTTAATTGAATTACATTAAGACTATAGGTTATGTGGGTTTATTTATATAAATGTGATTTATATAAATAATAATTAGAGTGATAATCAATAAAGTATGGCTTATTGCTTTTCAAGCATGGGGTTCACTTGTCTAAGGAATAGTGTCTTAAGACACCTCAAGAGATTCAGGATATGAGACAAATTCCCTACGCCTCCGCTGTGGGCAGCTTAATGTATGCAATGCTCTGCACGAGGCCTGATATCTGTTATGTTGTATGGATAGTCAACAGATATCAATTAGTATCCATGGTCAAACTTTACAAAGGAGCTATAGTGTGGCATAATTACAGTCTTCACCATATAGGGCGAAAATATAGCTGCTTGTGAAGCAGTGATAGAGACTGTAAGGCTTAGAAAGTTCTTGACTGATTTGGAATGTGTTCCAAATGTGAACTTGCCCATCAAACTTTATAGTGATACAGTGGTGCTGTGGCAAATTCATAAGAACTTTGCAGCCCAAGACAAGCAAGTACATTGAATTAAATTGAAATATTCACGAAGGCTCTCTCGGCTAAAGGGTATGAGGGTAATCTAGAAGGTCTAGGTCTACGAGTTATGTACAAAGATGAAATCTAGGGCAAGTGGGAGAAATGTAATGGGTATAGTGATACCATTATGTAATGGGTATAGTGATGTCTTAGTTTATTGTATTTGTATATGTTTTATACATGTATTTATACACCCACTGCTGAATAGATTGTTGTACATCCCACTAAACTAGAGTTTTAGTTCAAGTGGGAGTTTGTTGGGTTTTATGCCTTAAAACTCGTAGATAGTGAATGTAAACAAATTTTATACTTGTATTTAATAAAGTGTTATTTAGTTTCTGCAATAAAATGTTATTGTTATATATTTCACTATTTGACCCAAATTCAATAAACTAAGATCCAAGGTTGTTTGTATGTAACTTGAACTAGTATGTGGGGACATATGGGGATCGATGTTCAAGTAACAACCTAAAAGGTCTATAGTACAAGGATAAGGCTGGGTACCTTATCCTGGTAACACTATGTGATACGACCCGCTTTTATTTGATACAGACGTATTGATCCAAAGCGTCCATGTAGTAGACATGTGAGTGGGGGTATCCTATGCAATGAGTTTGCATAAGACCGGACCGCTTAATCGTTAACCACTAACTGTAACACCGTTAGTTGGCTTGGTTTCTATCTTACTAGGATGACTTAGACAACTCAGTCTCAATCCTGAGTGGATTATGGACTCCTATTCACGAGGGGTTGTCCTTTGATTTGTATAAGTGAGAGTGGCCAGCACGCCGACTCAATATTCCTACCATTTTGGGGACAATACCGAGTGGGGAGCTGGGAATTTGATCACACAATATGGAATTCACTCCTTCCCGACTCTAGGGTAAGTAGAGGTGTGTTCCCTTATGTGGTGTCTCTGGGACTTGAACAATAGGCCCAACCCTCTCTATGGCACGAGAGGGACTTCTGTTTGTTGGTTGGACCTTAAACAGGTTGTTCATTAGAGGAGCACTGGGAACTTAAGGACAAAGATGTAAACCATGGGTAAAACGATAATTTGACCCAGCTGGGATACGAACACACGTGAAGGACTGACTTGTAGTATTGGTCGATATCCGTGGACACAAAAATATTCTGCAGTGAGAAGAGTGTAGTTGTGGGTCTTTAGTGGAGTGACCCACAGTTAACGAATGGAGACTAACTTGGTTAATGAGTTTAAGTCGATTAATCTCGTATCGTTGGAGCTTTTGATCTGTAGGTCCATTAGGTCCCACCGGTAGCTCGTAAAAAGACTTGAAGCAAATAAATATAAATTGTAAATTGAAAGTGTTCAATTTATTTGGGGAATCATATAATGTACATTGATGCATTATAATATAATGTTTATGAAACTTTATAATATAATTTTCGAATTAATTTCAAAAATTAATTCATGAGAGAAAATTTGAAAAGTTCAAATAAATTTAATATGAATTGGATTCATATTAATTTTAATTTTAATAAAATCCCTAAGATTAAATAATGTGATATTTAATTGGGTAATTAATTAATTATTTATTAAAATTAGATATTATTCAGATAATAGATTTGAACTTATTCCTAGACCTTTTCATATTAGGAAAAGGTCTTGGCCTTTACCTATATATAGGACCCCTGGGGTGGGGTGAAAAGCATCCCATTGTCTCTCATTCTCTTAGAGATCTCTCCCAAAAGACTCCCACAAGTCTCCTGCTTCAAGAAGTTTTAGAGATATACCGGTGTAGTCGATTGGTGGTGTTCGCACAAGAGGGTTGCTGCGTTTTCAATCTTATTGGCAAGAAAAGGCGAATTGATCAAGGCTTTCTACAAAAGTAAGTTTTCTATGAAATCTTTGATCACTAGGATCAATCTAGTTGATCTTTTACAATGTTTATAGCCTTTGTACAACCCATTAAATATAGATTTATTGCTGTAATATTTTGAAAATTGTATTGGTATTTCAATTAGAATATAAGACACTGAGTAGGTTCGGTAATACTTTCCGCTGCGTAGGGCTTTTATCCCTTCACTAGTGACAAATGCTAAGAAATTGGAACCTTGTTTTGAGTATGCTAATTCGTTGGTTATCCTAAAGAAACGAAACGAAAAGTGGTCTTTTCTATGACCCTCAAGAAAACAAAGTGTTTGTATCGACAAACGCTACCTTCTTAGAGGAAGACCACATTAGAGATCACAAACCACGTAGTAAACTAGTATTAGTAGAAGCTACGGAAGAGTCAACAAGAGTTGTTGATAAAGTTGGTCCTTCAACAAGAGTTGATGTAGGAGCCAGTTCTTCACGTCAATCTCATCCTCCTCACATAGTGGAAGAGCCTCGACGTAGTGGGAGGGTTGTAATTGTTGGGTTTTATGCCCTAAAACTCGTAGATAGTAAATGAAACAAATTAATCGAACTCAATAAAGTGTTATTTGAGTAATTCAGTAATTTGGTTATTGAATAATCGAGTTTGCATTAATAAACCCTAAATCCAATAAACTAAGATCCAAGGTTGTTTAAATGAAACTTGGACTAGTATGTGGGGACATACGGGGATCAGTGTCCAAGTAACAACCTAAATGGTCTATAGTATAGGGATAAGGTTGGGTACCTTATCCTGGTGACACTATGTGATACAGCCCACCTTGTATTCGATACAGATGCAATGATCCAAAGCATCCATGTAGGAGACATGCGGGTGGGGGTATCCTATGCAATGAGTTTGCATAAGACCGGACCGCGAAATAGTAACCACTAGATGTAACGCCGTTAACTAGTTTAGGTTTCTATTTCAATAGGATGACCTAGGTAACTCAATCTCAATCCTGAGTCTGTTATGAACCCCTTTCAGGAGGGACTGTCCTTAGATTTGTATGGGTGAGAGTGGCCAGTTCGCCGACTCAATAAGCCTACCATTTCAGGGGCAAGACCGAATGGGGGCTGGGAACATAATAGTACAAGATGGAATTCACTCCTTCCCCTATTGGGGTAAGTAGATGTGTGTTCCCTTAAGGGCTGATTCTAGGGCTTGAACAAAGGCGCGCCGTCCTCTCCTAGCCTGAGAGGAACTCCTGTTTAGTGGTTGGACCCTAAACAACTTGTTCATTAGAGGAATCAGTGGTACTTAAGGAACCAGAGGTAACCCAGGGGTAAAACGGTAATTTGACCCAGCTGGTGTTACGAACACACGTGAAGGATTGACTTACTGCTTGGTCGATATCCGTGGACACAGAAATATTCTATAGTGAGAAGAGTGCAGCTGTGGGTCTTTAGTGGAGTGACCCATAATTAACTAATGTTGACTAAACTTGGTCAATGAGTTTGGCCAATTAGTCTCGTATCGTTGGAGCTTCTGATCTGTAGGTCCATTAGGTCCCACTGGTAGCTCGTAAAGAGACTTGAGGCAATTAAGTATAAATTGTAAATTGAAAGTGTTCAATTTATTTGGGGAATCGTATAATGTATATTGATGCATTATAATATAAAGTTTATGAAACTTTATAATATAATTTTTGAATTAATTAATTCTTGAGAGAAAGTATTTGAAAGAGTTCAAATAAATTTAATATGAATTGGATTCATATTAATTTTAATTTTAATAAAATCCCTAAGATTAAATATATGATAGTTAATTGGGTAAATTAATTAATTATGGAATTAATTATTTATTTATTAAAATTAGAGACATTTTCCTATTAGGAAAGAAAATATTTGAAAGAGTTCAAATAAATTTAATATGAATTGGATTCATATTAATTTTAATTTTAATAAAATCCCTAAGATTAAATATATGATATTTAATTGGGAAATTAATTAATTATGGAATTAATTAATTATTTATTAAAATTAGAGACTTTTTCCTATTAGGAAAAGGTCTCCCTTTTCCTATTAGGAAAAAGGTCTTGGCCTTTACTATATATAGGACCCCTGGGGTGGGGTGAAAGGCATCCCATTCATTCTCCTACTCTTAGAGAATTCTCCCAAAGGCTCCCACAAGTCTCCAGCCTCTAGAAGTCTCAGAGTCATACCGGTGTAGCCATAGTGGTGGTGTTCACACTAGTTCGTGATTAATTCACAAGTAGTTGGTGAATTTAATCTGAGTCGTCAACGAGAGTAAGTAATTTGTTACTTTATAAATTAGATTTAGTTCTAATATTTATGTATGCTTAGCCTTAATATATATTTAGAATAGTTCTAATATTATTGCCAATGTATTGGTATTTTAGATTAAACAAAATTAATTACGAATCGGTCCCAATCACGCTTCCGCTTTA
Source organism: Luffa aegyptiaca (assembly GCA_017139565.1). Lineage (NCBI taxonomy): Eukaryota > Viridiplantae > Streptophyta > Magnoliopsida > Cucurbitales > Cucurbitaceae > Luffa > Luffa aegyptiaca. The sequence goes on along the minus strand of CM029407.1, from coordinate 34,381,025 downwards.
CGGAATTATGGAATTCCAATCCTTCAGTAATTCAACCTGATCGTTACTTGGGTTTAACTGAAACACAAGTAGTCATACCTGATGACGGTGTTGAGGATCCATTGTCTTATCGTCAAACAATGAATGATGTAGATAAAGACGAATGGGCCAAAGCCATGGACCTTGAGATGGAGCCTATGTACTTCAATCAAGTTTGGGAACTTGTAGATCCACTTGACGGGGTCAAACCCATAGGGTGTAAATGGATCTATAAGAGAAAAAGAGATGCAGTTGGAAAAGTACATACTTTCAAAGCAAGACTTGTAGCAAAGGGTTATACCCAAAGAGAAGGGGTTGACTATTGATAACTCTCCAAAAGGGAGTTATTTAGGTCTTATTTCTATAGTGTTTTGTGTGTCATTTGTATTAAATAGGGTTGCTTTTAGATGAATATTATATGTTTTAACCCATTTGGAAGAATGGATGCTTTGGAAGTTATTTTGTGAAGAATGTAATGCTGAGGGACTTGAGGGAGCAAAATCCGTGATCCAGCAAAGCAGGGAGCGAAACTGCCACGTAAGCCGCACGTAATCAATTTAATGAGGTGAAGCTAGCTGAACTAATCTAAGATTTAGGAAGCTTGGAGAGCCCTTATTCTTAGCTCATTTCTTGGTCAAATATTGAGTGTTTTGGTCAATTTTACTATTTCCGAGCTCAAAATATGTTAATTTGATAAAGTTAGGGTGTTGAGAGTCACTTTTGTTCAATTATGCCTATTTGTGCTTAAAAATACTTGATTTGAAGCAAATTTGACTTAGTTTGTTGTTGTGCAAAAAAACAGAGGAAAAGCTGGAATTCCCCAGAAATGCGAAGGCAAAATTGAAATGCGACCGCATTTCTGGAAAATCAAAGGTCGTTCTGAGTCGCACGCGGGTCGTTGTTGACGAGTCTTCTTCGCACCTAATCGATTGTTTTGACCCCGAAACTGACTGGGCAACCTTCCAACACATATTTCACAGCTCCTAAACCAATTTCTACACTATATAAGCTCGAGATTCGAAGTCAAATTCAAGCAGAACTCACTTGGAAGAAAAGGGTGGTGACAGAACCCTGGCTCGACGCCAATAAGTAAGGATGCCCGAGGTCCTTCATAGATGACCAAATTCTAACCCGAGACAGAGTTAGTGATAAGGAAATAAGTGATGAACCAGCTCAATCAATTACTATGGTGAAAAGTTGCATCCTTTCAAGCTTAACAAAGGCATCCTTTCAACCAAAAGGCACAATGAATCTAAAAACCTAGATTCATCCATCATATTTAATGTATTATGTACCTATTTAATTCATGTATCTATATTTATGATGGTTCATGTATGGATTTGAAAGGTTGGAGTTGAATCTAGACTACATAGATGAAGGGTTGTATCCTTTCATGGTGTCTTTTCAATTAGTATAAATATGGATGTAATTTCTCATTTGAACAAGTTGAATTTGAATGAAATTTCATATTGAGTTTAGTCTCTCTCAAGCTTTTAAGCTTTCTTTGTGTTCTTGTGTTTAGAATGCATGCCTAGGACTTTCAATCTAGTTTGATCAATTAGACTGTGAAGAGTTCGAAATCTTGAAGTTAGAAACGAGTTCTCCTTTCTTCTTGATCTTTGATCATCCTTCCAAGCCAAATCTGTTTAGGTTTCTTGGGGTTGTCTATCATTTTGTTAAATGGGGTTATTCTTATTATTGTTGTGGGGATTCACCTAAAATAAGGAGAGTTCTCAAACATAATTGAGGTAGTTTCTTTTATCATTTGGTATCAGAGCTTTGGCTCTAAACAGATTATATCGTTACTTGTTTTCCATTCTATCTAATTTTTCTTTCTTCCAAATTTCAATCTATCCATTTCGTGTGACTCTTTATCTTCAAAAAAAAAAAGTGGAAAAAAATAGATTTTTTTGTCCATTGCATCTTTCCAAACTTGTTTTTCTAACTTTGAGATTTTGTGACTTTTCACATTCTTGGCTTTATTGATGTGTTCTTGCATGATTATCATAAGAATACTACAAGACTTGCAGAAGTTTGAGATTTTAGAAGTCTTCAAGATTATTTCTACATATTTTGAGTGAAAAAAAAATGAGTGACCTTTCATCTTCCAAGAGAGTAAATACGCGAGGGAGTGCAGTGAGGTTCATTTCTTCTTTTCAATCATGTTTTCCCAAAGAAGAAGACGTCGTGAAACCTACAAAATATATGCTGAATTTTGGAACGGTGTTCGACATAATTTATCCGAGATACATCAAGCCATGAATGATTATATTGACATATGCAAAGAGATGGATTTACGAGACCAAGCCAAGAAGGCTCAAGCTGCACAATCCAATCAAATTGACAGAGATTGTTTAGCACCTCAAGATGATGGTGACCAATACATTCAAAATGGGGGTGATCTTCAAAATCAAGAAGAGGAAGGTACAAAAGATGAGGTTAGTATAAAAGACACGGGTATGGTTGATGTATGTGTTGAGAATGAGGTTGAGGTCAAATCTAAAGAGAAAACTGAGGTGAATCGAGAGAGTGAGAAAATCAAGGAAAGTGTGAAAAGTGAGAAAATAGAAAAAAGTGAGGTGAGTAAAAAAAGAGAGAAAATAGAGTGTGTTAAAAGTGAGATGTTGGAGAAAAAGGAGGAACATGAAAAAGAAAAGAGTGGATGTGAAAAAAAAAGTGTTTAAGTAAAAAAAGTCATGAATGTGAGGTTTGTTTTCCAAGTGTTTTTGATGTATCAATCAAATCACGTTGGATTGTCAAGTTTGAAAATTTTGATCAACGACGAAGGAGTTCTTCACGAAGAACATACACATTTGATCCTAGAAGCGAGGATTCCTTCAAACTCATTTCACAAGATCGAGATGATGACTACAAAGCTGATTTACAAGGAGAGCGTTTAGATTCGAGGACGAATCTTCTCGAAGAAGGGGAGAATGATAAGGAAATAAGTGATGAACCAGCTCAATCGATTACTACAGTGAAAAGTTGCATCCTTTCAAGCTTAACAAAGGCATCCTTTCAACCAAAAGGCACAATGAATCTAAAAATCTAGATTCATCCATCATATTTAATGCATTATGTACCTATTTAATTCATGTATCTATATTTATGATGGTTCATGTATGGATTTGAAATGTTGGAGTTGAATCTAGACTACATATATGAAGGGTTGTGTCCTTTCATGGTGTCTTTTCAATTAGTATAAATATGGATGTAATTTCCCATTTGAACAACAAGTTGAATTTGAATGAAATTTAATATTGAGTTTAGTCTCTCTCAAGCTTTTAAGCTTTCTTTGTGCTCTTGTGTTTAGAATGCATGCCTAGGACTTTCAATCTAGTTTGATCAATTAGATTGTGAAGAGTTCGAAATCTTGAAGTTAGAAACGAGTTCTCCTTTCTTCTTGATCTTTGATCATCATTCCAAGCCAAATCTGTTTAACTTTCTTGGGGTTGTCTATCATTTTGTTAAATGGGGTTATTCTTATTATTGTTGTGGGGGTTCACTTGAAAGAAGGGGAGTTCTCAATCATAATTGAGATAGTTCCTTTTATCAGTTAGACATCAAACCTTGTGGTTTGTAGAGAGTTTCAACCATTCCCATCCTATAAAAGTGAGAGAGTGGAGTGTCTTAGCGAACTCTAGAAGAATTGTGTAAACAAAAAACCCATAATATTTAGCTATCTCCTTTAATTCTAGCTCTTGATTCTTTTCATTGCTTTGTATTGTTTACATTCTTATTTCAATGAAAATGTGTTCAATTGCTTTTTATCCCATCATGAGTAGCTAAATCCTATTGAGGGGTTCAATGTGGTGAATTCCCTTAGGGTTTAATGGCTTGAAAGTGTCTTATTTGCTTAAGTTGTGTTTAATGCATGTCATTCTTTAATGATTATCACTCCAATCTTGTTGAGTTTAATTTTATCACTTAGACTTTGCATGCTATGTGAGTTTGATCTCAAAAGGGACAAACAATATCGATTCTCATAAAGGTGATATAGGAGAAAAAGCTCAAAAGAGATTGTTCTGCGGTATAGGGCAAGCTGCCTAAGGCACTCTATATCGACTATAGGATTATAGGTTTCATTCGTGAATTATCTATGTCGGAGTCGAGGCACAGAAATGTGCATAACGGTACTCGTTTAGCCTTCTAACGGTTTTTGGGAACAAAGGCCAAATAGGAGTTAAATCTGACCCAATGCATTAAATACACTTAAGTTAGATATTGCATGAGTATGGTTGTTACCTTAGGGATGAATCCATGTTGAATACCTCGTTGTTTATTATTGTTATTCTTTATTCTTTACTTTCTTGTTTTATTTATTTTTGCAAAAACCCAATCAATCAACTTATTTTCTTTGGTTACCTTTTTCTAAAGCAATCATTTGAGCAATTTCTTCTTCAAATCTGAATTTCCAATTTAGTCCTCGTGGGATCGATACCCTTGGAATACTTTCTGAGGTTTTTTTCTTACTACGTGCAACAGTGTATACCTGCACTTAAGTGTTGGCTGAATATTTCTCTATTTTTATTATTCCATCTTGTCTTACATTCCATCCATTGAATTCACACACGCACCACCTCCACGTGTAAAGTTTGACCTAATTAGGGCTTGACTCCACTCTATAAAAGGAAGGAGTCATCTCAAGTAAAAAACATTCCAATTTCGAGAAAGGAAAGTCATATTCCATATGTGGAGGCTTACTTTCCATCTTTGCGAGCCGAATAGAGGAGGAAAGATTGGAGACTTCAAGAAGACCATCAACTATGGATCTAATCAAGAGAATTAATCTTTTCTTGTAATTTCTTGTAGTTATGGATGCACATACTCAGATTGTAGTGTGTGTTATTGTGAACTACATGAACTAATTTTGGTTAGGTGTTGGTTAGGAATTATGTAATTGTCGTGCTTCATTCTCTTTGCAATATATGTTGATTTGAGCATCTTGATTATTTGTTGTTTCTATTTCTATTTTTTGCCCACCTAGCCAGCCGGTATGAATATCACCTCTTAGTTTCAGGGATGATTTGAGAGGTGTGTGGCATTTCATCACAATAGATCATTATGTGTTGGTGGACGCCAGTGACTGAGTTAGGGATAACCAGTTTCCTAGTGCTTGATCGGTAGCACGTCATTGGAGTTGAAACACATTCCAAAAAATCCAAAATTTCGAGAGATCCTGCTGATAAGATTGCAAGAGAATTGCCTAATCGATAATATTGCTAGAGCATCTTTTAAAACAATTACTGAAATCCTGACCAATGCCTATTTCCAATCTGTCTGCTTTATCCATTTACTTTTTGTTTTGTCATTTCTTTTGTTTCAGCATTTTATCAAAATCAATCATTTTAACAATCTTGAAACCTTTAAAAAGTCACATAAAATAAGTAAAGTGAGAGCTATTCAAAACCTCTTGGATACGATAAATTACTTATCACTTGCTGCGGATTGTGTATACTTGCACAGTATTATATAGCTTATTTTTACCATATTTTTACCCCACTTTAAAAGGCAATAAGTTTTTTATGTCGTTGTCGAGGACTTGAATAAATTTTTATCTGATCTGTTTTGTGTATGTGTTTTAGTGGTTTGCTGCTAGAACTTTTTTATTGTTTCTTTTGTTTTTGAAGGTATGAGTTTGGTGCATGAACGATCCGCCTGGGATAAGATTCGAGCTTGATCCAGAAATTGAAAGGACACTCAGGAGAAGAAAGAGAGAGTAGCGAAGAAATCAAAATCCAATGGATAACGTATCGCGTCTCCCGAAAGTTCCAGAAGATCCAATTAATCCCCAGCAGAATCATGTGCTGCAACCTAATCCACCGCTGGAGCAAAATGGGCAGCAAAATAACAAGGTTGAGAACCCTATTTTGGTGGCAAACGATAGGGCCAGAGCCATTCGAGCGTATGCTTTTCCGATGTTTGATGAGGTTGAATCCTAGAATTGCACGTCCTCAAATTGAGGTAGTGTTGGGTTGCTAGAGTGAGTAAAAATGTAATAAGAAATAAGATATAAATGGACTCTAGAACTCTGTGCAAGTATACACAGTCCGTAGCAAGTAATAAGTATTTATCAATCCCGGGTCTGAACTAGGTTTCACTTTATCTATTTTGTATAATTTTTCAATGGTTTCAAAGATGGTAAAAATGATTGGTTTTTATAGAAATAATGCTAAAGCAAAAGAAATGACAGAACAGAAAATAAACAAATAGGCAGACACATTAGAAACAGGCGCTGGTCAGGATTTAGTAATTGTTTTAAAAGATGCTCTAGCAATATTATTGATCATGCAAAACTCTCGCAGTCTTATTAGCTGATTCCTCCCGGAACTTTGGATCTTTTGGAATGTGTTTCAACTCCAATGAAGTACTACCGATCAAGCACTAGGTAACTGGCTATCCCTAGCTAAGTCACTGGGTAACTGGCTATCCCAACTCAGTCACTATCCCTAGCTCAGCACAACAATTAATCAAGATGCATTAATCAATATTTATTACTAGAAATTAAGCATGACAATCACATTGTTCCTAACCAACGCTTAAAGCTACTTAGTTCATAAGATGCATGGAAACACAAGTTACAATATGAGTAAGCATATCCATAATCACAAGATAACAAAAGGAAATATTAATCTCCTCGGTCAGTTTGCAATGATGGTCTTCTAGATGGTCTCCAATCTCTCTCCTCTATTCGGCTCCCAAAGGTGGAAGTAACTTTCCAAGAATTGAATGTTTTCTCCCAAGGATGGAATGAATTTGACTTGGGCGACCATCTCCTATTATAGAAGGATAGGAGTCTTGAATTAGGTTGACCTAAACACGTGTATGGAAATCCTTGCTCCTTTATCCCAAGAATAACTCAACAGAAGTCGGTTTGTCAACTTGGCTAACGAGCTGTGACGTGGCAATTTTGCTCCCAGCTTTGCTGTAGCACAGAATTTGCTCCCTCCAGTCGCTCAACAATACATTCTGTATAAAATAACTTCCAAAGCTTCCATTCTTCCAAATGGGTTAAAACATATAATATATATCTAAAACCAACCCTATTAAGCACAAAAGACACACAAATCCCTATAGAAATGAGGCCTAAATAACTACCTTTTGGACAGTTATCACACCCCCAAACTTGAACTATTGCGCGTCCCGAGCAATACTAACCAACCTTCCCTTAAGAATTCAAAACGTTAGACAAAGAATAGCTTAATCGAACCAGATGGTCCAACCCTACCTTCAACCTTTACCTGAGCATTCTGTAAAACCAAGCTCTGTTGCAGCAAAGTAATTCTTCCGACATGGACAAATAATCACCACTTTTAACCCAATTATAAGAACTTACCACAGCCTAGCTCTATTATTAGACATTCAAAACACATTTTCAAGGGGTTTATATTTTTGTTTTTCAGACTTAAAGCAACCCTACAGTCATAAGCTCTTAAGCATGGGATGACTCACTTTATGGTGTGGTATACCCTTGATTCAAACTCATCCCCAACTAGGCTAAATACTCTTTGTAAAGCTCAAGAATCCTTAGTCATTCTATCTCTTGCCCCTCAGAATGGCAACATTTTATGATGAAGCTCACCTAAGTTCTGGGAGACAGAAAAACTGCTGGATTAACATTCATCCTTCAAAACTTTTGCTCCATGAATTTTTTCAGCAATCAATTTTTTCAGCAAATAATTTTTTTCATTTTTTTATATTCCCTAGGTTATCTTTTGACACAGAGACAAACTGTGGGTATCACAAATGTCCCTGGTTACTCAACAACCTAGCAAATTATTTAATGAAGGAGAGGAATGCTCTAGCAAAACAATTGGAGTATAGCAAAAAGTCCTCCAAACTTAAATTATTCATTGTCCCCAATGAATCATTAATTTTGAGAAGTGTACCCCCAAACTTAAATTTTTCTATACGAATTTTAAACCTAAGCGTGGGACTAGAACTTAGCTTAAAGTGGATCATATAAATCAACACTACCTCAGAATCTTCTTTGCTGCAGCAACGACCAGGCTAGACGAAATGCTCAAGCAAAAGGTTTCTGGAGATCATAATACCTTGATCTAATTAAGCTTAACCAGTCCAAGCTTCAAAAATTCAGAAGAAAATTAGTTAAGTTAGAGTTACTCAGTGCTCATAGAACGGAAACAACTAGGAAATTTCATTAAAAACATGAAAAGAAATTACAAAAGCAGATATATGTTTTAGAAACAGAAGAATTAAAAAGAAACAAGCAAATATAACAGCAAGCGGGGTCACATATGCATGAGCAAACAAAAATATAAGAACAAAAGAAATGCTCGCTGAAGATCATTTCATCCATCAATCTTCCTGACCCTGCTCTTCATCATCATCTTCTTCTCGTTCAACAGGTGGGGGCGGAATCCATGGGTTAAATAAATCATTGGGAAACACCGGGAAGACCTGATATGGTTTGGAGAAATTGGATTGCAAAGCCCTCCTAAGTGTGTCATCTCCCCTTTTAGCATAGGTCCAATAGGTGTGAGCTTGCCTTTCAGCAAACTCTTGCCTACTGGCCAACAGTGCCAGTTGCTCTAGGATCTGATGAATACCACACACTAGCCCACCCTGGCGAGCCTCTTGTGTACGCTGAAGCCGAGCCAGATTAGGCGTATCTATGATTCCCTTGTCAAGCAGAATCACATCCTCTGGAACCGTGGGCACTTCTGCCCTACTGCATAGCATCGTTATCGTGTTCGGGAAAAACATCTTCCCCACCTTTTTGCGCCAGCAATTTAGAATCTCATTTGAAATAATTTTTCCAACATCAATACTCAAAGCTCGAAGAATTGCGAATATTAGAATCACACGATCGCAGGACACTGTTGAATCATGCGTAGTCAGCAGCAAACGCAGCTTGATGAAGCCCAACCAAGTATTGGCTTCACTCTTTAGATAAGCAGCTTGAAACGTGTGTTTCTCCCTCTATGATAGCCTCCATTGAGCCCCTTCAATTCCAACCTCTCGGACCGCCGCATTTAATAGATCACTCGATGGTGCCACGACCATCTCATTAAAGCCCGCATGTGGGAAGTCCTAAAGGTTGAATAACGAGTTGATAGCCACTGGGCTCCAGTCAACAGATACTCCTCGAACTATGGCCTAAAATTCCTCTGCATTATCAATATTCGCATAGAATTCTCGAACAATATTCGAATTCAATGGGTCCGGCTTCGCACAGAACTGACTCCACCCAATATTTGCGATTCCTGCTCTTAAGAAATGGGGGAGATCGTCACCAAACCCTCTTTCGAATAAGAAATCCCTTCGTAGCATCTCTTGGTATTTTGCTCGAGCAAGCTCATTGATGAAGCGGATGAAAGGTCCTTCTCTTGCTTCCTCTACAGGTTCATCCGATGCTTCAGCAATTCCTTTGCCCTTGTCTGCTCTAAGCTTCCTCAAAGTCTCTTCTGCTGCTTCTTCTCTCTCTTTGTCCTCAGCTTCTTTTTTCTCTCGTTCTTCCTTCTCTTTCTCAGAATCCGACGATGGTGGTGATGGGGTATCAGTTCGAATCACCTGGATGCGCCCAGCCTTTCGCTTTATGTGGCGTCGTTTCGGTGCTCCTGGCATGATGACCTCAACACGAGCCTCTTGCTCCTGTTCATTATCTTTTTCAAGCACAACCTCTACCTGTCATTCTTGTACCTCGCCAGCCTGCTTTTCTTGATTCTCCTCAGTATTCTCTTCAAGATTTCTCTCCGTATCTGCGACTATCGGTTCATCCTCCTCTGAATTCTGCACCTCAGATTCTTTCGGATTTCCTTCTTCTATTGAGGCAGCAACATCCTCTGTTGCCTCTTCTTGTTCCTCAGCCCTCCGTTGTCGTCTTCTTCTCTTGGCTTCTTTCTCCTCCGGTGTCTTTTTCTTCTTTGCCTTTACTTTCTGTACTTCAGGGGTAATCGGTACCTCTTCCTCCTCATTCTCTCTTTCTTTCCTCGCTCTTGTTTTCGCCATGGAAGACTCAAGGGTTTTACAGAGAGGTGCAATCAAAGGAAGAAGAAGAAGAAATACGAACAGTAAAGGAATTAAATGCGAAGGTGAAGTGAAAAGAAACTTACCACCGTCTTCAAATAAATAAGGTTCAGCAAAAATCAAATCTCAACTGAAAGGATTTGCGCCGCATTAAACTATATTACCGTTTAATCGCATGCAACCTGAAAAATCGAAATCCATCAAACGGTAAAATCGTGAATTCAAATCGCCCACAGTAAATAATTATGTGCTGTCCACCGGTAAAAACCCTTGGATCTTCTCTGCATGACACGTGGCTCCATCAGACAACACATGCAATTTTACCTGCCCACAAAATCCAAACGGTAAAAGTATTTATTTCACCAGAAATCCCTTCCCATTCGGACGAGAGATTTGCTTCAGCCATAAAGTTGTCGTAACAACCGTCTGAGCAAAACAAATCCTGAAGAATCTTGGGTATGGACTTCAAATGTAAAATAGGAAAATTAAATTCAAATTTAAATTTAACCGATCAAATCAAATCTAATCCTTCCTTTTTATTTACGAAGCCGAATTAATTAGGAAAATCTTGAATTAATTAGGAAAATCTTTATTAAACCGACTCTAAACAAAATTTAAATAACCGAAATTAATCTAAACTAAAATCTAATAAAATCTAATTTAAACTAATTAAAAGATAATTCAATTAAATAAATAAATAAACCGAAAAATAAAATCCAACAAAATCAAATAAAATTCAAAGCGAAATAGATAAAATCTAAACAAAAATAAATTCCCCTGAATTAAAAATAACAACAGACTTAAAATAAATCATGCAAAATTTAAACAACCTAAATCTACAAGAATTCAAATTAAAATCAAATCAAATCAGCGAGAAATAAAATCACAACAAAAACTGGGAGCTCAAAATAATGCTCTGTAAAATGCTTCCGCAAAAATCTTGCTCTCTCAATCATCAACCAACTTCAGGGAAGGATATTTCGACTGAAACTCCTCTCCCCAATAATGTTTCACACGCTGTCCATTCACTTTGAACACTCTCCCATCTTTTTCATCCTGCAAAGTAATTGTTCCATGGGAGAAAACCTCAATCACAATAAATGGCCCTGACCATTTAGATTTTAGCTTCCCAGGAAATAACTTTAATCTAGAATTATAAAGCAAAACTTTCTGACCCTTGACAAACTCCTTAGATTTAATTTTTTTTGTCATGCCATAGCTTAGCCTTTTCTTTATATATTTTCGAATTTTCATAAGAAAATTGGCGAAATTCCTCCAGTTCATTAAGCTGCAACATTCTTATTGCTTCTGCACGACTCATATCATAATTCAATTTTTTCAAAGCCCAAAACGTTTTATGCTCTAGCTCTAATGGTAAATGGCAAGCTTTCCCATATACTAACCTATAAGGAGACATACCTAGATGAGTCATATAGGCTGTCCTATAAGCCCAAAGAGCCTCATCCAACCTAAAAGACCAATCCTTTCTAGATGGATGGACTACTTTCTCTAGAATAGATTTTATTTCCCTATTACTTATCTCAGCTTGACCATTTGCCTGTGGGTGATAAGGGGTAGCTATCCTATGCTTAATCCCATATTTAGCTAACAACTTAGTTAAGATATTATTAACAAAATGTGTACCCTCGTCACTCACTAGAGCTCTAGGTGTCCCAAACCGCGCAAAGATGTGCGATTGAAGAAACCTTGCTACTATCTTGGCATCACTCTGATGGCATGTGATTGACTCCACCCACTTGGACACATAATCAACTGCCAATAAGATAAAAACATTGCCATTAGAAGGGGGAAATGGCCCCATAAAGTCAATACCCCATACATCGAATAATTCAACTTCTAAAATGTAAGTAAGAGACATTTCATCTCTAGGCCCCAGATTTCCTCTCCTTTCGCAAGCATCACATTGCTTGTAGAACCAATGGGCATCCTTAAATAAGGTGGGCCAGAAGAATCCACACTGCAAAATCCTCATAGCTGTCCTCTGACCGCTGAAATGGCCTCCATACGGCGAAGAGTGACTTTGCTCCAGGATTTCCTTTGCTACATCACCTGAAACACACCTATGAATAATACCATTAGAGCATTGCTTATACATAAATGGCTCATCCCAATAGAAAATTTTTGCATCATGCTTAAACTTTTTCTTCTGCCTCCAATCCATATCAATAGGAGTTACTCCCTTGACCAAAAAGTTGGCAATATCAGCATACCAAGGGGCATCCCTGACTACCTTTACCTCAACACCAAAGAGCTGTTCATCTGGAAAAGAATCGGAAATGGCAGATTGCTTTAGCAAAGATGATGATGGATCAAGACGAGATAAATGATCTGCAATGACATTCTCAGATCCCTTCTTATCTTTTATCTCCAAGTCGAACTCCTGCAATAATAAAACCCAACGAATTAGTCTAGGCTTTGCATCTTTCTTAGTCATTAAATACCTTATTGTTGCATGATCCGTGAACACCGTGATTTTGGATCCAACCAAATATGGCCGAAATTTCTCAAAAGCGAACACAACATCTAACAACTCCTTTTCAGTAGTTGTATAGTTGACTTGTGCCTCATTTAAAACCCTACTTGCATAATATATAGGATGAATAAATTTGCCCTGCTTTTGCCCCAGCATAGCACCTACTGCAACATCACTCGCAACACACATTACCTCAAATGGTAAATTCCAATTAGGTGCACAAAGAATGGGTGCTGAGATTAAAGCAACTTTTAAAGTTTCAAAAGCCTTCCTACAATCTGCATTAAAGTAAAAAACATGATCAGTACACAATAAGTTACAAAGAGGTTTACTAATTTTTTAAAAATCCTTTATGAACCTTCTATAAAATCCAACATGACCTAGAAAACTCTGAATCCCTTTCACTGAATTCGGTGGTTCTAATCTTTCAATAACCTCAATTTTTGCTCTATCAACCTCTAGACCATTCTTAGAAATCCTATGACCTAACACTATGCCCTCCTTCACCATGAAGTGACATTTCCCCCAATTAAGAACTAGATGGGTATCCTCACATCTCTTTAACACCTTACCTAAATTATCTAAACAACTCTAAAAAGACCCTCCAAAAACTGAAAAATCGTCCATAAATACCTCAATAGTGGACTCAATCATTTCAGAAAAAATTGCTAACATACACCGCTGAAATGTTGCTGGAGCATTGCAAAGGCCAAGAGGCATTCGCCTAAAAGCAAACATCCATAAGGGCAGGTGAATGTGGTTTTTTCCTGATCCTCAGGAGCAATAGTAATCTGGTTATACCCAGAATAGCCATCTAATAAACAGTAGTAGGTCTGACCAGCCAATCTATACAACATCTGGTCAATAAATTGTAGAGGGAAATGGTCCTTACAGGTAGCTTTATTAAGCCTCCTGTAATCCATGCAAACCCTCTAGCCAGTTACTGTCCTGGTTGGGATCAACTCATTATCTTTATTGCTCACCACAGTGACACCTCCTTTCTTAGGAACACATTGGACAGGGCTTACCCAATTGCTATATGCAATTGGATAAATAATGCCAGCATCCAGCCATTTAATCACCTCCTTTTTAACAACCTCTTTCATTGCAGGGTTAAGCCTTCTTTGTTGCTCAATACTCCTAAAGGATCCCTCCTATAGAGTGATTTTGTGCATACAGAAAGATTGGCTAATCCCCTGAATGTCAGCCAATGTCAACCAGATAGCTTTGTGGTATTGCTGCAGCAATTTAATTAAGGCCTCTTCATGCTCCGGCATTAAATCTTATGCAACAATAATGGGCAACGTCTCACCTTCCCCAAGATACACATACTTTAGATGATCCGGCAAGGGCTTCAAATCTAAAGTGGGTGCCTCAATCAGGGATGGCTTAATAGGAGGAGTTTTCCTTTGATCTAAATCTAAAGATTCAAAAACATCTTCACACCTAAACACTTCTTTTTCATTTTTTCTTTCTAAAGAACAAACTTTTAAATCCTCTACACTAACCTCTCCATGATCTTCCAAATGTTTGCTAGCTGAATCCTGTATTGCTTTCTCAATAAGTGTGTTCTCCAGAATCCTAATGAAAGAGCAATCTTCCCTTTCGTCTGGATACTTCATGGCCTTAAACACATTAAATTCCACTTCCTCATTACAGACTCTCATTGTTAATTCCCCTTTTTGAACATCTATTAATGCCCTACCAGTAGCCAAAAATGGACGACCTAGAATAATTGGGACATCTTTATCAGCCTCATAATCTAAAATAATAAAATCAACAGGAAATATGAATTTATCCAGTTTTACTAAGACATCCTCAATTTTACCCTCTGGATATGTGATAGACCTATCAGCTAGTTGGAGTGTGACTGTGGTAGGCCTAGCTTCACCAATACCTAGCTTTCGATAGATCGAAAGGGGCATATGGTTAATGCTCGCACCTAAATCACAGAGTGTTCTACCTAACTCTTTTCCACCTATAGACACAGGTATAGTAAATGACCCTAGATCCTTAGCCTTGGTTGGTAGCCCATTCTTAAGAATGGAACTACATTCCTCAGTAAGAGATACAGTTTCAAACTCACCTAACCTCCTCTTTTTAGTTAAAATATCCTTAAGAAATTTAGCATAATTAGACATTTGTTCAATAGCTTCTACTAAAGGGATATTTATATGCAATTGCTTAAGAATCTCTAAAAACTTTTTAAATTGACCATCCTGATTCTTAGGCCTTTGCCTTTGTGGAAAAGGTAGAGGTGGTACATAAGGTGCGGGCGGCACATAAAGTGGTTCCACATTTGGAACAGAACCAGATGCTCCAACATCTTTATTGCTGTCTACAGCACCCTGACCAGTCTCCAACTCTTTTTCAACAACAACATTTTTATCACAATTATTTCCTACAACTTGGGTTTTACTAGGCTCTATTCTTTCTTCTAGTGGCTTACCACTCCTAAGAGTCACTGCCTTTACCTGCTGCTTACCTTCCCTTCTAGGGTGCTCAGTATCAGAAGGAAGTTTCCCTTGAGGCCTTGCCTTCAGCTCATTAGCTAGTTGACCCACTTGCAATTCAAGGGCTCTCATTGAAGCTTGATTACTTTGAACTGCGGCATCTGTACGAGTCATATATTCCTTCATCATCGCCTCAAGAGAACTCCCCGAGTTTTGCTGGGGCAAAGCCTGCTTATTTTGTTGGGGCAATACCTGCGCTTTAGCAAATCCCGACTGGTTCACCTTTTGTTGTGCTTGCACATTACCTCCTTGTCCTCCCCATGAGAAGTTGGGGTGGTTGCGCCAACCTGGATTATAAAAGTTAGAATAAGGGTTATTCCTCTGATTACCTACAAAAAAACACAGAAGCTGGATTGCTGGGGCAAAACTCGTAGTTGTGATCTTTACCACAATAGACACATGTTTCCTCTGTGACTTGGTTCACCAATGCAGTAGGCTCCACAGCTGGTGGCTGCTGATGACTAATCACTGTTACATTCTTAAGAGCGTTAGCAATCATTGGAAGATCAGCCCTAATGGTGGACACACCATCAACCTCTAACACTCTTAACCTTTTTATTTGTGCCTCTAAAATCCGACCACTGACAACTATTAGTAGATATTCTTTATAAACTCTCATGGGCTTCATTAAACGTTTTCGCCAAAAACTTGATGTAGACTTTTCCTAACCGCAAGCGCACGGGTCAAGTAATAATAAAGAGTTCGTATAAACGAGTGTCGTCCTCTGGATTGGATTTTTAAGCAAATCAAGTATTGTGAATTATCTTGCTCAATTTTATTTAGGGATCAAAAAGTGATGATTGAATACTAAGAAAACTGAATCAAAACACGTAGAAAGTGTGGAATTTCAATTGGGAAAACTACTTAGGGAATTGATTTCGCCGATTTAGTCTAGGATTGATTTTAAGGAATAAGTTATTATGCACAATGGAATTATGAGCCAAAGACCCTTTAATCACAACTACCTCTCCCGAGTATAATTGATTCTCATGCAAACTAACCAACTTGATATCCCTATCTAAGTTTATTAATCATGCAAGGCAATGAGATCTTTTAACCAATTCTAAAGTTAATCTAAAACCGTCACGAAATAGAAACTAAACTTTAGTCGTGCAATCTTGAGTAAGTCTATATTAAATCCCCTCTCCCGAGCTAGATTCAAAACTTAAATCATTCAACTAATGGCCAATTAATTGAAAGCATTAAATCAAGATTACAAACATAAATAACATTGCACAACTTAAACCATAAATCAATCCATACACAAAATCAACTACATCAATCCCTAAGCTATGAGTTTAGCTACTCATGAATGTAATTACAAGCTCAACTAAACATAATAATGCCATAAACTCTATCTAAAGAAAAGGAAAGGGAAAAGAAAACTCAATGTAGGCCGAGACCGAACGTCCCCGTCACGATCCCCACGAACAATGGGTTGATTTCCGAATTTCTCCGTTTGCTTCAGCCTTCAATTGCTCTGTTTCTGCCCTCTTTACGGCTCCAAGAAGTCCCAAAATTGATTCCCCCAATACCTAGCCGAAAAGAACTATTTATTCTGAAATTTCATCGTAGCGTCGAGACGCTGTCACGCTGCCTCTAAACACGCGCGTTCTGGAAAGGAAATTACGGTAGCGTCGAGACGCTAAGGTCGCAGCGTCTCGACGCTGCGACGATTTCGCGCCTATCCGAATAAGGAATGCTAGCATCGAGACGCCTAAGGGCTAGCGTCTCGACGCTAGTCACCTTTTGACCGAATTTTGACTTTTTTTCCTTCCTTTGCATCTTTTCGCGTCCCGAGCACCCGATTAACTCCACTATTGCATTATAGCTCCAATCAACCATTTCCTACAAAATAAACATTAAAGCCCAATAAAATGGCCCAAAAATCATAAAAGACTAGCTAAATTAAATAAGTAACGATAGCTAGCTATGCTCGCTATCACTTGTGCCTCATTTAAAACCCTACTTGCATAATATATAGGATGAATAAATTTGCCCTGCTTTTGCCCCAGCATAACACCTACTGCAACATCACTCGCATCACACATTACCTCAAATGGTAAATTCCAATTAGGTGCACAAAGAATGGGTGCTGAGATTAAAGCAGCTTTTAAAGTTTCAAAAGCCTTCCTACAATCTGCATTAAAGTAAAAAACATGATCAGTACACAATAAGTTACAAAGAGGTTTACTAATTTTTGAAAAATCCTTTATGAACCTTCTATAAAATCCAACATGACCTAGAAAACTCTGAATCCCTTTCACTGAATTCGGTGGTTCTAATCTTTCAATAACCTCAATTTTTGCTCTATCAACCTCTAGACCATTCTTAGAAATCCTATGACCTAACACTATGCCCTCCTTCACCATGAAGTGACATTTCTCCCAATTAAGAACTAGATGGGTATCCTCACATCTCTTTAACACCTTACCTAAATTATCTAAACAACTCTGAAAAGACCCTCCAAAAACTGAAAAATCGTCCATAAATACCTCAACAGTGGACTCAATCATATCAGAAAAAATTGCTAACAAACACCGCTGAAATGTTGCTGGAGCATTGCAAAGGCCAAGAGGCATTCACCTAAAAGCAAACGTCCATAAGGGCAGGTGAAAGTGGTTTTTTCCTGATCCTCAGGAGCAATAGTAATCTGGTTATACCCAGAATAGTCATCTAATAAACAGTAGTAGGTTTGACCAACCAATCTATACAACATCTGGTCAATAAATGGTAGAGGGAAATGGTCCTTACGGGTAACTTTATTAAGCCTCCTGTAATCCATGCAAACCCTCCAGCCAGTTACTGTCCTGGTTGGGATCAACTCATTATCTTTATTGCTCACCACAGTGACACCTCCTTTCTTAGGAACACATTGGACAGGGCTTACCCAATTGCTATATGCAATTGGATAAATAATGCCAGCATCCAGCCATTTAATCACCTCCTTTTTAACAACCTCTTTCATTGCAGGGTTAAGCCTTCTTTGTTGCTCAATACTCCTAAAGGATCCCTCCTCTAGAGTGATTTTGTGCATACAGAAAGATTGGCTAATCCCCTGAATGTCAGCCAATGTCCAACCGATACCTTTGTGGTATTGCTGCAGCAATTTAATTAAGGCCTCTTCATGCTCCGGCATTAAATCTTATGCAACAATAATGGGCAACGTCTCACCTTCCCCAAGATACACATACTTTAGATGATCCGGCAAGGGCTTCAAATATAAAGTGGGTGCCTCAATCAGGGATGGCTTAATAGGAGGAGCCTTCCTTTGATCTAAATCTAAAGATTCAAAAACATCTTCACACCTAAACACTTCTTTTTCATTTTTTCTTTCTAAAGAACAAACTTTTAAATCCTCTACACTAACCTCTCCATGATCTTCCAAATGTTTGCTAGCTGAATCCTGTATTGCTTTCTCAATAAGTGTGTTCTCCAGAATCCTAATGAAAGAGCAATCTTCCCTTTCGTCTGGATACTTCATGGCCTTAAACACATTAAATTCCACTTCCTCATTACAGACTCTCATTGTTAATTCCCCTTTTTGAACATCTATTAATGCCCTACCAGTAGCAAAAAATGGACGACCTAGAAAAATTGGGACATCTTTATCAGCCTCATAATCTAAAATAATAAAATCAACAGGAAATATTAATTTATCCACTGTAAACTAAGACATCCTCAATTTTACCCTCTGGATATGTGATAGACCTATCAGCTAGTTGGAGTGTGACTGTGGTAGGCCTAGCTTCACCAATACCTAGCTTTCGATAGACCGAAAGGGGCATATGGTTAATGCTCGCACCTAAATCACAGAGTGTTCTACCTAACTCTTTTCCACCTATAGACACAGGTATAGTAAATGACCCGAGATCCTTAGCCTTGGTTGGTAGCCCATTCTTAAGAATGGAACTACATTCCTCAGTAAGAGATACAGTTTCAAACTCACCTAACCTCCTCTTTTTAGTTAAAATATCCTTAAGAAATTTAGCATAATTAGGCATTTGTTCAATAGCTTCTACTAAAGGGATATTTATATGCAATTGCTTAAGAATCTCTAAAAACTTTTTAAATTGACCATCTTGATTCTTAGGCCTTTGCCTTTGTGGAAAAGGTAGAGGTGGTACATAAGGTGCGGGCGGCACATAAACCGGTTCCACTTTTGGAACAGAACCAGATGCTCCAGCATCTTTATTGCTGTCTACAGCACCCTGACCAGTCTCCAACTCTTTTTCAACAACAACATTTTTATCACAATTATTTCCTACAACTTGGGTTTTACTAGGCTCAATTCTTTCTTCTAGTGGCTTACCACTCCTAAGAGTCACCGCCTTTACCTGCTCCTTACCTTCCCTTCTAGGGTGCTCAGTATCAGAAGGAAGTTTCCCTTGAGGCCTTGCCTTCAGCTCATTAGCTAGTTGACCCACTTACAATTCAAGGGCTCTCATTGAAGCTTGATTACTTTGAACTGCGGCATCTGTACGAGTCATATATTCCTTCATCATCGCCTCAAGAGAACTCCCCGAGTTTTGTTGGGGCAAAGCCTGCTTATTTTGCTGGGGCAATACCTGCGCTTTAGCAAATCCCGACTGGTTCACCTTTTGTTGTGCTTGCACATTACCTCCTTGTCCTCCCCATGAGAAGTTGGGGTGGTTGCGCCAACCTGGATTATAAAAGTTAGAATAAGGGTTATTCCTCTGATTACCTACAAAAAAACACAGAAGCTGGATTGCTGGGCAAAACTCGTAGTTGTGATCTTTACCACAATAGACACATGTTTCCTCTGTGACTTGGTTCACCAATGCAGTAGGCTCCACAGCTGGTGGCTGCTGATGACTAATCACTGTTACATTCTTAAGAGCGTTAGCAATCATTGGAAGATCAGCCCTAATGGTGGACACACCATCAACCTCTAACACACTCTTAACCTTTTTATTTGTGCCTCTAAAATCCGACCACTGACAACTATTAGTAGATATTCTTTATAAACTCTCATGGGCTTCATTAAAAGTTTTTGCCAAAAGGGCCCCTCCAGCCAAAGCATCATCCATACCCTGGGTTGCTCCGTTTAACCCATTGTAAAATGTTTCCATTTGGATACAATGTGGTAAACCATGGTGGGGACACTTTCGCAAAAGCTCCTTAAACCTCTCCCAAGCCTCACTAAAAGTCTCATCTTCAAATTGCCTAAACCCTACTATTTCACTCCTTAGTTTAGCATTTCTATTTGGTGGGAAATATTTACTCAAAAATTTTTCAGCTAACTCATTCCATGTCCTAATTGATCCTAGAGCAAAAGAATTTAACCATGTCTTTGCTCCATCTCTAAGAGAATACGGGAACAAAGTTAATTTAAGGGCATCCCTAGGCACTCCATGAATTACAAAAGAATCACTAACTCCTAGAAAAGACTTAAGATGCAAATGAGGATCTTCAGATGACAAACCATGGAATTGACCCACGGTTTGCAACATCTGAAACATTACCGGTTTCATTTCAAAATTTGCTGCTTGAGTTTGAGGACGTGCAATCCCTAGATTCAACTCATCAAACATTGGAAAAGGATACGCTCGAATGGCTCTGGCCCTATCATTCGCTACCAAGATAGGGTTCTCAACCTGATTATTTTGCTGCTCATTTTGCTCAAGCGGCTGGTTTTGCTGCAGCAAACGATTTTGCTGGGGGTTCACTGGATCTTCAGGACCCTGCGGAAGACGCGACACGTTGTCCATTTGATTCTGGTTTCTGCGTTGCTCTCTCCTTCTTCTCCTGAATGTCCTCTCGATTTCCAAATCAAGCTTGAACCTTACCCCAGGCGGATCGCTCATGCACCAAACTCACACATGCAAAAACAAAGGAAACAATCAAAAAGTTCTAGCACCAAACCACTAAAACACATACACAAAACAGATCAGATAAAAACTTATTCAAGTCCCCGGCAACGGCACCAAAAACTTGTTGGGTTCTTAGAGTGAGTAAAAATGTAATAAGAAATAAGATATAAATGGACTCTAGAACTCTGTGCAAGTATACACAGTCCGCAGCAAGTAATAAGTATTTATCAATCCAGGGTCTGAACTAGCTTTCACTTTATCTATTTTGTATAATTTTTCAAAGGTTTCAAAGATGGTAAAAATGATTGGTTTTTATAGGAATAATGCTAAAGCAAAAGAAATGACGGAACAGAAAATAAACAAATAGGCAGACAGAATAGAAACAGGCGCTGGTCAGGATTTAGTAATTGTTTTCAAAGATGCTCTAGCAATATTATTGATCATGCAAAACTCTCGCAGTCTTATAAGCAAATTCCTCCCGGAACTCCGGATCTTTTGGAATGTGTTTCAACTCCAATGAAGTACTACCGATCAAGCACTAGGCAACTGGCTATCCCTAGCTCAGTCACTGGCGTTCACCAATACACAATGATCTAGTGTGATTAATCGCCACACACTCCCTAAATCATCCCTGAAACTAGAGAAAGGTATTCATATCGGCTGGCCAGGCGGGCACAAAATATAAATGAGCACAACAATTAATCAAGATGCATTAATCAATATTTATTACTAGAAATTAAGCATGACAATCACATTGTTCCTAACCAACGCCTAAAGCTACTTAGTTCATAAGATGCATGGAAACACAAGTTACAATCTGAGTAAGCATATCCATAATCACAAGATAACAAAAGGAAATATTAATCTCCTCGGTCAATTTGCAATGATGGTCTTCTAGATGGTCTCCAATCTCTCTCCTCTATTCGGCTCCCAAAGATGGAAGTAACTTTCCAAGAATGGAATGTTTTCTCCCAAGGATGGAATGAATTTGACTTGGGCGACCATCTCCATTTATAGAATGATAGGAGGCTTGGATTAGGTTGACCTAGACACGTGTATGGCTCTCCTTGCTTCTTTATCCCGAGAATAACTCAACAGAAGTCGGTTTGTCAACTTGGCTAACGAGCTGTGACGTGGCAGTTTTGCTCCCAGCTTTGCTGCAGCACAGAATTTGCTCCCTCCAGTTGCTCAGCAATACATTTTGCATAAAATAACTTCCAAAGCTTCCATTCTTCCAAATGGGTTAAAACATATAATATATATCTAAAACCAACCCTATTAAGCACAAAAGACACACAAATCCCTATAGAAATGAGGCCTAAATAACTACCTTTTGGACAGTTATCAGGCAGCAAATTTTGAAATGAAACCGGTATTGTTTCAGATGTTGCAAAACGTGGGTCAATTCCATGGTTTGTCATCTGAAGACTCTCATTTACATCTTAATTCTTTTCTACAAGTTAGTGATTCGTTTGTAATTCAAGGAGTGTCTAGAGATACACACCACAGCAAAATTAATCAATTGAAGATCGAATGCTCTAATCATGCTCTGATACCAATTGAAGGTGTTCATATAACACATGCGGAAGCAATTGAAGATCGAAAGCACTTAAGACATTCAATTTTGAACCTAAAGCAAATTGTCTGTAAATGCTCAATTTGGATCTCGCAGTCTTATAAGACATTCAAGTGATTCGTTTACTTTCTGTTTTGTTCTAGAAAGACAAAACAGAAAGTAAAGAAGTACCAACCTCTTTGTAGCTCACTTGAGAGGAACTCCTTGTGGTGTTTTCCTTCTCCAACTTCTCTAGGACAACCTTTAGTGTCTTCTCTACTATTCTCCTTGTCTAGAATGACTTGTGGGAGCCTATAGAGATAAGGAAAGGGAAGGGAATGCTTGAACGAATAAGCTCTTGAGAGATCTATGGAAGTGTGTGTGTTTGAGACGAAAAACCAGCAGCATAAGAGTAGGTAAATCACTCTCATTCTTTTGAATCTGATTCAAGCTCCTTATAGACCTCTTCCATGCAAAGACAAGCTTCATGACACTAGACACATGGTGAAAATGCAACTCAAAGTGGATTCTAGGTGTTTAATTCACAACACATGCAACTAGTGCATGGTTGTGTCGTTTTCCACTATGCATCATCATGCAAGAGTGGGAATGCCACTAAATCCACTAAAGTTTGAATCTCAATTCAGAATTTTCCGATTGCATTTTACCCTAATTCAATTCTAAATTGAATTTGATTTCTAGGTTATTAATTGGGACATTTCCAAGTAATTTATCATGATTAATCTAATTAATCATTCTTACCTAGTGTCATTAATTGTATATGATTCTTAATACATATATATGGTATTTAGAACACTTTTAAATACCTTATCTGTCAACTCCTTATTTAATTAATAATTAAAAAATGTGTCAAACACATGTTTACGATAATGCCCTATTTCCCGTTTTTGAACGATTCAAAGATTCCTATCAATATGTTTTAGGCTTTAATCCGATATGAGCTAGTAGAGGGACCTAAAGGACCTATAGATCATGGGCTCCAACGATTCGAGGCTAACCAACTAATCTCATTATCTAAGTTAGCCAACATTCGTTAACTACCGGGACACTCCACTATAGCCCGATAGTTGCACTCCCCTCACTATAGATATATTTCTGTCCACTTGATTTAACCATGTTCAGTAAGTTGTTCCTTCACAGGTTGTTCGTAGCTATAGCTAGGTCAAATAACCGTTTCACCCCTATAGTACTTCTTGTTCCTTAAGTTCCACTAATCCTCTAATGAACAATTGGTTTGTGGTCCAACCATCAAACCTAAGTCCCTCTCGATCCAACGAGAGGGTGGGGCCCCTTGTTCAAGACCTGGAGTTAGTACTTAAGGGAACAACCTCTCTGCTATCCCTGAAATGGGTAGGAGTGAATTCCGTCGTGTGAAACTATGTCCCCAGCTATCTATTCGATCTTATCCCTAAAATGGTAGGCTTGTTGAGTCGGTGATGCTGGCCACTCTCACCCATGCAGATCAAAGGATAATCTCGTACAAACAGGAGTTCATAGTTTGCTCAGGATTAAGAACGAGTTACCTAGGTCATCTATGAGAAATAGTCAGTTTCTTCAGTAAACGATGTTATAAAGAGAAAGTGACTTATTTCGTGGTCCAGTCTTATGCAAACTCATGGCACATGACGCCCCCACTCGCATGTCTCCACATGAACGATTTAGGATCTCATCGTTTGTACTTAATACAAAGTGGGCCACGTCCATAGTGTCCCCAGGATAAGGCACCCAACTGTATCCTTATACAATAGACTATTTTGACTATAAACTTGAACTTGATCCTACGATATGTCCCTACATATAGTTCGAGTATTCATTTTATAGTCAAGGATCTTAGTTTATTGGATTTAGGTTAATCATTCGCAATTTACATATTCAATAACATCTTTTACTGAATAACCTCAATAACGTCTTTATTGAAAATAGAATATGTTTAATGATTTACAAACTACGAGTTTATAGGACATTAAACCCAACAAACTCCCACTTGGACTAGAAACTCTAGTGGGGTACATGAAGTTAGGTGTGAGAGAAGTATAAAGACAATAAACTAGGGCATCATCCATACCCTTACATTTCTCCCACTTGCCCTAGTCTAACAAAGCTCGTAATCCTAGATTAACTAGGTGACCCTCAAAAACTTTAGCCGTGAGGGGTTTTTTAAAGGGTTAACTACATAGATAGTCCAAA
The DNA here is from genome assembly GCA_017139565.1 of Luffa aegyptiaca. NCBI lineage: Eukaryota > Viridiplantae > Streptophyta > Magnoliopsida > Cucurbitales > Cucurbitaceae > Luffa > Luffa aegyptiaca. Next base: position 34,356,413 of record CM029407.1, on the reverse strand, counting down.
TTGGAACCGAAATTTCACAAATGTCTAATTTTGAAAAAAAAATTCAGCTTTGTCCTAAGCCAAGCCAAAATAGAGGTTAATTTACATCAATGCCCATTGTGTGATATTTAAATAAAAATAAACTTGGTTAGTTAAAATAATTCATATATTTTCTTAAAATATCTTTCCATAAAAATTAAAAATCTTTTCACCTCCTCTCCCCAAAATAACTCCTTGATTCTCTCAAAAATTCCCTTTCATAAACTGTCAAAATCAATCTCACGCCAAAATTAATATCACGCCAGTCAAAAAATCTAACAAACTTGTTCTCGCTTCTGCCATTCACGCTCACATCGGTAACTTCAAGCTCATCGTCGTTGTATCCTCCCAACGCTGTTGACATTGACGCTTCCACCAGTTCACGTCTCATCCTCCTCAAATCACAACTCGGGCACCATTGACGTTGAGAAAAGGTTTTGTTAACTATAAACATCCAAGTGATTTTTGTCCGTCAATCCATTGGTTGTTTTTGGTTGGAGCTCATTCACATGGGTTTATAAAAATCATACTGCGTTTGTACACCAATAAACGGTGGCTTATATATAATGAACTAAGGATTATTGTTTACTTAGTTGGGTCATTGGGTTTATATAATATATATTATGGTTTATATATAACCATCGGTGTTTATATATAATAATGAGTTATTGCGTTATTGTTAATTTAGTTTCATTATTGGGTTATTGTTCTCTAAATTAGGGGTTGTTGGGAGTTTATATAATATATTAGATGGTTTAAATTCAATGAACCGATGGTTGTATTTCAATTACACAAATTAGGAGATTAGATTTTATATGTTTGTTATATTTGAATGTATGACTTTCATATCATATTAATTATCACAAACTAAAAAATATATTTATGGTCTATAGTAATGACTATATAGAGTTGTGCATTTTTGTAATAATTTGAACGACATTCATTCATGAATAATAATTTGAGGAACTTGATAATCAATATAGTTGTTAATCTCATCCCAACGACCGCCAATACACCACATGTATGTGAATGAGATTATTACCTACAAAAACCGTATGTGAATGAGATTATTACCTACAAAAACCTATGTGAATGAGATTATTACCTACAAAAAAATATATAACATAAAGAAGTTTATATTTATGATACAATATACAACCTAGTATATATTTATCATTCTGATGTTTTACTTATGAACTGAATAAAAAAATGACGAATATATACTATATAATGGGTTTGATACATTGATTATATATTATAATGCATGGTATATATTTATCGTTTGATCAATAAATATCACACTCTACAATCAATTGAGTAATTAGATATAAATACGGGTTAATGTGAACAAGTAGATAATTAGAAACATCTTATGTAATTAGATATTAATAACAACATTTTCTTAAAAAGAAAAATGCACACCATAAAAAATACAATTTTTAAAAAAAAAAATGAAAGAAAAATTATAAACATATTTGATTAAAGTACAAAATTTCTATTCTAGTTGTTTGCTTAGTATTTGACACCAAATTCATAAAGAAGAAGAAGAAGTCTAGTTGTTTGCTTAGGATTTGACACCAGATTCATAAAGAAGAAGAAGAAGAACTCTTGCTTGGTCAAATAAAACAAAAAACTAAAAAAAAAAAAAAGACACAATACTCATATTGCAACCAACATGATAAAATTTAGATTGAACCTTTTTTATGGCAGGCAACGAAAATGGAGTAGACGACAATTGATTGAGTTTTTTTTTAAAATGTCTTTAGGATTAGGGTTGAGTATTGGTATTATTATTTTGCTTTAATTAGAAGTTTTTATTATGGAAAGAATCAATACAAACCAAATTTTGATGTGCAGAATTTTTAAGGGGTAGAATAGAGAAGATTTAGTTGGAAAATCTTGAGCCAAGACAAAGTCGAAAATTTTTTTCATAACTGGACATTTGTGAAATATTGGTTCCAAAATGGTATAATTCTCATAATTTCAGTTTTTTAAACGAGTCAGCCATGTTGTGCTCCGAAGCAATCTGCGTGACGATCACATCTCGTCGTTGCACGATCTCCCTAATGAGATGGTATTTGCACTCAATATGCTTTCCTCACTTGCGACTTCGAGGTTCCTTAGAGTTTGCAACTGCTCCACTGTTATCAAAATAGAGAGGGTGATAGGCAGTTGCATATTTGGAACAATTTCCAACTCTGTTAGGAATTTTCTTAGCCATACTACCTCTTTTGCTGCTTCACAGGCGGCTACGTACTCTGCTTCCATGGTAGAGTTAGCAATACAACCTTGCTTAATACTCCTCCATACTATCACTCCTCCATTTAGAGTAAACACAGATCCCGATGTTGATTTTCTTGAATCTATATCGGTCTGAAAATCTGAGTCAATGTATCCTGTAAGGATCAGATCCTTAGCTCCATACACGAGCGTATAATCCCTACTTCTCCTTAGATACTTAAGGATGTTTTTAACGGCAGTCCAATGCGCATGTCCAGGATTGGACTGATATCTGCTGACAATTCCTACGGCATAGCATATGTCGGGTCTGGTACACAGCATGCCATACATCAAACTTCAAACTGCTGATGCATAGGGAATACGTCTCATTTCCTCAACCTCTTGAGGTTTCTTAGGACTTTGTTCCTTTGACAGGTGAACCCCGTGCCTAAAAGGTAATAACCCTTTCTTGGAGTTCTGCAACGAATATCGTACCAACATTTTGTCGATATATGATGCTTGAGACAGCGCTAGCGTTTTGTTCTTTCTATTTCTAATGATTTGAATGCCCAGAACAAATTGAGCCTCACCCAAATCTTTCATTTGGAATTGAGTCGCTAGCCATTGTTTTACGTCAGTCAGGAATCCTACATTATTCACAATAAGTAGGATATCATCTACGTATAGAACTAGAAAAGCTACAGTGGATTTGACGATTTTCTTGTAAACACAAGGTTCGTCAACAATCTGCTCAAAGCCATACGTTTTGATGGATGTGTCAAAACGTATATTCCAGGATCTTGATGCTTGTTTTAATCCATAAATGGATCGTTTAAGTTTGCAAACCTTTTGCTCATCACCCTAGACTATGAATCCCTCTGGTTGAGCCATATAGATAGTCTCTTCAAGATTGCCGTTCAAAAAGGCTGTCTTGACATCCATTTGCCATATTTCATAATCATAATATGTGGCAATGGATAAGAGTATTCTAATCGACTTAAGCATGGCAACAGGGGAGAAAGTTTCTTCAAAATTGACTCCTTCCCGCTGGGTAAAACCCTTTGCCACAAGTCGAGCCTTAAAGGTTTGAACCTTACCGGCTTGGTCTCGTTTTCTCTTGTAGATCCATTTGCAACCAATAGATTTTACCCCATCTGGATGCTCTACAAGATCCCAGACCAAATTGAAGTACATTGACTCCATTTCGAGATCCATGGCTTTGATCCACTGATCCTTATCAACATCATTCATTGCCTGATTAAAGGACAATGGATCCTCTATTCCATCATCAGACATGATGGTTTGAGTTTCTGTTAAACCCATGTAGCGGTCTGGTTGTATTATAACCCTCCCACTACGTCGAGGCTCTCTCACTATTTGAGATGGATGTGTTTGATCAACAACTTTTGATGGACCAACTTGATCTACAACTTTTGTAAACTCTTTTGTAGTTTTTCTTGAAATCTCATCTAATACTAGTTTACTGCGAGGTCGATGATCTTTTATGTGATCTTCCTCAAGGAAAGTAGCGTTTGTTGATACAATTACTTTATTATCCTGAGGGTCGTAAAATAACCTTTTGTTTCTTTAGGATATCCTACAAACAGGCACAGTTTTGAACGTCGTTCCAATTTCTTTGGGTTTTGCACCAACACGTGTACCGGGCATCCCCAAATTCTGAAGTGACGTAAACTACCTTTACGCCCTTTCCATAGCTCATAAGGTGTTTCAGAAACACTTTTAGAGGGAACCATGTTCAAAATGTATACGACAGTCTCAACTGCATATCCCCAGAACGAATCAGGCAACTGAGCATAGCTCATTGTTGGGTTCCTAGAGTGAGTAAAAATTTAGTATAAAATACTCTAGAATTCCTGTGCAAGTATACACAGTCTGCAGCAAGTAATATTATCAATCCGAGCCCTGAATGAGTTTCCACTCTACCTATTTTTGTGTAACTTTTTAATGGTTTCAAGAATAATAAAATGATTGGGTTTTATCTGAATTATGCTGAAGCAAAATAAATGGCAGAACAATAAGTAAACAAATAGATAGACAGATTTAAGACAGGCGCTGGTTAGGTTTTAGTGATTGTTATAAAATATGCTCTAGCAATATTATTGATCATGCATTTCTCGCAGTATTATTAGCGGATTCCTCCAGGAACTCCGGATCTTTTGGGATGTGTTTCAACCCCAATGAAGTACGACCGATCAAGCACTAGGTATCTGGCTATCCCTAGCTCAGTCACTGGCGTTCACCAATACACAATGATCGTAGTGTGGAGAATTGCCACACACTCTCTAAATCATCCCTGAAACTAGAGAGAGCTATTCACACCGGCTGGCCAGGCGGGAGTAAAATGAGAATAAGCACAACAATTAACCAAAATGCGATAGTCAATATATTACTAGAGATGAAGCACAGTAATCACATTATTCCTAACCAACACCTTAAGCTACTTAGTTCATAACAGGCATAGGAATATGAGTTACAATCTGAGTATGCATGTCCATAACCACAAGTTAATAAATAAACTCCCTAATCAGCTTGCGGATGATGGTGTTCTTGATGATCTTCAATCTCTCTACACTATACGGCTTCCACGGGAAGACTTGGAATATTTTCTCCCAAAAGTGGAATGAATTGGACTTGGGCGGCTCCTTCCTTTTATAGAGGTGATAGGAGGCTTGAATTAGGTCAACTAGGACACGTGGAAGGCTCTCCTTGCTCCTTTATCCCGAAAATAACTCAACAGAAGTCGGTTCATGAAGTTGGCTAACGAGCTGTGACGTGGCAGTTTCTGCTCCCAGTTTTGCTGCAGCACAGAATTTGCTCCCTCCAGTCGCCCAGCAGCATAATCTGCACAAAGTGATTTCCAAAGCTTCCATTCTTCCAAATGGGTTAAATCATGTAATATCTCTCTAAAACCAACCCTATTAAGCATTGAAGACACACAAATCCTTATATAAATGAGGCCTAAATAACTACCTTTTGGGCAGTTATCACTCATCATTGATCGAACCATGTCTAACAAGGTTCGGTTTCTCCTCTCTGATACACCATTTTGTTGTGGTGTAGCAGGGGCTGAGAGTTGGGGCGTGATTCCATGTTCTATCAAATAGTCTTGGAATTGTAGGTCCATATATTCTCCACCTCGATCCGATCGTAGTGTTTTAATCGTTTTACCTAAGTGGTTCTCAACCTCAGTCTGGTACTCTTTGAACTTTTCAAGAGCTTCAGACTTGTGATGCATTAGGTAAAGGTAGCCATACCTTGAATAATCATCAATGAAGCTGACGAAATATTCATACCCTCCTCGTGCTTTGACATTCATAGGACCACAGAGATCCGAATGCACGAGTTCTAAAGGTTCTTTGGCCCTATAACCTTTTTCCGAAAAAGGTCGTTTGGTCATTTTTCCCTCGAGGAAGGACTCACATGGTGGTAACGAGTCATCTTCTAACTGGTTTAGTAGTCCACTCTTTACCAATCTTTCAATCCTATTGCGATTTATGTGGCCTAATCTCAAGTGCCAAAGATAGGTATTAGGAGAAACTTTTCACCTTTTGTTTTGAGTTTTCGCTACTTTAAACATCTCCGTATTAAAAATAGCTTTAACTTGAATTGGCCTTAATACGTATAAGTTATTTTCAAGTTTTGCAGAACATATATGCATACCTCTTTTGTTAACAAACACTTTATTAATATCAACAGATACTTGGTATTCATGTTCAATCAAACAAGAGATAGAAATTAAGTTCCTTTTTATATCGGGAACGTACAAGACATTTTCAACTAGTAAAAATCTATCTCCAAAAGACAACTTGAGAGTTCCAGAAACTCTGGCTGAGACGACCTCTCCAGTTCCAACTTTGAGAGTTACTTCGCCGTCTGCCAGTGATAACTGCCCAAAAGGTAGTATTTAGGCCTCAATTATATAGGGATTTGTGTGTCCTTTATGCTTATTAGGGTTGGTTTTGGATAGATATTACATGTTTTAACCCATTTGGAAGAATGGAAGCATTGGAAATTATTTTGTGTAGATTATGCTGTTGGGCGACTGGAGGGAGCAAATTCTATGCTGCAGCAAAACTAGGAGCAAAAACTGCCACGTCACAGCTCGTTAGCCAACTCCATGAACCGACTTCTGTTGAGTAATTTTCGTGATAAAGGAGCAAGGAGAGCCCTACATGTGTCCAAGTTGACCTAATTCAAGCCTCCTATCCTTCTATAAAAGGAAGTAGCCGCCCAAGTCAAAGTCATTCCATGTTTTCCCCTTGGAAGCCGAATAGTATAGAGAGATTGAAGATCATCAAGAACACCATCATCCGCAAGCTGATTAAGGAGTTTATTTTCTTTATTAACTTGTGATTATGGATATGCCTACTCAGATTGTAATTTGTATTTCCATGCCTATTATGAACTAAGTAGCTTAGGTGTTGGTTAGGAATAATGTGATTACTGTGCTTCATCTCTAGTAATATATTGTCTATCGCATTTTGGTTAATTGTTGTGCTTATTTCCATTTTATGCCCGCCTGGCCAGCCGGTGTGAATAGCTCTCTCTAGTTTCAAGGATGATTTAGGGAGTGTGTGGCAATTATCCACACTACGATCATTGTATATTGGTGAACGCCAGTGACTGAGCTAGGGATAGCCAGTTGCCTAGTGCTTGATCGGTCGTACGTCATTGGGGTTGAAACACATCCCAAAAGATCCGGAGTTCCGGGAGGAATCCGCTAATAATACTGCGAGAAATGCATGATCAATAATATTGTTAGAGCATCTTTTAGAACAATCACTAAATCCTAACCAGCGCCTGTCTTTAATCTGTCTATCTATTTGTTTACTCATTGTTCTGTCATTTATTTTGCTTCAGCATAATTCTTATAAAACCAAATCATTTTACCATCTTTGAAACCATTAGAAAGTTACACAGAATAGGTAGAGTGGAAACTAATTCAGGACTCGGATTGATAATATTACTTGCTGCAGACTGTGTATACTTGCACAGGAATTCTAGAGTCTTTTATACCATATTTTTACTCACTCTAGGAACCCAACAGCCAGCATATGCCATGAACTAATTTCCTGTAAAGAAGACCATACATGATTAGTCGCTCCTGAATCTAATATCCAGGCAGAGCTATCTTGCTCAACTAAACATGTTTCGATAACGAGAAAATCATATTTACCTTGTTTTTCCTTTTCAGCCTTCTTTTCCGCAAGGTACTTGGGACAGTTGCGTTTCCAATGTCCGTCTACATTACAATGGAAACACTTTCCTTTATCTGCATCTTTAGTTTTTGCCTTGCTTCCTCTTTTCCTTTCCCTTTATCCTTCTTTTTCTTCATTTGAATACTCTTATTCTTTGAAGTGGAAGGTCCAGACTTGGTTCTCGAGGACGATCCCTTTTGGATCCTCTTGGTTGTAGCAACGCTTGCTTCCCCTTCATGTCCCCTCTTGGTGAGACTTTGGTAGGTCTGGAGCTCGTTTAGCAAGGTAGTCAGGTTAAAGTCTATTTTGTTCATGACAGCGTTTGTCCTGAACTGAATGAAGCTCTTCGGAAGAGGCTCCATTATGAAACTTACTTGACTACCCTCGTCAATAGTAGCACCGTTTACTTCAGCAATGTTAAACTGAACCATCATGTTCAAAACATGTTCCCTAACTGAAGCACCTTCCTTCATTCGGGAATTGTAAACATTCTTGCGAGGACGGTTGTCCAAACATACCCTGCAACGAAGTCATGATCTCCCTTGCGGTGACCATCCTCTGGTGTTTTTTAGACAAGACATCTGAAATGCTTGCTAAAATATAGACTCTTGGTTTATCATTTGCTCGAGTCCATTTCTCATATGTTTCCCAAAAAAATTCGGTTTGTCGACGAGCCAGGGTTAGGCAGACACTCTTCGGTAAGGACAAATCTAAGATCTTCGATTACTAGTATTGTATTTAGATTAGACTTCCAAGTCCCATAATTATCTCCGTTAAGCTTATCCGAAGCGAGTAATTGTACAAATGAGCTAGACATGCTGAAAGAATTTAAACAAAACTATTAGTAATTTGCTTATTAACCATTTTTAGCAAAATCCAATCATATTTTAGCAAAAGTAATAATGTACCCAGGATTATTATCTTGCAACAACACTTTAGTGAGTTAGAGCAACTGCTACCGAGGGGCAGTCAATTACTCCTTCACTAAACAAAGACGTTCTTGACTAAATACTAATCCCAGAATAACTCTTATTCCTATAGAGATTTAGTTATCGTTACATTTGGTCAAGAATATACTAACACTTAGTAACCCTTGTAAGTGTGACCCGTGGTTTTAAGATTACAGAGAACGGCCCCAACAATGCTACCGAATGGAAAAGCTAATGTTGGAAATGGTCCTAAGTAATCCTATCCATTTCTGGAGTTTGCGTTGTTCCGATCTCCATGTTACAACCCTCCGAATGGTTAGTAGCTCCAGGGCATACAAGCAGGCGCAACATGGAAATCTCACGGTGCAACCTAACGGAGGAGACCGTAGGATGTGTTGACACACTTCCTTCACTCACTTACTATAAATACTTTCTCCATTCACCTTGTTATTGAGTTATGCAAACACCTTCCGAATGGAGCAGTTGAGGTATAATCAACACGAGGCCAAGCATAAATCTCACCTTGTGAACAAAAGGGAGAACGTGAAAGGGAAATGGATTTGATATATCTCTCCCCTTCCACTAAGTATTTTAAACTACTTTGGGTATACTTATCCTTAGGCGAATTCTGGCTAATTGAATAACCCTAAGTCTAAGTTCATTTAATCTTATGATGTCTAGCTGATAACGATTAAAACCTCACATCACACACGTGCATGCTCATAAAACTGGGTTAACTTTAACTCAAAAACCGACTCGATGCCCAGGTAGGAGGTGTTCTGTAAACCGTCAACTTAAATACCTCCAGCCTTAGACAGCATCTCGTCGGGTGAGTTCTCTTGTAACCTATGTTTTACAAGCTTATCGACCTATTTGAATCTAATTGAAATTGATCGAAAGATTGGATCAAATTAACCCTAAGTGAGCATGCACCTTTTTCTTTGTCATAGATTTTAGATTTCTAAGTGATTTATAACATTTATAAATCTAATCTATAACATGCTTTCCAATTTGATTATAACACTTTATAAACAAATTCTAAGGAAATTTCATACTTCATGCTAGGTTAATTTTATCTTTTAATTAATATAACTTTTATATCAATTAACCAATTTTAATTAACCATTCAAGCATGAATCTCCCTAAATTAATACAACATTTATATCAATTAAACATGAAATTTCCCTCATGCATTTGAATTATTAATAACACTTATTAAAAATGCATTAACATACTTTCCTATGGTGGGATTTTAAACTATATGGCATACTCATAATGCACATACAATCATTTAAATGGAATGGTTTGGCAATTCACAATGCATAAAGAAATTAAATCAAAACTAAAATGGAATGGTTTGGCAATTTAAAACAAGCAATTTAACTAATTATTACAATAATAATCATTAAAAATAACTTGTAGCAATCCCGAGCTTCACGAACCGACTCGAACCGCCCATCCAAGCACTGAACTAGCCATGCAATGAGTGTAAAGAGACTGCAGCAGACCGAACCGGACCAAAAGGCAGCAGCTGAACCGGACCAATTTTCTGGAAAATCTACAAAATGTTCATCAGCGTCGGGACGCTGCTTGAACAGCGCCCGACGCTAACACGAACAGCACCCTCCTGCTGCTATTTTATGTTGCGTCTTCTCTAGTTCTTCTTCGATTTTACAGCCTATATGGACTCTAATGACTCTATAAAAATTACAGACTCTAGTACACACATTAACGCTCTTAAATTTCCGAGCAATTACAATTTCATGAAGATTTAAAGGCTCAAAAAATTTCCAAACCAGAACACTTCCAATTTAGCACACAGAAAATTCAATTTCAAAAAGATACCCACCACAGCAAAATTAAAACGACTTAAGCGCTCTAATCATGCTTTGATACCAATTGAAGGTGTTCATATAACACATGCGGAAGCAATTGAAGATCGAAAGCACTTAAGACATTCAATTTTGAACCTAAAGCATGCATGTTCTAGAAAGACAGAACAGAAAGTAAAGGAGTACCAACCTCTTTGTAGCTCACTTGAGAGGAACTCCTTGTGGTGTTTTCCTTCTCCAACTTCTCTACTATTCTCCTTGCCTAGAATGACTTGTGGGAGTCTATAGAGATAAGGAAAGGGAAGGGAATGCTTGAAGGAACAAGCTCTTGAGAGATCTATGGAAGTGTGTGTGTTTGAGAGGAAAAACCAGCAGCATAACAATAGGTAAATCACTCTCATTCTTTTGAATCTGATTCAAGCTCCTTATATAGACCTCTTTCATGCAAAGACAAGCTTCATGACACTAGACACATGGTGAAAATGCAACTCAAAGTGGATTCTAGGTGTTTAATTCACAACACATGCAACTAGTGCATGGTTGTGTTGTTTTCCACTATGCATCATCATGCAAGAGTGGGAATGCCACTAAATCCACTAAAGTTTGAATCTCAATTCAGAATTTTCAGCTTGTATTTTACCCTAATTCAATTCTAAATTGAATTTGATTTCTAGATTATTAATTGGGACATTTCCAAGTAATTTATCATGATTAATCTAATTAATCATTCTTACCTAGTGCCATTAATTGTATATGATTCTTAATACATATATATGGTATTTAAAACACTTTTAAATACCTTATCTCTCTATTCCTTATTTAATTAATTATTAAAAAATGTGTCAAACACATTTTTATGATAATGCCCTATTTCCCGTTTTTGAACGATTCAAAGATTCCTATCAATATGTTTTAGGCTTTAATCTGATATGAGCTAGTAGAGGGACCTAATGGACCTATAGATCATGGACTCTAACGATTCGAGGCTCACCGACTAATCTCATTATCTAAGTTAGCCAACATTCGTTAACTACCAGGACACTCCACTATAGCCCGATAGTTGCACTCCCCTCACTATAGATATATTTCCGTCCACTTGATTTAACCATGTTCAGTAAGTCGTTCCTTCATAGGTTGTTCGTAGCTATAGCTAGGTCAAATAACCGTTTCACCCCTATAGTACTTCTTGTTCCTTAAGTTCCACTAATCCTCTAATAAACAATTGGTTTGTGGTCCAACCATCAAACCTAAGTCCCTCTCGATCCAACGAGAGGGTGGGGCCCCTTGTTCAAGACCTGGAGTTAGTACTTAAGAGAACAACGTCTTTGCTATCCCTGAAATGGGTAGGAATGAATTCCGTCTTGCGAAACTATGTCCCCAGCTATCTATTCGATCTTATCCCCAAAATGGTAGGCTTGTTGAGTCGACAATGCTGGCCACTCTCACCCATGCATATCAAAGGATAATCTCGTATAAACAGGAGTTCATAGTTAGCTTAGGATTAAGAACGAGTTACCTAGGTCATCTATGAGAAATAGTCAGTTTCTTCAGTAAACGGTGTTATAAAGAGAAAGTGACTTATTTCGTGGTCCAGTCTTATGCAAACTCATTGCACAGGACGCCCCCACTCGCATGTCTCCACATGAACGATTTAGGATTTCATCGTTTGTACTTAATACACAGTGGGTCGCGTCCATAGTGTCCCTAGGATAAGGCACCCAACTTTATCCTTATACTATAGACTATTTTGACTATAAACTTGAACTTGATCCTACGATATGTGCCTACATATAGTTCAAGTATTCATTTTATAGTCAAGGATCTTAGTTTATTGGATTTAGGTTAATCATTCGCAATTTACATATTCAATAACATCTTTTACTGAATAACCTTAATAACGTCTTTATTGAAAACATAATATGTTTAATGATTTACAAACTACGAGTTTATACGACATTAAACCCAACGTATACCTGATGTGGAATTTTCCTTACCGCTCGCGCACGAGTCAAGTAATAATAAAGTGATCGTGAAATCGAGTGTCGTCCTCTGGATTGGATTTTTAAGTTAGATTAACTACCATGAATATTCTTGTTCAATTTTATTTAGAGACCAAAAAGTAGTGAATTTTAGGAACTAAGGTAATGCAAATTAAAGATGTGAAATTCAATTGAGAGAATACTTAGGGAATTGATTTCGTCAATTTAATCTAGGATTGATTTTAGGGAATGAATTATAACGCGCAATGGTTTTATGAGTCTAAGAACCTTTAATCACAACTACCTCTCCCAAGTATAATTGATTCTCATGCAAATTAACTAACTTGATATCCCTATCTAAGTTCTTTAACATGCAAGGCAATTAGTTCTTTTTGACCGATTCTAAAGTTACTCTAAATTCCGTCACGAGTTCAGAAAATCTACTTTAGTCATGCATTCTTAATTAAGTCTACGCTAAATCCCCTCTCCCGAGCAAGACTCAACACTTAGATAATTCAACTAGTAGCCAATTAATTGAAAGCATTAAATTAAGAATGCAAACATAAAACAATTGCACAATTCAACCCATAAATCAATCCATGAACTAAAAAGACTACATCAATCCCTAAGTAACAAGCTTAGCTACTCATACATGGCGTTACAAGATAGACTAAGCATGAAAAAGCCATTAAAACTAACTAAAGTAAGAGGGAAAGAAGATTAAACACTAAGTGGCTGAGACCGCACGACCCCGTCACGATCCCCACGAACAAAGTTTTCAATCCCGTTCTCCACCCTTTGCTTCAGCTTCCAAAGATGATTTTTCTTTGCGTTTTCGGCCAAAAATCTCCCAAAAGAAGTCCTCAAAACTGACTTAATCGCATTCTATTTATAGAAAAAATTGGCCTAGCGTCGCAACGCTATAGGGGTAGCGTCGTGACGTTGTCGCGATACGCAGCTTCTGTTTAGAAATTAATCGAGAGCGTCTCGAAGCTGTGGACGCTATGACCTTTTGCCGTCTGATCAGAGAAGGAAAAATATGAGCGTTGGGACGCCCTGGTTGGAGGGTCTCAACGCTAGTCGAGTTTCTTGCCCTATTCCATAAGCTCCTAACTCGATCCAACTTCGTTTCTTTGGCCTTTTTTCCCGTCCCGAACATCCAATTAGCTCCAATTTCTCGATTTAACTTCGAAACATGATTCCTACAAATAGAACACAAAAATGCATAATTTTGGCCAATTAAATATAAAAGACTAGCTTAATTAATTAGGGAAAAATAGCTAGCTATGCTCGCTATCAATACATATTTTACCCTTATATTTAACTCATTTCTTGGTTAAAAGTTGTATTTTGTGATCAATTTACTGTTCCCGAGCTCAAAATATGCTTCATTTGATAAGTTAGGGTGTTGAGAATCACTTTTGTCAAATTTAGCTCATTTATGCTTAAAAAGACTTGATTTCAAGAGAATTTGACTTAGTTTTTGTTGTGCAGAAAAACAGAGGAAAAGCTGGAATTCCCTAGAAGTGCGACCGCATTTCTGGGAAGGCATAATTGAAATGCGACCGCATTTCTGAAAAAACAGAGGTCGTTCCGAGTCGTGCGCGGGTCGTTGTTGACGAGTCTTCTTCGCACCTAACTGGTTGTTTTGACCCCAAAACTGACTGGGCAACCATCCAGCACCTATTTCGCAACTCCTCAACCAATTTCTATACTATATAAGCTCGAGATTCGAAGTCAAATTCAAGCAGAACTCACTTGGAAGAAAACGGTGGTGAAAACGGTGGTGACAGAACCCTGGCTCGACGCCAATGAGTAGGGATGCCTGAGGTCCTTCTTAGATGACCAAATTCTAACCTGAGTTAGACATCAAACCTTGTGCTTTGTAGAGAGTTTCACCTATTCCCACTTGTAAAAGCGAGAGAGTGGAGTGTCTTAGCGAACTCTAGAAGGATTGAGTAAATAGAAAAACCCATAATATTTAGCTATCTCCTTTATTTCCAGCTCTTGAATCTTTTCATTATTTTGTATTCTTCACATTCTTATTTCAATGAAAATATGTTCATTTGCTTTTTATCCCATCATGAGTAGCTAAATCCCGTTGAGGGGTTCAATGTGGTGAATTCCCTTATGGTTTAATGGCTTGAAAGTGTCTTATTTGCTTAAGTTGTGTTTAATGCATATCATTCTTTATTGATTATCACTCTAATCTTGTTGAATTCAACTTGATCACTTAGACTTTGCATGCTATGTGATTTTGATCTCGAAAGGGACAGACAATATCGGTTCTCATAAAGGTGATATAGGAGAAAAAGCTCGAAAGAGATTGTTCGGCGGTATAGGGCAAGCTGCCTAAGGCGCCCTATATCGACTATAGGGTTATAGGTTGCATTTGTGAATTATCTATGTCGGAATCGAGTCACAGAAATGTTCATAACGGTACTCGCTTAACCTTCTAACGATTTTTGGGAACAAAGGCCAAAAAGAAGTAAAATCTGACCCAATGCATTAAATACGCTTAAGTTATATATTGCATGAGTATGGTTGTTACCTTAGGGATGAATCCATGTTGAATACCTCGTCGTTTATTATTGTTATTCTTTATTATTTACTTGTTTGTTTTATCTATCTTTTCAAAAACCCAATCAATCAACTTATTTTCTTTGGTTACCTTTTCAAAAGCAATCATTTGAGCAGTTTCTTTATCAAATCTGATTTTCCAGTTTAGTCCTCGTGGGATCAATACCCTTGGAGTACTTCTAAGGTTTTTTTATTACTACGTGCGACAGTGTATACTTGCACTTAAGTGTTAGCTGAATTATCCTTTATTATTATTATCCATCTTACCTCACATTCCATCCATTCAGCTGACGACGCACCAAGTTTTTGGCGTCGTTGCCGGGAACCAAAAGTGAACCCAAATTTGTGTTTTTGAAATTGTGATCATATTGCGACCGCAATTCTGTCTCAAAGGGAATTTGACTTCGGTTTGCATTTGTTTTTCTTTTGTAGATTGGAGTTAGTGCATGAGCAAGGCGTATCCACTCCTTGACATTGATCCAGAGATAGAAAGAACTTTTTGTCGTCGAAGGAAGGAACAGAGACGAAAGAAGAAGGAGCAACAAGAGTTGAGCGCACAGGAATTTCTAGAGGAAGCATCTTACATTCAAGAGTTTCCAATGGAATCTCCTAGAGTCGATCCTCAAGTTGATCCACAAGTTTGTGGAAGGAAGCGAAATGGTGGGAGAATTCCTCTTGTCCCTCCAGTTCCACCGGTGCCACAACAAGAAAACCCGATTTACATTGCGGAGGATCGCAACCTAGCAATAAGGTACTACGCTTTACCAGTTTTCCAGACATTGAATCCAGGAATTTTTGAGCCACCAATTGATGCTCCACAATTTGAGCTTAAATCAGTGATGTTCCAGATGTTAAACACAATGGCCCAATTCTCTGGACTTCCAAATGAGGATCCACACAAGCATATTAAGCTATTTATGAGAGTTCGCAATTCTTTTAAAGTCACAGGAGTGCCGGAAGATACTTTGAAGTTAAAACTTTTTCCGTTTTCTTTGCAGGAAGATGCTGAAGCCTGGTTGGATTCATTCCCTCTAAACTCCATCACCTCTTGGAATGATTTGGCGGAGAAATTCTTGGAGAAGTTTTTTCCATGAAATAAAAATGCCAAGTACAGAGCAGAAATCATTGATTTCAGACAGTCAGACAATGAACCTTTGGATGAAGCTTGGGAAAGATTCCAAAGGCTCGTTCGGAAGTGTCCACACAATGGACTGCCTGCTTGCATTATTTTGGAGCATTTTTATAGTGGATTAAATCAAGCTTCAAAGGCACTAGTAAACGCATCTGCAAACGGATCTTTTCTAAAGAAGTCTGCTAATGAGGCATACGATATTCTAGACACCATAGCCACCAATAATCGACATTAGGGAGAAAATGAACCAACAACCATTTTGAAAAGTCCAGTGCAAGCAGTGGAAACAGAGGCTAACTCTACGATGCAAGCCCAGATCAAGGCCATCCATAGCATGATGATGGACATGACCATGAACAATCAAGCCAACATAGCCCCTGCCAATGTTGTTTCTTCTCTCTTTTGTGAGATATGTGGTGAGGAACACATCGCTGATAGTTGTACACCAAACCCTGCATCTGTTTTTTATGTACGACCACAAGGAAATCAGAACCAGAATAAATAGAATCCTTATTCGGCCACGTACAACCCAGGATGGAGACAACATCCGAATTTTTCTTGGGGATGACAAGCCGGGTCAAGTAATTCCAACACTCATCAGTTTGGGAAGCAGCCTACAGAAAAACAGCCGCAGAAAAACTTCCAACAAGTTCCAGTGCAGAGCCAAGAGTCAAATCTAGAGACTCTTATGAAGGAGTACATGGCAAGGAACGATGCTGCAGTAAGGAATTTGGAAGTTCAGCTTGGACAAAATGCTCAAGAGATTAAGAATAGACCGCAAGGGACGTTGCCTAGTGTTGGGTTCCTAGAGTGAGTAAAATTGTGATCTAAAAAGACTCTAGAATTCCTGTGCAAGTATACACAGTCTGCAGCAAGTAATATTATCAATCCAGGGTCTGAATTAGTTTCCACTTTATCTATTTTGTCTAACTTTCTAATGGTTTCAAAGATGGTAACAATGATTTGGTTTTATAAGAATTATGCTGAAGCAAAGTAAATGACAGAACAAAGAATAAACAAATAGATAGACAGATTAAAGACAGGCGCTGGTTAAGCTTAGTAATTGTTTTAAAAGATGCTCTAGCAATATTATTGATCATGCAAACTCTCGTAGTATTATTAGCGGATTCCTCCCGGAACTCTGGATCTTTTGGAATGTGTTTCAACCTCAATGAAGTACGACCGATCAAGCACTAGGCAATTGGCTATCCCTAGCTTAGTTACTGGCGTTCACCAATACACAATGATCGTAGTGTGGATAATTGCCACACACTCTCTAAATCATCCCTGAAACTAGAGAGAGGTATTCACACCGGCTGGCCAGCCGGGCATAAAATGTAAATAGGCACGACAATTAACCAAGATGCAATAACCAATGAATATTATTAGAGATGAAGCACAGCAATTACATGCTCCCTAACCAACACCTAAAGCTACTTAGTTCATAATAAGCATGCGAACATGAATTACAATCTGAGTAGGCATGTCAATAGTCACAAGATAATAAAGAAAATAATAATCTCCTCAACCAGCTTGCGAACGATGGTGTTCTTGGTAATCTCCAATCTCTCTATACTACTCGGCTTCCAAGGAAAGTTGGAATGAATTTGACTTGGGCGGCTACTTCCTTTTATAGAAGGATAGGAGGCTTGAATTAGGTCAACTTGGACACGTGTAGGGCTCTCCTTGCTCCTTTATCCCGAAAATAACTCAACAGAAGTCAGTTCATGAAGTTGGCTAACGAGCTGTGATGTGGCAGTTCTGCTCCCAGTTTTGCTGCAGCACAGAATTGTTGAGTTTAATGTCCTATAAACTCGTAGTTTGTAAATCATTAAACATATTCTATTTCCAATAAAGACGTTATTGAGCTTATTCAGTAAAAGATGTTATTGAATATGTAAATTGCGAATGATTAACCTACATCCAATAAACTAAGATCCTTGACTATAAAATGAATACTCGAACTATATGTAGGGACATATCGTAGGATCAAGTTCAAGTTTATAGTCAAAATAGTCTATAGTATAAGGATACGGTTGGGTGCCTTATCCTGGTGACACTATGGACGCGGCCCACTTTGTATTAAGTACAAACAATGAGATCCTAAATCGTTCATGTGGTGACATGCGAGTGGGGGCGTCCTATGCAATGAGTTTGCATAAGACTGGACCACGAAATAAGTCACTTTCTCTTTATAACGTCGTTTACTGAAGAAACTGACTATTTCTCATAGATGACCTAGGTAACTCGTTCTTAATCCTGAGCTATCTATGAACTCCTGTTTATGAGAGATTATCCTTTGATCTGCATGGGTGAGAGTGGCCAGCATCGCCGACTCGACAAGCCTACCATTTTGGGGATAAGATCGAATAGATAGCTGGGGACATAGTTTCGCAAGACGGAATTCACTCCTACCCATTTTAGGGATAGCAGAGAGGTTGTTCTCTTAAGTACTAACTCCAGGACTTGAACAAGGGGCCCCACCCTCTCGTTGGATCGAGAGGAACTTAGGTTTGATGGTTGGACCGCAAACCGATTGTTCATTAGAGGATTAGTGGAACTTAAGGAACAAGAAGTACTATAGGGGTGTAACGGTTATTTGACCTAGCTATAGCTACGAACAACCTGTGAAGGAACGACTTACTGAACATGGTTAAATCAAGTGGACGGAAATATATCTATAGTGAGGGGAGTGCAACTATCGGGCTATAGTGGAGTGTCCCGATAGTTAACGAATGTTGGCTAGCTTAGATAATGAGATTAGTCGGTTAGCCTTGAATCGTTGGAGCCCATGATCTATAGGTCCATTAGGTCCCTCTACTAGCTCATATCGGATTAAAGCCTAGAACATATTGATAGGAATTTTTGAATCGTTCAAAAACGGGAAATAGGGTTTTTATCGTAAGACGTGTTCGACACAATGATTTAATTATGAATTAAATTAGGAATTGAGAGATGAGGTATTTGAAAGTGTTTTAAATACCATATATATGTATTAGGAATCATATATAATTTATGACATTAGGTGATAAAGATTGATTGGATCAATCATATCAAAATTACTTGGAAATGTCCCAATTAATTGCCTAGAAATCAATTTCAATTTTGAATTGAAATTGAAATGAATTGCAAGCTGAAAATTTACAATTAGGATACAATTCATAATGGATTTAGTGGCATTTCCACTCTTGCATGATGATGCATAGTGGAAAACAACACAACCATGCACTAGATGCATGTGTTGTGAAGTAGACACCTAGAATCCACTTTGAGTTGCATCTTGGCCATGTGGCTAAGTGTCATGAAGCTTGTCTTTTCATGGGAGATGTCTATAAAAGGGGCTTGAATTAGATTCAAGAAGAGAAAGCTTTCATTTAGTGTTATGCTGCAAATTTTCTCCCTCAAATTCTCTCTCATTTCATCTCCTTCCAAAAGCTTGTACCATCAAGCATTCCCTTCTATCTTTCTTCTATAGACTCCCACAAGTCTTTCTAGGCCCAAGAGAATAGTAGGGAAGACTCTAGAGGTTGTCCAAGGAGCATAGGAGAGGCAAACACCACAAGGAGTTCCACATAAGTGAGCTACAAAGGTTGGTGTTCTCTCAACTCTATATTCTGTCTTTTATAGAACATGCATGCTTTAGGAGCAAAATTGAATGTCTTAAGTGCTTCCGATCTTCAATTGCTTCCGCATGTGTTATATGAACACCTTCAAGAATTTGCTCCCTCAAGTCGCCCAGCAGCATAATCTGCACAAAATGATTTCCAAAGCTTCCATTCTTCCAAATGGGTTAAAACATGTAATATCTATCTACAACCAACCCTATTAAGCACAAAAGACACACAAATCCCTATATAAATGAGGCCTAAACAACTACCTTTTGGGCAGTTATCACACCCCCAAACTTGAACTATTGCGCGTCCCGAGCAATACTAACCAACCTTCCTTCAAGAATTCAAAACATTAGACAAAGAATAGCTTAATCCAACCAAACAGTCCAACACTACCTTAGACCTTTACCTGAGCCTTCTGCAAAACCAAGCTCTGCTGCAGCAATATGATTCTTCCGGCATGGACAAATAATCACCACTTTTAACTCAATTCTAAGAACTTACCACAGCCTAGCTCTATTATCAGACATTCAAAACATATTTCAAGGGGTCTATATTTTCATTTTTCAGACTTTAAGCAGCCCTACAGTCATAAGCTCTTAAGCATGGGATGACCCACTTTATGGTGCAGTATACCCTTGCCTCAAGCTCATCACCAACTAGGCTCAATACTCTTTATAAAGCTCAAAAATCCTTAGTTATTCCATCTCTTGCCCCTCAGAATGGCGACATTTTATGATGAAGCTCACCTAAGTTCTGGGAGACAGAAAAACTGTTGGATCATCATTCATCCTTCAAAACTTTTGCTCCATGAATTTTCTCAGCAAAATTTTCAACAATCATCTTTTTTCAGCAAATAATTTTTTCATTTTTCTTATTTCCTAGGTCATCTTTTGACGTGAAGACAAATTGTGGGTATCACAAATGTCCCCGGTTACTCAACAACCTAGCAAATTTTAACTTTGAAGGAGAGGAATGCTCGAGCAAAACAATTGGAGTAGCAAAAAGTCCCCCAAACATAAATTATTCATTGTCCCCAATGAATCATCAATTTTTCAAATTATACCCCCAAACTTAAAATTTTCTATCTGAATTTTAAACTAACGTGGGACTAGAACTAAGCTTAAAGTGGATCATAAAAGTCAACACTACCTCCAAAATCTTCTTTGCCGCAGCAACAGTCCAGGCTAGAAGAAATGCTCAAGCAAAAGGTTTCTGGAGATCAGAATACCTTGATCTAATTAAGCGTAATCAGTCCAAGCTTCAAAAATTCAGAAGAAAATTAGTTAAGTCAGAGTTACTCAATGCTCATAGAACAGAAACAACTTGGAAATTTCATTAAGAACAGAGAAAAGATATTACATAAGCAGAGATATATTTTTTTAAAATCAGAAAAATTAAAAAGAAACAGACAAGCAATTATATAAGAAGATGTGGTCAGGAATGCGCCAGCAAACAAAATATGTCAGCAAAAAGATTGTGCGCTCAAATCCTCCTTCAATCTTCCTGACCCAAGTCTTTTTCTTCATCTTCCTTCTCAGCAGGCGACGGGATCCAGGGTTCAGTAAGTCTTCGGGGAATGCAGGGAGTGTTGGATATGGCTTTGACAAATTTTCTTGCAGCGCCCTCTTCAAACCAGCATCACGATTCTTAACATAGGTCCAGAAGGTTAAAGTTTGCCTCTCAGCAAACTCCTGCCTACTGGCCAAAAGTGCCAGTTGTTCTAGAATCGTGTTAATGCCGTAGATAAGCCCTCCTTGTCGTATCTCCTACGTACGCTGGAGCCGTGCCAAATTGGGTGTATCGATGATTCCCTTATCAAATAGAATCACATCACTCTCATCCACTCGAACCCCTGCCTTTCTGCACAGCATAGTAATTGTATTTGGGAAGAACAACTTCCCCACCTTCTTTTTCTAGCAACTAGAAATTTCATTACAAATAATTTTTCCTACGTCAATGCTGAGAGACCTCAAGATTGCAAAAGCTAGAAGAATTCGTTCCCTAGATACTGTCGAGTCGTGTGTTGTCGGAAGCAACCTTTGTCTGATGAATCCCATCCACGTGTTTGCTTCCTTTTTCAAATAGGCCGACTGCAATGTCCTCTTCTGAGTCTTGGATAGCTGCCACTGTGCCCCTTCGACTCCTACCTCCCTCACAGCATCACTTAACTGCTCGTTAGATGGCGCTACAGCCATCCCATTATATGCCGCATGGGGGAAGTTCTGAAGATTGTACAATGCGTTGATAGCACTGGGACTCCAATCTACCTCAACTCCTCGGACAATCACCTGAAATCCATCCTCCTTGTCAATGTTAGCATAAAATTCACGTACCATCTATGCGTTTACAGACTCAAGCTTCGCACAAAATAGCGCCCAGCCGTGGTCTGTAATACCGGTCCTCAAAAACTGTGGGAGATCACCGCTGAATCCTCGTTCAAATAAGAAATCTCTTTTCAGAAGCTCGGCGTATTTTGCTCTGGCAAAAGCGTTGACGAAGCGATCATACGGCAATTGCTGTTCCTCTATTTCATCGTGTTCCGCCGATGCTTCAGCAATATTTTTGCTGCCCTACGTCTGAGCAACTGTTCTTCCTCAGCCTTCTTCTCTACCTCTTCTCTCTCTTTTTCCTCAGCCTCTTTCTTCTCTCTTTCCTCTCGCTCTGCCTTCTCAGAAGCTGATGATGGTGGTGACGGGGTATCAGCCCTAATCACTTGAATGCGCCCAGCCTTCCGCTTAATGCGGCGACGTCTGGGCACCTCCGGCATGACCACCTCCACCCGAGCCTCTTGCACTGGCTCATTATTACCTTCAGGCAGAGCCTCTGCAGCTTCTTTCGACACAACCTCATCCTGTGTTTCTCGAACCTCCTCTCGAACTTCTTCTGTATCCGCAACTCTCTGCTCAGCCTCCTTAGGTTCTGTTCTTCTGGTTCTTGCGGGTCATCCTCAATCACTGTGGCAGCAACATCTTCCACCACCCTCTGAATAACTTCTTGATCCTCAATCCTCTGCTGTCTTTTCTTGTTCTTCAGCCCTCTGTTGTCGTCTTCTTCTTTTAGCTTCTTTCTCCTCCGGTGTTCTTTTCTTCTTCGTTTTTACCTTCTGAACTTCGGGGGTAACGGGTACCTCTTCCTCCTCACTCTCCCTCTCTTTTCTAGCTCTCGTTTTGGCCATTGAAGATGCAAGGGGTTTGACAGAGAATACAAAGAAAGAAAGAAGAAGAATGCACGCAACAAAGATTCGAATCAAGAAGATGAAGTAAACTTACCTATCGGAGTCTGCTAATTAAATAGGGCTCCAGCAAATTGAAATCCCAACCGAAAAGATTTGCTCTCCTTAAATTATCTTACCGTTTAATTTTAATTGCATGCAAATTCGGAATTTCAAACCATCAACGGTAATTTATGAATCTCAATCGCCCATGGTAATTCATGATGCGCTGTCCACCATCAAAGCCCTTGGATGATTGCTGTGTGACACATGGCCTCATCAGATGACTCATGCAAATTTTTCCTGCAAAAATTCAAAGAAAAATCGCAATGGTAAAAATAATAATTACTCCAACAAACCCTTCCTATTCAGACGATTTGCTCCAGCCATAACTTTTGCTGCAACAACCTGCTGAATCCTGAAGAATCTTTGAGACGGAATTCAAATTTTCAAAATAATCAAATCAACTCTTTAAAATTCAAATTACTTCAACCGATCAAATCAAATCTTATCTTTTATTTTCAAGAGAAGCCGAATAAATAAGAGACAATCTTTATTGAATTCACACTAATCAGAATTAAAATAAATAAAATCTAGATCTAATCTAATAAAATCTAACTAACTAAAAGATAATTTAAAGATAATTTAAATAAATAACTCGAAAGTAAAATCAATTCAAATTCAAAACGAGATAGATAAAATCTAAAATAACCAAAAATAATAAAAATACTTAAAGATAAAATCTAATAAACCATGCAAAAATTAAATCTAACCTAATCGAAATTAAAAATAAATCAGCGAAACATAAAATTGATACAAACACTGGGAGCTCAAAATTTTGCTCTGTGAAATGCTCCCGCAAAAATCCTGCTCACTCAATCATCAACCAACCTTAGGGAAGGATATTTCGACTGAAACTCCTCTCCCAAATAATGTTTCACACGCTGTCCATTCACTTTGAACACTTTCCCATCTTTTTCATCCTGCAAAGTAATTGCTCCATGGGGGAAAACTTCAATCACAACAAACGGTCCTGACCATTTAGATTTTAGCTTCCCAGGAAATAATTTTAATCTAGAATTATAAAGCAAGACTTCTTGACCTTTGACAAACTCTTTAGATTTTATTTTCTTGTCATGCCACAACTTAGTCTTCTCCTTATACATTTTCGCATTCTCATAAGAAAATTGGCGAAATTCCACCAATTCATTAAGCTGCAGCATTCTTATTGCTCCTGCACGACTTAGATCAAAATTCAATTTTTTTCAAAGCCCAAAATGTTTTGTGCTCTAGCTCTAATGGTAAATCGCAAGCTTTCCCATATACTAACCTATAGGGAGACATACCTAGAGGAGTCTTATAGGCCGTCCTATAAGCCCAAAGAGCCTCATCCAACCTAAAAGACCAATACTTCCTAGATGGATGGCCTACTTTCTCTAAAATAGATTTTATTTCCCTATTACTAATTTCAGCTTGACCATTTGCTTGTGGGTGATAAGGGGTAGATATCCTATGCTTAATCCCATACTTAGCTAATAGCTTAGTTAAGATATTATTAACAAAATGTGTACCCTCATCACTCACTAGAGTTCTAGGTGTCCCAAACCGCGCAAAGATGTGCGAATGAAGAAACCTCGCAACTGTCTTGGCATCACTCTGATGGCATGCGATGGCCTCCACCCACTTGGACACATAATCAACTGCCAATAAGATAAAAACATTACCATTAGAAGGGGGAAATGGCCCCATAAAATCAATACCCCATACATCGAATAATTCAACTTCTAAAATATAAGTAAGAGGCATTTCATCTCTAGGTCCTAAATTTCCTCTCCTTTGGCAAGCATCACATTGCTTGTAGAACTAATGGGCATCCTTAAATAAGGTAGGCCAGAAGAATCCACAGTGAAAAATCCTCATAGCTGTCCTCTGACCGCTGAAATGACCTCCATACGGCGAAGAGTGACATTGCTCCAGGATTTCCTTTGCTTCAGCACCTGAAACACACCTACGAATAATACCGTCAGAGCATTGCTTATACATAAATGGCTCATCCCAATAGAAAAATTTCGCATCATGCTTAAACTTTTTCTTCTGCCTCCAGTCCATATCAATAGGAGTGACTCCCTTTACCAAAAAGTTGGCAATGTCAGCATACCAAGGGACATCCCTGACTACATTCATCTCAACAGCAAAAAGTTGTTCATCCGGAAAAGAATCGGAAATGGCAGATTGCTCCAGCAAAGATGATGATGGATCAAGACGAGACAAATGATATGCAATGACATTTTCTAATCCCTTCTTATCCTTTATCTCCAAGTCGATCTCCTGCAATAATAAAACCCAACGAATTAGTCTAGGCTTCGCATCTTTCTTAGTCATCAAATACCTTATTGCTGCATGATCCGTGAACACCGTGACTTTGGATCCAACCAAGTATGGCCGGAATTTCTCAAACGCAAACACAACAGCTAACAACTCCTTTTCAGTAGTTGTGTAGTTGACTTGTGCCTCATTTAAAACTCTGCTTGCATAATATATAGGATGGATAAATTTGCCCTGCTTTTGCCCCAGCATAGCACCTACCGCAGCATCACTTGCATCACACATTACCTCAAATGGTAAATTCCAATTAGGTGCACAAAGAATGGGTGCTGAGATTAAAGCAGCTTTCAAAGTTTCGAAAGCCTTCCTACAATCTGCATTGAAGTCAAAAACATGATCAGTACACAATAAGTTACAAAGAGGTTTACTGATTTTGGAAAATTCCTTTATGAACCTCCTATAAAATCCAGCATGTCTTAAAAAACTCCGAATTCCCTTCACTGAACTCGGTGGTTCTAGTCTTTCAATCACCTCTATTTTTGCTCTATCAACTTCTAGACCATTCTTAGAAATCCTATGACCTAGCACTATGCCCTCCTTCACCATGAAGTGGCATTTCTCCCAATTAAGAACTAGATGGGTATCCTCACATCTTTTTAATACCTTACCTAAATTATCTAAACAACTCTGAAAAGACCCTCCAAACACTGAAAAATCGTCCATGAGTACCTCAACAGTGGACTCAACCATATCAGAATAAATTGCTAACATACACCGCTGAAATGTTGTTGGAGCATTGCAAAGGCCAAAAGGCATTCGCCTAAAAGCAAACGTCCCATAAGGGCAGGTGAAAGTGGTTTTTTCTTGATCCTCAGGAGTAATAGTAATCTGGTTATACCCAGAGTAACCATCTAAGAAACAGTAGTAGGCCTGACCAGCCAATCTATCCAACATCTGGTCAATAAATGGTAGAGGGAAATGGTCCTTACGAGTAGCTTTATTGAGCCTCCTGTAGTCCATGCAAACCCTCCAGCCAGTTACTGTCCTGGTTGGGATCAACTCATTGTCTTTATTGCTCACCACAGTAACACCTCCTTTCTTAGGAACACATTGGACAGGGCTTACCCAATTGCTATCTGCAATTGGATAAATGATCCCAGCATCCAACCATTTAATCACCTTCTTTTTAACAACCTCTTTCATTGCAGGGTTAAGCCTTCTTTGTTGCTCAATACTCCTAAAGGATCCCTCCTCTAGAGTGATTTTGTGCATACAAAAAGATGGGCTAATTCCCTGAATGTCAGCCAATGTCCAACCTATAGCCTTGCGGTATTGCTGCAGCAATTTTATTAAGGCCTCTTCATGCTCCAGCATTAAATTTGATGCAACAATAATGGACAACGTCTCACCTTCCCCAAGATACACATACTTTAGATGATCCGGCAAGGGCTTCAAATCCAAAGTAGGTGCCTCAATTAGGGATGGCTTAATAGGAGGACGCTTCCTTTGATCTAAATCTAAAGACTCAAAAACATCCTCACACCTAAACAACTTTTTTTTCATTTTTTCTTTCTAACAGACAAACTTCTAAATCCTCTATACTAAACTCTCCATGCTCTTCCGAATGCTTACTAGCAGAATCTTGTATTGTTGTCTCAATAACAGTGTTGTCCAGAATCCTAATGAAGGAGCAATCCTCCGTTTCGTCTGGATATTTCATGGCTTTAAACACATTAAATTTCACTTCCTCATTACAGACTCTCATTGTTAATTCCCCTTTCTGAACATCTATTAACACCCTACCAGTAGCCAAAAATGGACGACCTAGAATAATTGGGACATCTTTGTCAGCCTCATAGTCTAAAATAATAAAATCAATAGGAAATATGAATTTATGTACCTTTACTAAGGCATCCTCAATTTTACCCTCTGGATACGTGATAGACCTATCAGCTAATTGGAGTGTGACTGTGGTAGGTCTAGCTTCACCAATACCTAGCTTCCGATAGACCGAAAGAGGCATAAGGTTAATGTTTGCACCTAAATCACAGAGTGCTCTACCTAACTCTTTTCCACCTATAGACACAGGTATAGTAAATGACCCTGGATCCTTAGCCTTGGGTGGTAGCCCATTCTTAAGAATAGCACTACATTGCTCAGTAAGAGATACAGTTTCAAACTCACCTAACGTCTTCTTTTTAGTTAAAATATCCTTAAGAAATTTAGCATAATTAGGCATTTGCTCTATAGCTTCTACTAAAGGGATATTTATATGCAATTGCTTAAGAATCTCTAAAAACTTTTTAAATTGACCATCCTGATTCTTAGGTTTTTGCCTTTGTGGAAAAGGTAGAGGTGGTACATAAGGTGGGGGCGGCACATTATTGAGATCGATTAATTTGTTGGGTTTTATGCCCTAAAACTCGTAGATAGTAAATGAAACAAATTAATCGATCTCAATAAAGTGTTATTTGAGTAATTCAGTAATTTGGTTATTGAATAATCGAGTTTGCATTAATAAACCCTAAATCCAATAAACTAAGATCCAAGGTTATTTAAATGAAACTTGGACTAGTATGTGGGGACATACGGGGATCAGTGTCCAAGTAACAACCTAAAAGGTCTATAGTATAGGGATAAGGCTGGGTACCTTATCCTGGTGACACTATGTGATACGGACCACCTTGTATTCGATACAGATGCAATGATCCAAAGCATCCATGTAGGAGACATGCGGGTGGGGGTATCTTATGCAATGAGTTTGCATAAGACCGGACCGCGAAATAGTAACCACTAGATGTAACGTCGTTAACTAGTTTAGGTTTCTATTTCAATAGGATGACCTAGGTAACTCAATCTCAATCCTGCGTCTGTTATGAACCCCTTTCAGGAGGGATTGTCCTTAGATTTGTATGGGTGAGAGTGGCCATTTCGCCGACTCAACAATCCTACCATTTCAGGGACAAGACCGAATGGGGGCTAGGAATATAACAGGACAAGATGGAATTCACTCCTTCCCCTATTGGGGTAAGTAGATGTGTGTTCCCTTAAGGGCTGATTTCAGGGCTTGAACAAAGGCGCGCCGTCCTCTCCTAGCCCGAGAGGAACTCCTGTTTAGTGGTTGGACCCTCAACAACTTGTTCATTAGAGGAATCAGTAGTACTAAAGGAACAAGAGATAACCCAGGGGTAAAACGGTAATTTGACCCAGCTGGTGTTACGAACACACGTGAAGGATTGACTTACTGCTTGGTCGATATCCATGGACACAGAAATATTCTACAGTGAGAAGAGTGCAGCTGTGGGTCTTTAGTGGAGTGACCCACAGTTAACGAATGTTGACTAAACTTGGTCAATGAGTTTGGCCAATTAGTCTCGTATCGTTTGAGCTTCTGATCTGTAGGTCCATTAGGTCCCACTGGTAGCTCGTAAAGAGACTTGAGGCAATTAAGTATAAATTGTAAATTGAAAGTGTTCAATTTATTTGGAGAATTGTAAAATGTATATTGATGCATTATAATATAAAGTTTAAGAAACTTTATAATATAATTTTTGAATTAATTTCAAAAATTAATTCTTGAGAGAAAATATTTGAAAGAGTTCAAATAAATTTAATATGAATTGGATTCATATTAATTTTAATTTTAATAAAATCCCTAAGATTAAATATATGATATTTAATTGGGAAAATTAATTAATTATGGAATTAATTATTTATTTATTAAAATTAGAGACTTTTTCCTATTAGGAAAGAAAATATTTGAAAGAGTTCAAATAAATTTAATATGAATTGGATTCATATTAATTTTAATTTTAATAAAATCCCTAAGATTAAATATATGATATTTAATTAGGGAAATTAATTAATTATGGAATTAATTAATTATTTATTAAAATTAGAGACCTTTTCCTATTAGGTGAAGGTCTTCCTTTTCCTATTAGGAAGAAGGTCTTGGCCTTTACCTATAAATAGGACCCCTAGGGTGGGGTGAAAGGCATCCCATTCATTCTCCTTCTCCTAGAGAATTTCCCTCAAGGCTTCCTCTAGACTCCCACCAGTCTCCTGCCTCTAGAAGTCTCAGAGTCATACCGGTGTAGCCATAGTGGTGGTGTTCACACTAGTTCGTGATTAATTCACATGCAGTTGGTGAATTTAATCTGAGTCGTCAACGAGAGTAAGTAATTTGTTTCTTTATAAATTAGATTTAGATCTAATATTTTTGTATGATTAGCCTTAATATATATTTAGAATAGTTCTAATATTATTGCCAATGTATTGGTATTTTAGATTAAACAAAATTAATTACGAATCGGTCCCAATCACGCTTCCGCTTTACGGAATTATGGAATTCCAATCCTTCAATTGGTATCAGAGCCGATCGTAGATCTAATTTTATTTCTCTAAAAATTGCATTGGCTATTGGTGGGATTGATTAATGCATAATGTATGTATGATTTGCATTGAACTATTTAGGTTAATTTTATGGCCATAGATTTTACTATTTTTTATGTGATTTGATCATGTAAGGGCCCGATGTTTCGGGTATTTTATGTAAAATCGAGTCCTATGTAAGTCCGGGTCTAGAATAGGTTTTTATGAGATAAAAATCGGAGAAATTGCGACGTTGTCACGATTACAGCACGCACTAGAAATTCGCAAACAGGACGGTTCAAGGCTGTTGGGCGGTCCGGTTCACGCGGTCTGGCTGGGCTGGGACCGATTTGGTCCGGTTCAGCTGGAATTTGGCTCGGTTCGTGGTTTTCGTAGCTGGTTCGAAGTGGTTCGGATCGGTTCCGGCGGTCTAGACCAGTATTTGGAGCTGCAGAAGGACTTTTAGGATAGAATTTAGCTATAATTACTGTAATTTATGCTTTATTTTATCCTAGGAGCCAAAATTAACCGGTTCAATTGCTATTTATTTGCTTTATGGATGTCATATAGCTTAAATTCCCACCATAGGTTAAACAAGTTTTCATGCATATTTATGTTATAATTGTTATAATGTATGGTAATTATGCATGAATTTAATTTCATGAGTTATTTAATATAATCGTTATATTAGATATATGAAATTGGTGAAGCATGATGCATGACATTAATTTAGCTAAATATAATTGTTATATTTTATTAATGTAGCATGCATGCTTAGGATTATTTTCATGAGAATTAATATAATTAGTTATATTATGAATGAGAATAATCAATATATATCAATGCTTGTTTTCATGTATGTTTTAATATAAAATGTTATATTAATTAAATGAAAATGGAATAGCATTGAGCATGACATTAATTAGATTAATATAAGAGTTATATTATATTAATGTCAAATTTCATGTAATTTAATTTCATGGATGTTTAATTAATATAATCGATATTAATTAAATGAAATTAAAATTGCATGAAGCATGACACCACCTTAGATTAATATAATCGTTATATTATCATTATCGGCGTCATAATAATATGGTGTTTAATAATTAGAATATGATTGTTATTTTTCCAACACCATAGAAGCATGTTATAGGGCTAATCATTAAAATTTTATAATAAGTTATAAAATTGATTAGAAACCGTCAACCTATAACAAAGAGTTGCATGCAAACATAGGACCTTAGGTTAAAATGAATTAATTTTAAAATGTTTAAAATTAATTAGACCTAAGCTCATTATAATTCTAATAGGATTAGAATTATTTTCTTACTTAGAATTAAAAATAGTTTTAATTGACTAAGTAGGAAAAACATTACTATGATTATAAGGGAACTCCACCGGTTAAGATCTGTCTAAGGCTGGGGGTACTTAAGATGACGGTTTACGGAACACCTCCTACCTGGGAACTAACCTGGAATACCGGAGTTGAATTAATCATAGCTAAATGTTAGCATGCAATGTCACTAGGTTTATTAAAAGAGTTTAATTCACCTAGATCTTTAGAGTAAAGAGTTTACATTACTATGGTTATAAGGGAACTCTCCCGATAAAGTTCTGTCTAAGGCTGGAGGTACTTAAGATGACGGTTTACGGAACACCTGCTACCTGGGAACTGGCTCGGAACTTGAGTTGAATTAACCATAGTTATGCTAGCATGCAATATCACTAGGTCGAATAAAAGAGTTTAATTCACCTAGATCTTTAGAGTAAAGATTTATCATAACTATTGGTTATAAGGGAACTCTACCAGTAAAGTTCTGTCTAAGGCTGGAGGTACTTAAGATGACGGTTTACGGAACACCTGCTACCTGGGAACTGAGCCGGAACTTGAGTTGAATTAACCATAGTTATATTAGCATGCAATGTCTCTAGGTAATTAAAAGTGTTTAATTCACCTAGACACATAAGAGAAAAGACCTATATATAAAAAAGTTATATGCAGGCATAGACTTAGATAGATTCACTTAGCCGGAATTTACCTAAGTATTAGACCCTATAATTATAAAAATACTTAGTGGGAGGAAATATATCAAAACAAGATTTTCATAAATAAAGTTTTGCTCTCACGTCCTCAAAAGTTCACAACGTGAGGTTCATGCTTGACCTCGAGTCACCCTGGGAGTGACCCCCTACGGATGGTGTTTGCATGGATTAATATCAAGGTGAATGAGGGAGTATTTTATAGTAAGTGGGAGCAGGACATGTGTCAACGTATCCTACGGTCTCCTCCATTAGGTTGCACAGTGAGATGCCCATGATCTGCCTGCGAGTCGCCCTGGGAGTGATCACCCTACGGAGGGCTTGATCATGGGAGTCGGAACAATGCAAACTCCAGAAATGGATAGGATTTCTTAGGTCCATTTCCAACTTTGACTTTCCCTACGGTAGCATTGTTGGGGCCGACCTCTGAAATCTGAAAAATGGAGGGTCACACTTACGGAAAATTGTTAAGGTGTTAATAATTTCTTGACCGAAAAAACGGTAGCTAAGAACTATTAGAATATGAGTTATTCCGGGAATAGGGATTGGCTGAGATTGTCTCAATTCAGAGGAGGAGTAGCTGACTACCCTACGGTAGCTGTTGTTCTAAACCTCTGAAGTATCGTTGCAAAATTAATGTTTATTCTATGGGTTGATCATTACTTTTGCTAAATTGATTGGATTAAAATAATAATATTATTTTGTGTAGTGGGTTAATGCAACAATACTTATTAAGTTAATTTTTTTTGTTCTATCAGCAATGAAATGTTCTTTGTATGCCTCAAATAACGCCAATTACAAAACTGGTATTTCTAATACAACTAAGAAAATGAACTTAAACACTAAATGCGTGGAATTGGTCTTAACTAAGGACGATACTCAAGCCCATATGTCTAATTTCTCCGAAATTGTTCATGATGAATATGACATAGACTGCTTAGCACATCTCAATGAAAATAAATTTGATTTATTGATCATTGAAACGTGTATAGTGAAAAATGATGATACAGCCTGGATCCTTGATTCAGGTGTCACTCATCACGTATGCTCTTCCTTTGAGGGAATGAGCCCCTGGCAACAGTTAGATGCTGGGGAAATGACTCTCAGAGTTGGGACTAGGGAGCTCATTTCAGCTAAAGCAGTGGGAGATATTAAAATGTTTTTCTCCAGGGAACGCTATATGTTATTAGATAACGTATATATAGTTCCCAGAATAAAAAGAAATTTGATTTCTATTTCTTGTTTGCTAGAACAAGGGTATTCAGTGTCCTTTTCTTTGAATGAAGCTTTCATTACTAAAAGGGGTGCTGATATATGTTCTGCAAAAATGGAGAACAATTTGTATGTCTTAAGACCAATAGAGTCTAGGGCTATTTTGAAGAATTAAATGTTTAAAACAGCTGAAACTCAACCAAAAAGGCAAAACGTTTCTCAAAGTACCTATCTTTGGCACTTGAGACTTGGCCACATAAATCTCAATAGGATTGGGAGATTGGTTAAGAACGGACTTCTAAGCCAGTTAGAAGATGGTACTTTACCTCCATGTGAGTCATGTCTCGAAGGTAAGATGACCAAACGACCTTTTACTGGAAAAGGTTATCGTGCCAAGAAGCCCTTAGAACTCGTACATACGGATCTCTGTGGTCCTATGAATGTAAGAGCTCGAGGAGGGTATGAATATTTCATCTCTTTTATAGATGATTATTCATGGTTATTTATACCTAATGAGTCATAAGTCTGAAGCCCTTGAAAAGTTCAAGGAGTACAGGACTGAAGTTGAGAACTTGTTAGGTAAGACCATTAAAACACTTTGATCTGATTGAGGTGGAGAGTATTTGGACTTAAAATTCCAAAACTATTTGATAGAACATGGAATATCGTCTCAACTCACAGCACCAGGTACACCTCAGTAGAATGGTGTATCTGAAAGGAGAAACAGAACCTTGTTAGACATGGTTCGATCTATGATGAGCTATGCTCAGTTGCCTAGTTCTTTTTTGGGGTTATGCAGTAGAGACTGCAGTTTATATTTTGAATGTTGTTCTCTCAAAGAGTGTTTCTGAAACACCATTTGAGCTTTGGAAAGGGCGTAAAGCTAGTTTACGTCATTTCAGAATTTGGGGATGTCCTGCACATGTGTTAGTAGCAAACCCAAAGAAATTGGATTCACGTTCAAAATTATGCCTATTCGTAGGCTACCCAAAAGAAACAAGAGGTGGATACTTCTTTGATCCAAAAGAAAATAAAGTGTTTGTATCGACAAATGCTACTTTCTTAGAAGAAGACCACGTTAAAGAACACATACCACGCAGTAAAATTGTGTTAAGTGAACTTTCTAGTGAAGCTACAAATGAATCAACAAGAGTTGTTGAAGAGGCTGGACCTTCAACAAGAGTTGTTGATGAGTCCAGTTCAGAGGCTGGACCTTCAACAAGAGTTATTGATGAGCCCAGTACATCTGGTCAAACCCATCCTTCTCAAGAGTTGAGAATGCCTCAACGTAGTGGGAGGATTGTTATTCAACCTGAACGCTATTTGGGTTTAGCAGAAACTCCAACTGTCATACCTGATGATGGGGTTGAGGATCCATTGACCTTTAGACAGGCAATGAATGATGTGGACCATGACCAGTGGGTCAAAGCTATGGACCTAGAGATGGAGACTATGTACTTCAATCAAGTCTGGGATCTTGTAGACCTACCTGAAGGGGTTAAACCCATAGGGTGCAAATGGATCTACAAGAGAAAACGAGACGTAGCTGGGAAAGTACAAACTTTCAAAGCTCGACTTGTGGCAAAGGGTTATAACCAAAAGGAGGGGGTGGACTATGAGGAAACCTTCTCCCCAGTTGTCATGTTAAAGTCGATAAGAATTCTCTTGTCCATTGCCACCTTTTATGATTATGAGATTTGGCAAATGGACGTCAAGACTGCCTTTCTGAATGGCAATCTTGATGAGAGCATCTTTATGTCTCAACTAGAGGGGTTCGTTGCTCAAGGTAAGGAGCAAAAAGTTTGCAAGCTTAGACGATCCATTTATGGGTTGAAGCAAGCTTCCAGATCTTGGAATATAAAGTTTGACACTACTGTCAAATCTTATGGCTTTGACCAGAACGTTGATGAGCCTTGTGTTTTCAAAAGGATTATCAACAGTTCAGTAGCTTTTCTGGTGTTGTATGTAGATGATATTCTTCTCATTGGGAATGATGTAGAATATCTAGCTGACATTAAAAAATGGCTATCAACTGAGTTCCAAATGAAAGATTTGGGTGAAGCTCAGTATGTTATAGGGATTCAAATTAATAGGAATCGTAAAAACAGAACGTTAGCCCTGTCTCAAGCATCATATATAGACAAGATGTTGTCTAGATATAAGATGCAGAATTCCAAGAGGGGTTTACTACCCTTCAGGCATGGAGTTCATTTGTCTAAGGAACAGTGTCCTAAGACACCTCAAGAAATTGAGGATATGAGACGCATCCCTTATGCTTCAGCTGTGGACAGTCTTATGTATGCCATGTTGTGTACTAAGCCTGATAGTTGCTATGCAGTTGGGATAGTCAGCAGGTACCAGTCCAATCCAGGATTAGACCACTGGACTGCAGTTAAAAACATCCTCAAGTATCTTCGGAGAACGAGGGACTATCAGCTTGTGTATGGCTCTAAGGATTTGATCCTTACAGGATACACAGACTCTGACTTTCAGACTGATAAGGATTCTAGGAAATCCACATCAGGGTCAGTATTTACCCTCAACGGGGGAGCTGTAGTCTGGCGTAGCATCAAGTAAGGATGCATTGCAGACTCCACCATGGAGGCCGAATATGCCGCTGCTTGTGAAGCAGCTAAGGAGGCTGTATGGCTACGAAAGTTCTTGATGGATTTGGAAGTTGTTCCGAATATGAACTTGCCAATCACCCTTTATTGTGATAATAGTGGTGCAGTGGCAAATTCTAAAGAACCCTGCAGTCATAAAAGAGGCAAGCACATAGAGCACAAATATCATCTCATCAGAGAGATCGTGCAACGAGGGGACGTGATCATCACGAAGGTAGCCTCTGAGCACAATATTGTTGATCCATTTACGAAGGCTCTCACGGCTAAAGTGTTAGAGGGTCATCTAGAGGATCTAGGTCTGCGAGATATGTACATAGAATAATCTAGGGCAAGTGGGAGAAGTGTAATGGGTATTGTGAATGCCCTAGTTTATTGTATTTATCTGTATATTCATGTATTATACAGTATTAATACAAACTACTATTCCTACTTCAATGATTATTCATTCAATTTTGATGTACATTGCCCACTAGAGTTTTCGTTCAAGTGGGAGTTGTTGGGTTTTATGCCCTAAAACTCGTAGATAGTAAATGAAACAAATTAATCGATCTCAATAAAGTGTTATTTGAGTAATTCAGTAATTTGGTTATTGAATAATCGAGTTTGCATTAATAAACCCTAAATCCAATAAACTAAGATCCAAGGTTGTTTAAATGAAACTTGGACTAGTATGTGGGGACATACGGGGATCAGTGTCCAAGTAACAACCTAAAAGGTCTATAGTATAAGGATAAGGTTGGGTACCTTATCCTGGTGACACTATGTGATACGGCCCACCTTGTATTCGATACAGATGCAATGATCCAAAGCATCCATGTAGGAGACATGCTGGTGGGGGTATCCTATGCAATGAGTTAAGACCGGACCGCGAAATAGTAACCACTAGATGTAACGCCGTTAACTAGTTTAGGTTTCTATTTCAATAGGATGACCTAGGTAACTCAATCTCAATCCTGAGTCTGTTATGAACCCCTTTCAGGAGGGATTGTCCTTAGATTTGTATGGGTGAGAGTGGCCAGTTCGCCGACTCAACAATCCTACCATTTCAGGGGCAAGACCGAATGGGGGCTGGGAACATAACAGTACAAGATGGAATTCACTCCTTCCCCTATTGGGGTAAGTAGATGTGTGTTCCCTTAAGGGCTGATTTCAGGGCTTGAACAAAGGCGCGTCGTCCTCTCCTAGCTCGAGAGGAACTCCTGTTTAGTGGTTGGACCCTCAACAACTTGTTCATTAGAGGAATCAGTAGTACTTAAGGAACCAGAGGTAACCCAGGGGTAAAACGGTAATTTGACCTAGCTGGTGTTACGAACACACGTTAAGGATTGACTTATTACTTGGTCGATATCCATGGACACAGAAATATTCTACAGTGAGAAGAGTGCAGCTGTGGGTCTTTAGTGGAGTGACCCACAGTTAACGAATGTTGACTAAACTTGGTCAATGAGTTTGGCCAATTAGTCTCGTATCGTTGGAGCTTCTGATCTGTAGGTCCATTAGGTCCCACTGGTAGCTCGTAAAGAGACTTGAGGCAATGAAGTATAAATTGTAAATTGAAAGTGTTCAATTTATTTGAGGAATCGTATAATGTATATTGATGCATTATAATATAAAGTTTATGAAACTTTATAATATAATTTTTGAATTAATTTCAAAAATTAATTCTTGGGAGAAAATATTTGAAAGAGTTCAAATAAATTTAATATGAATTGGATTCATATTAATTTTAATTTTAAACGGAGCAAAGTTTGGACCACGTTCGTCAAAACTAGATGAAAAACTCTCATTGGGAAGATCTTTGGGTTCCGAGCCCTCAAAAACTAAAATGGAGAAAAGTTTCGAACTTTTCTCGTCCAAACCACCTAAAGAACTCTCATTGGGTTGAACTTTGAGTTCCAAACTCTCCAAAACTAAAACGAAGAAAAGTTTGGACCAAGTTCGTCCAAACCAAATGAAAAACTCTAACTGGGACGAACTTTGGGTTCCGAGCTCTCAAAAACTGAAACAGAGAAAAGTTTTGACCATTTGTCGTCCAAACCACCTAAAGAACTCTCGTTGAGTCAAACTTTGAGTTCCAAACTCTCCAAAACTCAAACGGAGAAAAGTTTGGACCAAGTTCGTCCAAACCAAATGAAAAACTCTCATTGGGAGGAACTTTGGGTTCCGAGGTCTCAAAAACTGAAAGGAAGCAAAGTTTTGACCATGTGTCGTCCAAACAACCTAAATAACTCTCCTTGAGTCAAACTTTGAGTTCTAAACTCTCCAAAACTCAAACTAAGTAAAGTTTGGACCAAGTTCTTCCAAACCAGATGAAAAACCCTCATTGGGACGAACTTTGGGTTCCGAGCTATCAAAAACTGAAACGGAGAAAAGTTTGGATGATGTGTCGTCCAAACAACCTAAGGAACTCTCATTGGGACGAACTTTGAGTTCCAAACTCTATAAAACTCAAACGGAGCAATGTTTGGACCAAGTTCGTCCAAGCGAGATAAAAACTATCATTGGGAAGAACTTTGGGTTCCGAGCTCTCAGAAACTAAAACAGAGCAAAGTTTGGACCTTGTATTGTCCAAACCACCTAAACAACTCTCATTCGGCCGAACTTTGAGTTCCAAACTCTCAAAAACTCAAACGGATCAACGTTTGGACCAAATTCGTCAAAACCAAATGAAAAACTATCATTGGGACGAACTTTGGGTTCCGAACTCTCAAAACTTAAATGGAGAAAAGTTTGGATGATGTGTCGTCCAAACAACCTAAGGAAATCTCATTGGGACGAACTTTGAGTTCCAAACTCTCTAAAACTCAAACGGAGCAAAGTTTGAACCAAGTTCGTTTAAACCAGATGAAAAAAACATTGGGACGAACTTTAGGTTCTGAGCTCTCCAAAACTGAAACGGAGAAAAGTTTGGACCATGTGTCGTCCAAACAGCCTAAAGAACTCTCATTGGGCGGAACTTTTACTTCTAAACTCTTGAAAACTCGAATGGAGCAAAGTTTTGACCAAGTTCGTCCAAACAATATGAAAAACTCTCATTGGGACGAACTTTTGGTTCTGAGCTCTCAAAAACTAAAACGGAGCAAAGTTTGGACAATGTGTCGTCCAAACCACCTAAAGAACTCTCATTGGGCCGAACTTTGAGTTCCAAACTCTCCAAAACTCAAACGGAGCAAAGTTTGGACCAAGTTCGTCAAAACCAGATGAAAAACTCTCACTGGGGTGAACTTTGGGTTCCGAGCTCTCAAAAACTGAAACGAAGCAAATTTTTGATCATGTGTCGTCCAAACAACCTAAAGAAATCTCATTGGGCCGAACTTTGAGATCCAAACTCTCTAAACCTCAAACGGAGCAAAATTATGACCAAGTTCACCCAAACAAGATGAAAAACTCTCATTGGGACGAACTTTGGGTTCCAAGGTCTCAAAAACTGAAACGGAGCAAAGTTTTTACCATGTGTTGTCCAAACAACCTAAAGAACTCTCATTGGGTAAAACTTTGAGTTCCAAACTCTCCAAAACTCAAACGGAGCAAAGTTTGGACCAAGTTTGTCAAAACTAGATGAAAAACTCTCACTCGGGTGAACTTTGGGTTCCGAGCTCTCAAAAACTGAAACGGAGTAAATTTTTTACCATTTTTCGTTCAAACAACGTAAAGAAATCTCATTGTTCCGAACTTTGAGTCCCAAACACTCTAAACCTCAAATGGAACAAAGTTTGGACAAGGTTTGCCCAAACAAGATGAAAAACTCTCATTGGGACGAACTTTGGGTTCCAAGGTCTAAAAAACTTAAACGGAGCAAAGTTTTGACCATATGTTGTCCAAACAACCTAAAAAAGTCTCTCAATGTGCGATGTAAGTTTTAGTAAAAAGTAATTGGTATAGTTTAAACAATAAGTGATTTGCAGAAAGCAAAATGAATAATAAAAAGTGAGGAAAGGAGTTCAATGCGAAAAGTATCAAGGTTGTTGCGGTAGCAACCTCATGCGTTTATAAGAGACTTGTAGCGCTAATTTTGATTAATTGATCCACTAATGCCTAAGCGAGAAAAAATCATTAAGGTTCCCTTCCGGTATTCCTTATGCGTTTTAGCAATCATGATGCCACATTTTGGTGACTAATCCCACTACAATTGCATTGTCTCCATATATAAACAAGGGATTAGATTCTTAAAGGGGAATATGGAGCTTGCTGGTCTTACATGCAAAGAAAGCTTCAAATTTATCTCTCAAAAGACCCACATCTTCTCTCTAAATTTAACTTGAGTATTCAAGATTTTTCTCCCATAATTCATCACGGTACGATTACCACAATCCCGTTCTAAGGCCGAAGAATAGCAGAGAAGATTACGATGGTCGTCCACAACATATTCGTGTGAAGAATCATCCATGAAAATACTTGAATTCATGCTTACAAGGTTAGTATTCTTGTACTCTGTTTTCGGGCTTAAAATGAGCATGCCTTGTATGGAGAAATTGATGAGATTAAACGTCCAAGATCGTCAATCGCTTCCGCTAGAGTGATATACACTCTTTCAGTTTTGGCTATTACTCAAACTTGATCCACTTTTATGTCTCTACATAAAATTCAAGTATTCACATTATAGCTAGGGATTCTAATTTATTGGATTTGGGTTAATTAATTCAAAACTTAAACAACCATTCAATAATATATTATTGAATAACTCAATAATAACGCTTTTTTGGTTATAATTTACTTGTTACATTTACTATCCACAAGTTTTATGACATAAAACCTAACATTAATGACGAGTAAAACTTCAAAACGATACATTATTTGCGATCTCATATTTAGAAACATAAAAAGTTCTCAATAAAAAAAAAAAAAAAAAAAAAAAAAAAAAAAAAAAAACTAAACTAAAATAATCATGGCCTCCAAGTATTCTCAAAACAAAGTTCAAAAACTAAAAGAAGGTAAATAAGTTCATAAAGCGAAAGTGAAAAACAAATGGTTTCATGGTTTCTAGTCTCCCATGGCTCTTCAGCAAACTCTGTAAATCGCCTAGACGCCTTTGCCTTTACTTGAAAGAATACATTCATGGAAAGAATGAGTATTTAAGGGCCCGTTTGGTAATGTTCTCGTTTCTTGTTTCCGTTTCTTCATTTTTAATAAAGAAAAATAGAATTTCATGACCCTAACACCTATACATTCAATAATAATAAACCTATGTTCTTATTTATGTTTGGAAAAAAATGGAAACAAGAAAAAAAAAAAAAAGAGAAACTAGTTTTAGTTGTTCCCAAAAGTTCTATACAAATTTTAGGAGTGTTTCTAAAAAATGAGAAACAAGAAACATACATAATTATTAAAAGCTTATATTTCTTAATAAAATTAAAAACAAGAAACAAGAAACGAGAACGTTACCAAACGGGCCCTAAAATACTTAGTAAGTAACCCCACTACTGGAGTCGAGATATGCAAACACATACATCATGGTTCATGTTTTTCTAGTGTGACCTATTTCTTTTTCCTCTTAAATATAAATTTCAAGGCCTTAACATGGACAATTACCCTTCATCTTTTCCTCTATTTCCTCTTCCAACTAAGAGGTACAATAGACATCCTCTAGAGAATACACCCCAACTAATAGTCAGTTGGCACCATATTAGTGGGGTCGAATCTCGCCTATAGATACCTCGGATTCCTCTAGATGTACACCAATTTCCTCTAAGGGTAATTGCCATGAATATGGTTTTTATAATTTCTTGAAGCATACATATGCATGAGGTCCCACAACAATTCATCATACATTCATGAAATGCAATATACATATCCTCAATCATGTATAAATACAAGATTTCATAGTTTTTCCTCTAAATTTAAATCATGGTCTACACATAAAAATAGATTCATGGTTCTATATAATACATCACGTTCATCAAACCATGTTTCACGTTCATAAAAATTCATGCAAGGTCTATCCTATCAACACACGATTCCCAACCTAGCCTAACTGTTCCAGTAGTAAAGTCACTTATCTTGGCTTATTAGATCTTTGTTTCAACTCCCAACAATTCCAGCAAAAGGCCAACCTCGACCTTAATTAATTGACCGATTTCTACATAAACAAAGTTTCCACAATTCAGAAGAAATTATTCTACCAATTTTTCTTACAAATCTTAACAACCAGCAAAACCAAACCAAGATTGAGGCTTACTCAAAACAGTACCTAAGACTTGTTGGTCGGTTTCAATTTCAGTCTAACTGTTCCAGTAGTAAAGTCACTTATCTTGGCTTATTAGATCTTTGTTTCAACTCCCAACAATTCCAGCAAAAGGCCAACCTCGACCTTAATTAATTAACCGATTTCTACATAAACAAAGTTTCCACAATTCAGAAGAAATTATTCTACCAATTTTTCTTACAAATCTTAACAACCAGCAAAACCAAACCAAGATTGAGGCTTACTCAAAACAGTACCTAAGACTTGTTGGTCGGTTTCAATTTCAGTCCAATTTAGACCGTTTCGAGCTCCATTTACTTGAGGGACCTTAAATCAAAAACTAAACTTTAATGGGTATTGGATTAAATCATAGAAATTGGTATAATCACATGAAGGCTTGCTGGAATATTACTTACCCAAGACCAAAATCACTGGAAAATGAACAGAGAGCGTGCTGAAGCTTGTTGGATGGTTCTAAATTTCCTCTAATTCCAATACTTCGATCTCTAAAAGCTATGACTAGTATTTTAAAAGGCTCAAGGTGCACTATATATATATATATATATATATATATATATATATATATATATATATAACTCAAAAAAATATATACATGTACATAAAACACTTTCATGGCAAGCAATGAAGTTTTTAACCAAAAAAAAATAGACAAAAGATAAACAAGGGTCAAACAATGAATTTTTTTTTTTAATTATTAGTATTTAGGTTTAAAATTTTTTTAAAAATATAAAAATGTGAAGCCCTAGAGGCGCCTTGAGTGCACACCTCAAGGGCTTCGAGGGAAGGCACGCACCTTGGTCGCACCTTCATCATCGCGAAGCGAGGAGCTAAAGGTGTGCCTCGCCTAGGCACACCCGAACACACACCTTTTATTACACAGGCTATGACATCAAAAAATTGGAACCCAATGTCAATGGGTACTCATCTAAACATTATACTTCAAACAAAATTTAGTTAAATCCTCTTACCCACTACTGAAACCGCTCAAAGAATCGACCAAACGCGAAAATACTCGTTTTCTACGTAGGATGTCGTTGAAATCGTCTGAAACACTGTCGTTGGTTTGCTGCACCTAGACCTGAGGGTGGTGATAACTCGACACAGACGAGGCAGCTGCACAGGTACCAGATCTGGGCTACATGGCACCGGCAACAAGTCTACTTGAACATTTTTCCTTGCGGCTAGCGGTGATTCGTTGGGACACTAGTTGCCGACGACGAAATCTGGACAGTGGTGGCTGGTCGACGACAAAAAGAGAAAGACGGTGAGAGATGAAGAGAGATTGTGAGTTGAGGTGCTGAAAAAAATCATGAAAGGGAGGGAGAGGAGGGAGATGAGGAAGAAGATGAAGGTTCCCTGGACTGCGTGTGGTATAAAAGAAAAGGTTAGGGTTTCGCTTGGCTCATTCTCCATTTAATTATAAGAATGTCATCAAGCTTAATTAAATTGAAATCCAACCAACTCAATTCAATTTAATTATCTCTCCACGCTAATGGCACGAAATTAACTTCAATTAAGCCCATGGCTACCTCGCCCGTCTACTTTTAAGGTGGTCTCATGGAGAGTTCCAGTTATGCAAGATGCTAAAGTGGCAGATTTCATTACTCCTTTCTCTTAAATGGGATATTCAAAAACTCAATCAATATTTGGTCCAAATGGATGTGGATATCATTAAAGGTTTATCAATTAGTAGTTCGGCACCTGATAACTGGATTTGGCATTATGATCGTAAAGGGGTGTATTCTGTTAAAAGTGGTTACAAGCTCTCCATGCTCAAATGCCAGGAGGGATCCTCTTCTGATATGGAAACATATACACATCCTGGTGGAAGAGTGTGTGGAAGATGAAAGTTCCAAATAAAATCAAGGTATTCGTTTGGAAATCGTTTCATAATTCAATTCCAACTATGGTAAACCTGTGGAATCATCATTGACCAGTTATGGTGAACTGCCTAGTGTGCCATGAGGAGATGGAAACTACAGACCATGCATTGTTTCAGTGTTCGAGAGCTCGGGAGATTTGGGCTATACTCCATCCACAAATGAACATGACGGGTCTTTGGGAACAAATGGATATCAAAGACCGATGGTATGGTCTTTCTGAAGAGCCTGTAGCGGTTTTTGAGCGTATTTGTGTGGGGGCATGGTCAATTTGGAACGATAGAAATAACTTTGTTCATAATAGACAGATACCGAACCCAACGACTAGATGTGAATGGATTGTTGATTATCTAGCCAATTTCTGGAAGGCTAATCCAAAAGGTGGCCCTTTTGTTCAGCAAGAGGAAGATATCATTAATCTTTTATCAAACAGCAAAGAGTTTATTATGCACACCGATGCGTCTGTTATGGGAAATCTGGATTCATCCGGAATTGGAATAGTTTTGCAAATCAAAGGAGGATTTTTAAAAGCGGTGCAGAATCTATCCTCCATGGTGAGCAATTCTCCTCTGGAAGTGGAAGCAGTGGCAGTCCTTGAAGGAATGCGACTGGCTAGGAGGTTGAATATCGAGTGCATAACTATATTGTCCGACTCTTTGATGCTGATAAAATGCTATTAATGGGATAGTTGACCGCAAAGTGCACGGGCTGCAAGTAATATAAAACAGTAGGTAATACCGAGTATCGAATCCTCAGGGAATTTGAATTATATCCCTTAAGTACCAAGAACCATCATGTTCAATTTTATTTAGAATTCCAACTTGGATGATAAAGCGAAAATTAAAGAAACTAATAAAAATAAACATGCAACAACAAAATGGAAATTTTCTATTAAGGGGGCTTGACCTAGGGTGTTAACTAGCTTTTTGGATATGTAGCTCAAATACATAGATGCATGTAACTAATAATCTTCAATTTCATAAATCTATGAGTAATTGTATGCGGATTTCTCTTTCAAGCTCCTCCACATCTCATACTAACATAACTAATTCATGTGTTCATCTCCTTAGTTAATCATAGTATGGCATTAAGCAACTTCATTATCAATTTCTAACAATTCTCTTTCACTCTCGTGCTCCAAGCAATCGTTAGCCATGCGCAATTAGGATCTAATCTAATTTCTCTTTGTCGAGTATCAATTTAGACCAACATATCAATCAATCCGTGATCAAGGGATTAAAGGCATTAAGTATGAATCGCATAGATGAAATATGAAGAAATTGATTACATAATCCAAGTAATTGCGCTACAATATCCAATTAACTAGAATAACGACCCTAGGTCTCAAGATCTACTCACAAATGTAAATAATTTTTCCCAAGTGATCTTGA
This sequence comes from Luffa aegyptiaca, assembly GCA_017139565.1. Lineage (NCBI taxonomy): Eukaryota > Viridiplantae > Streptophyta > Magnoliopsida > Cucurbitales > Cucurbitaceae > Luffa > Luffa aegyptiaca. The sequence goes on along the minus strand of CM029407.1, from coordinate 34,311,631 downwards.
TCCATAGGCCTAACTCAAATTACAATAAGGAATTATAAAGACGTAAGGAAGAAATAACCGATAAGTTGATCCCAAGCTCCCGCTACGATCATCTCGAATATTGTGTCTTGGAATCTCGCTTAATTCCACCTTTTTCTCACAATTATTCTCACTTTTTCTCTCTATTGAGCTAGGGGAGAGCTCCAAAATGGGATGATTTGAACCTTGGGAGAGGGGGCTATTTATAGATGTTGGACGGAGGTAGCTTGCTGCCCAAGACGCTACGTCACAGCGTCGCGACGCTGTGACGTCAGGTTTTCTTGGAGCAGAAGTTGTCGCAGCGACGCGACGCTACGCGGACAACGTCGCGATTCTGAAATTTTCTTCACTGTTTGCCTAGCGTCGAGGCGCTTTGGTCCTAGCGTCTCGACGCTAGGCCTTCTAGAAGCCTTAAATACGAATTTTGCCTCCTTTCTTCATTTCTTTTGGGCTTCCACCTCAAATGTTCTCTTTTCTTTTCTTCTTTTATGGACCAAAGTCTTCTTTTTACACCCAAAATTGGTAAAATTCTTGGTTTTGCTTCTCGAACTTGGTTTTCTACAAAGTCAACATAAAAATACATTAAAGCTCACAATTCATGTACAAAACTAGCTAAAATTAATAGGAAAATGATGACATTTTTGCATGTCATCAGGGATCAGCCAGGATTAGGCATGTATTGCTGCGACTATATGGGAGATATGATTGCTTCAGAACACTTTTCATAAAGTTAATTTTCATTATATTAATAGTCGTTATAATGTTTTTGCTCATAGATTGGCTAGGTTAAGTCTTTCTTCTTCACCATGCTTATGGTTAGGGACCTACCCTCTGTGGATGGAACAATTATCGTTGAAAGAGCGATATCTTTTTGTACCTTAGTGGGGATCAATTGTTTCTGAATGAAAGTTTCTCTTGTATAAAAAAAAAAAAAAAACTTCAATTAAGCCCTCTAATTCAATTTAAATAGTTGAAACTTGCTCAATTAACTTATAATTGAAGGCTCCAAACACTTGAACATGAAGTTGAAAGCCACAAACCCAAATTATATTCATCGTAGAGACGAAATGCAGCTAGAATATGGACGGGAAGGGTAGACGATAGCTGAATTATGAGGAAAGTTTTAGTGTGCCAAGTATAGGGTTAAGCGAGGATTGATGATGATTTGGAACTCTAATTTAAGGACTCAAATTAACTCTTACTCGAAGGGTCACATTAATGCTACTATTCACAAGCGTATGAAGTGAAGTCATTAGAAAGACTGGGGCATTGTTCGAATATCTCGTGGATTATTGGTTTATTGGAAGGGATTTTAACGAGATTATATTTAGTGACAAGAAGAAAGGTGGGACGGAAAGATATCAAGGCCAAATGGAGAGTTTTGGATTGGTGACAAATTCACTTGTGCAGGAAAAAGGAAAGTAATTCTTTTATCCAAGAGAGACTGAACCATTTTTTAGGCAACAGAGGGCTGGTCAAAATGTTTCGCTACAAATACATACATCTATCAACCTGTTTATATGAAACTTGATTACATGGCAATCAATTCCCATCCTCATACCATCATCAGTGAAGTCAAATCTTTGAACCGATCATCAAAACACTAATAATCAACTTATTCTAACACAGGCCAATTGATAAATCGCTAGTCTCTAACAAGTGTGATCTTTATTATGAAAAATAAATTGCCATAACCGGCTTGGCCAAAAAAATTGTAGCACTTATGTTCACACAACAATAATGTATGCTACAAATGGATCGACTCTGCAAATGAAGTGTAGAGTAGGGAAACAAGAATTTAATAAAAGAAAAGGAACTCTTGTGGTTTTCACAAGACAAGTTGTCTAGTCTGTCTGACACAATTACTTTGTATGTGACCTCCAAATTTTCATCTAATTTTCCTCAATGTTCTTATTTAAACGATGGGGAAAAAGTGTCTCTGAAAAAATTCTAGATTGGCAGAAGCATCAATCATATATATCTCAATTAAGCAGTTGATTCCTTCAGATAAGCAATAAGGTCAGCACGTTCCTGCGGTTTCTTCAGCCCTGGGAAAACCATCTTCGTTCCAGGAATGTACTGTAGTATACACAATCAAATTTCTTGTTAGAATATTTATTATGCCAGTAAAAGTACATCTCCAAAGAGTTCAAAAGAAATACAACTGACGTAAAAGATGTCCAACAAAATTCATAAAGAAAGATCCTAGGGGATGTTCATTTTTCTCATCATGCACCTCAAAATTGACAAACTTCTTTTCATTCATCAAAACCATAGCAATCATAAGCATTAGAACTAATACAGATCCCAAACAAGAGGATAGAACCTTAAAATATGCCAATGTTAGGAAAGTTTCAATGGGAAAACGAAGAAAACGGAATAATGGTTCAGAAAGCTTGGCCCATTTGGAAGAATTTCTATACACTTGATCAAAAAAATTTTGAAGCACTTAAATATTACTTATTGATTACATAAGAAAAGCATTATGATATTTTTCACCAAATTTAATGTATAACTGCACTACATATTAAATGGTCGATATGAAAATTATTTAAATGTCTTATTACAAATCCCGAACCAACACCAAAAAGATGAACATAGGTAACACAAACTAAACCTCATTTCTCTATACAATACAAGCAGTCATACAAACCCAAATTTCTTTGACATCTCCAAAAACAAGCTTAACAAACCCAAACTTAAGAATCCAAAACTACACAAACAAAATTCAATGACAAAACCACAAGCCAAACATGGGTTTTTCTCTGTTACCAACAGCATCGTTGTTCCTTTCCTTCCAAGCCGTAAAAAGCCAAAAAGAAACCAACGCACATTGAAGCCACAAAACCTTGTCACTTTTAAGAGGATGACCCCCTTCAAGGAATAAAGAAAAAGGGTTTGTAGTGCTGCTGAAAGGGAAGGAGGTCAAGAACCAACCAAATCTGAGCAGTAGTGAGATTATAAGTTCCAATCAAGGGAGATAATCTACGAATTCTGAGTTCTTTTAACAAAGAGAACACCAACCTGGTGAAAATATAGCTCTAATGACGTTTTTTTCTAAATGATGATGTGTGCTAATACTTCCACTCAAAAATTCCCACAGAATTTCACCTGCTTTGGAGGCTTTGAGTGTTTTTCATCCAAACTGAGCAGAATAGAGAAGGATTTCCCAAACTTCCTTTGTTATTTATGTCCATGAAAAGAAGGCCAGAAAAAGAGCCACAATTCTTCCACCAACAAAATCCATTGAAACTTGCGGGTAGAGGATTTCCATTGAGAGGAAGCCCTAAGTAAGGACTCAGGATAAACCTTTCTCACAGCCGTGAAAAGCAGCAAGAGAGCAGGGAGGAAACGCAACTAATGCCCAAATGCTCAGATTTACCATTAGGATATGTTGAGACCAGAGTATTCTTAATAGCATGGAAGACTAAAAAGTTAAGCATTCTATGAAGGATAGATTAAAGGTAAGATATATTCCATTAAAGGAAACTTATGAAGCAATGGGATAATTGTGAAAATCAGCGTGTGCTACGTTGTCTGAAGCATATTCAGATATACTTTTGTGGACTTTATTCTAAGCTAAAAGCATGATTCAAACTCCAAGTGAAGGAGATTTGGGACAAAAGTCATAGTTGACCATTTTCACAATTGGTTAATTGCGTAGAAAAGGTCCATGGACATTTTTCAATTGAGGCTACTTGAAATGTCAAAAAGAAGAAGAATCAATAAATGTCAAGTAGGAAAAATGTTAAAATATGAACAGGTTGATCGAGATGTCCAAAAGATTTCAGCAGTTGGGGCTCAGTTAGAGAAGTATTACGAAGAACAAGACTACTGATAGCAAGTACAGAACACAACAATGCTATTTAGGTGAGTTTCACACCAATATCACCCAATCAACAAATAAAACACCTGGAAAACGATGCAGGGAAACAAATAACTCCAAATCAAATATCATAATTTCACAAGTGCTAAAAATAGACAGTGTTCACCTTCTTGGGGTTGAGCAAGTAGTCATACAACGTCTTTTCTTCCCATATGACGGCCATATTCTTGTTGGCAGCAGAATAAGAATATCCAGCAGTTGTACCAGATTGCCGTCCAAATAACCCATTCAAATTGGGACCTGCCAGATTCCACGGGACATTTTTCATCTTAGTTATCTACTAGAAAATAAAATAGAAGAGCTAGTTTTGCCCTCATAACACGGCGAGGAGGAGAGATCAAGATCTACTCCAAACAAAAAAATTCAAAAGTTAAGACAACAAGAAACTTCGTACATCCGGCTCATAACCTAATGAAACCCAATTGAATCAGAATAAAAGTAACTTGCAAATCTAGCCTAACTTGAGTAGGCTAGCACAAAAGTAGCAGCTAAACAAATAATAGCAAATACGCCAAAAACTAGAACACACATATTACTGATTAAAATTAATCGTTAACTTTAAACGCGATTTGTGATAACCAATGCTACTCACATCAAACAAAAACATACTAAGTTATCATTACGAAGTTAATGAATTATTAATAAGTTCTAAAAGATACTGTATGTTTTTTTTTTTTTGTTTGAAAAACTAAGATATATTTGTAATTACAACTATATAAGTATAAATTTCTAAATATTCCAAAAAAAAAAAAATCGCACATATCCTTTTGGGGGGGATTCCTTCCCAGACAAGGAAAAGGAAACCATGGAAAGTTTTAATGAAGGCGGATGCTAACTATTGGTTTCCTAGAGTCCGTTGGCGAAAAGAGAGAGAGAAAACATCAGATCGGTTTAACCCTAGCTAAAATCAGAATCTCAATGCCGAAGACGGTTGAATAAGTTGAGATTACTAAGAGAGACGAGAAGATCTCAAGCGTACGATCACCAATCGCAAGAAATTCAGACATAGAGAAAAGAAATGCTGAAGCACAGAGAGAGAGAGGGAGAGACCTTGCTTGTGACCAGCCCCCTTGTCGACAGTGTGGCACTGTGCGCATTTGGTCTTGAAGATCTTCTCTCCAGCTTTGGAATTGCCAGGAGGGGCTTCGTCAAAGCTCGCCATGGAGTGGGAATGAGGTGGTGTCGAGATCTGAGGGCTAGGGTTCGCAGTGTTTCTCGAGGGATGGGGAAGCCATTCTCCATATTTTACTTCCTTTTATACCAACGCACCGTATAAGGACTTCTTTGTCATTTTACAATTCTCTTTATTTCTTTATTTCTTTTTTGCTTTTAAGTCGGCATTACATTTTTTTTTTTTTTTTTTTGAGAAACAAGTCGGCATTTACATTACAACCACCGGTCACCGCACGTTTCATAATACGTGGTAAGAATTGTCTACGTTCCTTTTTTCTTTTTTCTTCTTTTCTCTCAAAAGGATGCCTTTCCACCGTTGATTTTACGCCTGTCCTATTTATTTTTTTATTTCTTTTTTTGGCAAATTACAAAAAGGAAAAAATACATTTTTAGTCCCTGAGGTTTGGGTTAGGTTTCATTTTGGTCCCCGAGTTTTCAAATTCAACTATTTAAGTCCCTGAGGTTTGGTTTTAGTTTCATTTTAGTCCCTCCATCCATTTTTTCCGTTAAAAACTAACCGTATGCTGACGTGGAATTAATTTTTTATTTACAAAAATTATTTCTGAAAATTTTAAAATATAAATATATTAAAATAATAAAAATTAATATTATTTTATATTACTTTTATTTATTTCTCCCACTCTTCTCCTTCTTCTTAAGTTCTTCTTCTTCAGCTACCAGCGCCGGTACCATCGTTGGTCGTCGTCGCCGGCCACCGCCGCCAACCGTCGGTGAGCTTTTTCAATTTCTTTTTTTTTTTCTCCTTCTTTTCTTCCCCTTGTCTATGTGTTTTTCAACCGCCGACAAACCCACTTCCCCCCTCCTCTGTGTGTTTTCCGACGAGGGACTAAAAAAGAGGGGGGAGGAGCTACCGTTTCCGGCCAAATCCTAAACCCACGTCGTCGAGGTTCGCGCCCGTAAGAACTCGCCCCTTCGGATCCGGCCAAATCCTTCGTCATTGTTGAAAGAGAAATTTCGGCCAATCACAAATTGCCACGTCATTAATTTGAATTAATGATGAAATAAATTTGGGACCAATTACAAATTTACATGTGTCCCTAAATTAAATTAATAGACATTAAAATTCGGCAAATCAAACAATGCCACTTGTCTATTATTGATTCATCAGATGACATCAGCCGAGTCCAATCAAATTATGCCACGTGGCAATTGGACCCGAGACTAATGTAACCCGAGATCATTGAAGAAATTGGGTTAAATTAAAATAATCCAACTTTATTAAAAATGGTTTGGAAAAAAGCCCAAATACAGCCTAAGCCCAAAGGTTGGGCTCGAGCCCAAGCCCATATGAGGTCCATCAAACTCTATAAATAGAGGATGCCACCATTCATTTTTGGGGGGATGGAGAGGAGAAGTTGGAAGCTCTCAGCCATAGTCAGAGAATTCAGAGAAATTTCACCAAGACTTCTTGAAGACTGAAGACCCTTCAAGACTAGAAGACTTCAACAATCCTTGAAGACTAAAGACTCTTCAAGACTTCAAGACTTCAAGACTTGTTGAAGACTAAAGACTCTTCAAGACTTCAAGACTTCAAGACTTGTTGTAGACCAAAGACTCTTCAAGACTTCAAGACCCTAAAACTTCTCGAAGACTGAAGACCCTTCAAGACTAGAAGACTTCAACAATCCTTGAAGACCAAAGACTCTTCAAGACTTCAAGACTAGAAGACTTCAACAATCCTTGAAGACTAAAGACTCTTCAAGACTTCAAGACTTCAAGACTAGAAGACTTCAACAATCCTTGAAGACCAAAGACTCTTCAAGACTTCAAGACTAGAAGACTTCAACAATCCTTGAAGACTAAAGACTCTTCAAGACTTCAAGACTTGTTGTAGACCAAAGACTCTTCAAGACTTCAAGACCCTAAGACTTCTTGAAGACCAAAGAACTCTTCAAGACTCCAAGACTTCAAAAGCTCCAAGAATCAATTGAAGCTTCAGACTCGAGAACAAGCGCTACAGCCCTCGAGTGAACCACATTCACACACAAGAGAGAGAATCAGAGGATTAAAGTTAGAGATTGTACACTCACACGCATATAATATCAATACAATATATTGTTTATTCCACGTGTCTCCATCTTCGAAGTTACGTGTGAACAAATTGGCACGCCCAGTGGGACCATCTCTACCTCTCATCTCTCTCTCTTATCTCAAGACACAAGTGTAAACATGTCGTTCAAGACTTCTTCAATGGTCGCTGTCATGAACAAGTCTTACACGAGTTCTACTGCTCATTGTTGCTTCAATGAACTGACATTGCAAGAAGATAAAACTTCTATCGTTGCAGGCCAAGAAACAACCTTGCAGGGGGCATATACTAATGACAAGTTTCTTGTTAAGTATAACCCTTTGTTTGAACCTGATTCTGACGTAGTGACTGTCATGATGACTGAGACAAGAACTATGGAAGAAAGAATGGCTGAGATGCAGGAACACATCAACACCTTGATGAAGGCGATTGAAGAAAAAGATTCTCAAATCGCGCAACTAAAGAGCCAAATTGAGAACCAACATATCGCCGAATCAAGTCAAACCCAAGTCATAAAAAATCATGACAAAGGAAAGACTACAGTGCAAGATGATCAGCCACAGTGTTCTGCTTCAGTCGCTTCACTATCCATCCAACAGCTCCAAGATATGATCACAAACTGTATCAGAGCTCAGTACGGTGGACCTACTCAAGATTCCCTCTTGTATTCCAAACCTTATACTAAGAGGGTTGATAACTTGAGAATGCCAATCGGGTATCAGCCACCAAAGTTTCAACAGTTTGATGGAAAGGGCAATCCTAAACAACATATTGCCCACTTCGTTGAGACATGCGAGAACGCTGGTACTCGAGAGGACCTACTAGTCAAGCAGTTTGTTCGAACACTTAAAGGAAATGCTTTTGACTGGTACACTGATCTAGAACCTGAGTCAATAGACAGTTGGGAGGAACTCGAAAGAGAGTTTTTGAATCGCTTCTACAGCACTAGACGAACCGTTAGCATGTTCGAGCTCACCAACACTAAACAACGAAAAGGTGAACTCGTTGTTAACTATATAAATCGCTGGAGAGCCATGAGTCTAGATTGCAAAGATCGTCTCACTGAACTCTCTTCCGTTGAGATGTGCATTCAAGGCATGCATTGGGAACTCCTCTACATCCTTAAAGGTATAAAGCCTCGCACCTTTGAAGAACTAGCAACTCGTGCCCACAATATGGAGCTAAGTATTGCTAGTCGAGAAAACCAAGACCTTCTACTCCCTAACATGAGGAAAGAAGGAAGGAACGACGAAGAGACTGTAGAAGAATCAATGGTTGTAAACACAACCCTTCCCAAGTCGTCTTCAAAAGAAAAGCGACAAACAAATAGAACGCATCACTTAACTTTAAACGAAAGACAGAAGAAAATCTATCCTTTCCCTGATGCCGACATCCCTGATATGTTGGAACAACTACTGGAAGCGCAACTGATAGAGCTTCCTAAGTGTAAACGACCAGAAGAGATGGAGAAAGTCGATGATCCCAAGTACTGCAAGTATCATCGAGTTATTGGTCATCCAGTGGAAAGATGCTTCGTCCTAAAGGACTTAATTCTAAAGCTAGCTAAGGAAGGAAAAATTGAGCTCGACCTTGATGAAGTAGCTCAATCGAATCATGCTACAGTCAAAGGAAATGACAAACATAAAAAAAAGAAGAGTCTCAAGAAGCTTCAATCTAAGAGGCAGAGAAGTAAAGAGTTTTCTCAACCTCGACAACCGGTGATTGCAAAGGAACTCTTCTCCAAAAATTTCCACAAAAAGGAAGAAGGAAACTTTGTGACTTCCTACTGCATCGACGTAGAAGAAGTTGACAATTCTGAGAAGGGTGAACAAAGGACCTCCGTCTTCGATCGCATCAAGCCTCCAACTACTCGTCCTTTGGTATTCCAGAGAATGAGTATGGCCGCGACAGAAGAAGAACATCAATGTTCGGTGTCCACCTCCACTCGACCTTCAGCTTTCCAAAGGCTAGGTGTCTCCACATCGAAGAAAAGCCAATTTTCAACATCTGTCTTTGATCGCCTCAACGTAACAAACGATCAACCTAAAAGAAAGATGGACAACTTGGAGTTGAAACTTTTCGATGAAGTAAACAACGACGAGAAGCTTCATAGTAGTATCCCGTCACGTATGAAGAGGAAGTTTTCTGTTCTCATAAATACGGAAGGTTCCTTGAAGGTGAAGCCAAATCTCATTATCCTGACTAATCCTACAAGTCAAGGATTTGATCAAGACCATGATGGAGATAAGAGCTTTTAAAATGTAAAAGCTCCTGATCGCAAGAGCCTAAACTGCATGATGCTCCTAGCCCACACGAGCTTAAAAGGTGAGTGCAAAAAAAAATTTGAACTACGTTATGACTTGATCCCTTTTCTTCAAAGGGTACGTAGGCAGCTTACAGAAAGCTTTAAGTTCAGTCTCTGCAAACAAAAAAAGAAAGTGCAACAAATATTGAAGCACAACAATATAAATTGAGGAAATTCATCACTAGTGGGGGCAACACAGCAAATAGAGGTTATGCACCTTTATGGATGTGAAGCTACGAGTTGGATGAATAAAAGAAAACTTCATTCCTCCAAGTTCAATGTCTCGCTAGCCTCAAGTTCGGTGTTTCACTCACCCTATGTTCGTTGTTCTTTCTTCTTCAAGTTTGAAGGTTTCGCTGGAGTTCCTTCTCTCAAAGTTCGAAGGTTCTTTCTCCAAGTTCGAAGGTTCTCACGTTGCGCTGCTTCGTTGTTCCTTCTCCAAGTTCGAAGGTTCCCACATTGCGCTATTGTGCTGCTTCCTTCTCCAAGTTCGAAGGATCCTCCAAGTCGAAGGTTCTCAAGTTGCTTCGCGCTGCAGTTCCTTCCTCCAAGTTCGAGAGAAGGTTCTCATCCGTTTCGCTGGAGTTCTTTCTCCCCAAATTTGAAACTTCTCATGTGCTTTGTTGCAGTTCGAAGGTTTTCTCACGTCTCATGTAAGTTCCTTCCTCCAAGTTCGAAGGTTCTCACGTTCTCCAAGTTTGAAAATATGTATCTTAAAAAGTGACAATTTTGAGACTCGAACTCATGACCTTAAAGTATCTAGCTTAGCTATTAAACCAATAGACCACTCTTATTTTGATTATCATTCGCTTGTTAATATTATACATATATGATATTCAGTCAACTCAGATTATTCTCAATCCAAATCATGTCAAACCCAAAATAAATTAAAGTTCAAACTCATTCTATTCCAGATGCAAGTTAAAATTGGATAGAATTTTACCTCAAGTCAAAAGTTGGCGACCTCGCTTCTTTTTCAAAAGTTGATGGTTGACGACTTTCGCTTCTTTTTCAAAAGTTGATGGTTGACAACCTTCGCTTCATCTTCAAAAGTTGACGGTTGGCAGTCAAACTTCTTCTTCAAAAGTTGACGGTTGACAAATTCACTTCATCTTCAAATGCTACTCAGAACACCCAATAAAATAGAGACTGGTCTGGCAGGCATGCGTTGCTGTAGGCAAATCTGGTGACCACTCCTGCAGGAAACTACAGTCATCAAAGTGACTGGTCTGACAGGTGGTGAAATCACTGCAAGTGAAGTTGATACGACCGTGGTGACCACCCCTGCAGGAAACTACAGTCATCAAAGTGACTGGTCTAGACAGGTGGTGAAATCACTGCAAGTGAAGTTGATGACGACCGTGGTGACCACCCCTGCAGGAAACTACAGTCATCAAAGTGACTGGTCTAGACAGGTGGTGAAATCACTGCAAGTGAAGATGATGACGACCGTGGTGACCACCCCTGCAAGAAACTACAGTCATCAAAGTGACTGGTCTAGACAGGTGGTGAAATCACTGCAAGTGAAGCTGATGACGACCGTGGTGACCACCCCTGCAGGAAACTACAGTCATCAAAGTGACTGGTCTAGACAGGTGGTGAAATCACTGCAAGTGAAGCTGATGACGACCGTGGTGATCACCCCTGCAGGAAACTACAGTCATCAAAGTGACTGGTCTAGACAGGTGGTGAAATCACTGCAAGTGAATTTGGTGACGACTGTTGCACGAAGCTTACACATTCAAGGAAGAAAGAAACAAATTGCAAAAAAAAAAAACAAAAAAAAAACAAAAAAAAACAAAAAAAAAACGAAAATTAAAAAAAAAAACGAAAAAAACGAAAATTAAAAAAAAAAAAAGGAAAAGAAAGTTTCCTACTTGAATCCCTCCTTGAATGCTCTCTGCAATTGATGTGTGCTCTCCCCTACTGAGGTTCGGCCCTATTTATAGAAGGGAAAGTTTGGATTCAAATAGATAAATCTTATCTCCAACGACTATCTTCATCAATTTTAGGATTTTGGGTTCAAATTTTAACCCAAAGATATGAGATTTGATTTAAATCAAATTAAAAGATAAAAATTTGGGGATTTTGTTTCAAATTTTAACCCAAAGATATGAGATTTGATTTAAATCAAATTAAAAGATAAAAAATTGGGGATTTTGTTTCAAATTTTAACCCAAAAGTATGAGATTTGATTTAAATCAAATTGGGAGATAAATTCAAATTGATTGGGTTGACTCCTAAATTGATTTAGATTGAATTAAACTGAATTTGAGTATGATCCAACTCTTATCCCAAATCAAATTTTCTAAGTTCCATATGAAAATTTTATTCCAAATTCCCACCAAATTTTGGATGCAATCTTAAATTTACTTAAATTAAAGTTTGGGCATAATCAAAATTTTGTCCCAAACTTAAGTTCAAATTAAAGTTGCCGCCAAACAAGAAAATCAAGATTTTGTCCAAAATTCAAATTTTGATTAATTGGCGTAAAATACGTGTCAAGCAAGAAAAAAAAATCAAAACTAAGAATTGACTTCATGTTTTGATTACATTGACACATTAAATGGAATCAAAATCAAGAACAAATACTTTGCATTTTGATTCCAAAGTATCTTTTTCGAGATTCACTCACACATAACTTGTGCATAAATCTCGAAAAGGGGGCATTTGTTGAAAGAGAAATTTCGGCCAATCACAAATTGCCACGTCATTAATTTGAATTAATGATGAAATAAATTTGGGACCAATTACAAATTTACATGTGTCCCTAAATTAAATTAATAGACATTAAAATTCGGCAAATCAAACAATGCCACTTGTCTATTATTGATTCATCAGATGACATCAGCCGAGTCCAATCAAATTATGCCACGTGGCAATTGGACCCGAGACTAATGTAACCCGAGATCATTGAAGAAATTGGGTTAAATTAAAATAATCCAACTTTATTAAAAATGGTTTGGAAAAAAGCCCAAATACAGCCTAAGCCCAAAGGTTGGGCTCGAGCCCAAGCCCATATGAGGTCCATCAAACTCTATAAATAGAGGATGCCACCATTCATTTTTGGGGGGATGGAGAGGAGAAGTTGGAAGCTCTCAGCCATAGTCAGAGAATTCAGAGAAATTTCACCAAGACTTCTTGAAGACTGAAGACCCTTCAAGACTAGAAGACTTCAACAATCCTTGAAGACTAAAGACTCTTCAAGACTTCAAGACTTCAAGACTTGTTGAAGACTAAAGACTCTTCAAGACTTCAAGACTTCAAGACTTGTTGTAGACCAAAGACTCTTCAAGACTTCAAGACCCTAAAACTTCTCGAAGACTGAAGACCCTTCAAGACTAGAAGACTTCAACAATCCTTGAAGACCAAAGACTCTTCAAGACTTCAAGACTAGAAGACTTCAACAATCCTTGAAGACTAAAGACTCTTCAAGACTTCAAGACTTCAAGACTAGAAGACTTCAACAATCCTTGAAGACCAAAGACTCTTCAAGACTTCAAGACTAGAAGACTTCAACAATCCTTGAAGACTAAAGACTCTTCAAGACTTCAAGACTTCAAGACTTGTTGTAGACCAAAGACTCTTCAAGACTTCAAGACTTGTTGTAGACCAAAGACTCTTCAAGACTTCAAGACCCTAAGACTTCTTGAAGACCAAAGAACTCTTCAAGACTCCAAGACTTCAAAAGCTCCAAGAATCAATTGAAGCTTCAGACTCGAGAACAAGCGCTACAGCCCTCGAGTGAACCACATTCACACACAAGAGAGAGAATCAGAGGATTAAAGTTAGAGATTGTACACTCACACGCATATAATATCAATACAATATATTGTTTATTCCACATGTCTCCATCTTCGAAGTTACGTGTGAACAGTCATCTTCGCCTCCACCTCCCGCCTCTGAAAATCATCAACCCACTGTCGTCGACGTTCATCGCCCGTAAGAACTCGCTGGTGGTCTAGATCTGGGTTCGCCGCCTATAAGAACTTGTCGAATTCGACCCAAGGACTCAACAGCGGCTGTCCAGATCTGGGTTTTGTTCCAGATCTGGATTTCCCATTCGTTTCAAGCTAAATCGTCAAAGAACGCCCCACCGTCGCTCACAACCCAGATCTGGAACGCCTGAACCCACTGCCCTGTCGTCGCTCACAGCCCAGATTCGGGACCCATGCTCGTGTTGTCGCTCGTAGCCGCAACCCACTGTACCACTGTGTGTTCAACAACCCACTGTACAGTAAAGATACTCACCGTCTGTACAGCCGCAACCCACGGTACAGATTTGTGTTTTATGGGTTTGTCAACAGTCCAGATTTGTGTTTTATGTGGGTTGTCTCAATGAAGATATTCACCCAAATGAACAAGATGAAGTGTCTCCAAATACTTTTGGAAAGAGAGGGACTTAAGGAGATGGTGAGGGAGAGATAAATAAAGAAAAAAAAAGAACAAAAAAAAAATTCGACAATGGGGCGACCTCCAGTGGCGACGGTTACCGGCGGGGAGTGGTGACTGGCGGTGGCATATAGGAAAGACCAGAAGAAGAAAAAGAAGAAGGGGGTGGGAAATGAAATAATAAGATAATAATAAAATAATACATTTTCAATTAATTTAATATTATTTTTATTTTAAAAATTAAAAAATATATTTTTTAAATAAAAAACAGGTGCCACGTCAGCATTCTGTTAAGTTTTAACGGAAGAATGGATGGAGGGACCAAAATGAAACTAAAACCAAACTTCAGGGACTAAATTGTTGCATTTGAAAACTCAGGGACTAAAATGAAACCTAACTCAAACCTCAGGGACTAAAAGTGTATTTTTCCCTTACAAAAACCAGTCTTAAAGTATAATGTTAGTAACAATTACACCGTTAGGGGTCGTTTGCCCCTGTGTTGGTTATAATAGAGGGGTTATTATGGTTCACTCAGTGTTTGGGGTATCAACAAAAATAAGTGGTGAAGTGGGTTATTTTTACCATCTGTTGCTATAGTAACCATCATTCAATCCACCCGATTATTCTATCCATTCGTAACTCTCTTCTCTCTTCTTTCATGCGACTCCTTAACCTTTTCGGCGATGAACGACCACCAACGACTTTTTCGACAACCGATTTTTTTTTATCTTTCTTCTCATTTTCATTTCGAAAAATATAAAAAACAAAAAATTAAAAAAACTAAAAAAGAAAAGAAAAGAGGTAGAAGAAAAGAAAGGAAGAAAGAGGGAAAAAATTTCGGTCGCCAGAAAATTCGTTGGTGGTCGTCAAAAAAGTCGCTAGCTTGGGATGTCGCCGACATTAGGGTTAGAGAAAGAAGAAGATGGTGAAGATGGAGGTTGAGGTTGAGGTTGAGGAAGAAGATGGAGATGATGAAGATTTAATGGAAATGGAGGAAGAAGATGATGAAGATGGAAATGGAGAAAGAAGATGAACATGATGAAGATGGAGGAAGAAGATGAAGAAGAAAAATAATAATAATAAAATATTTTTTAACATTTTTTAATAAAAAAAAATGCATGTCACGTCAGCAATCCATTAGGGTTTAACAGAAAATTGGACAGATTGACCAAAATGAAACAAAATCCAAACCTTAGGAGCTAAATTGTTGAGTTTGAAAACTCAGGGACCAAAATGAAACCTAACCCAAGCCTTAGGGACCAAAAATATATTTTGGTTTTTGAACTAAACACTTACAATTTTTTTAGGTCAAATTTCTTTCCTACTTTTGGCAACATCGAAGGTTAACCAGGGTTAACAACTTAAAAAAAAAAAAAACATTCCTAACCACATTTTGTGCGTACTCAACGATATTCATATAACCAAACAATACTAGATTGTCAAAGAATAACATAACTTAAAACCCTTAGCTAATTTCTTAAGATTGATGGAACAAACATTTCTTATTGATATTTGACGTACAAAGTTGTATGAGGAAGATTAAAAAAAAAACTAGAAAAAGCTAGAAAAAAAAATAGTCAACTTAAACCTTTGATTCAACACCCCCTATTAAACAGATCAGCACCCCAAACACATATTATTTTAACCCACACCAAAATAATTTGCACCCCAAACACAGATAATTTCAACCCATACTAAAATAATTTGCACCCCAAACACAAACTATTTTATCTCAGACTAAAATAATCTACACCCCAAACACAGACTATTTAACTCCACATATTATTAAAACCCCCAGACTATAATTACCACTGACTATTATAACCAACCCAACACTCCAAATAGCCCCTAGCCCATGATTTTGGAATCAGAACCTTGGGAATCAGAACACTTGGGGGTTTGTTCTAGCGTGTTTGAAAGCCTGGGAATCAAAAAACAGTGTTTGGGGTGTTGGGTTCTGAACCCCGGGTTTGGACAGTTTTTTTTTTTTTTTTTTTTTTTGCTTTTCTATTTTCTTTTCTTTTTCTTCTTTTTTTAGGTGAATGTTTTATTAATTGTAAAATCCCTTGTGTAACATATATTAATTTTTAAGAGAATTTTGAATTAAGCATTTAATTGATGGTATAGACAAAGAATAAGAAAATTGTTTCCAACAATCAAAATATTGATTATCACTGACAAATTGAAAAACATAACATGAAATTCTTAGGCTCCATTTGAAAATTAAAAAGTTTTGAAAACTAAAAAAAGTAGTTTTCAAAAAATAGTTTTTGTTTTTGAAATTTGTCTAAGAATTCAAATGTGTCTTTAACAAAGATGAAAATCATACTAAGAAAATTGAAAGAAACAAACCTGATTTTCAAAAATCGAAAACCAAAAGTCAAATGGTTATTAAACGGGGGTTTAAGTTTGGTCATTTTTTCCATGGATCCACATGCAAATTTTAAATTCAAAACAATAGTTCATTAATGTTATAAATTAAAGTAGTTATTGAGACAAAAAAAAAAAAAAAAACATGGTTCATGGGAAAAGGAAATTTTGGAACATATAATCACATAATAAATAAAATGGAATCTATAGGTTACTTTAAAAGGACTAAAATATTAAATATACAATTATGAATGTTTATATTATTTTAGTATAAATAAGTTCAAAATAAATATCATATGCCAAAATAAACTTAGCTTAGCAATATATATTTGCCCTCGATCAAAAAGTTAGAAGCTCGAATATTCCTACATCGAAACGTTGTTGAACTAAAAAAAATTGTACATATAACTTTCTTTTTGTTGTTTGTGTATGTAATTTAAAATTAAATACTTTATTTACTATAGCGGATTTAAAATTAAATATTATTCATTTTATTTTAATAAATTAAAAATAACATACTATTTATTTTTGTTACTCGAAATATTGTAATTTGAAAATAAATACATATATTTTTTAATACGTTAACTCAAAATTAAATGTTATTTTAAAAATATTTAGATGAGTAAGTTGTTTAAAATACATTTTCTTATCTTAAAATTATTAAATTATATATATATATATACATACATACATACATACATATATATATATATATATTGAAATATTGTTAATTAAATATAGAGAAATGAAAAGAATTATGAGAAAAATGGAAAGAGAAATGATGGGACCAACCAAAAATAGTTTAAAAAAATGGATAAAGAAATAGTAGATCCCACCAACTTTAGGAAGAAAGTGAAATCATAGGTTTGGGAGTTGTTTTGAGGTGGGTTTGGAGAGAAAACTCATGGGGTTGTGATTACAATGGGGCAAACATGGTTTAGGGTTTGGAACATGATGGCGAGCATAGCTAGCTATTTTTCTCTGATTAATTAAGCTAGTCTTTTACAATTATTTGCCCAAATTTATGCATTTTTATGTTTTATTTGTAGGAAGTATGTGTTTGAAGATTAATTCAGCAATTAGAGTCAAATGAAGGCTTCAATCTAAAAAATAAAATAAAAAAAATAAAAATAAAAAATAGCGTCGCGACGCTATCGACAGATTTTCTATATAATCTTCTTTTCATGCTACGGCCAAGGAGAGCCCAATTGGTTAGATTTTAGCCCTAATTTCGACTAGAGACCTTTGGTGGGAGCTAAAGCAAGGCCAAGGAGCGGGGAATCAAGCGAGAAGTCGTGGAGATTGTGACGGGGACGTGCCAGTTTCGACGGATTCGAGTTTTCCTTTCTCTTTCCCTTACCTTTTGTAGTTTTTATGGCTTTTCTTTCAATTAGTGTTTGTAGTTTAAAGACTATGAGTTACTAGTTGTTTGTCTTAGGGATTGATGTAGTTGTTTTAGTTTGTTGGATTGATTTGTGGTATGAATATGCATTTATTTTACCTATGCAATTATGGTTAAATGCTTTCAATTACTTGATCACTAGTTGAATGATTTGAGTGTTGAATCTTGCTCGGGAGAGGGGATTTGGCCTAAGACTTACTTTATTTAATTGCATGACTAAAGTAGAAATTCTAAGTTTGTGACGGGATTTGGAATAACTTTAGAAGTTGCTTGAAGAACTAAACTCAAAGTCTTGCATGTTAATGAACTTAGATAGGGATATCAAGTTGGTTGCATGCATGAGAATCAATTATGCTCGGGAGAGATAGTTGTGATAAAAGGTTTCTAGACTTGGTAGAATAATTGCATGCTAAATTCATCCCATTAATTAATCCTCATTCTTAATCAATGAAATCAATTCCCTAAGAGTCTTTCCATTTGAGTCTCCACTTTTATTTTATGCTTTTTGTCTTTAGATTTATCTTTATCATTGAGTTTTGCTCCCTAAATAAAATTGAACAAAAGTATTCGCGATATTAATTTTGCTAGAAAACCAATCTAGAGGACGACACTCGTTTTACACGAAAACACTATATTATTACTTGACTCGTACACTTGCGGTAAGCAAAATGCACATCAAGTTTTTGGCGCCGTTGCCAGGGATTGGTATATTTAGTTAAATTAATATCGTGGAAAAATTGTTCGGGCTTAATTTAGGGTGTATTTTATTTATTTTATTTTTATTTTGTAGATAGATTGCATTTTTTTTCCTTATTTGTTTTTATTTTCCATATTTGTTGCATTCCTATTTTAGTGTTTTCCTTGTTTGTTTGATTTTTTCCTTATTTGTTTTATTTCATTTTTTGTTTTTGTTTTCCTTTTCTATTTAGTTTTCTTTGTTCTTTTTCTTTCCTTTTTTGTTTGAGTATTAGTCATTTGTTCTTGTTGGGTGATTATTTGATTGGAAGCCTAATTATCATTGTTGCTTTAATTGATTTGAATGGCTTTTTATTCAACACCATACTCCAATTTTTCATCTTCAAGTTTTACCCCTTTAAAAGAAAATTCTTCCTTGGAAAGCATAGTTCAAAATTATATTAAGGAGTCTAGAGCGAGGAGTTTAAAATTTGATGAAATTATAAAAGGACTTCAAACTCCACAGGAAGTTAGTGAGGTGGGATCCACTTCCATAGGATGTCTAGTGAGTCATGTGGCCGATGATTCATTGGCACCCATTCATGAGCTTAGTTCTTTCGATCTTGCTAAGGATGAGCAGTTAGGGGTGAGTTGCATGAATAGTAGAGAAGAATTGGAGAGATGTAGCACCTATCAAGAACATGTTTGTGAGGAAGAAAAAGAAAATGAGCTTGTAGTGTTAGAGGAAGTTCAGGAGGTAGAGTTTGAGGTTGAAAAACCTTCGTCTGTTTTATCTTCTCCATCCTTTGTAGATTTTGATTGTTCTTTTTTCTATTCTCACGAGTCAATTTTAGAGTCAGAGTCTCTTTATTTTGATATTTCTCCTTTTATGCTTCTTTTATTCAAAAATACCAAAAATAATTCTGTTTCAGGGGCCCATGAGAAGCTAGTCAGTTTGCTAGCGATCGTTGGTTATATTGATTCAAGAAAGAAGGGCCCAAAGAAATACGAGAATTTTTATGTGCCTTGACAGACTGCACGAGCACGTCGAGCTAAAGACGTTAAACAAGCGCTTATGGGAGGCAACCCAAGTTAGTTTGTTTTTTCTTTTTTATGTCTTTGATCTTTTTGTTGTTGTTGTTTTGTAGGTGTTCCCGTGTCCTTGCCTTTGTCAAGCATTCATGAAAAGGTCATTATTCCAGGACAGTATTGTTCACCCCTTCCACTCTTTATTTGTTCTCATGCTTGACTATGCTTTATTGATTTATACATTGAGGACAATGCATGTTTTAAGTTTGGGGGTGGAATATGGTTGTTTGTGGAGCCCTTGAGCATCTGAGTTCGGGCTATAGTTTTGAGCTTTCTTTGAATTGAGCATATGGTTGTTTTCTGGATGTTATTTTTGCATGGCTATGATGTCCTAGGATAGGCTTTCTTGTCAATTTTCAAGCTTTCGATGAGTTGTAAGCATGAGTGCCCAAAAAGGGAGATTTTTTAAACTTTTTCTAGGAGATGTCTTGCATGAGTAGAGTATTTGTCTTGGCTAGATTTGGATTTGAATGCTTAGGAGCGAATTATTAGGTTCATATGCTTGTTGTCACCTCGATAGGTGTAGGGAAGAGCTAAAGAGTTAATTTTTTGCAAATTAGCATGTTTGGTCTTGCTTAGGAGGAAAGAAAAGAATATATGTTTATCATGCTCATAAAGAAAAATCATTCTTGTTGTTACAATTTGAAAAAAAAAAAAAAAAGTCATGACCTGTGCATAGTTTGCAATGAGTAATAAAGATTTAGGCAAAAAGAGCTACCCCTATTGTGATCAGTTAGGCCAACCCGAGAAAACTCAGGTTAAGGGTCCCTGCAATAGGTGTGTGAAAGCTAGTGCCACATATAAATGCTTAATTTAATTGTCAATTATAAGCACCTAAGTATGGAGGAAAACAAACTAATTTGTTCCATTAACTCGTTAGTGAAACCTTAGTGCCAGTGTAGAGGGAAGATGAGCTGAGAGTTTAATAATCCAATCCCGGGCTAGTAGAGTCTGATCTTGTTGAGTTAGATCTCGCTTGTGCAAGTTAATTTTGGAAAAATTTTAATTTGTCTCCCTCATTGGTCCTTGTGTGCATGTCTCTTGCTTGCTTCACTATTGACTTTTGAGCCTTGAGGATTGAGTCATGTTTGTTGCATCCATTCTTCCACTGTATGCTTGATTTTTAGTTTGCTCGAGGACTAGCAAAAGCTTAAGTTTGGGGGTATTTGATAGCGAGCATAGCTAGCTATTTTTCTCTGATTAATTAAGCTAGTATTTTACAATTATTTGCCCAAATTTATGCATTTTTATGTTTTATTTGTAGGAAGTATGTGTTTGAAGATTAATTCAGCAATTAGAGTCAAATGAAGGCTTCAATCTAAAAAAAAATATATATATATATTCATAGCGTCGCGACGCTATCGACAGATTTTCTATATAATCTTCTTTTCATGCTACGGCCAAGGAGAGCCCAATTGGTTAGATTTTAGCCCTAATTTCGACTAGAGACCTTTGGTGGGAGCTAAAGCAAGGCCAAGGAGCGGGGAATCAAGCGAGAAGTCGTGGAGATTGTGACGGGGACGTGCCGGTTTCGACGGATTCGAGTTTTCCTTTCTCTTTCCCTTACCTTTTGTAGTTTTTATGACTTTTCTTTCAATTAGTGTTTGTAGGTTAAAGACTATGAGTTACTAGTTGTTTGTCTTAGGGATTGATGTAGTTGTTTTAGTTTGTTGGATTGATTTGTGGTATGAATATGCATTTATTTTACCTATGCAATTATGGTTAAATGCTTTCAATTACTTGATCACTAATTGAATGATTTGAGTGTTGAATCTTGCTCGGGAGAGGGGATTTGGCCTAAGACTTACTTTATTTAATTGCATGTCTAAAGTAGAAATTCTAAGTTTGTGACGGGATTTGGAATAACTTTAGAAGTTGCTTGAAGAACTAAACTCAAAGCCTTGCATGTTAATGAACTTAGATAGGGATATCAAGTTGGTTGCATGCATGAGAATCAATTATGCTCGGGAGAGATAGTTGTGATAAAAGGTTCCTAGACTTGGTAGAATAATTGCATGCTAAATTCATCCCATTAATTAATCCTCATTCTTAATCAATGAAATCAATTCCCTAAGAGTCTTTCCATTTGAGTCTCCACTTTTATTTTATGCTTTTTGTCTTTAGATTTATCTTTATCATTGAGTTTTGCTCCCTAAATAAAATTGAACAAAAGTATTCGCGATACTTAATTTTGCTAGAAAACGAATCCAGAGGACGACACTCGTTTTACACGAAAACACTATATTATTACTTGACCCGTACACTTGCGGTAAGCAAAATGCACATCAGAACACAAAACCACCCAAACCCATAACCATGGGCCCAACACCCCCTTAAAGTTTTCAATTTAAAAATTAAATCCTCTAACTTTCAAAAAAATGTAAAAATTAAAACTCTAAACTTTGAATGTTCCCTAATCTATCATAAATGTAAAAATTGAGTCACTTCTTTCTCCTCTTTCCTAATTTATTCGAGAGGTAATTGAGCGCTTGAAGATCTCTTGGTTATTTACTAAAAGGGGTGTTATGGCAGAAAACAGTAATCAACGTAACAACAATGAAAGGGCGAAGAGAAACAACACACAGATATACGTGGTTCACTAACAGTGTGTTAGCTACATCCACAGGCAGAGGGAGAGAACAATCTTATTATGAGAGAAGTATTCAGAATACAGAGATTACGACAAAAATAGGTTCAGAGGGTTTATATAAGGCACCACTCTTAACCCTAACATAATAGGCCCAAAATAAAAGCTTAAAACAGAAAATCATATCTAATCTCTACACAAAATTTAGCTTAGGGGGCGTTGCCCCCGAACCCTTACCGAGCAGCGAGACTCCAGTACTTGGTCGTTCGAAGCGCCTCATATCAGATTCAAGGCATATCAACAAGGGGAATTGTGGTAAATTACTAGGGAAAAAGCCACATTTGTTTTATATCTAAAATAGTTTCGAATTTGGAGGGATGACTACTATGAATTAAGTAACAACCAATCAATTCTTTTTTTTTTCCATTTTATCGTTGGTGTATATTGTTATTTACAGCACTGCCCAACCCAACTACCAATATTCAGTTTTTTAAAAAAATCAACGTAAGATTTTTTTCAACCGAAAAATCTTAAAGTCATGTGGGTTTTCCTCAATATTTGTTAAAAAGAAAAAAAAAAACCTAATTTTGTCCTATATTTTCTCAGTCCCAATAAAACTTTTTCTACATTCTCACTCATCTCTTCACGATCAACATTCCAATCTTTGCCTAAAATCCAGAATTCAAATTTCATCTCCACTGTCTTTGCACCACCATAATTTTTTCAATAATGGCTTCCCATCGAGTTTTGATCCAATACGATAGCGTTTGGGCACTGATTCCGTCACAGACCTTATTAGACTTGATGCTCGAGAGAAAATTTCACAGATCTACCTCTCCAATAATGGTGAAGACAAGTTCCAGATTATAAGTTTTTTTTAGAATAAAGATCTTGCATGGATGCTCGCTAGGGTATGTAACAGGATGTACCACGATTGTTGCCTTGTCATATATGTTGAAACTGTAGATACTAGTATCCGTAGGGACGATGCAAGCCTGAATTCAGTGGAAAATACAAGCAACAGAGGAAAATTTTCATGAAAGTGTACATATCAACACAATACAGTGCCTGTGTTGTTAGTGTGGATGTTGAGCCGGTAGATACCAATATACAAAGAGGAAGTGTTGGACCAAATCCACTAAGGAGAATGCAACTCAGAGAAGGATAATGTTGGTTTCCTTAATTCAATGGTAACCAATGTTTTTACACCAATAGATATGGTTAAATACAAGTTGTAGCTATGTAATAGTCCTTACAATTTTGAATTGTGTCAATAAGGTCCTCAAAGATGAGGTTTTTAAAGCATTTTACATTATCAAGGAAGATGACGAGAATCGGGTAATGTTTAATTATTGTATTAACTATATGTATATACTCATATGTACATAGAGATTCTAGAAATATATACTCATATCCATATGTGAGCGATTGATAGAGTTATTGAGTATGATGTTTGTTTGTATATACACATATATTAACATATATTGTTGTACTTATTGTGTTTTTGTACATAATTACTTCTGTGTTTCTATGTATATACTATTATACACACATAAATATTGAGTGATTTTGTACGAAAATGTATATTGACAGTTCAACATAAGTTTTTTCAGGATTAAGAATTTAGATTTTTTGTTCAAACAATGTTAATTACGGTTTTAGATTTAATGCAAGGTTGTTAAATCTTGGTCATGTCAAATTCGGTTTCTCCCCTCCTTAAAATGCTCCTTCATTTTTTTGTTTTGTTTCTTCCCTCCTTAAAATGCTCCTTCTTTGTTTTGATTTAGTTGGTTAGACTCTTGTTAAAATTAGATTGTATTTCCTCCTTATTATGCTCCACAATTGTAGATTGCATTTCTCTTTCTAAAAAGTGGTTAAGGGCAATTTAGTCTATTTTCATTCGAAATTTATTAATTAAAATCATGTTTAGCCATTCATTTAATTTCTAAACATGTTTAGCCATTTTTCAAATCCCTCTATTAAATACAGTCATTTTTCTTGTTGCCTCTTACTAAAATAGGACAAAATTTTGGGTCCAAAAGACCTTTAGGACACTTTTAAATTTGGGGAATTGTGGTAAATGACTAGGAAAAAAACCCTTTTGTTTTAGGGTTAAAGTAGTTTATTATTTGGGGGGATGACTACCGTGATTTTACGATCTGCCAACCGAACTTATTTTCCTCATTTTACCCCTGGTGTATACTGTTATTTACAGCTCTGTCTAACCCAACTACCAATATTCTGTTTTTAAAACAAAAATCAACGTAAGATTTTTCAGTGATTTTTCTCAGCTGAAAAATCTTAAAGTCACGTGGATTTTCCTCAATATTTGTTAAAAAGAAAAAAAAAAAACTAATTTTGTCCTATATTTTCTCAGTCCCAATAAAGTTTTTTCTACATTCTCACTCATCTCTTCACGATCGAACGTTCCAATCTTTGCCTGAATGTTGCATTTCTTTATTTCTATAATTCAAATTTCATCTTCACTGTCTTTGCACCACCAGAATGTTTTCAATAATGGCTTACCATCAAGTTTCGATCCTATACGATAGTGTTTGGGCATTGATTCCATCATAGTTCTTATTAGACTTGATGCTCAAAAGAAAATTTCACAGATCTACATCTCGGATCAACAATGGTGAAGACAAGTTTCAAATTATAAGCTTTTCTGAGAACAAAGATCTTGCTTGCTCACTAGGGTATGTAACGGGATGTACTACCATGATTTTTTCCTTGTCGTATATATTGAAAGTGTGGATACTAGTATCCGTAGGGACAGTGCAAGCCTGAGTTCAACAGAAAATACAAACAACAAAGAAAGGATTTCATGTAAGTGTACCTATCAACACAATACAGTGACTAAGCTGTTGAGGTGCGTGCGCTATGACACTGCTTGAGTGCAAGTATACACTATCAAGTAATAAAGTGGAAAGTATTCCGGATATCGTACCCAAAGGAGATGGTGGCTAGTTGAAAAACGTAAGATTCTGTAAAACAAAACCTCCTTTAAATTTGCAATCACGGAGATGGTAACCAAAGAAATATTTTTGAATGGGGTTTTAATTATATGCATCTTTCTCAAATTATAGTTTAATTTATAATTAAACTATTATGTCAAATATATCATTATATGATCGATGTCATCTCCCTAAATTGAATTTGAACGTTTTCAAATTCTTTCATCACACTTGTTTTAAGGTTTAGTCTGTTTGAGCTAGTAGGGGGACCAAATGGACCTATAGATCATGGGCTCCAACGATCCGAGATTAACCGATTAAACTCTTTTAACCTAGTTAACCAACATTCGTTAACTAATGGGACACTCCATGCCTGTAGTTGAACTCCCATCACTATAAATATATTTCTGTCCACCCGATATAACTGTGATCAGTAAGTCAACCCTTCACATGTCGTTCGTAACTAAAGTTGGGTCAAATGTCCGTTTTACCCCTGAAGTTACTTCTTGTTCCTTAAGTCTCCACTGAGTCCCTAATGAACAATTGGTTTGTGGTCCGACCACTAAACCTAATACCTCTCGGACCAATGAGAGGGTGACGCGCCTTTGTTTAGGGGTGTTCAAAAAACCCGACAACCCGACGAACCCGGACTACCCAACCCAAACCGCAAGGGTTGGGTTGGGTTAGTTTTTTGCAGGGCTTGGGTTGGGTCAAAAATTCAGCAAACCGAATTTTCGGGTCGGTTCGCGGGTTGCCATTTTTTTGGCTCGGTTCAACCCGGAACCGACCCGAGTTTACTTTTTTTTTAAAAAAATATATAAATATATATATATAATAAACCAAAATAAAAAAAAAACCCTAAGTTCCAGGTTCAGCCGCACGTGTCTTTCTCTCTCGTCTCTCTCTCCCAGCCGCTCGCGACTTTCTTCTCCTATCTCCTTCTCCCCTGCAACTCGTTCGTCCTTTTTCTTCCAGCAATTTACCAGCCGCTCGTGTCGCCGTCGAGGTCCACTGCCGTCGTTGACGTTTGAACTCTCTCAGACTCTTATCTCTGGTAGCGTCGTCGCCGTCGCCGTCGAGGTTCCATCTCAGATCTGTTTTTTTTTTCTGCTTTCAATTTCCGTTTTTTTCCTATTCTCACCAATGGTAGTCACTCACAGCATGAATGTTTTCTATTTTGCTAAGGTATCAAGTATCAAACTTTGCTTTGTTCGGTCTGTTGTCTTGTCGCGTTCTCCACTTCTTTGTGAAAAGGTATGTGCGTGCACTGCACATTGCTCAGATCTATTTTTTTTTTTTTTTTTAATTTTTCAATTTGTTATGTGTTCTCTGTGTGTGTTGTGGAAAGATTCATTTTGTGCCACTTGGATTTTCGCATTGATAACATAGTATATTTAGCTTTGGTTGCTTGATTTTGAAATAGTAAAATGTGATTTTGAGTTTAGTTTCATTTTACTTTTTATAGATGGAAAGCAGTAGTGCAAGCAGATGTAATATTGTAACTCCCCTACTAATGTTGATAGTGCAACTAAACCACCATTACCACCAAAACCTAGCAAGAAGAGACCTAGTAAAACAACTTCTACTGTATGGGATCCTTTCACACAATTGGAAGACAATAATAGTAGGTGCAAATGTAAAATTTGTGATAAGGAATATTCTTGTGATACTACCTCTTGTGGAACAAGTACATTATGATAAGTCCAATTTGTTATACACTTAGAATCTCCAAATTTTCTTAGTTGAATTCCTTGCGAAAATTGCTTTAAAATGAGTATAATATGTCTATAGGTCCTCATCGGAGCTTTGGAAGCAATTAGGGGCTTAAACGAGCGAAACCGGAGCTTAAAATGACCATTCTGCCCCTGGAGCTTCATCAGCGTCGAGATGCTTGCCGCACAGCGTCGCGACGCTAGGGCAAATCCGAGATTTTTTCCTATTCTGTAGGGTGGCAGCGTCGCGACGCTATTGCCCTAGCGTCGCGACGCTACGACTGGGTATAAAATGTATTATGCAGAATTTTTGCGCCTCTCTTGGTTTTTTCCCCCTAGACTCGATTTCTCCCTCTTCTTCCTTGTACTATTCTGAATTCCCTTGTAATTTTAGTGAGTTTGAATATATTTTGGGATGGTTAATCGAGCCGAGGAGCTTAGTTGGAGCATTTTGATGACCGGCTAAGTTCACGTCGTTGCAATTGGGGACTTCTAATGTAAGTTAGGCATACTCTTGAGACCTTGTTTATGGTTTTAGTTGAATTATTGTTGGTTATGTCTTGAATTCCCATTCTCAAATTACAATTGCTTTGATAGAATAGTTTGACAAACTATTTGCTTGATTTAAAGTAATTGCTTACTAATTGGTTAGTGATAGATTTATTGTGTGATTGTGTTGAATGGAGTGTTATCTCATTTGATATAATTGCATGATAGATTTAGGAATTTGAGCTTAGAATTGTATGAATTTAGGTTGTTCCTAGTTTATGTGAATTTACTCAACAATCCAATTCGCTTAATGCGGTTAGGTTCATGTTTATGAATTCTAATTAGATTCTAACTTTGATGTTTTTGTCGAGTTGGAAAGTTATAGATCTTAATCATTGGTTCCAATGAATGTTGAGTAATCAATAATAATTCCTTAGATTTGAGTGTCAATGATTGAGTAGCCAAACCCAAGTTAGAATAACCAATTGCGCGATACCGAGGTGAGATTAACTAAACAACCTTTACTTTCTTGTTATTTTACTTTATTGCAGTTTTTTTTTGTTTCCAGTCAATCCATCCTTCAAAACCCCCTTTTTAGTTACTAATTGAGAAATCTAATTAAATTAATTAATTACGCTGCTCCCTGTGATCAACCCCGGCCACTACTGCTACAAGTTAGCTTTAGAGGCTGAGGATTATAAATTTATTTGATAAGACCTCGACAATCTCTTCCATCATGGAAGCACTTGAAAAATCAATGTAAAAAGTACCCTAATAAGGAGGAAGAAAAAGGACAAACCATTTTAAGTCTTCAACCTTCACATGATGGAAAATGTGGAAGTAATTTTGTGACTACATTATTTAGTCAACAAGCATGTAGAGCGGCATGTGCTAAGATGATAATTATTGATGAGTTACCATTCAGATTTGTAGAGAACGAGGGTTTTAGACATTTTTGCAGTACTTCATGTCCCAAGTTTGCCCCTCCATCAAGAATAACAGTTGCTAGAGACATATTTTAGCTTTATCTTGATGAGAAAAAACAGCTGAAATCTTTTTTAGTTAATAATTGTCAAAGGGTTTGTCTTACAACTGACACATGGACTTCGTTGCAAAATGTTAACTACATGGTACTCACTGCACACTTTATTGATCCACATTGGAATTTGCATAAAAAAATCTTGAATTTTTGTCAAGTTGCTAACCAAAAGGGGGAGACTATTAGCAAGGTCATTTAGAGTTGCTTATTGGAATGGGGAATTGATAGAGTTTTTTCCATCACTATTGATAATGCTGATGGAAGAGATTGTCGCGGTCTCTTGTCAAATAAATTTATAATCCACGATTCCTAAAGCTAACTTGTAGCAGTAGTGGTCGAGGTTGATCACAGGGAACAATCGGTTTACTTCTAAATTCTTTTGTGTCTTTGAGGTAACCAAAAAGGGGGGTTCATGGATAAAAGATTAAGACATAAAGTAAAGACATGAAAATAAATAAGGAAAATTAAATGCAAGGAAGGTAAATGTGGGGTTAGTTGATCTTACCCCGAGGATCACTGTAATCGGGGTTGAACTCAGTGTTAAGTTTGATTAATTTCATTCATCGATTATCAATTGATTTTAATTAACTATCTAAGTCCAACGTACTCCGGCAACAAACCGAGAGCCATGATCCAGCTATCACAAACACGCAAACGTTAAGTTTGATTCTAATTTAAATTAATTAATTGACCTATTAACTAATCTAAATCGCATTGGGATCTAGCCGAATTAATTCACATGCAACGGGCAACAAACCACCATTACAATTGATTAAATCATTTAGTTCAAGGGACGCATGCGTAAAATCATAACGTTAGCCTATTTGCTACAAAGATTTAGCAAGTAAATTTAGAGAGGGTGCGGTCAAGGTTGTCAATCTTTCCTACCACAATCTAAACTTGTATGCAAAGAACTAAAATCACAAAAACAATTAACTAGGTAAAGAAGAATAGAAATCTCATAAAATTGAATCAAACTTACAAATCGAGGTCCCGATTACAACGATCCGAGCTTAGTTGGCCATAGACAAGCACCTCCAAGCTCGAGGCTCGATCAACCGACCCATGGACTAAGAAAACTTAAAACAACTCTAGAAAAGTAAAGAGAAAAGTGGCTACAAAATTGTAGTGAGGGATGATTCTAAAACCTACACCAAAGGCCTCTATTTATAGAGTTTCTTGGTCTTCAATTCGTGGCAGAATGGTGCTGAATTGGGTCTCCAAAGAAGGAAAATTTCCAGCCAAAATAGGAAAAAATTAATTTTGGGAAACTGCCTAGCGTCGCGACGCTATAAAGCAAGCGTCTCGACGCTGTCCCTTCAATCTTGGAAAATATTTCTCAGATTGCCCTAGCGTCGCGACGCTGATGAGCAAGCGTCTCGATGCTGATGAGGCTTCAGGGGCATAATTGTCATTTTACGCTTCGGTTTCGCTCGTTTAAGCCCCGAATTTCTTCCAAAGCTCCGGTGAGGACCTATAGACATATTATACTCATTTTAAAGCATTTTTCGCAAGGAATTCAACTAAGATAAGAAAATTGGGAGATTCTAAGTGTATAATAAATTGGACTTATCAAATGCGAGCTCCAATGATGGGGCTATTGCTTATATAAAGAGAAGACTTAAAAGTTGGAAATCTCTTGTCTTAGATGGAGAATTATTACACATGAGGTGTTGTGCACACATAATTAATTTGATTGTGAATGAGGGGTTGAAAGAAATGCACGAATCCATTGCTAGTGTTCGTAATGCTGTGAGATATGTCAGATCGTCTCCTAAGAGATTGGCCAAATTTAAAGTTTGTGTGGAACAAGAGAAAATCGAATGTAAAGCGCTTGTTTGTTTAGATGTGTCAACTTGATGGAATTCGACTTATTTAATGCTTGATCATGCATTGAAATTTGAGAAGGCTTTTAAAATATTAGAAGAAGATGAGTTAGATTTTGTTGATTATTTTAGAGAAGATGATCATGGAAACAAAAGATTGGGGCCACCAACTAATTCTAATTGGAAAAATGTTGAAGTGTTTGTTCAGTTTTTGAAGGTGTTCTATGATGTCACAACAAAGATAAGTGGTTCTTTATATGTGACTTCTAATTCTTATTTTTCTGAACTTTGGGGTATTCAAGAACTTTTAATTGGTTGGACCATGGAGACGAATTCTATTTTATGTACTATGGCTTTAAATATGAAGACAAAGTATGAAAAGTATTGGGGTTCACTTGACAAAATCAATAAGTTGATATATATGGCTGTGGTGCTTGATCCTCGTTACAAATTGGATTATGTAGCCTTTTGCTTTTCAAATGTTTATGACGAGGCTATGGTTAAAGGGATGGTTGATAGCATCAAGATGTGTTTGGTTCGTCTGTATAATTTTTACATGTCAATGTCACATGATGGTATTTCTAGTTCTATTACTCAAAGTTCTAGTAGTGATCATCAACAATCAGAATGTAGTTTTACTTCTTTGAGTATGGAATCTGGTGCAAGTCCAAGTGCATCAAATTTGGCTCGGTACAAGAGAAGAAGAGAAGAAAAAAGTTCTTTAAAATTGAAAGATGATGTGGATCGATATTTATCTGACGACTGTGTGGAACTTAATGATAAATTTGATGTTTTGCACTGCAAGAAAAATCACATACGATAGCATTTCAATTCTATCGTAAGGCTCGTTTTTTGAAACGCTGTCGTAGCCCATGTTATTGAAAGTCTGAGACTTTTAATAGCGTTTTTTCCCGCTATCGAAATCGCTGTAGAAAGTCTATATCTATTGCGTTATTCTAATGTTATGGAAACCTTTCATAGCGTTAAAATACCGCTATGGTTTCTCTTTCATAGCGTTTTTTATAGCTGTAAAACAATGCTATAAAAGACATATCATAGCGTTTTTTGTCACGTTGTTGTAACGATGTTATTGAAAGTCTCTTACTTTTCATAACGTTTTTTCAACGCTATAGAAAACGCTATAAAAAATCCATTTTTTATTGCGTAATTCTAATGTTATGAAAAAGTTTCACAGCATTAGAAAAATGCTATGATTGGTCTTTAATAACATTTTTTATAACATTGAAATAATGCTATAGAAAATATAGCATAGCATTTTTATACCATTTGTTTCAAATGTTATTATATTAAAAAATCAACTTAAATTAGTTTATAATATATTTAAATACATTTTTAGAAGTAAAAACATATATATCTATCGAAGTCATTTGACTTATAATGTATAGTGTAACGCCCACAAAATTTACTTACTATAAGTGACATTACTAGACTTAATCCTATTATTCAATGAAAGACTACCAAAAATTTCGACAACATAATGACATAATTGTAGCTAACCTAAAAAGTTCAACCACCTACTAAGACAACAAATAATTTCAGAGAATTTCAAATAGAATTAGGAGTCAGATCTTGTAACAAATTCCATTTCAATAACTCGAATAATCTTATAAGTCTAACACCATGCTAACTACAAGAAGAAGATACATCCCTCAAATTAAATAACACTCAACTGAATAAAACGACTAAGTCCTTCTAACAACCACTATTTCAGTAAAAGATAAGAATGAAATTAAGACTTAAAGAGTTATTCCTCCTCAGACCTTCTCCTCAACGTCACCCAATTCATAGTAATCTCCATCACCTGCAAAATTTAGTGGTGGGTTAGTACAAACCACGATACTATAAACTTTACTTCTTTTAAGAAAAACTATCATGTCATAAACTAATCTACCACTAAAAACACAATAAATCGGGAAGAAAGTCACAAAGCTAACACTCATAGTCTCTCATTTTCCATAAAACAATAAAGCAAAACTCTTGGAGTCTTTTTCAACAAAATTTCACTTATTCTCTCCCCCCCTTGAAGTCATTTTTCGACCAAATTTTATCCATCCCATAAGTAAGAGATCACAATAAAGTCAAAAGGTGTCTCCTAAACTCTTCACCCCCTCCCTGAACCAAGCAAAACCATTGAAGTCACTTTGAAACTAGATTTCTACATGAAAATATCAATATAAATTCACAAAGCTAACTCTCCTACCCCCCATAAAAAAAAAAAAAAAAAAACCTATGAAATCTTTTTCAACCAAGTTCAAGTGCATAGATCCACCTCAATAGATCACAAAGAAAGTCACAAAGTTGACAAGAAGTACATCAAGCAGGCTAATGCTCATTTGGTGGGACATACTATGTCAAATCAGAACTGTTGAAAGTAAAAGAAATAGTTAAAACTATAAACATTAGGACTTATCTTTAAGAGGTACTTGACAAAAATGCACACCGCAGTCAGACTTATTTAGCGATATCATAATTAATGGGTTAAAACTCCTTGGTTAACGTGTGAATTAACCTATTTGAGTGATTAGCTTTCGCATAATCAATTATGAAATACACAATAATAGTATGAAAGAAAAAAAATAGCTTTCTAAACATCAAAACCACTCCCAAGCAGCCAAAGTAGCTAAGAATGAACAAATATATACAGTACCTTTCCAAGCTTTATAGCCAAACAAGATATCAAAGACTTCTCATAACCAGGATCCTTAGTAGCTTTAATATCAACATAGTTCTCAGCGATAATCATATTTTCAGCTACATCCAGCAATATGTTTCTATCTTCAAATTTGAGAGCCTGAAGAGAAACAACAAAACATTTAATATAACCAAGAGTACAAACTCACATAAATAATAAGTCAGAAAGAAGAAAAAGAAAAGCACTTAATAACACAACTTTTTATAGGAGCTACAAAAGCACCATAGCCTAAAACTTTCATTCACTATACTTATTGTGCAAAGTGGCACCTTTGGGATCAACTAAAAAACAATGATACTTTATTGTTCGAGCAACCGGGTGGAAAGTAGTTGAACTCAAACTAAGAACGATTTAAAAAGAGTTTATGAAAAGTATAAAAACTAAATTGATATTTTGTTTGCCTTATAGCACCTCAAGACTTGTAAAACACAGATGTCGAATGATATTTTCATCAAACTTTTGAGTTATCTCAGAGGAAGACTTGGAAATAATCAAGTGATGTCTTTCGAAAAACTGCAACCTAGTTTAGGGACAATGTTATATTTTAGAAGTTATAACAAATAGAGAGGTGTTAGTTGTCAAATTAATCAACTAGTCTACTAGCATTTATGATCCATCTAAAACTTTTAGTTTTATTTCACTTTGAAGGAACTAAATTTGATGAAATTGATTAAATATCCTCCTAATTTGCATAAGGAATTCCAAAAGGCTCTTCAATACACTTAGATATTCTTACCTTTCCAGAAGCAATCTTGAACCTCTTTTGTAGATAAACCTAGTACATGAAAAGTCCATTCCTAAGTTTCAATAACTAATATCTCAAACCTGATTAGCGAGGATCAAAAGCCAAACACAAGCCATTTTCTTCCAATCTCAAACTAGAAAATTCATGGCAGAATATATCTTGGTAAAGAATATATGGCAGGAACACAATAATGAAACCAGAAAGTTCATCAAAAACTAATATCTTGGTAAAGAATCTACACTATTTCTATCTTTCAAATCCAAACACAAGCCATTTTCTTCCAATCTCAAACCTGATAAGCGAGGATAAATTTTAGAATCATCAAAAGAAGAGGGCACAGATCAACAAAGAAGTTTCAAAACTAACTTGGACAACCAAAGTAAAAAGGAAAGAAAATGGCTATTTAAAAGTAAGAAACATGGATATTCTAGTAAAGAAAATGGAAGAATTTAGTTGAATAGTATCTACCAGACGTTTGGTTTAGAGACAAAGATCTGAAAAACAGAGAAGCTCTACGAAGATTACAAAACAAAGATTTTGCCATACATGATATATCAACTATCGGTCTTATATCATTCATCATTGTCCTAATACTATAATTCCATTTGAATATGCTGCAAAAGAAAAAGGAACTAGCAAAGACAAATTTAAGAAAGTATCTGCAACCCATTCATTCTTAACTTAAAACAAATTTAATCAAGATTATAACACTACAGTATGTCACAAAAAAGATAATAGAGCAAATATACCCTATAACTAGTAGAAAAAGAAGTTCAATAGAATAGTAAAAGTAAGTAATTTCATCACATTGACAAAGCAAAAGCAGCAACAGTAATAGGCTGAAAAAAAAACTAAAAATGAAAAATGTGTACCCAAAAAGGTTTATCTTCAGAAAACAAAAGGAAATAGTGTAAAGTTAAATTAAAGTCATTCTCAAGGTTAACATCCCACAATATCAAAATCACCATGGTAATTTAGCAATCATATGAAACAGAGTGGTACTAATTTGAAACACAAAAACTGAAAGGTGACTAATTCAGACTATCATTCCAAGTCAAATGTAGGAGATTCAACTTAGCAACAAGGTTGTAGTTGCAGCTTCCAAATCATGGCTACCTTGAAAAGCTATAAAAAGGGATATTTGTTGTAGTGTGTTAAAAAAAAACAAACAAGATTTGTTTTCATAAATTTTATACCTGATGGAAGCTAAAGTTCATAGCTTTCACTAGATTCTATTTGACACCAATCTATGCCAATCTATGCCAAGAGAGAGTAAACTGAACAATATCTCACCCCCTCAAAAAAAAAAAAAAAAAACTTGTGCTATGTTGCAAATGGTGAAAGAATCTTGCCATAATTTGATTACTCATTACAGCCATAAGAATCAAGTAGAATATGTTTCTCTTAGAGTTATGAAATAAAATAACAACCAAAGAAAAATGAAAACCATATAGCTAGTTAACTAAACATAAGTATAAGAGAACTCACAAAATACATAGGAAATATTTAAGAATCAAACTTTAACTTCAAACTTGCCTACCTTTCTATCCACAATTCTAAATAAAATGATTCCTTTTATTAAGGATGAATGATGCTCAATTATAGGGGAAACTTGACAAAAGCATACCTTGTTTAAAATTGGATTAACTTTGCTCTCAAGTTGATCCACTGCTTCATTGAATTCAGAGAGCAAACCAATTAACTCTGGAGTAGAACTGTAATACCAAGATTTTCACAAGCATGAGAAGTAAGAGAGCCATAGAGAACTTGAACTTCACACAGAAAGAGGCAATCCAAACCAACAACAATTACAAACTTCTACAAAACTTCAGGTCAACAAACAGACTCCGAACTTCCACAAAATAAAGTGAGTCATACCTCAGATCAAATACAATTTAAACACAACCAGAATAGATTCTTTAACTATCCATGTTCTATCAATCTCAATTTATTAAACTATGTACAACAGGAAGCAAGAAAATGATCTAAACATTCACAAAATACAATGGCCTATGAAGAAACAGTTCACACAACCATCAAATGACAGAATCGTTAAAACATACAATTGTACCTCTTTTGGCATTTTTTTCAAGTTCAGAGACCAATGCTAGCTTTGGCTGTTTTTTCAAGGCCTCTTGTGATAAGGATAGAGTCTGCTCCAGGTGATACTACCTAAAATATGTTCAAATTAGTTAGTAAAATTCTAGGTAGGGATGCATAAACATAATAATACCTTGATGCCTTCAATAGTAAGACCCTGAGCCAAAACAAATGAAATTGTGTAGTTCCATTACTTAGCCAAGTCATTGGTTTTTGCAGCATTTGGTCTGACTAGCTTCGCACCAATGTTCTCAACTAGATCCTCCAATTCAACCTAGCCGACACAAGCCATATTAAAGGCTTAATTGAAGCAAATAATAATGCAAATGACTTAAAAGCTTCAAAAAGCTTCAAAAATATGAGCAAATTATTTGCCAATTGATCTTTAGATATACAACCCTTACGTTAGCTGG
The DNA here is from genome assembly GCA_017139565.1 of Luffa aegyptiaca. Classification (NCBI taxonomy): domain Eukaryota; kingdom Viridiplantae; phylum Streptophyta; class Magnoliopsida; order Cucurbitales; family Cucurbitaceae; genus Luffa; species Luffa aegyptiaca. The sequence continues at coordinate 34,275,690 of CM029407.1, read as the reverse complement.
CAGAGTGCTAATAGAAACTATATATCATTTTCCTAAATGGAATCGATCTTCTTAGTCCAAAACTCTAGCATTAGCATTATCATATCCTGCACTATTTTTAGATAGTAAAACCAATCAAACGTGAGAAAAAGAATAACTAACATTCAATAGTAATATTAGAAGTAACAACAAACAACTCTCTCATAGTAATACTAGAAGTAACAACAGACAACTCTCTCATGGTACTTGCACAAAGATCAAGAACTATAATAGAACCCTTAAAGGTTTAAAGAATAAAGAAAAATAAGCACGAAAGTACATGGACTAAAATAATATTTGAAACTACTATATTTTTTCATATATAAAATTTTTATTTGTCTATGGTCTGCATCACACAACAATCAAAAAACCTTATTTCTTTTGCTTTGCTCTTAGGCTCTAGAAAACTATAATGCTTCAAATTTACTGAAACAATAGATAAGGCAACAAAAAACCCAGGTCAAATAACACTGCTAACAAAAAAGCCAACTTACTAATCCAACAAAAAAACCATGGCAAATAGCACTGCCACAAAAATGCCAACTTGCTGATTCATCTAATACTATACAAAGGTTACCTGGAAATAAACTATATATTATTACAGGTTTGCGTATATTGCCAAAATCAAAGCATTCATCCATTAGATCATATGCAAAATTCTAAAAGCATTAAACAAAGGTAAACATTATAAAACACCAAAAAGATTGCTACCCTCATCTATATTGTCGTCATAAGCTACTAAATGAAAGGAAAAAAAAAACATCATGATCAGTAAACACACCTCACATTACATTACAAGAGACTATTGGAATGAGGCTATCATGAGGCTTCTTGAATCTATGCATGGATAGCAAAGTAACATAAGATGGTAATATCAAGTTTGATTTAGGAATACGACCTATAATATAATGAGTTAAAATAGAGCATCAATACAACATGCTAACAACACATGAAAGCAACACCTTTGCAACTTAGGCATACAGTATATCTCTTTACCAAGGAACAACAAATTACACTTCAGATGGATTCTTCTGGCTTGTCAAAAGAAAAACTTTGGCATGCGTTCATGATGTTTCGGAAAGGGTATTCCCATTCTCAAAGTAAATGTACTCTAGTGGACATTTATTTAAGTTACCAACATATAGTTGGAATATAGTAGGGAAATGACCTGCATTATTTAGAGATGAATTAAGAAATTATTTGACCATTTTCATGTATTTGTTGACCATAAACAAAGCTCACTTCATTTTCCTAGCCAAGGACACGAACAAAAACTTATGGAACTTTAATGGTAGAAAATTGCCTAGGAGTTGATTAAATTGGGTGCAAAGACTTTAATGGTTCCTACGAATCTTCCAATTGGGTGTAATCCAAAGTGTCTCAAAATTTATGGAGCTTCCGTTCAAGACTCTAAAAATGGTTGCTTTAATAGGCTAAATTAGTTTTCTGAATACCACAACGAACAACTAAGTGGTTTGAAACAACAATCTCTAATGATTTCAAAATTTCTTCAACTAAAACACAACTTAAATTTGATAATCTGTTTTTCCAAATTAAAAATTAGAAATAAATACTTACAGCGAGATTGTGAGAGATAAAAAACTGAGGCAAGAGAGATCAAAATAGGAGTTAGCAAAAAAAAACAAGAAAAACCAATAAAACCTTGTGTTCAGAACTTCCAAGAGAGAGATTGAAATAGGAGAGAGAGAACTCACCAAGAAATTGCTACACTGCCACACTTTCTTAGTCGTTGCGCTCGCTGGCGATGGTTGAAAGGAGGACTAGCGGCGATGGCAGTGCTGGACGACGAGAGAGAATCGACGGGAGACAGAGAAACGCGACGGGAGTGCGACGACGGTTCTGGGCATTTGGTGAGAGGGAAGACGGCGATGCTGGGCGTTCGATGAGAGGGAAGAAGCGATAGGAGACAGAGAGACACAAGGGAGAATTGAGAGAGAGATGTGGGTTTTGCGAGGTTGAGCGCTGTTCTTCAGTCGAGGGAAACAGAAAGGGACGAGAGAGAAAGATGAAGAGGAACGGGAGAGAGATGTGGGTTTTGGGGAAAAGAGGGGGAAAAAGAAAAAGAGAAGAGGGAAAACAAAATGTCACGCGCGCGAGCCTTTTTCTAAATTTTTTTTTTATTTTTTTATAACCTATATTCAAAAAGGCTATATTAAAAAGCTATTAAAAGACCTTTTTCTTGTAGTGTTGGCTTGGTGGAAACTGAATGAGTCTAGATATCAAGTTTTATCAAAAATCGCTCGAGATGTTTTGGCAGTTCCCGTGTCTACTGTGGCTTCTGAATCAGCATTTAGTACTAGAGGGAGGATTCTTGATTCTTTTAGAAGTTCTTTGACACCTACAACAGTGGAGGCTTTGATTTGTACACAAAATTGGATTCGTGGTCAATCAGTATTATTAGATCTTCCTCCACAGCTTGAAGAATTGGAGACTTGTGCTAAAATTGAGAAAGATAACAACTTATTTAAAGTTTGTGTCTTGAGATCTATTGTATATTTTATATAACACTAAATTTTTGAACTTTTTCTCTTGTTTTTACCGGTACTGCAGGGTCCTCCACCACCAACGTGCATAAATAGATCTCATTGGACTCATAGATTTCATAGTAAGTAAAATATTTTCATGGTAGTTTTCCTTTATCTTTTAATTATTATTATGCATGATTCTTTGAAGTAATTAATTTTTTTTGTTTGAGTTTTCAGGATCTATCCTAATGTTCGTGATGCCAATTATCGTGGAGCTTGATGCTTTGGCTTGTTAGGCTAGTGCAATAGTGTTGTTAGAGATTTAAAATTTTAGTTGTTGTAGTAATTGTATCAACGAACTTGTATTTGTATGTTTATTTGAATGACTTTGGATTGATGAATGTATGAACTCTTAGTATTTGTTTTTTAAGATTGTTATGAGTATTAGGTATTTGAATTTTATGTTTATTTTAGTTATTAGTTGTCATATGTTGGGGATAAGATAAGCATGAATGTTCAATGAAAAATGAATTTTAAATAGTTAAAAAATAAAAAAAAAAGATACAACCCGACAACCCAACCCAACCCAACCCGAAAATAGAAGGGTTGGGTTGGGTTGGGTTGCTACCCTTGGTTGGTTCGTTCGGGTAGCCAACCCGACCAACCCGAATTTTCGGGTTGGTCCAAAAAACCCCCAACCCAACCCAACCCAACCCGTGAACACCCCTACCTTTGTTCATGTCCCAAAGTCAGCACTTAAGGGAACAACCTCTCTACTTTCCCTAAAGACGGGTAGGAGTGAATTCCATCTTGCAGGACTATGTCCCCAACTATCTACCCGGTCTTATCTCCAAAATGGTAGGCTTATTGAACGGCGTTGTTGGGCCCCTCTTACTCATGCAAATCAAAGGATAATCTCGAATAAACAGGAGTTCATAGTTAGCTTAGGATTAAGATCGAGTTACCTATGTCATCACTTGAAATAGTCAGTTTCACAGTAAACGACGTTATAAAGTGAAAATGATTTATTTCTCGGTCCGGTCTTATACAAAATCTTTTGCATAGGATGCCCCCACTCTCATGTCTCTACATGAACGACTCAGGATCACATCATTTGTACTAAAACAAAGTGGGCCGCGTCACATAGTTTTTCTAGGATAAGGTACCTAGTCTTATCCCCACACTATAAACCGTTTAGGCTATTACTTGAAATTGATCCACTTTTATGTTACTACATAAAGTTCAAGTGTTCATATCATAGCCAAGGATTCTAGTTTATTGGATTTAGGTTAATTAATGCATAAATAAAACAATCATTTGACAACTAGAAATTGAATCATTTCAATAACGTTTTATAATTAACTTTGTTACATTTACTATCTACGAGTTTTAGGACATAAATCCCAACATATCTAGCTTGCTCTTGCCCTTTTTCAAGGAGAGACAAGCCTTTCTCTTCTACTTCTTTCGAATGGATCCCATAAATCGCACACTTTTTGAAGGGATTAAAGCCCTACGCAGCGAAAGAATTACAGAAACCATACTGTATTTTCCATTTTAATCGAAAAACCAATACGGTTTGCAAAGATATTTTACAACAAGTTCTAGCAATAATCAAAGCTGTAAAACAGATTATAAATCATGCATTTTATGGATCAAAAACCCTAGATCTAATATAAAGGAAGATCCTAATGATTAAAGGTTAAAAAAACTCACTTTCGCAGAAGATCTTGACCGAAAAACGCATTTTCTTGACTTTGATCTTGAATTTACAGCAACCCTTTTAACACCCTTTTGCTGGAAAATCACTCAGGAACACCACCACGATAGTAACACTAATAATCTCACAAGATTTTGGTTGAGGGGCTTGTGGGAGCAACTTTCTCTAAGGGAATAGAGAGCAAACAATCTTTGGAATTACAATGAGAGAATAATCGAAAACTTGAGAGTTACAGAAAGAGTTTCAATCGTGAGAGAGTTAGAGCTTCAACGATAGATTAACCTCCTCCCTAAAAAACCCCTATTATCGTGTAGCGCCCCTAGGCTAGTGGTATGACCACGTTTGTCAGTGAACTTAACTGATAAGTGATTAATTAATTAATAATTAATTATATAATTAAATTAACAATTAATTTAATTATTATTTATATAAATCACATTTATATAAATAAACCCACATAACCTATAGTTTTAATGTAATTCAATTAAATCAAATTTAATTTAATTAAATTAAAACAAATGATTAATTAATTCAAAAATTAATTAATTGTATAATTAAATATCATATATTTAATTTTATCTCTCTCAAATAACCTATAGTATTAATGTGCATCCAATGCGCATTAATTTTAACCTATAGTTTTAATATGAATCCAATTCATATTTTAAACTTAACATTCGAACCCCTTCGAATATTCAATTCTCCCTTAGAAAATTACCTCAACACCCTAAGTGAGCTACTAGTCGGACCAAATGGACCTACAGATCAGAAGCTCCAACGATATGAGATTAATTGGCTAAACTCATTAACCAAGTTAATCAATGTTCGTTAACTGTGGTTTACTCCATTAAAGAACCACAGTTGCACTCTTCTCTTTGCAGATATATTTCTGTGTCGACGGATATTGACCACCAACAGCAAGTCAGCCCTTCACGTGTGTTCGTACCCCAGCTAGGTCAAATTACCGTTTTACCCCCAGGCTACCTCTTTATCTTTAAGTTCTCGTGCTCCTCTAAAGAACAACCTATTTGAGGTCCAACCAATAAACATAAGTCCCTCTCGTGACATAGAGAGGGCAGGGCCCTTTGTTCAAGACCTAGAGACACCACTTAAAGGAACACACCTCTACTTACCCTAGAGTCGGGAAGGAATGCATTCCATCTTGTGTGATTATTGATAGCGAGCATAGCTAGCTATCTTTAATTATTTAATTTAGCTAGTCTTTTATGATTTTTGGGCCATTTTATTGTGCTTTAATGTTTATTTTGTAGGAAAAGGTTGATTGGAGCTAAAATGCAATAGTGGAGTTAATCGGGTGCTCGGGACGCGAAAAGATGCAAAGGAAGGAAAAGAATAAAAAGGGAAAAAAGTCAAAATTCGGTCAAAAGGTGACTAGCGTCGAGACGCTAGCCCTTAGGCGTCTCGACGCTAGCATTCCTTATTCGGATAGGCGCGAAATCGTCGCAGCGTCGAGACGCTGCGACCTTAGCATCTCGACGCTACCGTAATTTCCTTTCCAGAACGCGCGTGTTTAGAGGCAGCGTCTCGACGCTACGGCAAAAATCTGCAATATAAGCATCCTTTCGGCTAGGTTTTTGGGGGAACGAATTTTGGGACTTCTTGGAGCCGTAAACAGAGGAAAAACAGAGCAATTCAAGGCTGAAGCAAAAGGGAAAATTCGGAAATCAACCCATTGTTCGTGGGGATCGTGATGGGGACGTTCGGTCTCGGCCTACAACGAGTTTAATTCTTCTTTCCCTCACTTTAGTTAGATTTTTATGGCTTTTACATGTTTAGTTGAGCTTGTAATTTTGATCATGAGTAGCTAGACTTGTAAGCTTAGGGATTGATGTAGTTGATTGTGTTTATGGATTGATTTATGGTTTAAGTTGTGCAATGTTATTATGTTTGTAATCTTGATTTAATGCTTTCAATTAATTGGCCATTAGTTGGATGATTTAAGTTTCGAATCTAGCTCGGGAGAGGGGATTTGATTTAGACTTACTCAAGATTGCATGACTAAAGTTTAGTTTCTAATTCGTGACGGTTTTAGATTAACTTTAGAATTGGTTAAAAGATCTCATTGCCTTGCATGATTAATAAACTTAGACAGGGATATCAAGTTGGTTAATTTGCATGAGAATCAATTATACTCGGGAGAGGTAGTTGTGATTAAAGGGTCTTTGGCTCATAATTTCATTGTGCATAATAACTTATTCCTTAAAGTCAATCCTAAACTAAATCGGCGAAATCAATTCCCTAAGTAGTTTTCCCAATTGAAATTCCACACTTTTTACTTGCTTTGATTTGGTTTTCTTATCATTCATTCATCACTTTTTGATCCCTAAATAAAATTGGGCAAGATAATTCACAATACTTGATTTGCTTAAAAATCCAATCCAGAGGACGACACTCGTTTATACGAACTCTTTATTATTACTTGACCCGTGCGCTTGCGGTAGGAAAAGCCAACACATCAAGTTTTTGGCGCCGTTGCCGGGGATTGGCACATTTAGCTAGATTGATATTGTGAAAAAATTGTTTGATCTTAATTTAGGGTGTATTTTTACTTTTTTAGGTTGTTTGCATTTTTTTTCCTTATTTGTTTTTCTTTCCAAATTTGCTATCTAGTTTTAGTTTTTCTTTTAGTTGTGTAATCTTTTCCTTATTTGTTTCTTGTTATTCCTTTTTAGATTAGTTTTTCCTTATTTGTTAGTTTCATTATTTGTGTTTTGCCATATTTATTTTTGCATTCAATTTTAGGTTATTTTCTTTCTTTTTCTAGATTATATTTTCCATATTTAAATTAGATATTTTTTTCCATATTAGGTTTTTTTGTTTGAGTCTTTGTCATTTGTTCTTGTTGGGTTATTGTTTGATTGAAAGCCTAATTATCATTGTTGCTTTAATTGATGTGAATGGCTTTTGATTCAACACGATATTTCAATTTTTCATCTTCAAGTTATACCCCTTTAAATGAAAATTCTTCCTTGGAAAGCATAGTTCAAAATTATATTGAGGAGTCTAGAGCGAGGAGTCTAAAAATTGATGAAATCATAAGAGGACTTCAAGCTCCACAGGAAGTTAGTGAGGTGGGATCCACTTCCATAAGTTGTCTAGTGAGTCATGTGGTAGATGATTCATTGGCACTCATTCATGAGCGTAGTTCTTTCGATCTTGATGAGGAATGAGCAGTTAGGGGTGAGTTGCATGAATAATGGGGACGAATTGGAGAGTTGGAGCACCTTTCAAGAACATGGTTGTGAGGAGAAAAAAGAAAATGAGCTTGTAGTGTTAGAGAAAGTTCAGGAGGTAGAGTTTGAGGTTGAAAAACCTTCGTCGGTTTTATCTTCTCCATCCTTTGTAGATTTTGATTGTTCTTTTTTCTATTCTCACGAGTCAGTTTTAGAGTCAGAGTCTCTTTATTTTGATATTTCTCCTTTTATGCTTCTTTTATCCAAAAATACCAAAAATAATTCTGTTTCAGGGGCCCATGAGAAGCTAGTAAGTTTACTAGCGATCGTTGGTTATATTGATTCAAGGAAGAAAGGCCCAAAGAAATACGAGAATTTTTATGTGCCTTGACAGACTGGACAAACACGTCGAGCTAATGACGTTAAACAAGCGCTTATGGGAGGCAACCCAAGTAAGTTTAGTGTGTTTTCTTCTTTGTTTTTAATTTATTGTTTGTTTTTGTTTTGTAGGTCTTGTTTTCTTTCTCTCCTTTGCTTTCAAGCTTTCAAGATTCCAAGCTTTCAGTCAAGAAGTCATCATTATTCCAGGCCAGTATTGTTCACTCCTTTCATTCTTTTATTGTTCCCATGCTTGTTTATGCCTTATTTTCTTTATACATTGAGGACAATGCATGTTTTAAGTTTGGGGGTGGATTAGCATGTTTGTGGAGCCCTTGAGCATCTGAGTTCGGGCTATAGTTTTGAGCTTTCTTTGAATTATGCATATGGTTGTTTTCTGGATGCTACTTTTGCATGATTGTGATGTCCTAGGATAGGCTTTCTTGTCAATTTTCAAGCTTGTGATGAGTTGTAAGCATAAGTACCCAAAAAGGGAGACTTTTTAAACTTTTTCTAGGAGATGGCTTGCATGAGTAGAGTATTTGTCTTGGCTAGATTTGGAATTGAATGCTTAGGAGCGAATTATTGGGTTCATATGCTTGTTGTCACCTCGATAGGTGTAGGGTAGAGCTAAAAAGTTAATGCTTTGCAAATTAGCATGTTTGATCTTGCTTAGGAGGAAAGAAAAGAATATATGCTATTTATGCTCATAAAGAAAAATCATTCTTGTTGTTACTGTTGAAAAAAAATTATTATGCCATGGCCTGTGCACAGTTTGCAATGTTTAATAAAGTTTAGGCAAAAAGAGCTACCCCTGTTGTGATCAGTTAGGCCAACCAGAGAAAACTCAGGTTAAGGGTCCCTGCAATGGGTGTGTGAAAGCTAGTGCCACATATACATGCTTAATTCAATTGTTAATTATAAGCACCTAAGTTTGGAGGAAAACAATCTAATTTGTTCCATTAACTCATTAGTGAAGCCTTAGTGCCAGTGTAGAGGGAAGATGAGCTGAGAGTTTAATAATCCAATCCCGAGCTAGTAGAGTCTGATCTTGTTGAGTTAGATCTCGCTTGTGCAAGTTAATTTTGGAAAAATTTTAATTTGTCTCCCTCATTGGTCCTTATGTGCATGTCTCTTGCTTGCTTGGTTATTGACTTTTGAGCCTTGAGGATTGAGTTATAATTGTTGCATCCATTTTTCTACTGTATGTTTGATTTGTAGTTTGCTCGAGGACTAGCAAAAGCTTAAGTTTGGGGGTATTTGATAGCGAGCATAGCTAGCTATCTTTAATTATTTAATTTAGCTAGTCTTTTATGATTTTTGGGCCATTTTATTGTGCTTTAATGTTTATTTTGTAGGAAAAGGTTGATTGGAGCTAAAATGCAATAGTGGAGTTAATCGGGTGCTCGGGACGCGAAAAGATGCAAAGGAAGGAAAAGAACAAAAAGGGAAAAAAGTCAAAATTCGGTCAAAAGGTGACTAGCGTCTCGACGCTAGCCCTTAGGCGTCTCGACGCTAGCATTCCTTATTCGGATAGGCGCGAAATCGTCGCAGCGTCGAGACGCTGCGACCTTAGCGTCTCGACGCTACCGTAATTTCCTTTCCAGAACGCGCGTGTTTAGAGGCAGCGTCGAGACGCTGTCTTGACAGCGTCTCGATGCTACGGCAAAAATCTGCAATATAAGCATCCTTTCGGCTAGGTTTTTGGGGGAACGAATTTTGGGACTTCTTGGAGCCGTAAACAGAGGAAAAACAGAGCAATTCAAGGCTGAAGCAAAAGGGAAAATTCGGAAATCAACCCATTGTTCGTGGGGATCGTGACGGGGACGTTCGGTCTCGGCCTACAACGAGTTTAATTCTTCTTTCCCTCACTTTAGTTAGATTTTTATGGCTTTTACATGTTTAGTTGAGCTTGTAATTTTGATCATGAGTAGCTAGACTTGTAAGCTTAGGGATTGATGTAGTTGATTGTGTTTATGGATTGATTTATGGTTTAAGTTGTGCAATGTTATTATGTTTGTAATCTTGATTTAATGCTTTCAATTAATTGGCCATTAGTTGGATGATTTAAGTTTCGAATCTAGCTCGGGAGAGGGGATTTGATTTAGACTTACTCAAGATTGCATGACTAAAGTTTAGTTTCTAATTCGTGACGGTTTTAGATTAACTTTAGAATTGGTTAAAAGATCTCATTGCCTTGCATGATTAATAAACTTAGACAGGGATATCAAGTTGGTTAATTTGCATGAGAATCAATTATACTCGGGAGAGGTAGTTGTGATTAAAGGGTCTTTGGCTCATAATTTCATTGTGCATAATAACTTATTCCTTAAAATCAATCCTAAACTAAATCGGCGAAATCAATTCCCTAAGTAGTTTTCCCAATTGAAATTCCACACTTTTTACTTGCTTTGATTTGGTTTTCTTATCATTCATTCATCACTTTTTGATCCCTAAATAAAATTGGGCAAGATAATTCACAATACTTGATTTGCTTAAAAATCCAATCCAGAGGATGACACTCGTTTATACGAACTCTTTATTATTACTTTACCCGTGCGCTTGCGGTAGGAAAAGTCCACATCAATTATGTTCCCAACTCCCCACTCGGTCTTGTCCCCAAAATGGTAGGCTTATTGAGTCGGCGTGCAGGATTGAGACCAAGTTGCCTAGGTCATCCTATTGAAATAGAAACCTAGCTAGCTTACGGTGTTACAGGTAGTGGTTAACTATTTCACGGTTCGGTCTTATGCAAACTCATTGCATAGGATACCCACACTCGCATGTCCACTACAAGAACACGTTGGATCATTACGTTTGTACCATAATACAAAGCGGGTCGTATCCATAGTGTCACCAAGATAAGGTACCCAACCTTATCCCTATACTATAGACCCTTTAGGTTGTATCTTGAACATTGATCCCCGTATGTCCCTACATACTAGTTCAAGTCTCATACTAACAGCCTAGGATGTTTGGTTTATTGGATTAGGGTTAATAAGACAAGATTGCTCAATACTAACACAGATAAATGAATAACGCATCATTTTATTAATGTTTGGTCAAAAGTTACATTTATTATCTATGAGTTTTAGGGCATAAAACCCAACAAACTCCCACTTGAACTAAAACTCAAGATAATGGGAAAGTATATACAAAATAATCCAAAGCTGGAAATGGTAAATGTATACTGTAAATTACATAAAAGGTAAATAAACAAATACAATAAACTAGGGCATCCTTACACCCATTACACATCTCCCACTTGCCCTAGATTATACAATATACATGTCTCGAAGACCTAGACTTTCTAGATGACCCTCAAACACTTTAGCTGAGAGGGCCTTTGTAAAAGGATAAAAAATGTTGTTCTCTGAAGCGATCTTGGTAACGACCACATTTCCTCGTTGCACAATCTCCCGAATCAGGTGACACTTCCTCTCGATGTGTTTTCCTCGTTTGTGGCTGCGAGGTTCCTTAGAATTGGCTATAGCCCCACTGTTGTCACAATATAATGTTATGGGAAAGTTCATATTTGGAATAACTTCCGAATCAGTCAAGAACTTCCTTAGCCAAACTGCTTCCTTAGTTGCTTCACAAGCAGCTACATACTCAGCCTCTATGGTTGAGTCCACTATGCATCCTTGTTTGATGCTTCTCCAAACTACAACTCCCCCGTTAAGGGTGAACACTGGCCCTGATGTGGATTTCCTAGAATCCTTGTCAAACTAGAAGTCAGAGTCGGTGTATCTAGTGAGAACTCACTATTTAGCCCCAAACACCAGCATGTAGTCCCTCGTTCTCCTAAGATACTTGAGGATTCCTTTAACGGCGGTCCAGTGGTCTAACCCTGGATTTGACTGATATCTGCTGACTATCCCTACAGCATAACAGATGTCAGGCCTCGTGTAGAGCATTGCATACATTAAGCTGCCCACAACTGAGGCGTAGGGAATCCGTCTCATATCCTCAATTTCTTGAGGTGTCTTAGGACACTGTTCCTTAGACAAGTGAACCCCATGCCTGAAAGGCAATAAGCCCTTCTTGAAGCTCTGCATCGAATACCGAGACAACATTTTGTTGATATACGTTGCTTGAGACAGGGCTAGCGTTTTATTCTTTCGATCCCGAATAATCTGGATTCCAAGAACATATTGGGCATATCCTAAATCTTTCATTTGGAATTGGGTCGCTAGCCAATCTTTTACGTCAGACAGATATCCTACATCGTTCCCAATGAGTAGGATGTGATCAACATAAAGCACTAGGAAAACTACTTTGTTTTTGTTGGTTTTCTTGTATACATAAGGCTCATCAACATTTTGGTCAAAGCTAAAAGATTTGATAGCAGTATCAAATTTAATATTCCAAGATCTGGATGCCTGTTTCAATCCATAAATGGATCGATTCAGTTTACAAACTTTTTGCTCCTGACCTTGGGTTATGAACCCTTCGGGCTGAGACATGAAGATATTCTCTTCAAGATTACCATTTAAAAAGGCAGTCTTGATATCCATTTGCCATATCTCATAGTCATAATATGTGCCTTGATAAAAGAAATCTTATTGACTTTAACATAGCAACAAGAGAAAAGGTTTCCTCATAGTTGTTGCCATCTAGAGTGGGGTAAAAATATGGTAAAAATAAGCTCTAGAATACTGTGCAAGTATACACAATCCGCAGCAAGTGATAAGTAATTTATCGTATCCACGAGGTTTTGAATAGCTCTCACTTTACCTATTTTATGTAACTTTTTATGGTCTCAAGATTGTTAAAATGATTGATTTTGATAAAATGCTGAAGCAAAAGAAATGACAGAACAGAAAGTAAACAGATAAAGCAGACAGATTGGAAACAGGCATTGGTCAGGATTTCAGTAATTGTTTTAAAAGATGCTCTAGCAATATAATTGATTAGGCAATTCTCTTACAGTCTTATCAGTAGGATCCTCCAGGAGCTCTGGATTTTTTGGAATGTGTTTCAACTCCAATGACGTGCTACCGATCAAGCACTAGGCAACTGGTTATCCCTAACTCAGTCACTGACGTCCACCAACACATAATGATCTAGTGTGATTAAATGCCACACACCTCTCAAATCATCCTTGAAACTAAGAGGTGATATTCATACCGGCTGGCCAGGTGGGCACAAAATAGAAATAAACACAACAAATAATCAAGATGCTCAAATCAACATATTATTGCATAGAGAATGAAGCACGACAATTACATAATTCCTAACCAACACCTAAGCAAAATTAGTTCATGAAGTTCACAATAACTACAAGAAAAAATTAATTCCCTTGATTAGATTTGTAGTTGATGGTATTCTTGAAGTCTCCAATCTTTCCTCCTCTATTCGGCTCCCAAAGATGGAAAGTAAGCCTCCACGAATGGAATAGGACTTTCCTTTCTCGAAATTGGAATGTTTTCGACTTGAGACGACACCTTCCCTTTATAGAGTGGAGTCAAGCCCTAATTAGGTCAAACTTTACACGTGGAGGACTCTCCAAGCTTTCTAGATCCGAGATTAATTTAGCAACCGCCACCTCATTAAATGGATTACGTGCGGCTTACGTGGCAGTTTTGCTCCCTGCTTTGCTGGATCACAGATTTTGTTCCCTCAAGTCTCTAAGCAATATTATATTATGCACAAAATAACTTCCAAAGCATCCATTCTTCCAAATGGGTTAAAACATATAATATTCATCTAAAAGTAACCCTATTTAACACAAATGACACACAAAAAAACTATAGAAATAAGGCCTAAATAACTCCCTTTTGGAGAGTTATCATACCCCCAAACTTGAACTATTGCGCGTCCCGAGCAATACTAACTAACCTTCCCTTGAGAATTCAAAACATTAGACATAGCATAACTCAATCAAAACAGATATTCCAACACTACCTTCAACCTTTACCTGAGCATTCTGCAAAATCAAGCTCTGCTGCAGCAAAATAATTCTTTCAGCATGGACAAATAATCACCACCTTAATCTCAATCCTAAGAACTTGCCACAGCCTAGCTCTATTATCAGACATATTTAAACACATTTTAAGGGGTTTATGTTTTTGTTCTTCAGACTTAAAGCAACCCTACAGTCATAAGCTCTTAAGCATGAGATGACCAACTTTATGGTGCAGTATACTCTTGCCTCAAGCTTATCACCAACTAGGCTAAATACTCATTGCTAAGCTAAAAAATCGTTAGTTATTCTATCCCTTGCTTCTCAGAATGACGATATTTTATGATGAAGCTCACCTAAGCCCTGGGAGACAGAAAAACTGCTAGATTATCATTCATCCTTCAAAACTTTTGCTCTATAAATTTTCTCAGCAAAATTTTCCACAATATTTTTTTTTCAGCAAATAATTTTTTATCATTCATTTTTTAATATCTCCTAGGTCATCTTTTGGCACAAAGACAAACTGTGGGTGTCACAAATGTCCCTGGTTACTCAACAACCTAGAAAAATAATTATGAAGGAGAGGAATGCTCGAGCAAAACAAGCGGAGTAGCTAAAAGTCCCCTAAACTTAAATTATTCATTGTCCCCAATGAATTAATAACACGATATATTTTACTCCCAAACTTAATTTTTTTCTGTCTGAATTTTAAACTAAGCATGGGACTAGGATTAAGCTTAAGGTGGATCAAATAAGTCAACACTACCTTAGAATCTTCTTGCTGCAACGATGACCAGGCTAGAAGAAATGCTCAAGCAAAAGGGTTTTGGAGATTAGAACACCTTGATCTAATTAAGCTAACCAGTCCAAGCTTCAAAAATTCAGAAGAAAATAGTTAAGTTAGGAATGCTCAGAGTGCTATAGAACAGAAAAAACTTTGGAAATTTTATTAAAACAGAAAAATATTTACATCAAGCAGATAATTTTAATAGGCTAGAAACAAAAAATAAAAACAAGCAGAAACAAAAATATCAAAATAAACTGGGATCAGGAATACGTGAGCAACAAAAAAAATCAAACAAGAATTATGCTCGCCCAACTTTTCTTCTTCATCAATCCTCCTGACCCGTTCATCTTCCTCCCCTTCCTCTCTTTCTACTAGCGGCGTCGGAATCCAGGGATTAAACAAATCATCGGGGAAAACAGGGAAAGCCTAGTATTGTTTTGAAAAATTGGATTGCAGGGCCTTCCTTAGGGTGGCATCCCTCCTCTTAGCATAGGTCCAGTAGGTCTGAGCTTGCCTCTCAGCATACTCCTGCCTACTGGTCGAAAGTGCTAGTTGCTCTAAAATTTGGTGGATGCTGCACACTAGCTAACCTTGGCGTGCCTCCTACGTGCGCTGAAGCCGAGCCAAATTAGGTGTATCTATAATCTCCTTATCAAGTAGAATTAGGGATGTCCATAAGAACCGACAAAACCGACTGAAACCAACCGAACCGACGTCGGTCGGTCGGTTTAGAGAATGAGTCGGTCGGAGAAAAAAATTTGAAATTCCCCCGACCGACCGACGGAATATATACTAACATGCTGGATATTTTTTCATTTTGAATCTTTCCCTCCAATCCTCATTAATGCCATTAATGCTGATTGATGGCATTTATGAGAGGCACATGGTTTTCTTAAAACCACCGTTTTAACATAAAGAAATATTTTTTTTCATCTATTCTCTTTCTTTCCTTTCCTATGCATTCAATTTCACGTTTTTCAATACTGACTTGTGACTTCTCCTCTCCCCTCTTCTCTTCTCTCTCTACTCTATCTTCCTCATTCTTTCTCTTCTCTCCTCTACCACCACGGTGAGTTCCATTTTTTTCTTTCTTCTTTTTCGTTTCTTCTCAATTTCTTCTCCATTTCTTATCTCTTCTCCTTTTTTCTTTCATTTCTTCTCTCTTCTCCTTTTTTCTTTCTTTTCTTCTCCTTTTTTTAGTCCGCCGGAATAAAAAAAAAAGGATCGTCGTCGTGTTTCTTTTTTTTTTCCTTTTCTCCTCATTTTCTCCCTTTTGTTTTAATTTCGTTCGCCAGAGAGAAACCGACAAGAACCGACCGACCGACCGCATATTTCGTCGGTCGACACCTCCAGCCTCTAAAAATCGATAAAAACTGACCAATGAAAAATTGACTTGTCGGTTGTCGGTGTCGGTTTTTTACATTTTAGTAAAAAACCGACACCGACCGACCGACGAACACCCCTAAGTTGAATAACATCCTTCGGACTTGTGGGCACTCCTGCCCTACTACACAACATGGTAATCGTGTTTGGGAAGAACAGTTTTCCCACCGTCTTACGCCAGTAACTGTAAATTTCATTAGAAATTATCTTACCAACATTTATACTCAAGGATCTCATAATGGCAAACACCAGAAGCACTCTATCTCGGGATACTTGTTGGGATTGGTGCCCTAAAACTCGTAGATAGTGAATGTTAAACAAAATTGTGATAGCGAGCATAGCTAGCTATGTTTCCCAAATTAATTAAGCTAGTCTTTTATATTTAATTGGCCAAAATTATGCATTTTTATGTTCGTTTTGTAGGAATCATGTTTCAAAGTTAAATCGAGAAATTGGAGCTAAATACGTGTTCGAGACACGAAAATTGGCTAAAGAACGGAAAAGATTCAACCAAGAAGAAGTCAAAAGAGAGCCATCCGCAGGCCAGCGTCGGGACGCTGCTCTTGGAGCGTCTCGACGCTGCCTTTCCTTTTCTGAATTAGGCGGCAACAGAGACAGTGTCTCGACGCTGTCTCCTTAGCGTCTCGACGCTATGTACCCAACGTCGCGACGCTATCCGCAGATTTTCTATAAATTCCTCTTTTCAGCTACGGATTTGGGGAGCCCAATTGCTTAGATTTTAGCTCTAATTTCGACTAGAGACCTTTGGTGGGAGCTAAAGCAAGGCCAAGGAGCGGGAATCAAGCGAGAAGACGTGGAGATCGTGACAGGGACGTGTCGGTTTCGACAAATTCGAGTTTTCCTTTCTCTTTCCCTTACCTCTTGTAGTTTTTATGGCTTTTCTTTCAATTAGTGTTTGTAGTTTAAAGACTATGAATTGCTAGTTGTTTGTCTTAGGGATTGATGTAGTTGTTTTAGTTTGTTGGATTGATTTGTGGTATGAATATGCATTTATTTTACCTATGCAATTATGGTTAAATGCTTTCAATTACTTGATCACTAGTTGAATGATTTGAGTGTTGAATCTTGCTCGGGAGAGGGGATTTGGCCTAAGACTTACTTTATTTAATTGCATGACTAAAGTAGAAATTCTAAGTTTGTGACGGGATTTGGGATAACTTTAGAAGTTGCTTGAAGAACTAAACTCAAAGCCTTGCATGTTAATGAACTTAGATAGGGATATCAAGTTGGTTGCATGCATGAGAATCAATTATGCTCGGGAGAGATAGTTGTGATAAAAGGTTCCTAGATTTGGTAGAATAATTGCATGCTAAATTCATCCCATTAATTAATCCTCAATTTTAATCAATGAAATCAATTCCCTAAGAATCTTTCCATTTGAGTCTCCACTTTTATTTTATGCTTTTTGTCTTTAGATTTATCTTTGTCATTGAGTTTTGCTCCCTAAATAAAATTGAACAAAAGTATTCGCGATACTTAATTTGCTAGAAAACCAATCCAGAGGACGACACTCGTTTAATCACGAAAACACTATATTATTACTTGACCCGTACACTTGCGGTAAGCAAATTGCGCATCAAATTGTATACTTGTTCGATAAAGTCGTTATCGAGATTAATTCAGTAAAATCATTACTGAATAAGTAAATTATACATTAGATAACCCAAATCCATTAAACTAAGATCCATAGCTATAAAATGAACACTTGAGCTTTATGTAGAGACATAAAAGTGGATCAAGCTCGAGTAATAGCCAAAACGATCTATAGTATAGGGATAGGGCTGGGTACCTTATTCTGGGGACATTATGAGACGCGACCCACTTTATAGATAGTATAGACGATGTGATCCTAAATCGTCCATGTAGAGACATGCGAGTGGGGGCATCCTATGCAATGAGTTTGCATAAGACCAAGACCGAGAAATAAGTCGCTCTCGCTTTATAACACCGTTTACTGACGAGACTGACTATTTCATGTGATGACCTAGGTAACTCGATCTTAATCCTGAGCTAACTATGAACTCATGTTTATTCGGGCTTATCCATAGATATGCATAGGTGAGAGTGGCTCAGTATCACCGACTCAATAAGCCTCCCATTTCAGGGATAGGAACGGGTAGATAGCTGGGGACATAGTCGTGCGAGAAGGAATTCACTCCTACCCAAATTAGGGAGAGTAGAGAGGTTGTTCCCTTAAGTGCTTACTCCGGGGCTTGAACAAAGGGATCTCGCCCTCTCATTGGCCCGAGAGGGACTTGGTTTATTGGTTGGACCATAAACCAATTGTTCATTAGAGGATGAGTGGGACTGAAGGAACTAGAAGTACTATAGGGGTAAAACGGTTATTTAACCTAGCTATAGCTACGAACAACCTGTGAAGGATCGACTTACTAATATATCTATAGTGAGGGGAGTGCAACTACCGGGTATAGTGGAGTGTCCCAATAGTTAACGAATGTTGGTTAAGCTCGGTTAATGAGATTAGTCGATTAGCCTCTAATCGTTGGAGCCCATGATCTATAGGTCCATTAGGTTCCCCTACTAGCTCATATCAGAATAAAGCCTAGAACAATAAGATAGGATTCTTTGAATTGTTAAAAATCGGGAAAAAGGTCATTTTCATAAATTGTGTTTGACACAATATTTAATTATGAATTAAATTGGAAAATGAGAGATTATGTATTTAAAAGTGTTTTAAATACTATATATGAATTAAGAATCATATATAATTAGATTGCACAAGGTGTCAATGATTAATTGGATTAATCATAACAAATTAATTGGAAATGTTTCTAATTAATTGCCATGAAATCAATTTCAATTTGGAATTGGAATTTGAATTAGAATGCAAGCAAAATCTGATTGAGAATCAAACTTGGTGGATTTAGATGGATTTCCACTCTTGCATGTTGATACAAAGTGGAATACAACACATCCATGCACTTGTTGCATGTGTTGTGACTTCAACACCTAGAATCCACTCTGGCTTTCATTACCACCATGTGTCTTGCATCTTGAGGGATTTCCTTGCATGGAATATCTCTATAAGTAGATGCAAAATAAGATTAAGAGTTAGGAGAGCCATTTCCATATTGTTATGCTGCTGGATTTTGGTCTCAAACTTACTCATCTCCATATATCTCTCTAGTGTTTGAACCTTCAAGCATTCCCTTCCCATTCCCTATCTCTATAGACTCCCACAAGTCGTTCTTGGCCCGGAGAATAGTAGGGAAGACACTAGAGGTGGTCCACACACCGTTCGTGATCAAAGGAATCAAAGGGAGTTTTTGAATCGGTCTCCAAAAAGGTTGGTACAAATTATGCTCTCTGTTTACGGTATTTGGACAACATGTTTTCATTTTCTAAAATTGATGTAGTTAAGTGCCTCCGATCCTAAAATTGCTTCCTCTTGTGTTATATGAACACCTTCAATTTCTTCAATCCCTTTCTCTTCCTTTGCGAACTTATTCCCTTCTAGTGGCTCTCCTTTTAATGTTTCCTGCAGAACAAATACAGAGAGTTTGTCAACTTCTTCAATCATAGAACATCTCTCAAGGTACCTTGGATACTGCATTGTCTTCATCACATTAAACGTGACTTTTTGATCATTGACCCTCATGGTCAATTCTCCTTTCTGCACATCTATTAAAGTTCTGCCAGTGGCTAGGAACGGTCATCCTAAGATGATTGGCACGTCTTTGTCAGCTTCACAATCTAAAATGATAAAATCTACACGGAAAACAAACTTATCAACTTTAACCAATACGTCTTCAATCTTTTCAATGGGATGTGTAACCGATCGGTCTGCCAACTGTAAGGTTACAGTCGTAGGTCGTGCTTCACCTATCCCCAACTGTTTAAAAACCGAATATGGCATTAACTTGATGCTTGCTCCTAAGTCGCACAGAGCTCTGCCTACATCCCTGCCCCCGATAGAGCATGGAATAGTAAAGCTTTCTGGATCTTTAAGCTTGGGAGGGATCTCGTTCTTTACCAGTGCACTGGAACATTCCGTGAGTGCAACTGTTTCGTATTCTCCCAACCTTCTCTTTCTTGACAGAATATCTTTCAAGAACTTCACATATGTAGGCATTTGTTCAAGTGCCTCCACTAATGGTATGTTGATGTGCAACTGCTTCAATACATCTAAAAACTTTTTGAACTGTACATCTTGTGAGGCATGTTTGAATCTCTGAGGGTATGGAGGAGGTGGTCTGTAATCTGGATCTATCACAAATTTTTGGGGTTTTGTGGTCGCTTTTGCGGTCACATTTCCCTATTTTTTCTCGAACTTTGATTTTTCTTCTTTTTCTACCAAGGCTTCAGGCTCCTTGGTCTTTTTTTACTTTATCTTCTCTATTCTCTGAAATATCTGAGGTAATTTCTAACTTCTTTTCACAAATCTTTTCTCGAGCGTCAACTGGGATCTTTGCTTCTTGACTTATTGGATACTTTGGGCCATCATATTCTAATCCACTTCTTAGGGTCACTGTCTTGCATTGTTCCTTGCCTTCTATGTGAGAGATCTCAGTTTTGCTAGGTGATAACTACCCAAAAGGTAGTTATTTAGGCCTCATTTATATAGGGATTTGTGTATCTTTTGTGCTTAATAGGGTTGGTTGTAGATAGATATTACATGTTTTAACCCATTTGGAAGAATCGAAACTTTGGAAATCATTTTGTGCAGATTATGCTGCTGGGCAACTTGAGGGAGCAAATTCTGTGCTGCAGCAAAACTGGAAGCAGAACTGCCACATCACAGCTCGTTAGCCAACTTCATGAACCGACTTCTGTTGAGTTATTTTCGGGATAAAGGAGCAAGGAGAGCCCTACACGTGTCCAAGTTGACCTAATTCAAGCCTCCTATCCTTCTATAAAAGGAAGTAGTCGCCCAAGTCAAATTCATTCCAACTTTCCTTGGAAGCCGAGTAGTATAGAGAGATTGGAGATTACCAAGAACACCATCGTTCGCAAGCTGGTTGAGGAGATTATTATTTTCTTTATTATCTTGTGACTATGGACATGCCTACTCAGATTGTAATTCATGTTCGCATGCTTATTATGAACTAAGTAGCTTTAGGCGTTGGTTAGGGAGCATGTAATTGCTGTGCTTCATCTCTAATAATATTCATTGGTTATTGCATCTTGGTTAATTGTTGTGCCTATTTACATTTTATGCCCGCCTGGCCAGCTGGTGTGAATACCTCTCTCTAGTTTCAGGGATGATTTAGAGAGTGTGTGGCAATTATCCACACTACGATCATTGTGTATTGGTGAACGCCAGTAACTGAGCTAGGGATAGCCAGTTGCCTAGTGCTTGATCGGTCGTACTTCATTGGGGTTGAAACACATTCCAAAAGATCCGGAGTTCCGGGAGGAATCTGCTAATAATACTGCGAGAGTTTGCATGATCAATAATATTGCTAGAGCATCTTTTAAAACAATTACTAAGCTTAACCAACGTCTGTCTTTAATCTGTCTATCTATTTGTTTATTCTTTGTTCTGTCATTTACTTTGCTTCAGCATAATTCTTATAAAACCAAATCATTGTTACCATTTTTGAAACCATTAGAAAGTTACACAAAGTAGATAAAGTGGAAACTAATTCAGACCCTGGATTGATAATATTACTTGCTGCAGACTGTGTATACTTGCACAGGAATTCTAGAGTCTTTTTAGATCATAATTTTACTCACTCTAGGAACCCAACAAGTTTTTGGCGCCGTTGTCAGGGACTTGAATAAGTTTTTATCTGATTTGTTTTGTGTATGTGTTTTAGTGGTTTGGTGCTAGAACTTTTTGATTGTTTCTTTTGTTTTTGCAGGTGTGAGTTTGGTGCATGAGCGATCCGCCTGGGGTGAGGTTCGAGCTTGATCCAGAAATCGAGAGAACATTCAGGATAAGAAGGAGAGAGCAGCGCAGAAACCAGATGGAGAACGTGCCGCGTCTTCCGCAGGGTCCTGAAGATCCAGTGAACAACCCCCAGCAAAATTTGTTGCTGCAGCAAAACCCATCGCCGGAGCAAAATGAGCAGCAAAATAATCAGGCTGAGAATCCTATCTTGATAGCGAACGATAGGACCAGAGCCATTCGAGCGTATGCCGTCCCAATTTTTAATGAGTTGAATCTAGGGATTGCACGTCCCCAAATCCAAGCAGCAAATTTTGAAATAAAACCGATAATGTTTCAGATGTTGCAAACCGTGGGGCAATTCCATGGTTTGTCATCTGAAGATCCTCATTTACATCTTAAGTCTTTTCTAGGAGTTAGTGATTCTTTTGTAATTCAAGGAGTGCCTAGAGATGCCCTTAGATTAACTTTGTTCCCGTATTCTCTTAGAGATGGAGCGAAGGCATGGTTAAACTCTTTTGCTCCAGGATCAATTAGGACATGGGATGAGTTAGCTGAAAATTTTTTGAGTAAATATTTCCCACCTAATAGAAATGCTAAATTAAGGAGTTAAATAGTAGGGTTTAGGCAACTTGAGGATGAGACTTTTAGTGAGGCGTGAGAAAGGTTTAAGGAGCTTTTGCGAAAGTGTCCCCACCATGGTTTACCTCATTGTATTCAAATGGAAACATTTTACAATGGATTAAATGGAGTAACCCAGGGTATGGTTGATGCTTCGGCTGGAGGGGCCCTTTTGGCAAAAACTTTTGATGAAGCCTATGAAATTTTAGAAAGAATATCGATTAATAGTTGTCAGTGGTCGGATGTTAGAGGCACAAATAAAAAGGTTAAGAGTGTATTAGAGGTTGATGGTGTATCCACCATTAGGGCTGATCTTGCAATGATTGCTAAAGCTCTTAAGAATAGGACAGTGATTAGTCATCAGCAGCCACCAGCTATGGAGCCTGCTGCAATGTTGAACCAAGTCGCAGAGGAAGCATGTGTCTATTGTGGTGAAGATCACAACTACGAGTTTTGCCCCAGCAATCCAGCTTCTGTATTTTTTGTAGGTAATCAGAGGAATAACCCTTACTCTAACTTTTATAATCCAGGTTGGCGCAACCACCCCAACTTCTCATGGGGAGGACAAGGAAGCAATATGCAAACGCAACAAAAGGTGAACCAGCTAGGATTTGCTAAAGCGCAGGTAATGCCCCAGCAAAATAAGCAGGCTTTGCCCCAGCAAAATTCAAGAAGTTCTTTCGAGGCAATGATGAAAGAATTTATGGCTCGTACAGATGCCGCAATTCAAAGTAATCAAGCTTCGATGAGAGCCCTGGAATTGCAAGTGGGTCAGCTAGCTAATGAGCTGAAGGCAAGGCCTCAAGGGAAACTTCCCTCGGATACTGAACACCCTCGAAGGGAAGGTAAGGAGCAGGTAAAAACGGTAACTCTTAGGAGTGGTAACCCACTAGAAGAGCCTAGTAAAACCCAGGTTATAGATAAAAATGGTGATAAAAATAATGTTGTCGTTGAGAAAGAGTTGGAGTCTGGTCAGGGTGCTGGAGGCAGCAACAAAGATGCTAGAGCATCTGGTTCCGTTCCAGATGTGGAACCTGAAGGATTGGAATTCCATAATTCCGTTAAGCGGAAGCGTGATTGGGACCGATTCGTAATTAATTTTGTTTAATCTAAAATACCAATACATTGGCAATAATATTAGAACTATTCTAAATATATATTAAGGCTAAGCATACAAAAATATTAGATCTAAATCTAATTTATAAAGTAACAAATTACTTACTCTCGTTGACGACTCAGATTAAATTCACCAACTGCATGTGAATGAATCACGAACTAGTGTGAACACCACCACTATGGCTACACCGGTATGACTCTGAGACTTCTAGAGGCAAGAGACTGGTGGGAGCCTTTGGGAGAGTTCTCTGAAAGTAGGAGAATGAATGAGATGCCTTTCACCCCACCTCAGGGGTCCTATTTATAGGTAAAGGCCAAGACCTTTTTTCCTAATAGGAAAAGGAAGACCTTTTCCTAATAGGAAATGGTCTCTAATTTTAATAAATAATTAATTAATTCCATAATTAATTAATTTACCCAATTAAATATCATATATTTAATCTTAGGGATTTTATTTGAGTTCTGGAGAGTTTGGAACTCAAAGTTTGACCTAGTGAGAGTTCTTTAGGTGGTTTGGATGACACATGGTCAAAACTTTACTTTGTTACAGTTTTTGAGACCTCGGAACCCAAAGTTCATCGCAATGAGAGTTTTTCATCTGGTTTGGACGAACTTGGTCCAAACTTTGCTCCGTTTGAGTTTTGGAGAGTTTGGAACTCAAAGTTTGACCCAATGAGAGTTCTTTAGGTTGTTTGGACAACACACGGTCAAAACTTTGCTCCGTTTCAGTTTTTGAGACCTCGGAACCCAAAGTTCGTCCCAATGAGAGTTTTTCATCTTGTTTGGGCGAACTTGGTCGCAACTTGTTTCCGTTTGAGGTTTAGAGAGTTTGGAACTCAAAGTTCAACCCAATGAGATTTCTTTAGGTTGTTTGGACGACACATGGTCCAAACTTGTCTCCGTTTAAGTTTTTGAGAGCTCGGAACCCAAAGTTCACCCCAGTGAGAGTTTTTCAACTAGTATTGATGAACTTTGCCCAAACTTTGCTCCGTTTGAGTTTTGGAGAATTTGGAACTCAAAGTTCGGCCCTATGAGAGTTCTTTCTGTGGTTTGGACGACACATTGTCCAAACTTTGCTCCATTTTAGTTTTTAAGAGCTCAGAACCCATAGTTCGTCCCAATGAGTGTTTTTCATATTGTTTGGACGAACTTGGTCCAAACTTTTCTCCATTCGAGTTTTCAAGAGTTTGGAACTCAAATTTCCGCCCAATGAGAGTTCTTTAGGTTGTTTGGACGACACATGGCCCAAACTTTTTTCCGTTTCACTTTTTGAGAGCTCAGAACCTAAAGTTCATCCCAATGAGAGTTTTTCATCTGGTTTAAACGAACTTGGTTCGAACTTTGCCCCGTTTGAGATTTAGAGAGTTTGGAACTCAAAGTTCGTCCCAATGAGATTTCCTTAGGTTGTTTGGACGACACATCATCCAAACTTTTCTCCATTTAAGTTTTGAGAGTTCGGAACCCAAAGTTCGTCCCAATGATAGTTTTTCATTTGGTTTTGACGAATTTGGTCCAAACGTTGATCCGTTTGAGTTTTTGAGAGTTTTGAACTCAAAGTTCGGCCGAATGAGAGTTGTTTAGGTGGTTTGGACGATACAAGGTCCAAACTTTGCTCTGTTTTAGTTTCTGAGAGCTCGGAACCCAAAGTTCTTCCCAATGATAGTTTTTATCTCGTTTGGACGAACTTGGTCCAAACATTGCTCCGTTTGAGTTTTATAGAGTTTGGAACTCAAAGTTCGTCTCAACGAGAGTTCCTTAGGTTGTTTTTTGGACGACACATCATCCAAACTTTTTTCCGTTTAAGTTCTTAAGAGCTCGGAACCCAAAGTTCGTCCCAATGAGAGTTTTTCATCTGGTTTGGAAGAACTTGGTCCAAACTTTCTCCGTTTGAGTTTTGGAGAGTTTGGAACTCAAAGTTTGACCCAATGAGATTTCTTTACGTGGATTGGACGACACATGGTCAAAACTTTGTTTCCTTTCAGTTTTTGAGACCTCGAAACCCAAAGTTCGTCCCAATGAGAGTTTTTCATCTTGTTTGGATGAACTTGGTCCAAACTTTGCTCCGTTAGAGTTTTGGAGAGCTTGGAACTTAAAGTTTTACTCAACGAGAGTTCTTTAGGTGGTTTTGATGACACATGGTCAAAACTTTTCTCCGTTTCAGTTTTTGAGAGCTCGGAACCCAAAGTTCGTCCCAATTAGAGTTTTTCATTTAGTTTGACGAATTTGGTCCAAACTTTTCTCTTTTTTAGTTTTGGAGAGTTTGAAACTCAAAGTTCGACCCAATGAGAGTTCTTTAGGTGGTTTGGACGAGACAAGGTCGAAACTTTGCTACATTTTAGTTTTTGAGAGCTTGGAACCAAAAGATATTCCCAATGAGAGTTTTTCATTTGGTTTGGACGAACTTGGTCCAAACTTTGCTCCGTCTGAGTTTTGGAGAGTTTGGAACTCAAAGTTTGACCCAGTGAGAGTTCTTTAGGTGGTTTGGACGACACATGGTCAAAACTTTGCTTCGTTACAGTTTTTGAGACCTCGGAACCCAAAGTTCGTCCCAATGACAGTTTTTCATCTGGTTTAGACGAACTTGGTTCAAACTTTTCTCCGTTTGAGTTTTAGAGAGTTTGGACCTTAAAGTTCGTCCCAAGAGATTTCCTTAGGTTGTTTGGACGACACATCATCGAAACTTTTCTCCGTTTATGTTTTGAGAGCTCGGAACCCAAAGTTCGTCGCAATGAGAGCTTTTCATCTGGTTTGGACGAACTTGGTTCAAACGTTGCTCCGTTTGAGTTTTGGAGAGTTTTTAAGTCAAAGTTCAACCCAATGAGAGTTGTTTAGGTGGTTTGGAAAATACAAGGTCCAAACTTTGCTTTGTTTTAGTTTCTGGGAGCTCGGAACCCAAACTTCTTCCCGATGAAAGTTTTTCATCTGGTTTGGACGAACTTGGTCCAAACATTGCTCAGTTTTAGTTTTATAGAGTTTGGAACTCAAAGTTCGTCCCAATGAGAGTTCCTTACGTTGTTTGGACGAAACATCATCCAAACTTTTCTCCGTTTCAGTTTTTGAGAGTTCGGAACCCAAAGATCGTCCCAATGAGAGTTTTTCATCTGGTTTGGACGAACTTGGTCCAAACTTTGCTCCGTTTGAGTTTTGGACAGTTTGGAACTCAAAGTTTGACTCAACGAGAGTTCTTTAGGTGGTTTGGACGACACATCGTCAAAACTTTTCTCCGTTTCAGTTTTTGAGAGCTCGGAACCCAAAGTTCGTCCCAATTAGAGTTTTTCATCTGATTTGGACGAACTTGGTCCAAACTTTTCTTTGTTTTAGTTTTGGAGAGTTTGGAACTCAAAGTTCAACCCAATGAGAGTTCTTTAGGGGGTTTGGACGAGAAAAGGTCGAAACTTTTCTCCATTTTAGTTTTTGAGGGCTCGGAACCCAAAGATCTTCCCAATGAGAGTTTTTCATCTGGTTTGGACGAACTTCGTCCAAACTTTGCTCCGTTTGAGTTTTGGAGAGTTTGGAACTCAAAGTTTGACCCAGTGAGAGTTCTTTAGGTGGTTTGGATGACACATGGTCAAAACTTTGCTTTGTTACAGTTTTTGAGACCTCGGAACCCAAAGTTCGTCCCAATGGCAGTTTTTCATCTGGTTTAGACGAGCTTTGTTCATACTTTGCTCAATTTCAGTTTTAGAGAGTTTGGACCTTAAAGTTCATCCCAAGAGATTTCCTTAGGTTGTTTGGACGACACATCATCGAAACTTTTCTCCGTTTAAGTTTTGAGAGCTCGGAACCCAAAGTTCGTCGCAATGAGAGCTTTCATCTGGTTTGTACGAACTTGGTCCAAACGTTGCTAAGTTTGAGTTTTGGAGATTTGGGAACTCAATGTTTGACCCAATGAGAGTTGTTTAGGTGGTTTGGACGACACATTGTCAAAACTTTACTTCATTTCAGTTTTTAAGACCTCAAAACCAAAAGTTCGTCCCAATGAGAGTTTTTCATCTGGTTTTGTCGAACTTGGTCCAAATTTCGCTTCGTTTGAGTTTTGGAGAGTTTGGAAATCAAAGGTTGACTCAACGAGAGTTCTTTAGGTTGTTTGGACGACACATGGTCAAAACTTTGCTTCCTTTCAGTTTTTGAGAC
Organism: Luffa aegyptiaca; assembly: GCA_017139565.1. Taxonomy (NCBI): domain Eukaryota; kingdom Viridiplantae; phylum Streptophyta; class Magnoliopsida; order Cucurbitales; family Cucurbitaceae; genus Luffa; species Luffa aegyptiaca. Next base: position 34,248,076 of record CM029407.1, on the reverse strand, counting down.
CTCGGAACCCAAAGTTCCTCCCAATGAGAGTTTTTCATCTAGTTTGGACGAACTTGGTCCAAACTTTGGTCCGTTGGAGTTTTGGAGAGTTTGGAACTCAGAGTTTGACTCAACGAGAGTTCTTTAGGTGGTTTGGACGACACATGGTCAAAACTTTTCTCAGTTTAAGTTATTGAGAGCTCGGAACCCAAAGTTCATCCCAATTAGAGTTTTTCATCTGGTTTGGATGAACTTGGTCCAAACTTTTCTTCGTTTTAGTTTTGGAGAGTTTGGAACTCAAAGTTCAACCCAATGAGAGTTCTTTAGGTGGTTTGGACGAGAAAAGGTCGAAACTTTTCTCCATTTTAGTTTTTGAGGGCTCGGAACCCAAAGATATTCCGAATGAGAGTTTTTCATCTGGTTTGGACGAACTTGGTCCAAACTTTGCTCCGTTTGAGTTTTGGAGAGTTTGGAACTCAAAGTTTGACCCAATGAGAGTTCTTTAGGTTGTTTGGACGACACATGGTCCAAACTCTGGTCCGTTTGAGTTTTTGAGAGCTCGGAACAATAAGTACATCCCAATGAGAATTTTTCATCTGGTTTTTACGAACTTGGTCCAAACTTTGCTCCGTTTGAGTTTTGGAGAGTTTTGAACGCAAAGTTTGACCCAATGAGAGTTCCTTAGGTGGTCTGGACGACACATGGTCAAAATTTTGCTTCGTATCAGTTTTTTAGACCTCGGAACGGAAAGTTCGTCCCAATGAGAGTTTTTCATCAAATTTGGACGAACTTGCTCAAAACTTTGCTTCGTTTGAGTTTTAGAGAGTTTGGAACTAAAACTTCGGCCCAATGAGAGTTATTTAGGTTGTCTAGACAACACATGGTCCAAACTTTGCTCCGCTTAAGTTTTTGAGAGCTCGGAACCCAAAGTTCATCCCAATGAGAGTTTTTCATCTGGTTTTCATGAACTTTGTCCAAACTTTGCTTCGTTTGAGTTTTAGAGAGTTTGGAACTCAAAGTTCGTCCCGTTGAGAGTTCCTTAGGTTGTTTGGACGACACATCATCCAAACTTTTCTCCGTTTTAGTTTTTGAGAGCTCATAACCCAAAGGTTGTCCCAATGAGAGTTTTTCATCTGGTTTGGATAAACTTGGTCCAAACTTTTCTCCGTTTGAGTTTTGGAGAGTTTGGAACTCAATGTTCTACCCAATGAGAGTTCTTTAGGTTGTTTATTCGACACATGGTCCAAACTATGCTCCGTTTAAGTTTTTTAGAGCTCGGAACCAAAAGTTCATCCCAATGATGGTATTTCATCTGGTTTTCATGAATTTGGTCCAAACTTTGCTTCGTTTGAGTTTTAGAGAGTTTGGAACTCAAGGTCGTCCGAATGGGAGTTACTTAGGTTGTTTGGACGACACATCATCGAAACTTTTTTCCGTTTTAGTTTTTGAGAGCTCGAAACCCAAAGTTTGTCCCAATGAGAGTTTTTCATCTGATTTGGACGAACTTGCTCCAAACTTTGCAACGTTTTAGGTTTGGAGAGTTTGGAACTCAAAGTTCGGCCCAAAGAGAGTTCTTTAGGTTGTTTGGACGACACATGGTCCAAACTCTGCTCCGTTTCAGTTTTTGAGAGGCCGGAACAAAAATTACATCCCAATGAGAATTTTTCATCATGTTTTCAGGAACTTGGTCCAAACTTTGCTCCGTTTGAGTTTTGGAGAGTTTTGAACTCAAAGTTTGACCCAATGATAGTTCCTTAGGATGTTTGGATGATTCATGGTCCAAATTTTTCTTCGTTTCAGTTTTTGAGACCTCGTAACCGAAACTTCGTCCCAATGAGAGTTTTTCATCCAATTTGGACGAACTTGCTCCAAACTTTGCTCCGTTTGAGTTTTAGAGAGTTTTGAACTCAAAGTTTTGCCCAATGAGAGTTAATTAGGTTGTTTGGACGACACATGGTCAAAACTCTTCTCCGTTTAGTTTTTGAGAGCTCGGAACCCAAAGTTCATCCCAATGAGAGTTTTTAATCTAGTTTTCATGAACTTTGTCCAAACTTTGCTCCGTTTGAGTTTTGGAGAGGGTTGAACTCAAAGTTCGTCCCAATGAGACTTCCTTAGGTTGTTTGGACGATACATCATCCAAACTTTTCTCCGTTTCAGTTTTTGAGAGATCAGAATCCAAAGTTTGTCCCAATGAGTGTTTTTAATTTGGTTTGACTGAACTTGGTCCAAACGTTTCTCCGTTTGAGTTTTAGAGAGTTTGGAACTCATAGTTCGGCCCAATGAGAGTTCTCTAGGTTGTTTGGACGACACATGGTCCAAACTATGCTCCGTTTCAGTTTTTGAGAGCTCGGAACCCAAAGTTCGTCCCAATGAAAGTTTTTCATTTGGTTTGGACGAACTTGGTTCAAACTTTGCTCCGTTTGCGTTTTGGGGGGTTTGGAACTCAAAGTTCGGCTTAATGAGAATTCTTTAGGTTGTTTGGACTAGGGGTGAGCAAGAAAAGCCAAAAAACCGAGCCGACCGACTGAAACTGACCGAACCGACGTCGGTCGGTCGATTTTTGAATAATCTCGATCGGGGTCGGTTTTACAAGATGTAAAACCGACCTTTCTGTCGGTCGGCTCGCCCAAAAGAGGCGAAAACCGACACCACCGACCGAAAAAAAGAAGAAGTTAAAAACGCGTCTGCATGCTGCTGCAGGCGCATATAATGCACCTGCAGCAGCCACCCTTGGGAAGACCATCAGCCGATGGTCTTCCCAAGTAAAAGTTCAAATTATATATTTTTTTAATTTTTTTTTCTCCGAATCTCTTTGACTCTTTCATCTTTCTTTCAAGACTTTAGTTTATTTTTTTTTTCTTAAATCCTATCATTCTTCTTCTTCTCTCATTTCAGCCTTCCATGTTCCAGGTTCATCTTCTTCACTTCTTCTTCTTTTTCTTTCTTTCACATACTTTAGTTTATTTTGTTTTTCTTTTTCTTTTTCGTTTTCTTTATTTTTCTTCTTATTTCTTCGGTATGTTTTCATCCTTCTCCCTTTCTTCTTCTTTTTTTTTTTATATCTTTCTTCTTTCAGAATGTTTTCTTCATATTTCTTTTCTTCTGGTTTTTCTTTTTTTTTTTTTACTTTCTTCTTCACGATCCACGCTTAAAACCGATCTCAACCGATCGACCGTCGGTGTTATCGGTAGGTCGACGTAACTAATTCCTCCCAAACCGACAAAAACCGACCGTCGGAAACCGGCACGTCGGTGATCAGCGTCGGTTTGAGCCCAAAACCGATGCTGACCGACCGATGCACCCCTAGTTTGGACGACACATGGTCCAAACGATGCTCCGTTTCAGTTTTTGAGAACTCGGAACCCAAAGTTCTTCCCAAGGAGGGTTTTTCATTTGGATTTCACGAACTTTGTCCAAACTTTACTCCGTTTGAGTTTTAGAGAGTTTGTAATTAAAAGTTTGGCCCAATGAGAGTTCTTTAGGTTGTTTGGACGACACATGGTCCAAACTATGCTCCGTTTCAGTTTTTGAGAGCTCGGAACAAAAAGTACATCCCAATGAGGTTTTTTCATCTGGTTTTCACGAACTTGGTCCTAACTTTGCTCCATTTGAGTTTTGGAGAGTTTTGAACTCAAAGTTCGTCTCAACGAGAGTTCCTTAGGTTGTTTTTTGGACGACACATCATCCAAACTTTTTTCCGTTTAAGTTCTTAAGAGCTCGGAACCCAAAGTTCGTCCCAATGAGAGTTTTTCATCTGGTTTGGAAGAACTTGGTCCAAACTTTCTCCGTTTGAGTTTTGGAGAGTTTGGAACTCAAAGTTTGACCCAATGAGATTTCTTTACGTGGATTGGACGACACATGGTCAAAACTTTGTTTCCTTTCAGTTTTTGAGACCTCGAAACCCAAAGTTCGTCCCAATGAGAGTTTTTCATCTTGTTTGGATGAACTTGGTCCAAACTTTGCTCCGTTTGAGTTTTGGAGAGCTTGGAACTTAAAGTTTTACTCAACGAGAGTTCTTTAGGTGGTTTTGATGACACATGGTCAAAACTTTTCTCCGTTTCAGTTTTTGAGAGCTCGGAACCCAAAGTTCGTCCCAATTAGAGTTTTTCATTTGGTTTGACGAATTTGGTTCAAACTTTTCTCTTTTTTAGTTTTGGAGAGTTTGAAACTCAAAGTTCGACCCAATGAGAGTTCTTTAGGTGGTTTGGACGAGACAAGGTCGAAACTTTGCTACATTTTAGTTTTTGAGAGCTTGGAACCAAAAGATATTCCCAATGAGAGTTTTTCATTTGGTTTGGACGAACTTGGTCCAAACTTTGCTCCGTCTGAGTTTTGGAGAGTTTGGAACTCAAAGTTTGACCCAGTGAGAGTTCTTTAGGTGGTTTGGACGACACATGGTCAAAACTTTGCTTCGTTACAGTTTTTGAGACCTCGGAACCCAAAGTTCGTCCCAATGACAGTTTTTCATCTGGTTTAGACGAACTTGGTTCAAACTTTTCTCCGTTTGAGTTTTAGAGAGTTTGGACCTTAAAGTTCGTCCCAAGAGATTTCCTTAGGTTGTTTGGACGACACATCATCGAAACTTTTCTCCATTTATGTTTTGAGAGCTCGGAACCCAAAGTTCGTCGCAATGAGAGCTTTTCATCTGGTTTGGACGAACTTGGTCCAAACGTTGCTCCGTTTGAGTTTTGGAGAGTTTTTAAGTCAAAGTTCAACCCAATGAGAGTTGTTTAGGTGGTTTGGAAAATACAAGGTCCAAACTTTGCTTTGTTTTAGTTTCTGGGAGCTCGGAACCCAAACTTCTTCCCGATGAAAGTTTTTCATCTGGTTTGGACGAACTTGGTCCAAACATTGCTCAGTTTTAGTTTTATAGAGTTTGGAACTCAAAGTTCGTCCCAATGAGAGTTCCTTACGTTGTTTGGACGAAACATCATCCAAACTTTTCTCCGTTTCAGTTTTTGAGAGTTCGGAACCCAAAGATCGTCCCAATGAGAGTTTTTCATCTGGTTTGGACGAACTTGGTCCAAACTTTGCTCCGTTTGAGTTTTGGACAGTTTGGAACTCAAAGTTTGACTCAACGAGAGTTCTTTAGGTGGTTTGGACGACACATCGTCAAAACTTTTCTCCGTTTCAGTTTTTGAGAGCTCGGAACCCAAAGTTCGTCCCAATTAGAGTTTTTCATCTGATTTGGACGAACTTGGTCCAAACTTTTCTTTGTTTTAGTTTTGGAGAGTTTGGAACTCAAAGTTCAACCCAATGAGAGTTCTTTAGGGGGTTTGGACGAGAAAAGGTCGAAACTTTTCTCCATTTTAGTTTTTGAGGGCTCGGAACCCAAAGATCTTCCCAATGAGAGTTTTTCATCTGGTTTGGACGAACTTCGTCCAAACTTTGCTCCGTTTGAGTTTTGGAGAGTTTGGAACTCAAAGTTTGACCCAGTGAGAGTTCTTTAGGTGGTTTGGATGACACATGGTCAAAACTTTGCTTTGTTACAGTTTTTGAGACCTCGGAACCCAAAGTTCGTCCCAATGGCAGTTTTTCATCTGGTTTAGACGAACTTTGTTCATACTTTGCTCAATTTGAGTTTTAGAGAGTTTGGACCTTAAAGTTCATCCCAAGAGATTTCCTTAGGTTGTTTGGACGACACATCATCGAAACTTTTCTCCGTTTAAGTTTTGAGAGCTCGGAACCCAAAGTTCGTCGCAATGAGAGTTTTCATCTGGTTTGTACGAACTTGGTCCAAACGTTGCTAAGTTTGAGTTTTGGAGATTTGGGAACTCAATGTTTGACCCAATGAGAGTTGTTTAGGTGGTTTGGACGACACATTGTCAAAACTTTACTTCATTTCAGTTTTTAAGACCTCAAAACCAAAAGTTCGTCCCAATGAGAGTTTTTCATCTGGTTTTGTCGAACTTGGTCCAAACTTCGCTTCGTTTGAGTTTTGGAGAGTTTGGAAATCAAAGGTTGACTCAACGAGAGTTCTTTAGGTTGTTTGGACGACACATGGTCAAAACTTTGCTTCCTTTCAGTTTTTGAGACCTCGGAACCCAAAGTTCCTCCCAATGAGAGTTTTTCATCTAGTTTGGACGAACTTGGTCCAAACTTTGGTCCGTTGGAGTTTTGGAGAGTTTGGAACTCAGAGTTTGACTCAACGAGAGTTCTTTAGGTGGTTTGGACGACACATGGTCAAAACTTTTCTCAGTTTAAGTTATTGAGAGCTCGGAACCCAAAGTTCATCCCAATTAGAGTTTTTCATCTGGTTTGGATGAACTTGGTCCAAACTTTTCTTCGTTTTAGTTTTGGAGAGTTTGGAACTCAAAGTTCAACCCAATAAGAGTTCTTTAGGTGGTTTGGACGAGAAAAGGTCGAAACTTTTCTCCATTTTAGTTTTTGAGGGCTCGGAACCCAAAGATATTCCGAATGAGAGTTTTTCATCTGGTGTGGACGAACTTGGTCCAAACTTTGCTCCGTTTGAGTTTTGGAGAGTTTGGAACTCAAAGTTTGACCCAATGAGAGTTCTTTAGGTTGTTTGGACGACACATGGTCCAAACTCTGGTCCGTTTGAGTTTTTGAGAGCTCGGAACAATAAGTACATCCCAATGAGAATTTTTCATCTGGTTTTTACGAACTTGGTCCAAACTTTGCTCCGTTTGAGTTTTGGAGAGTTTTGAACGCAAAGTTTGACCCAATGAGAGTTCCTTAGGTGGTCTGGACGACACATGGTCAAAATTTTGCTTCGTATCAGTTTTTTAGACCTCGGAACGGAAAGTTCGTCCCAATGAGAGTTTTTCATCAAATTTGGACGAACTTGCTCAAAACTTTGCTTCGTTTGAGTTTTAGAGAGTTTGGAACTAAAACTTCGGCCCAATGAGAGTTATTTAGGTTGTCTAGACAACACATGGTCCAAACTTTGCTCCGCTTAAGTTTTTGAGAGCTCGGAACCCAAAGTTCATCCCAATGAGAGTTTTTCATCTGGTTTTCATGAACTTTGTCCAAACTTTGCTTCGTTTGAGTTTTAGAGAGTTTGGAACTCAAAGTTCGTCCCGTTGAGAGTTCCTTAGGTTGTTTGGACGACACATCATCCAAACTTTTCTCCGTTTTAGTTTTTGAGAGCTCATAACCCAAAGTTTGTCCCAATGAGAGTTTTTCATCTGGTTTGGATAAACTTGGTCCAAACTTTTCTCCGTTTGAGTTTTGGAGAGTTTGGAACTCAATGTTCTACCCAATGAGAGTTCTTTAGGTTGTTTATTCGACACATGGTCCAAACTATGCTCCGTTTAAGTTTTTTAGAGCTCGGAACCAAAAGTTCATCCCAATGATGGTATTTCATCTGGTTTTCATGAATTTGGTCCAAACTTTGCTTCGTTTGAGTTTTAGAGAGTTTGGAACTCAAGGTCGTCCGAATGGGAGTTACTTAGGTTGTTTGGACGACACATCATCGAAACTTTTTTCCGTTTTAGTTTTTGAGAGCTCGAAACCCAAAGTTTGTCCCAATGAGAGTTTTTCATCTGATTTGGATGAACTTGCTCCAAACTTTGCAACGTTTTAGGTTTGGAGAGTTTGGAACTCAAAGTTCGGCCCAAAGAGAGTTCTTTAGGTTGTTTGGACGACACATGGTCCAAACTCTGCTCCGTTTCAGTTTTTGAGAGGCCGGAACAAAAATTACATCCCAATGAGAATTTTTCATCATGTTTTCAGGAACTTGGTCCAAACTTTGCTCCGTTTGAGTTTTGGAGAGTTTTGAACTCAAAGTTTGACCCAATGATAGTTCCTTAGGATGTTTGGATGATTCATGGTCCAAATTTTTCTTCGTTTCAGTTTTTGAGACCTCGTAACCGAAACTTCGTCCCAATGAGAGTTTTTCATCCAATTTGGACGAACTTGCTCCAAACTTTGCTCCGTTTGAGTTTTAGAGAGTTTTGAACTCAAAGTTTTGCCCAATGAGAGTTAATTAGGTTGTTTGGACGACACATGGTCAAAACTCTTCTCCGTTTAGTTTTTGAGAGCTCGGAACCCAAAGTTCATCCCAATGAGAGTTTTTAATCTAGTTTTCATGAACTTTGTCCAAACTTTGCTCCGTTTGAGTTTTGGAGAGGGTTGAACTCAAAGTTCGTCCCAATGAGACTTCCTTAGGTTGTTTGGACGATACATCATCCAAACTTTTCTCCGTTTCAGTTTTTGAGAGATCAGAATCCAAAGTTTGTCCCAATGAGTGTTTTTAATTTGGTTTGACTGAACTTGGTCCAAACGTTTCTCCGTTTGAGTTTTAGAGAGTTTGGAACTCATAGTTCGGCCCAATGAGAGTTCTCTAGGTTGTTTGGACGACACATGGTCCAAACTATGCTCCGTTTCAGTTTTTGAGAGCTCGGAACCCAAAGTTCGTCCCAATGAAAGTTTTTCATTTGGTTTGGACGAACTTGGTTCAAACTTTGCTCCGTTTGCGTTTTGGGGGGTTTGGAACTCAAAGTTCGGCTCAATGAGAATTCTTTAGGTTGTTTGGACTAGGGGTGAGCAAGAAAAGCCGAAAAACCGAGCCGACCGACCGAAACTGACCGAATCGACGTCGGTCGGTCGGTTTTTGAATAATCTCGATCGGGGTCGGTTTTACAAGATGTAAAACCGACCTTTCGGTCGGTCGGCTCGCCCAAAAGAGGCGAAAATCGACGCCACCGACCGAAAAAAAAAAGAAGTTAAAAACGCGTCTGCATGCTGCTGCAGGCGCATATAATGCACCTGCAGCAGCCACCCTTGGGAAGACCATCAGCCGATGGTCTTCCCAAGTAAAAGTTCAAATTATATATTTTTTTAATTTTTTTTTCTCCGAATCTCTTTGACTCTTTCATCTTTCTTTCAAGACTTTAGTTTATTTTTTTTTTCTTAAATCCTATCATTCTTCTTCTTCTCTCATTTCAGCCTTCCATGTTCCAGGTTCATCTTCTTCACTTCTTCTTCTTTTTCTTTCTTTCACATACTTTAGTTTATTTTGTTTTTCTTTTTCTTTTTCGTTTTCTTTCTTTTTTTTCTTATTTCTTCGGTATGTTTTCATCCTTCTCCCTTTCTTCTTCTTTTTTTTTTATATCCTTCTTCTTTCAGAATGTTTTCTTCATATTTCTTTTCTTCTGGTTTTTCTTTTTTTTTTTTTTTTTTACTTTCTTCTTCACGATCCACGCTTAAAACCGATCTCAACCGACCGACCGTCGGTGTTATCGGTAGGTCGACGTAACTAATTCCTCCCAAACCGACAAAAACCGACCGTCGGAAACCGGCACGTCGGTGATCAGCGTCGGTTTGAGCCCAAAACCGATGCTGACCGACCGATGCACCCCTAGTTTGGACGACACATGGTCCAAACGATGCTCCGTTTCAGTTTTTGAGAACTCGGAACCCAAAGTTCTTCCCAAGGAGGGTTTTTCATTTGGATTTCACGAACTTTGTCCAAACTTTACTCCGTTTGAGTTTTAGAGAGTTTGTAATTAAAAGTTTGGCCCAATGAGAGTTCTTTAGGTTGTTTGGACGACACATGGTCCAAACTATGCTCCGTTTCAGTTTTTGAGAGCTCGGAACAAAAAGTACATCCCAATGAGGTTTTTTCATCTTGTTTTCACGAACTTGGTCCTAACTTTGCTCCATTTGAGTTTTGGAGAGTTTTGAACTCAAAGTTTGACCCAATGAGAGTTCCTTAGGTGGTTTGGACGACACATAGTCAAAACTTTGCTTCGTTTCAGTTTTTGAGACCTCGTAACCGAAACTTCGTCCCAATGAGAGTTTTTCATCCAATTTGGAAGAACTTGCTCCAAACGTTGCTCCGTTTGAGTTTTAGAGAGTTTGGAACTCAAAGTTCGGCCCAATGAGAGTTCTTTAGGTTTTTTGGACGACACATGGTCCAAACTCTGCTCCGTTTCAGTTTTTGAGAGATCGGAACAAAAAGTACATCCCAATGAGAATTTTTCATCTGGTTTTCACGAACTTGGTCCAAACTTTGCTCCGTTTGAGGTTTGGAGAGTTTTGAACGCAAAGTTTGACCCAATGAGAGTTCCTTAGGTGGTTTGGACAACCATGGTCCAAAGTTTTCTTCGTTTCAGTTTTTGAGACCTCATAACCGAAACTTCGTCCCAATGAGAGTTTTTCATCCAATTTGGACGAACTTGCTCCAAACTTTGCTCCGTTTGAGTGTTAGAGAGTTTTGAACTCAAAGTTCAGCCCAATGAGAGTTAATTAGGTTGTTTGGACGACACATGGTCAAAACTCTTCTCCGTTTCAGTTTTTGAGAGCTTGGAACACAAAGTTCATCCCAATGAGAGTTTTTAATCTAGTTTTCATGAACTTGGTCCAAACTTTGCTCCGTTTGAGTTTTGGAGAGTGTTGAACTCAAAGTTCGTCCCAATGAGACTTCCTTAGGTTGTTTGGACGACACATCATCCAAACTTTTCTCCGTTTCAGTTTTTGAGAGATCAGAACCCAAATGTTTCCATATGAGTGTTTTTAATTTGGTTTGACTGAACTTGGTCCAAACGTTTCTCCGTTTGAGTTTTGGAGAGTTTGGAACTCAAAGTTCGGCCCAATGAGAGTTCCCTAGGTTGTTTGGACGACACAAGGTCCAAACTATGCTCCGTTTCAGTTTTTGAAAAGTCGGAACACAAAGTTCGTCCAAATGAGAGTTTTTCATTTGGTTTGGACGAACTTGGTCCAAACTTTGCTCCGTTTGCGTTTTGGGCGGTTTGGAACTCAGTGTTCGACCAAATGAGAGTTCTTTAGGTGGTTTGGACTACACATGGTCCAAACTTTGCTTCGTTTCAGTGTTTGAGACTTCGGAACACAAAGTTCGTCCCAATGAGAGTTTTTCATCCGGTTTGGACGAACTTGGTCCAAACTTTTCTCCGTTTGAGTTTTAGAGAGTTTGGAACTCAAAGTGCGTCCCAATGAGAGTTTATTTTATTGTTTGGACGAAACATCATCCAAACTTTTCTCCGTTTCAATTTTTTAGAGCTCGGAAGCCAATGTTCGTCCCAAACAGAGTTTTTCATCTGGTTTGGATGAACTTGGTCCAAACTTTTCTCCGTTTGAGTTTTGGAGAGTTTGGTACTCAAAGTTCGGCCCAACGAGAGTTCTTTAGGTTGTTTGGACGACACATGGTCCAAACTCTGCTCCGTTTCAGTTTTTGAGAGCTCGAAACAAAAAGTACATCCCAATGAGAATTTTTCATCTGGTTTTCACGAACTTGGTCCAAACTTTGCGCCGTTATAGTTTTGGAGAGTTTTGAACTCAAAGTTTGACCCAATGAGAGTTCCTTAGGTGGTTTGGACGACACATGGTCAAAACTTTGCTTCGTTTCAGTTTTTGAGACCTTGTAACCGAAACTTCGTCCCAATGAGAGTTTTTCATCCAATTTGGAAGAACTTGCTCCAAACTTTGCTCCGTTTGAGTTTTAGAGAGTTTGGAACTCAAAGTTCGGCCAAATGAGAGTTCTTTAGGTTGTTTGGACGACACATGGTCCAAACTCTGCTCCGTTTCAGTTTTTGAGAGATCGGAACAAAAAGTACATCCCAATGAGAATTTTTCATCTGGTTTTCACGAACTTGGTCCAAACTTTGCTCCGTTTGAGGTTTGGAGAGTTTTGAACGCAAAGTTTGACCCAATGAGAGTTCCTTAGGTGGTTTGGACGACACATGGTCCAAATTTTTCTTCGTTTCAGTTTTTGAGACCTCATAACCGAAACTTTGTCCCAATGAGAGTTTTTCATCCAATTTGGACGAACTTGCTCCAAACTTTGCTCCGTTTGAGTGTTAGAGAGTTTTGAACTCAAAGTTCAGCCCAATGAGAGTTAATTAGGTTGTTTGGACGACACATGGTCAAAACTCTTCTCCGTTTAGTTTTTGAGAGCTTGGAACACAAAGTTCATCCCAATGAGAGTTTTTAATCTAGTTTTCATGAACTTGGTCCAAAGTTTGCTCCGTTTGAGTTTTGGAGAGTGTTGAACTCAAAGTTCGTCCCAATGAGACTTCCTTAGGTTGTTTGGACGACACATCATCCAAACTTTTCTCCGTTTCAGTTTTTGAGAGATCAGAACCCAAATGTTTCCATATGAGTGTTTTTAATTTGGTTTGACTGAACTTGGTCCAAACGTTTCTCCGTTTGAGTTTTGGAGAGTTTGGAACTCAAAGTTCGGCCGAATGAGAGTTCCCTAGGTTGTTTGGACGACACATGGTCCAAACTATGCTCCGTTTCAGTTTTTGAGAGGTCAGAACCCAAAGTTCGTCCCAATGAGAGTTTTTCATTTGGTTTGGACGACCTTGGTCCAAACTTTGCTCCGTTTGCGTTTTGGGAGGTTTGGAACTCAATGTTCGACCAAATGAGAGTTCTTTAGGTGGTTTGGACGACACATGGTCCAAACTTTGCTTCGTTTCAGTGTTTGAGACTTCAAAACACAAAGTTCGTCCCAATGTGAGTTTTTCATCCGGTTTGGACGAACTTGGTCCAAACTTTTCTCCGTTTGAGTTTTAGAGAGTTTGGAACTCAAAGTTCGTCCCAATGACAGTTCATTTTGTTGTTTGGACGAAAAATCATCCAAACTTTTCTCCGTTTCAGTTTTTTAGAGCTCGGAAGCCAATGTTCGTCCCAAACAGAGTTTTTCATCTGGTTTGGACTAACTTGGTCCAAACTTTTCTCCGTTTGAGTTTTGGAGAGTTTGGAACTCAAAGTTCGGCCCAACGAGAGTTCTTTAGGTGGTTTGGACGACACATGGTCCAAACTCTGCTCCGTTTCAGTTTTTGAGAGCTCGAAACAAAAAGTACATCCCAATGAGAATTTTTTATCTGGTTTTCACGAACTTGGTCCAAACTTTGCGCCGTTATAGTTTTGGAGAGTTTTGAACTCAATGTTTGACCCAATGAGAGTTCCTTAGGTGGTTTGGACGAAACATTTTGAAAATTTTGCTTCGTTTCAGTTTTTGAGACCTCGTAACAGAAACTTCGTCTCGATGAGAGTTTTTCATCCAATTTGGACGAACTTGCTCCAAACTTTGTTCCGTTTGAGTTTTAGAGAATTTTGAACTCAAAGTTCGGTGCAATGAGAGTTAATTAGGTTGCTTGGAAGACACATGGTCCAAACTCTTCTCCGTTTAGTTTTTTCGAGCTCGGAACCCAAAGTTCATCCCAATGAGAGTTTTTAATCTAGTTTTCATAAACTTGGTCCAAACTTCTCTCCGTTTGAGTTTCTGAGAGTTTTGAACTCAAACTTCGTCCCAATGAGACTTCCTTAGGTTGTTTGGATGACACATCATCCAAACATTTCTCCGTTTCAGTTTTTGAGAGCTCAGAACCAAATGTTTGTCCCAATGATAGTTTTTCATTTGGTTTGGACGAACTTGGTCCAAACGTTTCTTCGTTTGAGTTTTAGAGAGTTTGGAACTCAAAGTTTGGCCAAATGAGAGTTCTCTAGGTTGTTTGGACGACACATGGTCGAAACGATCCTCCGTTTAAGTTTTTGAGAACTCAGAACCCAAATTTCTTCCCAATGAGGGTTTTTTCATCTGGTTTTCACGAACTTGGTCCAAACCTTGCTCCATTTTAGTTTCAGAGATTTTGGATCTGAAAGTTCGTCGTCCTAATGGGAGTTACTTAGGTTGTTTGGACGACACATCATCCAAACTTTTCTCCGTTTCAGTTTTTGAGAGCTAGAAACCCAAAGATTGTCCCAATGAGAGTTTTTCATCTGGTTTGGACGAACTTTGTCCAAACTTTGCTTCGTTTGAGTTTTGGAGAGTTTTGAACTCAAAGTTTGACCCAATTAGAGTTCCTTAGGTGGTTTGGACGACACATGGTCAAAACTTTGCTTCGTTTCAGTTTTTGAGACTTCGTTACGAAACTTCGTCCCAATGAGAGTTTTTCATCCCATTTGGACGAACTTGCTCCAAATTTTTCTCCATTTGCGATTTAGAGAGTTTTGAACTCATAGTTCGGCCCAATGAGAGTTAATTAGGTTGCTTGGGCGACACATGGTCCAAACTTTTCTCCGTTTAGTTTTTGAGAGCTTGTAACCCAAAGTTCATCCCAATGAGAGTTTTTAATCTAGTTTTCATGAACTTGGTCCAAACTTCTCTCCGTTTGAGTTTCTGAGAGTTTTGAACTCAAACTTCGTCCTAATGAGACTTCCTTAGGTTGTTTGCACGACACATCATCCAAACTTTTCTCCATTTAATTTTTTGAGAACTCGGAACCCAAATTTCTTCCCAATGAGGGTTTTTCATCTGGTTTTCACGAACTTGGTCCAAACCTTGCTCCGTTTTAGTTTTAGAGAGTTTGGAACTCAAAGTTCATCGTCCTAATGGGAGTTACTTAGGTTGTTTGGATGACACATCATCAGAACTTTTCTCCGTTTCAGTTTTTGTGAGCTCCGGAACCCAAAGTTTGTCCCAATGAGAGTTTGTCATCTGGTTTGGGCGAACTTTGTCCAAACTTTGCTCCGTTTGAGTTTTGGAGAGTATGTAAATAAAAGTTTGGCCTAATGGGAGTTCTTTAGGTTGTTTGGACAACACATGGTCCAAACTCTGCTCCGTTTAACTTTTTGAGAGCTCGGAACAAAAAGTACATCCCAATGAGAATTTTTCATCTGGTTTTTACGAACTTGGTCCAAACTTTGCTCCGTTTGAGTTTTGGAGAGTTTTGAACTCAAAGTTTGACCCAATGAGAGTTCCTTAGGTGGTTTGGACGACACATGGTCAAAATTTTTCTTCGTTTCAGTTTTTGAGACCTCGTAACCGAAACTTCGTCCCGATGAGAGTTTTTCATTCAATTTGGACGAACTTGCTCCAAACTTTGCTCCGTTTGAGTTTTAGAGAGTTTTGAACTCAAAGTTCGGCCCAATGAGAGTTAATTAGGTTGCTTGGACGACACATGAGCCAAACTCTTCTCCGTTTAGTTTTTGAGAGCTCGGAACCCAAAGTTCATCCCAATGAGAGTTTTTAATCTAGTTTTCATGAACTTGGGCCAAACTTCTCTCAGTTTGAGTTTCTGAGAGTTTTGAACTCAAACTTCGTCCCAATGAGACTTCCTTAGGTTGTTTGCACGACAAATCATCCAAACTTTTCTCCATTTCAGTTTTTGAGAACTCGGAACCAAAAGTTCTTCCCAATGAGAGTTTTTCATCTAGTTTTCATGAACTTGGTCCAAACTTTGCTCCGTTTGAGTTTTAGAGAGTTTGGAGCTCAAAGTTCGTCGTCCTAATGGGAGTTACTTAGGTTGTTTGGACGACACATCATCCAAACTTTTCTCCGTTCCAGTTTTTGAGAGCTCGAAACCCAAAGTTTGTCCCAATGAGAGTTTTTCATCTGGTTTGGACGAACTTTGTCCAAACTTTGCTCTGTTTGAGTTTTGGAGAGTATGTAAATCAAAGTTTGGCCCAATGAGAGTTCTTTATGTTGTTTGGACGACACATGGTCAAAACTTTGCTTCGTTTCAGTTTTTGATACCTCGTAATCGAAACTTCGTCCCAATGAGAGTTTTTCATCCAATTTTGATGAACTTTTTCCAAACTTTTGTCCGTTTGAGTTTTAGAGAGTTTGGAACTCAAAGTTCAACCCAATGAGAGTTTTTCAGGTTGTTTGGACGACACATGGTCAGAACTTTGCTCTGTTTCAGTTTTTGAGAGCTTGAAACCCAAAGTTCATCCCAATGAGAGTTTTTCATCTGGTTTTGACGAACTTGGTCCAATCATTTCTCCGTTTGAGTTTTGGGGAGTTTGGAACTCAATGTTCGACCAAATGAGAGTTCTTTAGGTGGTTTGGACGACACATGGTCCAAACTCTGCTCCGTTTCAGTTTTTGAGAGCTCGGAGCCCAAAGTTCGTCCCAATGAGAGTTTTTCATCTGGTTTGAACGAAGTTGGAACTTAATGTTTGACCCAATAAGAGTTCTTTAGGTGGTTTGGACGACACATGATCAAAACTTTGCTTCGTTTCAGTTTTTGAGACATCAGAACACAAAGTTCGTCCCAATGAGAGTTTTTCATCTGGTTTGGACGAACTTGGTCCAAACTTTGCTCCGTTTGAGTGTTAGAGAGTTTGGAACTCACAGTTCGTCCCAATGAGAGTTCCTTAGGTTGTTTGGACGAATCCTCATCCAAACTTTTCTCCGTTTCAGATTTTGAGAGCTCGGAACCCAAAGTTTGTCCCAATGAGAGTTTTTCATCTCGTCTGGACGAACTTGGTCCAAACATTGCAATGTTTGAGTTTTGGAGAGTTTGGAACGCAAAGTTCGTCCCAATGAGAGTTTTTTAGGTTGTTTTGACGACACATGGTCCAAACTCTGCTCTGTTTCAGTTTTTGAGAGCTCGAAACAAAAAGTACATCCCAATGAGAATTTTTCGTCTGGTTTTCAAGAACTTTTTCCTAACCTTGCTCCGTTTGAGTTTTGGAAAGTTTTGAACTCAAAGTTTGACCCAATGAGAGTTCTTTAGGTGGTTTGGATGACACATGGTCAGAATTTATCTTCCTTTCAATTTTTGAGACCTTGTAATCGAAACTTCATCATAATGAGAGATTTTCATCCAATTTGGACGAACTTGCTCCAAACTTAGCTCCGTTTGAGTTTTAGAGAGTTTGGAACTCAAAGTTCGGCCCAATGAGAGTTCTTTAGGTTGGTCCAAACTGTGCTCAGTTTCAGTTTTGAGAGCATGGAACCCAAAGTTCATCCCTATGAGTGTTTTTTATACGGTTTTCACGAACTTGGTCCAAACTTTTCTTCGTTTGAGTTTCGGAGAGTTTTGAACTCAAAGTTTGACCAATTGAGAGTTCTTTAGGTGGTTTGGACGGCACATGGTCAAAATTTTGCTTCGTTTCAGTTTTTGAGACCTCGTAACAAAAAGTTCGTCCCAATGAGAGTTTTTCATCCAATTTGGATGAACTTGCTCCAAACTTTGCTTCGTTTGAGTTTTAGAGAGTTTGGAACTCAAAGTTCGACCCAATGAGAGTTCTCTAGGTTGTTTGGACGCTACATGGTCCGAACTGTGCTCAATTTTAGTTTTGAGAGCTCCGAACCCAAAGTTCATCTCGATGAGAGTTTTTCATCTGGTTTTCACGAACTTGGTCCAAACTTTGCTCCGTTTGAGTTTTGGAGAGTTTGGAACTCAAAGTTCGACCCAATGAGTGTTCTTTAGGTGGTTTGGATGACACATGGTCCAAACTTTGCTCCGTTTCAGTTTTTGAGACCTTGGAACCAAAAGTTCGTCCCAATGAGAGTTTTTCATTTGGTTTGGACGAACTATGTCCAAACTTTTCTCCGTTTATGTTTTTGAGAGTTCGGAACCGAAATTTCATCCCAATGAGAGTTTTTCATCTAGTTTTAACGAACTTTGTCCAAACTTTGCTCCGTTTGAGTTTTGGAGAGTTTGAAACTCAATGTTTGAACCAAAGAGAGTTATCTAGGTGGGTTGGACGACACATGGTCCAAACTTTGCTCCAGTTTCTGAGAACTCGGAACCCAAAGTTCGTCCCAATGAGAGTTTTTCATCTAGTTTGGACGAACGTGGTCCAAATGTTGCTTGGTTTGAGTTTTGGAGAGTTTGGAACTCTAAGTTCGGTCCAATGAGAGTTCTTTACGTGGTTTGGACGACACATGGTCGAAACTTTGCTCCATTTCAGTTTTTGAAAGCTCGAAACCCAAAGTTCGTCCCAATGTGAGTTTTTTATATGGTTGATGAACGTGGTCCAAACGTTGCTCCGTTTGAGTTTTGGAGAGTTTGGAACTCAAAGTTCGACCCAATGAGAGTTCTTTATGTTATTTGGACGACACATGGTCCAAACTTTGCTCCGTTTTAGTTTTTGAGAACTGGGAACCCAAAGTTCGTCCCAATGAGAGTTTTTCATCTAGTTTGGACGAATGTGGTCCAAGCGTTGCTCCGTTTGAGCTTTGGAGAGTTTGGAACTCAAAGTTGGCCCATTGAGAGTTCTTTAGGTTTTTCGGACGACACATGGTCCAAATTTTTCTCTGTTTCAGTTTTTGAAAACTCAGAACCCAAACTTCGTCCGAATGAGTTAGTTTCATCTGGTTTGGATGAATTTGGTTTAAACTTTGCTCCGTTTGAGTTTTGGAGTGTTTGGAACTCAAAGTTCAACCCAATGAGAGTTCCTTAGGTTGTTTGGACGACACATGGTCCAAACTTTGCTCCGTTTCAGTTTTTGAGAACTGGGAACTCAAAATTCGTCCCAATGAGAGTTTTTCATCTAGTTTGGACGAACTCGTAGATAGTGAATGTTAAAGAAAATTATATACTTGTTTGATAAAGTCGTTATCGAGATTTATTCAGTAAAGTCTTTACTGAATAAGTACATTGCACATTAGATAACCCAAATCCAATAAACTAAGATCCATGGCTATAGGATGAACGCTTGAGCTTTATGTAGAGACATAAAAATGGATCAAGCTCGAGTAATAGCCAAAACTGTCTATAGTATAGGGATAAGGCTGGGTACATTATTCTGGGGGCACTATGAGATGCGATCCACTTTATAGATAGTATAGACGATGTGATCCTAAATCGTCCATGTAGAGACATGCGAATGGGGGGCGTCCTATGCAATGAGTTTGCATAAGACCAGGACCGAGAAATAAGTCGCTCTTGCTTTATAACTTCGTTTACTTACGAGACTGATTATTACATGTGATGACCAAGGTAACTCGATCTTAATCCTGAGCTAACTATGAACTCCTGTTTATTCGGGCTTATCCTTAGATCTGCATAGGTGAGAGTGGCTCAGTATCGCCGACTCAATAAGCCTCACATTTCAGGGATAGGAACGGGTAGATAGCTGGGGACATAGTCCTGCAAGAAGGAATTCACTCCTACCCTAATTAGGGATAGTAGAGAGGTTGTTCCCTTAAGTGCTGACTCCAGGGCTTGAACAAAGGGATCCCGCCCTCTCATTGGCCCGAGAGGGACTCGGTTTATTGGTTGGACCATAAACCAATTGTTCATTAGAGGATCAGTGGGACTTAAGGAACTGGAAGTACTATAGGGGTAAAATGGTCATTTAACCTAGCTATAGCTACGAACAACCTGTGAAGGATCGACTTACTAAACATGTGGTTAAATCAAGTGGACAGAAATATATCTATAGTGAGGGGAGTGCAACTATCGGGCTATAGTGGAGTGTCCCGATAGTTAACGAATGTTGGTTAAGCTTGGTTAATGAGATTAGTCGGTTAACCTCGAATTGTTGGAGCCCATGATCTATAGGTCCATTAGGCCCCCCATACTAGTTTATATCAGAATAAAGCCTAGAACAAAAAGAATCGTTCAAAATCGGGAAAAAGGGTATTATCGTAAATTGTGTTTTGACACAAAAATTTAATTATGAATTAAATTAGAAAATGAGAGATAATGTATTTAAAAGTGTTTTAAATACTATATATGAATTAGGAATCATATATAATTAGATTGCACAAGATGACAATGATTAATTGGATTAATCATATCAAATTAGTTGGAAATGTTTCAATTAATTACCAAAGAATTCAATTTCAATTTAGAATTGAAATTTGAATTAATTTGCAAGCATGAAATCTGATTTCAAACCTAAGTTAGTGGATTTAGTTGCATTTCCACTCTTGCATGTTGATACAAAGTGGAATACAACACATCCATGCACTTGTTGCATGTGTTGTGACTTCAACACCTAGAATCCAATATGTCTTGCATCTTAACCATGCGTCTTGCATCATGAGGGCTTTCCTTGCATGGAATATCTAGAAGAGTTTGAATCATATTCAAGGCTAAGAGAGTGATTTTCCATACTGTTATGCTGCTGGAATTTACTTTCAAACACTTACATCTCCTCATATCTTTCAAGTGCTTGAATCTTCAAGCATTCCCTTCACATTCCCTATCTTTATAGACTCCCACAAGTCGTTCTTGGCCCAGAGAATAGTAGGGAAGACACTAAGGGTTGTCCTAAGAAGATTGGAGAAGAAAAGAATCCAAGGAGGTCCACCTATTGAGCTGCAAAAAGGTTGGTTATTCTTATCTCTTTGTTCTAGATTCTTTAGGACAAACATGCTTTAGGAGTAAAACTGATGTAGTTAGGTGGTTCCGATCATCAATTGCTACCGCATGTGTTATATGAACACCTTCAAGAACGTGGTCCAGACGTTGCTCCGTTTGAGTTTTAGAGAGTTTGGAACTCAAAGTTCGGCCCAATGAGAGTTCTTTAGGTTTTTCAGACGCCCCATGGTCCAAACTTTGCTCCGTTTCAGTTTTTGAGAAATCGGAACCCAAACTTCGTCCCAATGAGAGTGTTTCATCTGGTTTAGGCGAACTTGGTCCAAACTTTGCTCCGTTTGAGTTTTGGAGAGTTTGGAAGTCAAAGTTCGACCCAATGAGAGTTCCTTAGGTTGTTTGGACGACACATGGTCCAAACTTTGTTCCGTTTCAGTTTTTGAGAACTGGGAACACAAAGTTCGTCCCAATGAGAGTTTTTCATCTAGTTTGGACGAACGTGGTCCAAACGTTGCTCCATTTGAGTTTTGGAGAGTTTGGAACTCAAAGTTCGGCCCAATGAGAGTTCTTTAGGTTGTTTGGACGACACATTGTCCAAATTCTTCTTCGTGTCAGTTTTTGAGAGCTTAGAACCCAAAGTTCGTCCCAATGAGAGATTTTAATCTCTTTTGGACGCATTTGGTCCAAACTTTGCTTCGTTTGAGATTTGGAGAGTTTGGAACTTAAAGATCGACCCAATGAGAGTTCGCTAGGTGGTTTGGACGACACATGGTCCAAACTTTGCTCGGTTTCAGTTTTTGAGAACTAGGGACCCACAGTTCGTCCTTATGAGAGTTTTTCATCTAGTTTGGACGAACGTGTTCCAACGTTGCTCCGTTCGACTTTTGGAAAGTTTGGGACTCAAAGTTCGGCCCAATGACAATTACTTACATGGTTTGGATGACACATGGTCCAAACTTTGCTCCAGTTCAATTTTTGAGAGCTCGGAACCCAAAGTTCGTCCCAATGAGAATTTTTTAGGTGGTTGACGAATGTGGTCCAAACGTTGCTCCGTTCTAGTTTTAGAGAGTTTGGAACTCTAAGTTCGGTCCAATGAGAGTTCTTTACGTGGTATGGACGACACAGGGTCCAAACTTTGCTCCATTTCAAATTTTCAGAGCTCGGAACCCAAAGTTCGTCCTAATGATAGTTTTTTATCTCGTTCACGAACGTGGTCCAAACGTTGCTCCGTATGAGTTTTGGAGAGTTTGGAACTCAAAGTTTGGCCCAATGAGAGTTCTTTAGGTTATTTGGACGACACATCGTCCAAAATTTGCTCCGTTTCAGTTTTTGCGAAATCGGAACCCAAACTTCGTCCCAATGAGAGTTTTTTATAGGGTTGACGAACGTGGTCCAAACGTTGCTCCATTTGAGTTTTGGAGAGTTTGGAACTCTATGTTCGTTCCTGTGAGAGTTCTTTACGTGGTTTGGACGACACATGGTCCAAACATTGCTCCATTTCAATTTTTGAGAGCTCGGAACCCAAAGTTCGTCCCAATGAGAGTTTTTTATCTTGTTGACGAACGTGGTCCAAACGTTGCTCCGTTTGAGTTTTGGAGAGTTTGGAACTCAAAGTTCGGCCCAATGAGAGTTCTTTAGGTTATTTGGATGACACATGGTCCAAACTTTGCTCCGTTTCAGTTTTTTAGAAATCGGAACTGAAACTTCGTCCCAATGAGAGGGTTTCATCTGGTTTGGACGAACTTGGTCCAAACTTTGCTCCGTTTGAGTTTTGGAGAGTTTGGAACACAAAGTTCGGCCCAATGAGAGTTCCTTAGGTTGTTTGGACGACACATGGTCGAAACTTTGCTCCGTTTAAGTTTTTGAGAACTGGGAACCCAAAGTTCGTCCCAATGAGAGTTTTTTATCTAGTTTCAACCAACGTGTTCCAAACGTTGTTCCGTTTGAGTTTTCGAGAGTTTGGAACTCAAAGTTCGTCCCAATGAGAGTTCTTTAGGTGATTTGGGCGACACTGGCTCCAAACTTTGCTCTGTTTTAGTTTTTGAGAACTCGGAACTCAAACTTCATCCCAATGAGAGTGTTTCATCTTGTTTGGACGAACTTTGTCCAAACTTTGCTTCGTTTGAGTTTTGGAGAGTTTGGAACTCAACGTTCGGCCATATGAGAGTTCTTCAGGTTATTTTGACGACACATGGTCTAAACTTTGCTTCGTGTAAGTTTTTGAGAGGTTAAAACCCAAAGTTCTTACCAATGAGAGGTTTTAATCTCTAGGTGGTTTGGACGACACATGGTCCAAACTTTGCTTGGTTTCAGTTTCTGAGAACTCTGGACCCACAGTACGTCCTTATGAGAGTTTTTCATCTACTTTGGATGAACTTGGTCCAAACGTTGCTCCGTTCGACTTTTAGAAAGTTTGGGACTCAAAGTTCTGCCGAATGGCAGTTCTTTACATGGTTTGGATGACACATGGTCCAAACTTTGCTCCATTTCAATTTTTGAGAGCTCGGAACCAAATGTTCGTCCCAATGAGAGTTTTTTATGTGGTTGACGAACGTGGTCCAAACGTTGCTCCGTTTGAGTTTTAGAGAGTTTGGAACTCTAAGTTCAGTCCAATGAAAGTTCTTTACGTGGTTTGGACGACACAGGGTCCAAACTTTGCTCCATTTAAATTTTTGAGAGCTCGGAACCCAAAGTTCGTCCCAAAGATAGTATTTTATCTGGTTTCGACGAACGTGGTCCAAACGTTGCTTCGTTTGATTTTTGAGAGTTTGGAACTCAAAGTTCGGCCCAATGAGAGTTCTTAGGGTTATTTGGATGACACATGGTCCAAACATTGCTCCATTTCAGTTTTTTAGAACTCGAAACCCAAAGTTCGTCCTAATGAGAGTTTTTCATTTAGTTTGGACGAATGTGGTCCAAACGTTGCTCCGTTTGGGTTTTGGAGAGTTTTGAACTCAAAGTTCGGCCCAATGAGAGTTTTTTTAGGTTGTTTTGACGACACATGGTCCAAAGTTTGCTTCGTGTCAGTTTTTGTGAGCTCAGAACCCAAAGTTCGTCCCTATTAGAGTTTTTCATCTAGTTTGGACGAATGTGGTCCAAACGTTGCTCCATTTGACTTTTGGAAAGTTTCAGACTCAAAGTTCGACCCAATGAAAGTTCTTTACGTGGTTGGGACGACACATGGTCCAAACTTTGCTCCATTTCAATATTTTAGAGCTCGGAACCCAAACTTCGTCCCAATGAGAGTTTTTATATGGTTGACGAACGTGGTCGAAACGTTGCTCCGTTTGAGTTTTGGAGAGTTTGGAACTCTAAGTTCGCTCCAGTGAGAGTTCTTTACGTGGTTTGGACGACACATGGTCCAAACATTGTTCCATTTTAATTTTTGAGCTCGGAACCCAAAGTTCGTCACAATGAGAGTTTTCTATCTGGTTGATGAACGTGGTCCAAACGTTTCTCCGTTTGAGTTTTGGAGAGTTTGGAACTCAAAGTTCGGCCCAATGAGAGTTCTTTAGGTTATTTGGACTGTTGGGTTTTATTCCCTAAAACTCGTAGATAGTGAATGTAAACAAATTGTATACTTGTTTCAATAAAGTGTTATTGAGTTTCTACAATAAAGTGTTATTGTTAAATATTGCACAATTTGACCCAAATCCAATCAACTAAGATCCAAGGTTGTTTACATGTGACTTGAACTAGTATGTGGGGACATACGGGGATTGGTGTTCAAGTAACAACCTAAAAGGTCTATAGTACAAGGATAATGTTGGGTACCTTAATCTGGTAACACTATGTGATACGACCCGCTTTGTATTCGATACAGACGTATTAATCCAAGGCAACCATGTAGGAGACATGCGAGCGGGGGTATCCTATGCAATGAGTTTGCATAAGACCGGACCACGAAATAGTAAACCACTAGATGTAACACCGTTAACTAGTTATTTACTGTTTCAATACGATGACCTAGGTAACTCAGTCTTAATCCTGAGTGTGTCATGAACTCCTTCTCATGAGGGATTGTCCTTTGATTAGCATGGGTGAGAGTGGCCAATACGCCGACTCAATATGCCTTCCTTTTTGGGGACAAGAATGAGTGGGAGGATGGGGACATGACAACACAAGAAGGAATTCACTCCTTCCCACATCTAGGAGAAGTAGATGAGTGTTCCCTTAAGTGGTGACTCCGGGACTTGAACAAAGGGATCCCGCCCTCTCACTGGCCCGAGAGGGACTTTCTGTTTAATGGTTGGACCATAAACAGGTTTTTCATTAGAAGAGCACTAGTACTTAAGGAGACAAATGTAACACAAGGGTAAAACGGTAATTGGACCCAGTCGTGATTACGAACACTCGTGAAGGATTGACTTACCGGCATAGGTCTATATTCGTGGACACATAAATGTTCTACAGTGAGAAGAGTTCAGCTGTGGGTCTTTAGTGGAATGACCCACAGTTAATGAATATTGGTTAACCTGATAAATGAGTTTAATCGGTTAACCTCATATCATTGGAGCTTCTGATCTGTAGGTCCATTAGGTCCCCCTGCTAGCTCGTAAAGAGTAATTAGGAACAAATATATCTTAAGAGAATTTGAATAGTTCAAATTCATATTGGGAATTAAGTTAATTTTATGAGATACAAATTAATATAATGTATAGTGATGCATTAAAATATAAAGTCTAATTTGAGATTAAACTTTATTATATTGAGAGATTGATATATTTGAAAGAGTTCAAATATATGTCTAATTAAATATATGGTATTTAATTAGAAGATGAGTTAATTAATTATGAATTAATTAATTATTCAATTTAGTTTAAATTAAATGAGATTTAATTAAACTATAGTCTATGAGAGAAATAAATATTCGAAGAAGTTCAAATATTAATATGAATTTTATTCATATTAAATTTATAGGATATAAGAGAATTTGAAGGAGTTCAAATTTTAATATGAATTTGATTCATATTATAAAATTAATTAATTGAAGACCTAAAATTAAATATATGATATTTAATTGGGTAATTAGTTAATTAACTAATAGAAGGTCTGAAATTAAAAATATGATATTTAATTGGTGATTAATTAATTGGAAATTAATCACTTATGGAAATGATTTAATCACTTATAGAAGTGATCAATCATTTATGGAAAAGATTAATCAATTATGGAATTGATTGGTTATGGAATTGATTTTATACGAATAATTTATTCATGATCTTTCTCCTATAAATAGAACACTAACCCTAGGGTTTAGATACGACAACATATGGCCACCATAAGACCCTCTCATATTCTCTCAACTCAAGATCTCTAGGGAGAATTTTCTCTCTAGAGTTTTTCCCATTCAAGATTACGTAGTCCCACAACTACGTTCCTAATCTCAGAGTTATAGCGGGGAAGATCTCGTGGTGGTGTCCGTTATAATATTCAGAGTCGTCAACGGAGGTATGTTTTTCACAGCTTAACCTTTTGCCAATGTATTGGTATTTTTTAGAACAAAATTAATTTACGAACGGTCCCAATTATGCTTCCGCTTTATCGGAATTAGGGAATTCCAAATCCATCAGACGACACATGGTCCAAACTTTGCTCCTTTTTAGTTTTGTAGAACTCGGAACCCAAACTTCGTCCCAATGAGAGAGTTTCATCTGGTTTGGACGAACTTGGTCCAAACTTTGCTCCGTTCGAGTTTTGGAGATTTTGGAACTCAAAGTTCGGCCCAATGAGAGTTCCTTAGGTTGTTTGGACGACACATGGTCGAAACTTTGCTCCGTTTAAGATTTTGAGAACTGGGAACCCAAAGTTTGTCCCAATGAAAGTTTTTCATCTAGTTTGGACGAACGTGGTCCAAATGTTGCTCTGTTTGAGTTTTTGAGAGTTTGGAACTCAAAGTTCGACCCAATGAGAGTTCTTTAGGTTATTTGGACGACACATGGTCCAAATTTTGCTCCGTTTAAGTTTTTGAGAACTCAGAACCCAAACTTCGTCCCAATGAGAGTGTTTCATCTAGTTTGGACGAACTTGGTCCAAACTTTGCTCCGTTTGAGTTTCGGAGAGTTTGGAACTCAAAGATCGGCCCAATGAAAGTTCTTTAGGTTGTTTTGACAACACATGGTCCAGACTTTGCTTCGTGTAAGTTATTGAGAGCTCATAACCCAAAGTTCGTCCCAATGAGAGTTTTTCATTTGGTTTGGACGAATTTTGTCCATACTTTTCTCACGACCCAATGGGAGTTCTCTAGGTGGTTTGGACGACATATGGTGCAAACTTTGCTCGGTTTCCGTTTTTGAAAACTCGGGACCCACAGTTTGTCCTTATGAGAGTTTTTCATCTATTTTGATCGAACGTGGTCTAAACGTTGCTTCGTTTGAGTTTTTGAGAGTTTGGAACTCAAAGTTCGACCTAATGAGAGTTCTTTAGGTTATTTGGATGACACATGGTCCAAACTTTGCTCCGTTTAAGTTTTTGAGAACTCGGAACCCAAACTTCGTCCCAATGAGAGTGTTTCATCTAGTTTGGACGAACTTGGTCCAAACTTTGCTCCGTTTGAGTTTTGGAGAGTTTGGAACTCAAAGTTCGGCCCAATGAGAGTTCTTTAGGTTGTTTTGACGACAGATGGTCCAAACTTTGCTTCGTGTCAGTTTTTGAGAGTTCAGAACCCAAAGTTCGTCCCTATGAGAGTTTTTCATCTGGTTTGGACGAATTTTGTCCAAAATTTGCCCCGTTTGAGATTTGGAGAGTTTGGAACTTAAAGTTCGACCCAATGAGAGTACTCTAGGTTGTTTGGACGACACATGGTCCAAACTTTGCTCGGTTTAAGTTTTTGAGAACTCGGGACCCACAGTTCGTCCCTATGAGAGTTTTTCATCTAGTTTCGTCGAACGTGGTCCAAACGTTGCTCCGTTTTACTTTTCGAGAGTTTGTGTCTCAAAGTTCAGCATAATGAGAGTTATTTAGGTGGTTTGGATGACACATGGTCCAAACTTTGCTCCATTTCAATTTTGGAGAGCTCGGAACCCAAAGTTCGTCCCAATGAGAGTTTTTTATGTGGTTGACGAACGTGGTCCAAACGTTGCTCCGTTTGAGTTTTAGAGAGTTTGAAACTCTAAGTTCGGTCCAATGAGAGTTCTTTACGTGGTTTTGGACGACACAGGGTCCAAACTTTGCTCCATTTCAATGTTTGAAAGCTCAAACCCAAAGTTCGTCCCTATGATAGTTTTTTATCTGGTTGACAAACGTGGTCCAAATGTTGCTCTGTTTGGGTTTTGGAGAGTTTGGAACTCAAAGTTCGGCCGAATGAGAGTTCCTTAGGTTGTTTGGACAACACATGGTCGAAACTTTGCTCCGTTTAAGTTTTTGAGAACTGGGAACCCAAACTTCGTCCCAATGAGAGTTTTTCATCTAGTTTTGACGAACGTGGTCCAAACGTTGTTCCGTTTGAGTTTTCGAGAGTTTGGAACTCAAAGTTCGACCCAATGAGAGTTCTTTAGGTTATTTGGACGACACATGGTCAAAACTTTGCTTCGTTTCAGTTTTTGAGAACTCGGAACCCAAACTTCGTCCCAATAAGAGTGTTTCATCTAGTTTGGAAGAACTTGGTCCAAACTTTGCTCCGTTTAAATTTCAAAGAGTTTGGAACTCAAAGTTCGGCCCAATGAGAGTTCTTTAGGTTGTTTTGACAACACATGGTCCAGACTTTGCTTCGTGTCAGTTATTGAGAGCTCAGAACCCCAAGTTCGTCCCAATGAGAGTTTTTCATCTCATTTGGATGAATTTGGTCCAAACTTTTCTCCGTTTGAGATTTGGAGAGTTTGGAAGTTAAAGTTCGATCCAATGGGAATTCTCTAGGTGATTTGGACGACACATGGTCCAAACTTTTCTCGGTTTCAGGTTTTGAGAACTCGGGACCCATAGTTCGTCCCTATGAGAGTTCTTCATCTAGTTTGGTCGAACGTGGTCCAAACGTTGCTCCGTTTTACTTTTGGAGAGTTTTGGACTCAAAGTTTGGCCCAATGAGAGTTCTTTAGGTGGTTTGGATGACACATGGTCTAAACCTTGCTCCATTTCAATTTTTGAGAGCTCGGAACCCAAAGTTCGTCCCAATGAGAGTTTTTTATGTGTTTGACGAACGTGGTCAAAACGTTGCTCCGTTTGAGTTTTAGAGAGTTTGGAAGTCTAAGTTTGGTCCAATGAGAGTTCTTTACGTGGTTTGGACGACACAGGGTCTAAACTTTTCTCCATTTCAATGTTTGAGAGCTCGGAACCCAAAGTTCGTCCCAATGATTGTTATTTATCTGGTTGACGAACGTGGTCCAAATGTTGCTCCGTTCGAGTTTTCCAGAGTTTGGAACTCAAAGTTCGGCCCAATGTGAGTTCATTAGGTTATTTGGATGACACATGGTCCAAACTTTGCTCCGTTTCAGTCTTTGAGAAATCGAAACCCAAAGTTCTTCCCAAGGAGAGTTTTTCATCCACTTTCGACGAACGTGGTCCAAACGTTGCTCCGTTTGAGTTTTGGAGAGTTTGGAACTCAAAGTTCGATCCAATGAGAGTTCTTTAGGTTGTTTGGACGACACACGGTCCAAACTTTGCTCCGTTTCAGCTTTTTAGAACTCGGAACCCAAACTTTGTCCCAATGAGAGTGTTTCATCTGGTTTTGACGAACTTGGTCCAAACTTTGCTCTGTTTGAGTTTTGTAGAGTTTGGAACTCAAAGTTTAGCCCAATGAGAGTTCCTTAGGTTGTTTAGGCGACACAGGGTCAAAACTTTGCTCCGTTTAAGTTTTTGAGAACTGGGAACCCAAACTTCGTCCCAATGAGAGTTTTTCATCTAGCTTGGACGAACGTGGTCCAAACGTTTCTCCGTTTTAGTTTTGGAGAGTTTGGAACTCAAAGTTCGTCCCAATGAGAGTTCTTTAGGTTGTTTTGACGACACATGGTCAAAACTTTTCTTTGTGTCAGTTTTGGATAGCTCAGAACCCAAAGTTCGTCCCAATGAGAGTTTCTCATCTCGTTTGAACGAATTTGGTCCAAACTTTGCTTCGTTTGAGATTTGGAGAGTTTGGAACTTCAAGTTCGACCCAATGAGAGTTTTCTAGGTGGTTTGGACAACACATGGTCCAAACATTGCTCAGTTTCAGTTTTTGACAGCTCGTGACTCACAGTTCGTCCCTATGAGAGTTTTTCATCTAGTTTGGTCGAACGTGGTCCAAACGTTGCTCCGTTTGACTTTTGAAGAGTTTGGAACTCAAAGTTTTGCCCAATGAAAGATCTTTAGGTGGTTTGGATGACACATGGTCCAAACTTTGCTCCATTTAAATTTTTGAGTGCTCGGAACCCAAAGTTCGTCCCAATGAGAGTTTTTTATGTGGTTGACGAACGTTGTCCAAACGTTGCTCCGTTTGAGTTTTAGAGAGTTTGGAACTCTAAGTTCGGTCCAATGAGAGTTCTTTAGGTTATTTATACGACAAATGGTCAAAACTTTGTTTCGTTTCAATTTTTGAGAACTCGGAACCCAAACTTCGTCCCAATAAGAGTGTTTCATCTAGTTTGGAAGAACTTGGTCCAAACTTTGCTCCGTTTGAGTTTCGAAGAGTTTGGAACTCAAAGTTCGGCCCAATTAGAGTTCTTTAGGTTGTTTTGACAACACATGGTCCAGACTTTGCTTCGTGTCAGTTATTGAGAGCTCAGAACCCAAAGTTTGTCCCAATGAGAGTTTTTCATCTCCTTTGGATGAATTTGGTCCAAACTTTTCTCCGTTTGAGATTTGGAGAGTTTGGAAGTTAAAGTTCGATCCAATGGGAGTTCTCTAGGTGATTTTGACGACACATGGTCCAAACTTTTCTCTGTTTCAGTTTTTGAGAACTCGGGACCCATAGTTCGTCCCTATGAGAGTTCTTCATCTAGTTTGGTCGAACGTGGTCCAAACGTTGCTCCGTTTTACTTTTGGAGAGTTTTGGACTCAAAGTTCGGCCCAATGAGAGTTCTTTAGGTGGTTTGGATGACACATGGTCTAAACCTTGCTCCATTTCAATTTTTGAGAGCTCGGAACCCAAAGTTCGTCCCAATGAGAGTTTTTTATGTGCTTGACGAACGTGGTCAAAACGTTGCTCCGTTTGAGTTTTAGAGAGTTTGGAAGTCTAAGTTCCGTCCAATGAGAGTTCTTTACGTGGTTTGGACGACACAGGGTCCAAACTTTTCTCCATTTCAATGTTTGAGAGCTCGGAACCCAAAGTTCGTCCCAATGATTGTTATTTATCTGGTTGACGAACGTGGTCCAAATGTTGCTCCGTTCGAGTTTTCCAGAGTTTGGAACTCAAAGTTCGGCCCAATGAGAGTTCATTAGGTTATTTGGATGACACATGGTCCAAACTTTGCTCCGTTTCAGTCTTTGAGAATTCGAAACCCAAAGTTCTTCCCAAGGAGAGTTTTTCATCCACTTTCGACGAACGTGGTCCAAACGTTGCTCCGTTTGAGTTTTGGAGAGTTTGGAACTCAAAGTTCGATCCAATGAGACTTCTTTAGTTTGTTTGGACGACACACGGTCCAAACTTTGCTCCGTTTCAGTTTTTTAGAACTCGGAACCCAAACTTTGTCCCAATGAGAGTGTTTCATCTGGTTTGGACGAACTTGGTCCAAACTTTGCTCTGTTTGAGTTTTGTAGAGTTTGGAACTCAAAGTTTAGCCCAATGAGAGTTCCTTAGGTTGTTTGGGCGACACAGGGTCAAAACTTTGCTCCGTTTAAGTTCTTGAGAACTGGGAACCCAAACTTCGTCCCAATGAGAGTTTTTCATCTAGCTTGGACGAACGTGGTCCAAACGTTTCTCCGTTTTAGTTTTGGAGAGTTTGGAACTCAAAGTTCGTCCCAATGAGAGTTCTTTAGGTTGTTTTGACGACACATGGTCCAAACTTTTCTTTGTGTCAGTTTTTGATAGCTCAGAACCCAAAGTTCGTCCCAATGAGAGTTTCTCATCTCGTTTGAACGAATTTGGTCCAAACTTTGCTTCGTTTGAGATTTGGAGAGTTTGGAACTTAAAGTTCGACCCAATGAGAGTTTTCTAGGTGGTTTGGACAACACATGGTCCAAACATTGCTCAGTTTCAGTTTTTGAGAGCTCGTGAGTCACAGTTCGTCCCTATGAGAATTTTTCATCTAGTTTGGTCGAACGTGGTCCAAACGTTGCTCCGTTTGACTTTTGAAGAGTTTGGAACTCAAAGTTTTGCCCAATGAAAGATCTTTAGGTGGTTTGGATGACACATGGTCCAAACTTTGCTCCATTTAAATTTTTGAGTGCTCGGAAACCAAAGTTCGTCCCAATGAGAGTTTTTTATGTGGTTGACGAACATTGTCCAAACGTTGCTCCCTTTGAGATTTAGAGAGTTTGGAACTCTAAGTTCGGTCCAATGAGAGTTCTTTAGGTTATTTGGACGACACATGGTCAAAACTTTGCTTCGTTTCAGTTTTTGAGAACTCGGAACCCAAACTTCGTCCCAATAAGAGTGTTTCATCTAGTTTTGAAGAAGTTGGTCCAAACTTTGCTCCGTTTGAGTTTCGAAGAGTTTTTAACTCAAAGTTCGGCCTAATGAGAGTTCTTTAGGTTGTTTTGACAACACATGGTCCAGACTTTGCTTCGTGTCAGTTATTGAGAGCTCAGAACCCAAAGTTCCTCCCAATGAGAGTTTTTCATCTCCTTTGGACGAATTTGGTCCAAACTTTTCTCCGTTTCAGATTTGGAGAGTTTGGAAGTTAAAGTTCGATCCAATGGAAGTTCTCTAGGTGATTTGGACGACACATGGTCCAAACTTTTCTCGGTTTCAGTTTTTGAGAACTCGGGACCCATAGTTCGTCCCTATGAGAGTTCTTTATCTAAGTTTGGTCGAACGTGGTCCAAACGTTGCTCCGTTTTACTTTTGGAGAGTTTTGGACTCAAAGTTCGGCCCAATGAGAGTTCTTTAGGTGGTTTGGATGAAACATGGTCTAAACCTTGCTCCATTTCAATTTTTGAGAGCTCGGAACCCAAAGTTCGTACCAATGAAAATCGAACCTAAAACAAGATTTAAAAAAAAAAGACAACACCAAAGGGTTTAATAAGAAAAAGCTTTTAAATATTCATAATTTGTGTTTTCATGAGCATTACAAGCCATTTTAAAGGCCAAATGGTTGTGGATAGACCAAGAAACTCAAAAGCCATTCAAATACACTGAATTGCAAATTGTAGAAAATAAGACCTAGGAACTTAAAACTTGATTGCACGTCAAACGAGTAGCCATATCTCAAAAATAAAAAGATAGAATTGCTTTAAATTGTCTTAAGTGTCTACTATGGGAGGCGCTCCTCATAATGACAACGTTTGACAAGCTTTGACATCACGAAATTCCAAGAGATGCAAGTTGGACAACCACCTCTTCACAAATTCTGCAAACTTTTTTCGTTTCCCATGCCATCTTCAAAACTACACAACTTTTCCCGTGCCATCCTGAATCCATTCTCTTCTTGACTTGCTGAACTAACATTATACAAAAATTTGGGTTCAAAATTCTTTGCCTCTTGCTGTGCATATGCTAGCTTTTCAACATGCAATGTGAAAGCCTCTTGTATCTTCTTTGCCTTGCTCCTTGTGATTGGTCCTTCAGGTACAAGCAATGGATTATTGATTGAATCCATATCATTCCCCCTTTCTTTAAAAGGATTTGTCCTCAAATCAAGGTCTTCATTTCCTACATCTAATTTGTATGCATTGTTATTGATCCGTTCAAGCACTTGAAAAGGACCATCTCCCCTTGGTTGAAGTTTTGACTTCCTTTGACCTGGAAACCTTTCCTTTCGTAGATGAACCCAAACCCAATCTCCCGGTTTAAAAATCAATTCCTTTCTTCTTTGGTTCTTGCGAGTGACTAACTTTTGATTACAAAGGGTAGACTTGCATTTGTGTTAGCTATGTATTACACAGTGTATTGTTTTGCTGGCATAAGCTAAATTTTCTTCATCAAGGCTTAGCGCAAGCACCCATGCGGTGTTAAGTATATTTTGTAAGCGCATACTTTGATTTAATGAAACATTATTGCCTTCTACTTAGATGCGATACTATTTTCATTACTAACTCCCGCCTGGCCAACAGGATGCGGTAGCAGCATGATAAATCCCTAAAAGGTAATTGATAACTCTCCAAAAGGGAGTTATTTAGACCT
The DNA here is from genome assembly GCA_017139565.1 of Luffa aegyptiaca. NCBI lineage: Eukaryota > Viridiplantae > Streptophyta > Magnoliopsida > Cucurbitales > Cucurbitaceae > Luffa > Luffa aegyptiaca. The sequence goes on along the minus strand of CM029407.1, from coordinate 34,214,920 downwards.
TATTTCTATAGGGATTTGTGTGTCTTTTGTGCTTAATAGGGTTGCTTTTAGATATATATTACATGTTTTAACCCATTTGTGCAGAATATATTGCTGAGCGACTTGAGGGAGCAAAATCCGTGTTGGAGCAAAGATGGGAGCAAAACTGCCACGTCCCAGTTCGTTAGCCAATTTGATGAACTGAATTATGTTAAGTTATTCTCAGGATAAAGGAGCAAGGAAAGCCATCCACGTGTCTAGGTCAACCTAATTCAAGCCTCCTATCACTATATAAAAGGAGATAGCCGCCCAAGTCAAATTCATTCCATCCTTGGGAGGAACATTCCACTCTAGGAAAGTTTACTTCCACCTTTGGGAGCCGAATAGAGGAGAGAGATTGGAGACCTACAAGAAGACCATCAATTGCAAGCTGATCGAGGGAATTAATATTTTCTTGCATTACTTTGTAGTTATGGATGAATTTACTTATATTGTAAAGTGTGTCTCTATGCACTTTATGAACTAAGTAACTTTAGGCGTTGGTGGGAACATGTAATTGTCGTGCTTAATCTCTATGCAATATATGATTGATTTGATGCATCTTGATTATTTGTTGTGCTCATTTCTATTTTATGCCCGCTTGGCCAGCCAGTATGAATACCACTCTCTAATTCCAGGGATGATTTAGGGAGTGTGTGGCATTTAATCACACTAGATCATTGTGTATTGGTGAACGCCAATGACTGAGATAGGGATAACCAGTTGCCTAGTGCTTGATCGGTAGTGCTTCATTGGAGTTGCAACACATTCTAAAAAATCCGAAGTTTCGGGAGGAATCTGCTAATAAGACTGGGAGAATTTTGCATGATCAATAATATTGCTAGAGCATCTTTTAAAACAATTACTAAATCCTGACCAGAGCCTGTTTCTAATATGTCTGCTTATTTGTTCACTTTCTGTTCTGTCATTTCTTTTGCTTCAACATTCTATAAAACCAATCATTTTAACCACTTTTGAAACCATTGAAAAACAAAACAAAATAGATAAAGTGAAAGCTAATTCAGACCTTGGATTCAATAAATACTTATTACTTGCTGCGGACTGTGTATACTTGCACAGAGTTCTAGAGTCTATTTCTTACTACATTTTTACCCACTCTAGCCCAACAGCAACCTATAACCCTATAGTCGATATAGGGTGCCTTAGGCAGCTTGCCCTATACCACCAAACAATCTCTTTTGAGCTTTTTCTCCTATATCACCTTTATGAGAACCGATATCGTATGTCCCTTTCGAGATCAAACTCACATAGCATGCAAAGTCTAACTGATCAAATTAAACTCAGCAAGGTTAGAGTGATAATCAATAAAGAATGACATGCATTAAACACAACTTAAGCAAACAATACACTTTCAAGCCATTAAACCATAAGGAAATTCACCACATTGAACCCGTCAACGGGATTTAGCTACTCATGATGGGATAAAAAGCAAATGAACACATTTTCATTGAAATAATGATGTAAAGAATACAAAATAATGTCAACTGGGACAATTATCTTCTTCTTTATTTTCAATACATTTATGATAACCAAATAGTTTGATTTCATATGCTATTTACCATTTTCCAAAATCATTCCAATTAAAGGAGAGAAAGGAACCATGAAAAAACCTTTTCTTAATCCAATTGTGTTGGAAAAAAAAACTTGTCAACATATAACAAACAAAGATCACTCCATCCAAATATAGAAAAATAGTGAAGAACTAAATTTATCACTAAATGTTCTAAATTTAACAAATGATAACCTATAAAATGACCCTCCCATCACATCAAACAATCATCTGCTTGTGATCCTAAGAAAGAAAAAGAAATTCCAAGACAAGACAAAAGGAGATTAAGCAACAAAATGGCCAGGAAAATGATGGCAACATTGCTAGTCTGCATTATGGTGGTGGCCATACTACAATTATCTACAGCCAACAACTATGACGCCATGATGGCCAGAGCGAAGACCTTGGAAAGTGCCCTTACCTGCTTTAAAACTTGCACTGACCAATGTAAAGCAAAAGGCACAAAGTCCTTTGAGGATTGTGTGCCACCATGCAAACATTGTGGCAAGGAAATGATGGGTATGTGTTTTTCTTTCATCATAAAAAACTCAATTCATAACCATGTACATGTTAAGATGTTTCCATTTTTATCACACACTTTTGATCCACCTAGAAACTGAATAAATTTTAAAGTGTACGTTGAATGGATTGATTTGTTTTTTTTTGGTAACAAAACGAGGTTAACGTAGATTATAAACAAAAAATGTGAATGGTGGTAGAGTTATTCAATAGGCAATTTTGTGTTTGGTGAAGGTTAATTTCATTTTGCACCTGAATCTTATTATTTGTTGAGTGAGTGTTTGAAGTTTTTTACATTGTTTGTTTAACTTAACATTTGATGAGTGTGAAATTGATTATTTTCCTTCAAAATTTATACCAAGATTTCAAGTAAAATTTCCCCCCTTTTATTTTGTCGTATTGTTTTTTACATTCTTTGATTAATATTAATATTTTATATGTTTACTTTGTAGAGAAATACAACGTCGATCTAACCGCCGAAACCGTTTAAAATTGAGTATGAAATGACTGGAGAGATCTAAAGAGTGATCAAATTGATCAAGAAGATTATGTAACATTTATTTGAATAAGGAAATTTGGAACTTCCTTTATCCTCTTTGGTTTTTACCATGTAATTTACTTGTTTCATTATCAAAAACTTGTCCTTGGCATCATTTTATTATTGTTCTCAACCAATAAACTTCAACTGCTTTAAGATTTATATTCATAAAATATTTTTTTCTTTTCTTTTTATATTCAACTATTAAGCCCAGTGTAAGAATTATGAATAACAAATAAAATTTTATAGTCAAGAAAGAAAAATATCTGTCATTATGTTGATATATCTTTTAATGAAAGGGTTAAACATTGAAATTAATAATTTTTTTATAACTTTGATGTTTAGTATAAATTCCCATAAAAAATAAAAAATGAGGACTAATTTGTTTATAAATAAAAACGACATAAATAAAGTCAAAGAATCAATTGTATCATTTTAAACCCTAAATATATCTCTTTGTTTATAAATAAAAAATTGGACAACATATATCTCTTTCCTAAAACACAGTGCAAGTGGTAGAACCACTTTCTTGCCTTTCCTCTTATGGAAAATGGAAATGCCAAAATTCTGCCACTCGTGCAGTGCCATGAAAAGAATGAAGTTAGTTAATAAAACTAGCGTGAGGTCCAAAGTTACCTTCAATCTCAAAATACATTATGCATAGAGACTACTTGCTGAAATGTGGAGCTAAGAACTTTTTCATCGTATGCTCGACCATGTTGGTAGAAAATAAACTCCACCTAGGTTATGCTAATAAAAAGGTACTAAAGTCCCTGCAAGAAACAAACTAAAATAAAAGAGGCAAAAGGCAAAGAATAAAAAATTAATAAAACTAATAGATCGTGCTCCACGACAATTACACTGAATTTAATAGTCATACTTGTGGAAGATACACTACAACAAATTGCACTTTTAATGTCGGACAAAAAAATACACACTTAACATATAATGTCGGACAACTAAAAAAGACGGTCTGTAAAGTTGGGAAGAATTTAATGCCTGACACTAAAGGTTCGTTTCAGGGGGTTTTTAAAACCCTATTTCAGCTTTCTCTCTCTGAAAAAAAAACCCTCTTTCCCCTATTGCTGTGTCGTTTCTCTCTCCCGAAGCTTCTTCTTCTCACCAACGAAAAATGCGTGAATCTCTTCCTCTCACCGGAGGCAAAATCTCTTCAAGTACTTTTGGCGAAGATTTCTGAGCGTTTCTTAGTGGTTCACAATCTGCAAGCAGTAGTTGATGGTAATTTCGGGGAAGATTTCTACTCATATTCGTGGGTTTTCAGTCGATTCAAGTTGTGTTTGGAAGGTCAGAAAATAAAATGTCAAGTACTTTTTCTATGGTTATTTTCACTTTGTTGAATTATAATTATCTGAAAGAGAGGGAAAAACAAATGGCAAAGTGTAATTTCTTCGAATGCTAGGGTAAACACCTGAAACCATTCACATAACCCACAAATTTTCATTATGGAGCTTTCTATTTTTTGTGTGTTTGTTGAATTTTAAGTCTTGAATCTGGGGTAAAAGGCCAACCCTTTTTAATTTTGTGGAGAACATTGCAGAAGTTAATCTCGGTTGTTTTTTTTAGATCTACTAGGAATTGACGAATTCAGCTTGGTTATGTTCTTTCTAACTAGATTCTCTCTTCTCAAGTCTGTTTCCAACTATTGTTCTAGTTAATTATTATTTTAGAATATATCTACTAAGTTAACTCATTTAACTTATAATCAGTAATCACCAAGTTCTATTCATATATATGCAGATATTGGGTAGGACTAAAAACTTGCTTGCTTTTTGGAAAACAGGATAGGACTATATTAAAACTTTGTTGGAGTAATGTCAAGACCTTTGGGTTCTTGTCTGTCTGCTATTACTGATCGTGTTCTCCTTGCAATTTGAGTGGAGGCAATAGTATGAGAACGAGCTTGAAGCATGTCTAAACGTTTCACAGAGAGAACCACATGTGTTTGAAAGCGAGGAAGCTGTAAAAGAAAAGGTGAGATTCTAGTTATCAATCTTTTTTTCTCATATGCCTCGAGAAAGTTAGGTTGCCTCGAGAAAGTTAGGTTGCAACTTCCTCTCAGATCATAGATTCTTGTTTCAGAGTTTCTTTTTTAATCCACTTGATTTTGGGTTGGGCGTAGTGATGTTTTGCTTGTGAGGCATGTTATTATTTGATCGAATGGTTTCATTATAAACTCTTTTATGTACAAGATTGTCTTATTCCTGAAAACTACATATAAGTATTTTGGTGTTCAAAATTTGAGACATGTGATGTATTCAATTAGGTACCATGTCAAGCAAATTAAAACGAGAATGAAGAGGTAGCCAAGCTATTAAATGATTGGTTGATAAGTATCAAGGTCAGTTCAATTAGTATTAGTTTTTCTTGGATAACTTTTTGTTTTTATGCTTTTGTAGTGAATTTTCATGTAAGCTTGATCAATTGATGCCTCATTTCATTTCAGAGCTTAGATAAATTACCTCTGGTTGCTACATCTGTGGTTGACTTCAAGAAGACACAAAAGAGCTTACTACCAAGGTATTTACATTTATCAGCTTGGTGTAAACGCATTTTCATGTTGTAACTACTTGGAATGAAATAGATATAGTTGCAAATTGAAAGAGTTTTAGTGTTGGTGCCTATTTCAAATTAAGGTATTTATTTTCTTTTCCTTGAAATCTCTTCAATTGCATCTTGGTAATGACAATTTCTTGACCACTTGGTTGGTAATGCTTCTTTACTTTTACGCACTCCTTGCGAATGGTCTTGTAATGCATCTTGTAGTTCTTTTTATGGATTGGTAATTGGCTTCTTGCTTACTACACACCAAGTGTTTGTAGAATTCATTTGTGGATTTTCTTTTTTGTTTTTGCTGCAATTTATGGATGAGATTGTGAAGTTTGACTGTTTATTTTGTCGTTTGATGTGCCATTAAGTTGTGCTCGTGATTATACGTGTTATTTGTCTAGTTGGTTCTAAAGTGAGTTTCTGGAAATGTTCTATGTGCCATCGGTATTATTTACTGTCCTTCGCATTGAAAATTATTTTGGATGTCTAAATTGGATTTGTAAATTAAGTGCTAGAAATGGATTGAGTAATATTTTCTGTTTGATTTGGGCTTGTTTGTTTTTATTAATGGATTTCAAGTTAATGTGTATATGTTTAATGTGGTGAAATTTACCCTGGGGTGTCTATTAGTGGTACATATGATGGGAATTTTGGAAAGTAAGTTCTTGAAATTATTCCATGTTCTTTTTCTCGTCTGTGCGTTTTGGTTACTTTCCATATTAAGTAACTTGTACTGCAATTTTGAGCAATCATATCGTGTTGTTGAATGCTATAATCTTCTATCATAATTGAGCTCAGTTTAGCACTTCAAGTGAGAATTTCATGGGTTTGGATTTTTTATCATACTGGTCGTTTTTGTTGTGCTTTGTTCGATAGTCCTCTAGATGTTGTTAGTTATTAGCTCTACTTTCCTCATACGTCTTGAGATTTAATTTTAGTTTAAGGATTTGATTGGAGATGTATATTGATTGTATTTTACTTGTGTTTTTGCTTCGTATAGGGTTTGAAATTCATCTTGTTAAGCGAGAACTGTTGCAGATGATGAAATGGATATTCTCGAAAAGGACCACAAAGAGGAACTTGGGAAAGAGCGTTTAAGGAGTTGTGTACTTATTTTTTTTAGTAATTTTACTTTTTCTTTGTAAATTGGTTCATGGATGTGATTTGTGGATGGACGGAAAGTTTCATGTATTATATACACAATTATATTTTATTAATTAAATCCATGTTTGTTGAGTTAGTTGTTGTGTAAAAATACTCTCAGATTTTTATTTTGTGTATATGTTGAAATTCTATTTTACTTACAGGTTTTTACAAAAGGAAGAAATAGTATTGTGGGTTAGCTACATGTGCAACTGACAATTTTTTTTTTATTTAATATCGCACATTTAATGTCGTACACTTTTAATGTCACAGCTTTTAATGTCGGACAATGACCGACATAAAAAACTGACCGACATTAAAAGCGTACTTTTAATGTCGGTCACGGCTTTTAATGTCGGGCATTGCCCGACATTAAAAGTGTCTGACATTAAAAGCGACCGACATTAAAACTTTTAATGTCGGTGTTTTTAATGTCGGTCAGTGACATTAAGCATGTTGGAAATTTATCGCCCAAGATTTTGGAGTAAAATCTCTTGGGCGATACTGTGTAAGTAATTCCCCTATCATAATGTTGGAAATTTATCGTTGACTATAAAAATTGTTGTTTGTCATGATGATTGCAAAATCATTTGGTGCTAAAGTATTTTGATGGTGGAGCATGAATTGGAATGTTATTAAGTGAACTTTACTTTGTTATATTCCTGTATGTTGAGTAATGAGCATGCAAATTAGGACTTTGATGTTTCTTCATGATGACATTATTAGAATGAAATGAAAATATGTTGTGTGTCATTATCATAAAGTTAGACAAGGGACCTTACGTGCATATGTATGACCCACAGTGATGTACAATCTTAAATGTTTTGCTATTGAAAAGCTTGGTGATATGACAAAGAGTTTTAATTAAAACTTGGCAATATGGTCAAGATGTGTTTTTCTTTTTATAATTTTCCTAAAACTTGACGATATGGTCAAGGAAATGATTTTGGCATTTATTTCAAAACTTGGCGATATGGCCATGACGATAGGTGGCGATATGGTCACAATAAACTTTTTAGTGGCGATAAGGTCACAAAATAGTTTTCGTGGCGATAGGGTCACATTTGGCATTATGGCCAAGGAATAAAATTTTATAAAGCAAAATTAGGTCCCCTCGTAAATGTTTGTTCTTGCACAACTGATAGCGAGCATAGCTAGCTACTTTTACTTATTTAATTAAGCTAGTCTTGTATGATTTTTGGGCCATTTTATTGCACTTTAATGTTTATTTTGTAGGAAATGGTTGATTGGAGCTAAAGTGTGATATTTGAGTCAATCGGGTGCTCGGGACGTGAAAAGACACAAAAGAACCGAAGAGAATCAACAAGAAAAAAGTCAATTTAGGGTCAAAGGCTGACCAGCGTCAAGACGCTGCTCCTTTAGCATCTCGACGCTGGCATTCCATATCGAATCAGGCGCAATAACGTCACAGCGTCGAGACGCTGTGATAATAGCGTCTCGACGCTACCGCATTTCCTTTCCAGACACGCGCGTATAAGAGGCAGCGTCTCGCGTCTCGACGCTACGACGAAAAATCTGCTATATAAGTTTCTTTTCGGCTAGGTTTGAGGGGATTCAATTTTGGGACTTCTTGGGGCCGAAAACAGAGCTAAAACAAAGGATTTGAAGGCTGAAGCTAAGGGAGAAAATCGGAAATCAACCCATTGTTCGTGGGGATCGTGACGGGGACGTCGGACTCGGCCTACATTGAGTTTTCTTTTCCCTTTCCTTTTCTTTAGCTAGACTTTATGGCTTTATTATGTTTAGTTGAGCTTGTAATTAGATTCATGAGTAGCTAAACTCATAGCTTAGGGATTGATGTAGTTGATTAAGTTTATGGATTGAATTTATCGTTTAAGTTGTGCAATGATTTTTATGTTTGTAATCTTGATGTAATGCTTTCAATTAATTGACCATTAGTTGAATGATTTGAGTTTTGAATCTAGCTCGGGAGAAGGGATTTAATATAGACTTACTCAAGATTGCATGACTAAAGTTTATTTTCTAATTCGTGACGGTTTTAGATTAACTTTAGAATTAGTCAAAAGATCTCATTGCCTTGCATATTTAATAAACTTAGATAGGGATATCAAGTTAGTTAATTTGCATGAGAATCAATTATACTCGGGAGAGGTAGTTGTGATTAAAGGGTCTTTGGCTCATGATTTCATTGTGCATAATAACTTACTCCTTAAAATCAATCCTAGACTAAATCGGCGAAATCAATTCCCTAAGTATTTTTCCCAATTGAATTTCCACACTTTTTACTTGCTTTAATTTAGTTTTCCATTAATCCTCATCACTTTTTGATCCCTAAATAAAATTGGGCAAGATAATTCACAATACTTGATTTGCTTAAAAATCCAATCCAGAGGACGACATTCGAATTACACTCACTATATTATTACTTGAGCCGTGCGCTTGCGGTAGGAAAAGTCCACATCAAGTTTTTGGCATTGTTGCCGGGGATTGGCACATTTAGCTAGATTGATATTGTGAAAAAATTGTTCGGTCTTAATTTAGGGTGTATTTTTACTTTTCTAAGTTGATTGCATTCTTTTCCTTATTTGTTTTTCTTTCCATATTTGTTTTCTAGTTTAGTTTTTCATTTTAGTTGTGTAATCTTTTCCTTATTTGTTTCTTGTTTTTCTTTTTAGATTAGTTTTTCCTTAATTGTTAGTTTCCATATTTGTGTTTTGCATATTTATTTTTGCATTCCATTTTAGGTTATTTTGTTTCCTTTTCTAGATTATATTTTCCATATTTAGATTAGTTGTTTTCTTTTCTTTATTTGTTTCCTTAATTGTTTTCTTTCCTTTTTAGGGTAGTTTTGTTTATTGCATGTGTAGTAGTAGAGAATTGATACCGTTGGATCCCGAGATCGAAAGAACAATTCATAGGATTCGAAGAGAAAATAGAGAAATTATTCACATGGCAGACCAAAATCCACCTGAGGAGCCTAGGCCTATTAGAGATTATTTTCAGCCTGTGTTTCAGGGACAACAATCGGGGATTGTCTATGCCCCGGTCAACGCCAACAACTTTGAGCTGAAAATCGGTCTCATTCAGATGGCTCGAGATTGTGCATATAGAGGATCGCCCACCGAGGACCCAAATTCTCATCTAAAATCATTTTTGGATATTTGTGGGACAGTTAAGATTAATGGAGTCTCTGAGGATGCTATTCGCTTACGCTTATTTCCTTTTTCTTTGCAGGACAAAGCACGAGATTGGTTGCAGTCTATTCCCCCTGGAAGTATCACCACCTGGGATGCTTTAGTCCAGGCCTTTCTGAAGAAATTTTTCCCTCCTGCAAAGACGGTCAAGCTGAGGACCGAGATTGGGACATTCCAACAACAATATGATGAGCAGTTGTTCGAAGCTTGGGAGCAATTTAAAGAGTTACTGAGGAAGTGTCCTCAGCATGGATACCCCGACTGGCTTCAGGTTCAATTGTTTTATAATGGTTTGACTCCTAGCACAAAAACAATTGTTGATGCAGCTGCAGGTGGGACTCTGTTGTCCAAGACTGTGGAAAATGCTCGCATACTTCTAGAGGATATGGCCACCAACAGCTATCAGTGGCCGTCTGAGCGGTCTACACCCAAAAAGATTGCTGCTGGAGTGTTTGAGGTTGACAAGGTAAGTGCACTCCAGGCCCAAATGACCTCCCTTGCTAATGCTTTTATGAAATTTTCAGGTACAGGGAGTGCACAGTCAATTGAATCAGCTGCTGCTTTGGCATCTAGACCTCAGGAGGAGACCATCGAACAGGTTCAGTATGTATCAAATTCTAATTTTAGGGGATATAATAATAGTTCTACACCTACACATTATCACCCTAACAATAGGAACCATGAAAATTTCTCTTATGAAAATACTAAGAATGTTCTTAACCCCCCTGGTTTTGCCCCTCAAACCCAAGAAAATAAAAAGTTAGAAGATCTTGTTGGAGCTTTCATTGCAGAGTCTAGTAACAGGACAACTAAATTGGAGGAGGCAGTCATTGCCATCAACTCAACAGTGAATGGCCACAGTGCTGCCATCAAGAATATTGAGACTCAGCTGGGATAGTTGGTAAATGTTGTAAGCACCATGAATAAAGGTAAGGCCCCAGCTGAGCAAGAGAAAACCCAAATGGAGTATTGTAAGGCAATCACTGTGCACCAGGAGGAAGCTGAAGAGGAACCTGAGTCTGAGGATTATGACATGCCTACAGGGGAAGCTGAGGAGGACACATCATCAGATGAGGCTGAAAAGCCTAACCCTGAGCCTCCTATTCCTTCTCCCACACTGATGGTCCCCAAGGAAAAGAAAAAGAAAAAGAAGAAAAAGAACAATCAGGTTCAGTTTGATAAATTTATGAATGCTTTTATGAATCTGAACATTAATATTCCTTTTGCAGAGGCGTTAGAGATGCCCCAATACAACAGGTTTATGAAGGAGTGGTTAGCAAAGAAGCGAAAGGAAAAGAAGGTTGACACTGTATATCTTGCTTCCACATGCAGCACCAGAGTACAACATAAGGTACCTGAAAAAGTAGCTGACCCAGGGAGTTTTTCTGTTCCTTGTAGTTTTGGTACTTACTCTTTTAGAGCATTATGTGACTTAGGTGCTAGCATTAATATTATTCCTCTGTCCTTGTGCAAAAAGTTAGACATAGGTGAGATTAAATCTACTCCTGTAAAGCTCCAATTGGCTGATCAGTTTGTGGTTAGACCAATTGGCATTGTAGAAAATGTTTTAATCAGAGTAGGTAGATTTTTCCTCCCTATTGACTTGTATGTTATGGACATGATAGAAAATCTTTCAATACTTGTCATATTAGGAAGACCATTCCTCGCTACTGGGCGAGTGATTATTGATATTGAGAGCAAGGAGCTCACTGTTAGAGTCAGGAACGAAAAAGAAATTTTTAAAGCAGTGGAAGACTCTAAAGAACAATCTGAAGTGCTGTTCATGGGCTACAGGAAAGGTGCAAGAAAGAGCACCTCTGTTGGATTCACAGAAAAGAAGCCTCCTTGAAGCACGGTCAACACGTCGAGCTAATGACGTTAAACAAGCGCTTTTGGGAGGAAACCCAAGTAAGTAGTGTGTTTTCTTTTTGTTTTTGATTTATTGTTTGTTTTTGTTTTGTAGGTCTTGTTTTCTTTCTCTCCTTTGCTTTCAAGCTTTCAAGATTTCAAGCAAGAAGTCATCATTATTCCAGGCCAGTATTGTTCACTCCTTTCATTCTTTTATTGTCCTCATGCTTGTTTATGCCTTATTTTCTTTATACATTGAGGACAATGCATGTATCAAGTTTGGGGGTGGATTAGCATGTTTGTGGAGCCCTTGAGCATCTGAGTTCGGGCTATAGTTTTGAGCTTTCTTTGAATTATGCATATAGTTGTTGTCTGGATGTATTTTTGCATGATTATGATTTCCTAGGATAGGCTTTCTTGTCAATTTTCAAGATTGTGATGAGTTGTAAGCATGAGTGTCCAAAAAGGGAGACTTTTTAAAATTTTTCTAGGAGATGGCTTGCATGAGTAGAGTATTTGTCTTGGCTAGATTTGGATTTGAATGCTTAGGAGCGAATTATTGGGTTCATATGCTTGTTGTCACCTCGATAGGTGTAGGGTAGAGCTAAAGAGTTAATTTTTTGCAAATTAGCATGTTTGATCTTGCTTAGGAGAAAAGAAAAGAATATCTGTTTTTCATATTCATAACGAAAAATCATTCTTGTTGTTATTGTTGAAAAAGAAAAAAGTCATGACTTATGCGCGCAATATGCAATGGTTAATAAAGATTAAGGCAAAAAGAGCTACCCCTGTTGTGATCAGTTAGGCCAACCAGAGAAAACTCAGGTTAAGGGTCCCTGCAATGGGTGTGTGAAAGCTAGTGCCACATATACATGCTTAATTCAATTGTTAATTATAAGCACCTAAGTATGGAGGAAAACAAACTAATTTGTTTCATTAACTCATTAGTGAAACCTTAGTGCCAGTGTAGAGGGAAGATGAGCTGAGAGTTTAACAATCCAATCCCGGGCTAGTAGAGTCTGATCTTGTTGAGTTAGATCTCGCTTGTGCAAGTTAATTTTGGAAAAATTTTAATTTGTCTCCCTCATTGGTCCTTGTGTGCATGTCTCTTGCTTGCTTGACTATTGACTTTTGAGCCTTGAGGATTGAGTTATGATTATTGCATCCATTCTTCTACTGTGTGTTTGATTTGTAGTTTGCTCGAGGACTAGCAAAAGCTTAAGTTTGGGGGTATTTGATAGCGAGCATAGCTAGCTACTTTTACTTATTTAATTAAGCTAGTCTTGTATGATTTTTGGGCCATTTTATTGCACTTTAATGTTTATTTTGTAGGAAATGGTTGATTGGAGCTAAAGTGTGATATTTGAGTCAATCGGGTGCTCGGGACGTGAAAAGACACAAAAGAACCGAAGAGAATCAACAAGAAAAAAGTCAATTTAAGGTCAAAGGCTGACCAGCGTCAAGACGCTGCTCCTTTAGCGTCTCGACGCTACCGCATTTCCTTTCCAGACACGCGCGTATAAGAGGCAGCGTCTCGCGTCTCGACGCTACGACGAAAAATCTGCTATATAAGTTTCTTTTCGGCTAGGTTTGAGGGGATTCAATTTTGGGACTTCTTGGGGCCGAAAACAGAGCTAAAACAGAGGATTTGAAGGCTGAAGCTAAGGGAGAAAATCGGAAATCAACCCATTGTTCGTGGGGATCGTGACGGGGACGTCGGACTCGGCCTACATTGAGTTTTCTTTTCCCTTTCCTTTTCTTTAGCTAGACTTTATGGCTTTATTATGTTTAGTTGAGCTTGTAATTAGATTCATGAGTAGCTAAACTCATAGCTTAGGGATTGATGTAGTTGATTAAGTTTATGGATTGAATTTATCGTTTAAGTTGTGCAATGATTTTTATGTTTGTAATCTTGATGTAATGCTTTCAATTAATTGGCCATTAGTTGAATGATTTGAGTTTTGAATCTAGCTCAGGAGAGGGGATTTAATATAGACTTACTCAAGATTGCATGACTAAAGTTTATTTTCTAATTCGTGACGGTTTTAGATTAACTTTAGAATTAGTCAAAAGATCTCATTGCCTTGCATATTTAATAAACTTAGATAGGGATATCAAGTTAGTTAATTTGCATGAGAATCAATTATACTCGGGAGAGGTAGTTGTGATTAAAGGGTCTTTGGCTCATGATTTCATTGTGCATAATAACTTACTCCTTAAAATCAATCATAGACTAAATCGGCGAAATCAATTCCCTAAGTATTTTTCCCAATTAAATTTCCACACTTTTTACTTGCTTTAATTTAGTTTTCCATTAATCACTCATCACTTTTTGATACCTAAATAAAATTGAGCAAGATAATTCACAATACTTGATTTGCTTAAAAATCCAATCCAGAGGACAACATTCGAATTACATTCACTATATTATTACTTGACTCGTGCGCTTGCGGTAGGAAAAGTCCACATCAAGTTTTTCAACCAACCATGGTAGAGGGGTTACTTACTGAGTATTTTTAATACTCATTCTTTGTTTATTTTAATTTTTTTAGGCAAGGGCGAGAACGTCGACTAATTAACGGCACTTGCTGGTGGTGTCGTGGTGGACGGTGTCAGCATATTTTACTTTCGCACATTAGTTTTTGTTATTTGAATTTTCTATGTAAATATTAAAAAACGTATCTATTTTATTGCATTTTGAGGCGCTCTAATATTTTTATGTTTTACAAGTTTTCTTGGGATCCCAAACAATTGTTTTACTAAAGTTATTTACCTATTTTATGCATTCTAGATTTATAGGAAAAATTTTACTTCATAGTTCTTTGAATCATTCATGCATATAGTAACATCCCTAAGTAGTCTTTAGGTTTCAAAAAGTCGGGGCGTTAAAGTTGGTATCAGACCACTAGGTTAAGGATTTTGTAGACTGGTTGACATCGTAAACCTTAGGTGTTCCCATGGCCTACTAGCACGCACCTTGTCATCGCCAGGTACACAATTGCCTTAAACAAAATGCTATTTTTTTTTATTTATTTGCCTATTTAAAATGTTTATAATTTATTTTGGTGAAGCATGACCACATGGTTGGTCTGAAAGTTAGTATAATGGTTATTGTTATTGTTATTAACTGCTATTATTATTATTTTTACTATTCTTTATTAAATAATAATAATAATAGTAGATAAGGTTGTAGTATGGGTTAGCATCGAATTAGACTTAGTCGAGTTTTGTCGAATACCAGAATCATGCCTCCTCATGGAAGAGTTCGTGGAAGGGGTCGCGTGACCCCTGAGGCAGTTGTGCCGCCAGTTGGACAAGAAAACAATCTGGCAGGGGACCCACATGTAGAGCAGCCGGCACCGGCAGCGGAACCTATCACGGTGGATGCTATTCAGACAATTGTGCAATCAACGGTGGTCTGGGCAGTGCAATCTGCGGTGCAAGCGGCAGTTGCAGGTGTGATTGCGGGGCAGCTGGCCCAAGCGCCTCAAAATAATGAAGCACTGTTGCGAGAGGCAGGGTGTTTAAGGGGCTTTAGGAAGTGCGACCCCCGTCCATTCGATGGAGCATCAAAGGACCCGACAATGGTGGAGCTGTGGCTTTCTTCCATTGAAACCGTCTTTCATCACATGAGTTTTCTGGAAGACAAGAAGATTTATTGTGTCGCTTTCCTGTTGCCAGATAATGCTTTGATTTGGTGGCAGTCGGTCGAAAGGACCATAGACGTCAATAATGGACCTGTGACATGACTCCAGTTCTGGGAAGCGTTCTTCATGAAATATTACCCTGCAAATGCACGTATTAAGAAGCAAGCAGGGTTTGTAGCACTCAATCCGGGAAGCCAAACGGTGGAAGAATGAGACGGAGTTTGCCAGACTGTCTCGGTTTGCGCCTACCATGGTTGCTACAGAGGCCGACTAATTAGAACGATTTATCATGGGTTTAAGGGATGACATACAAGGTAGCGTGGCTGCCCATCCACCACCAGACTATGCCACGACAGTCAGAATTGCTGAGTGATAGTGGGCAAAAATGTCGCTATTTTAGTCCTAAATTATTAAGCTTTTGAGCGCTTTTATTGTGTTTTTATTGAGAAAATCTAATATAATTCATTATTTTGTCTTTAGGAGCATATTATGGATTTTTGGTGAAAAAAGGCCCAAAAATGTGCATTCCAAGCCAAATTTCCAACCACGGGTCAAACGGGAGCCCAAATGTCAACCATCCAAGTGAAAGATCCAAAAAGAAAGAAGTTGGCACAAGTTTCAAGCCCAGCCCATGCATGGAAGTTCTGGAAACCTCACAGTGTCGTGACGTTGTCCCATTTCTTGCCGGACAAGTCGAGTGACGTCACAGCGTCGCGACGCTGTCCCTATTCCGGGCCTATATAAGGACCCCCTTAGTACCTCATTTTATCATCAATCATTCCATCATTCTTCCTTTCCTTCCTTTTCCTTTGCTCTCCTTGAGCATTCTCTCAAGGCTTTTTAGCCTTTTTGAGAGTTAAGAGTGGGAAATTTTGTGGGGGAGCTTTTAGTGAGCACTCTATGAGGCTCGATGCGTGTTTGGAGGGACTCCAAGCGCTAGCGACGGGGTTCTGGACGATCACTTCCTTCTCTCTTATTTTGCTCCTATTTATGCTTTTTATTGTATACATTGTGGATATTATAGCCATGTATAGCTAAACCCCATTTTGGGGTCTTGAAATGAAAATTCATAGTTAGATGTTATTATAATTGCCTATCTCTTGCCCTTTTTACTAATTATTTGTATGGATGCTCATAATGTTGTATATAGTCTGGCCAATTACATATTGATCTGATTCTTAATGGAAACTCGACGGAGAGAAATTATGATAGATCATAATCTATGCAACTAGTTTAATTGCCGGTAGTGACAACGAGATTAGTTGGTTAAAGTTAGATTCCAATAATGAATCAGAGCATATTAATTAACGAAGTTTAGTAGCACCAATGACACTTAGGTTGTTAAAATGGATTAATTATAATTAGGGGAAACCGACAGGAGAACCTATGTGATTAAAGGAGATTCTACGATTTTAATTAGTTGGGCAATGAGATAGGATAATTGTAATAATTAATTAGCTATAAATTGATTTTCAAGACCCCGCTTCTCACTCAAAACTCTTTCTCCATATTTTTTTTTTATTTCTTGATCTATCAATTTGATTTCCTTAATCGCTTTAATCTTTAATTATTTTTAGCATTTAGATTAAGTCCCTAAATAATATTTTCCCAAGTACTTTTGATGCTCAAAAACCAATTGCTTTGCTTAAATTTCATTACACCTCCCTGTGGATTCGATACTCGGAATACTTCCGTTTTAATATTACTTGGGCAACCGTACGCTTGCAGAATAGTGCAACAGGTTTTTGGCGCCGTTGCTGGGGAAGTTAGATTTTTAAGCAAAATAATTTTATTTTTGACATTAAAAAGAACGGGCTAAATATTAATTTAGGCTGTAAATATTTTTCTTTTATTCTTTTTGTGAATATTTTTTTATTTTTGTTTTTCATCTTGATTAATTTGGGGGTTAGTGCATGCGAATAGATAAGGTGGTTAATTTGTTTCCACTAGATCTTTAAATTGACAGGACACTCAGAACTATTCGAAGAGAAAAGAGATTGTCGGAAGCAATGGCCCAGCAACAAGACGACGCTCCCAAAGCAATCAGAGATTTTCTTCAGCCAGTTCTCCCAACCGAGAATTTCGGCATTGTTTATGCCCCGATTCAAGCGAATAACTTCAAATTAAAGACGGGATTGATTCAGATCGCGAGAGATAATTCTTTCAAGGGACATCCTTCAGAAGACCCACATTCTCATCTCCGATCATTCCTAGAGATCTGCGGGACAGTAAAGATGAATGGAGTTCCGGCCGACGTAATTAGATTAAGGTTATTTCCATTTTCTCTTCAAGATAAGGCGAACAATTGGCTCGAGTCAGTCGAGACTGGAAGCATCAGCACATGGGACGAGCTTGCCCAGGCATTTCTGACAAAATTTTTCCTGCCTGCCAAGACCACGAAGCTCCGTACAGAAATCAGAACATTCAGACAGTTGGATGAGGAACAATTTTACGAGGCATGGGAGAGATATAAAGAGATGCTTAAGAGATGCCCACAGCACAGCTATCCAGATTGGCTTCAAGTACAGTTATTCTACAATGGACTGAATCCTTCTACCAAGACAGTTCTTGATACATCAATGGGTGGAAGTTTTCTATCCAAGACGGTGACTGAAGCGAAGGATCTTTTGGAGGAGATGGCGGCAACCAGTTATCAATGGCCGAAAGAAAGGGGGATAATTTCAAAGAAAGCTGGCATATATGAGATCGATGAATCAAGTTATTTGAAGCCGCAGATGGCATCATTGATGAACACGCTGAACAAGCTTACTTCTTCTGAGGTGGTCCAGTCTATCTCCACCTTGGCTGAAGGATACTCGAAGAAGGAAAATCAAGATGTCGAAGAAGTTAAGTATGTGGGAAACAGAGCATTCACTCAAGGAGTACCGAACTTCTACCATCCAAATTTGCGCAACCATGAGAACTTTTCTTACACAAACACCAAGAATGTATTGCAACCACCACCAGGATTTGCTTCATCAAGTGCACCAGAAAAGAAGAGAAACTTGGAGGAAATGGTGGCCTTGTTTATCAAGGAACAAAAAGTTTTGAATGTGAATCTCCAGTCAGCGGTAAATAACCACGACACGACTCTCGAGAATATGGAAGTACAGATAGGACAGATCGCTTCTGCAGTTAATGCCCTTCAAAAGGGAAAGTTTCCAAGCGACATAGAAACCAATCCTAGAGAGTAGTGCAAGATGATGACACTGAGAAGTGGTAGACAATTGGAGAACCACTCTGAAGAGAAAAGCTGAAGATAGAAGAAAATAAAAGCAAGGATGAAGATGGAAGGGCTGAGGCACAAAAAGCCTCCACTGAAAGGTCCCAACATCCTCCTAACTCAGTTGATTTTAATTGTGATTTGTCTAACAATTTTGCGGGAAAAGAAGAAGATAGGAAAAAGCAGAAAGAAAAGCAGAACGAGGTGGAAGTAGTCCCATGCAAACATCACAATAGAGGGACGCACATTAGCCCGCCCAAGAGGAGGGATGAATGTCCTACCTTTGATTACAGGGAGTTACCTTTTCCTCAGAGATTTAAAACTGTTAAATTAGATGAAAAGTTTCAAAAATTCCTAGAAATGTTTAGAAAGTTATCTGTGAACATTCCTTTAGTAGATGATTTGTATAATATGCCTAATTATGGGAAGTTCGTGAAAGAAATGATGTCTAGGAAGAAAAATTTATCAAAGAAGGAAGTCTTTAGGTTATCAGAGAATGGTAGCACCATTGTTTCAGGAAAGATACCATTGAAGCAAAAGGACCCAGGGAGTTTTATTGTTCCCTGTATTATAGGACAGGTATCTTTCGATAGGGCTTTGTGTGACTTAGGAGCTAGTATAAATTTGATACCCTATTCTTTGTACAAGAAGATTGGACTCTCAGGATTGAAAGACATCGATATCACTCTCCAGCTTGCCGATAGATAGATCATCCAACCGATGGGTATTGTGGAGAATGTGTTGGTGAAAGTCAACAAATTCATCTTCCCTGTAGATTTTGTGGTGCTCGACATGCAAGAAGACAAAGAGGTACCCTTCATCTTAAGAAGACTTTTCTTAGCCACAAGTAAGGTCGAGATTAGCGTGCACACTTGTAAGTTAACCTTGAATGTGGATGATGAAAAGGTCGTTTTCAGTATTTTTGGACATGATGAGTGTGTATGTAGTTTGCATACTTGTTTTTCGATTAGTCCATAATTATTGACTGATGATGCGGAAGAGATAGAATTTGAACTTGGCTTAGGATTAGGAGAGGCACCTATGGATGATAAAGATTTTAATCCTAATGCATTATTTGATGATCCACTGTTTGAAAATGAACTAATTGATATTGAAATCCCTGATTTTGAGAATGAATTAGAAAATGAACTGATTGATAGATGAAAATGTTGAGTCTGATCATGTTAATGCTGAATCTATTAAATCTGATCCTGATATGGCTGAAGATATAGAAACGAACCCTGAAATTGTTGATAGTTTTGATTCGGGTCCTAATAGTGTTGATAGTATAGATTTTGACCCTGATATTCTTGAATTCTTTGATTCTGATGATGATGAGTCATATGAAAACTTAGTTGAGTCCTTTTTAAACACTGAGTCTCAAGAATCACATGAGCATTTAGATATTGCATCTGATGAATGGATATGCATAATTGATAGGCCATCCTTAGATCCTAGACAAGTAGATATCATGACGCTGGATGACTCTGTAAATAATTGTTTTGAAAATAGAGACTTAGAGAAAAGATTTGATGCTGCGACATATTTCTTGACTTGTTATTATAACAATCTATTTAGTGATGACGGGCCAGGGGAAAGTTTTTTTTCTCCCCTGTTTGCAGTTTGTAATTCGGTACGAGATTTTCTTCAAGGCCCGGTGGATGACGAGAATTTTTATTTCGAGCCTCCATGAGCGTGTCGAGCCTCGTCTAGCTAAAGACGTTAAAGAAAGCGCTGATTGGGAGGCAACCCAAGGATTAAAAAGTTTAGGTAGTTTGCGGTAAATAATTTTCCTTGCTTCGTGATCCAATTTTGTTTTGCAGGATCACCTTAGCAAGTCCCAAAACTCCAAAATCCCATTTTTCTCGACCCAAAGGAGAATGAAATGCTCCTAATTCAGGGAAGTCTCAGTATCCTTCTATTTGCTTTATTGTATTTAAACATTAGGGACAATGTTTAGTTTAAGTTTGGGGGGAGGCTTTCGCAGAGTTGAGCAGATTTAAATTCTGTTGAATGCATGTTTAGATAGCTATGATAGCCGAGGATGTGATTTTAGAAGTTTTGGGGAGAATGGTTTATATGTTGTGAAATCTGGGAGCATAACAGAAATTGTGAAATTTTAAAATCTCTTTATACTTAGTTTTAATGTCTAAAGCATTGATGACATGCACAAATGTCATCATTTTCCTATTAATTTTAGCTAGTTTTATGCTTGAATTGTGTGCTTTAATGCTATTTTATGTTTAAATTTCAGAAAACCGAGCCAAGGAAGCAAAACCAGAATTTTGAGAGATTTTGGATGATTTTGGAGACTTTTTGAGCAATTTGGAGAATTATGTCGAAGATCCGAGTCCAAAAGCACAAAAAGAATGAGTTAAAAGCCCAAATTCATGAATCCCAAGCCTTAAATTATCAAGTTTGGTCAAGAAAAGAGTCCAAAATCCATTACATGAAGCATTTAGGCCAAAAGAAAGTTGGAGGCCCAAATATTGAATCAAAATCGGGCCATTCTAGAAGATTCAGGAGCGTCCCGAATCTAGGCAGCTATGCTAAAAGATCCAGAATTGGGGTAGCATCGCGACGCTGCGACGACTTGTTGCCCAAGCCAAAATGATGTCAGAGCGTCGCGACGCTGTGCTTGCTGGGAGCCTATAAAAGGGGCCATTTGCATCCAAGTTTTGTGTGCCAATTTGTGGGTTTTCACCCCATTCTAGAATCCACACTAAAATTGGGGATTTTTGGGAGAGTTTTGGAGCTTTGTTGAAGATCTTTGGAGCTCGGGATCGATGGAGGTCGGCTCGGGATCGAGGAGATTAACACTTTTATGAGCATTTCTCTTCCCTTTTCCTTTATGTTTTAGTTTCTAGAATTGTTGTGATTAGGAATTATTGAATTTTAGTGATTATGAGTAGTTAATTCCTAAATTCTATGAGTTTGATTTTATATGTTGAACCTTTGCTTGATTAATGAATTGATCTGGTTTAATTGTCATTATTGTTCATTTGTGCATTTTGTCCGTAATGCTTTTAATCAACTGATCACTGATTAAATGAATCGTTACTAAGTGGAAACACGACGGAGAGAAGCTTAGACTAGAACTGAATGCATGACTAACGCTTATTTACCCGGGTGACACGAGATAACATAAATAACGTTTGAGGTTCTACTGAAGGGTCGTAATGCCATGCTAAGTAAATAAAGATGAGACCGAAAGGAGATTCTTTATTGAAAGGTATGAGATAGGAGGAGACCGACAGGAGAGTCCTTGTCATTAGGCTTCTAGACTTATGAATCAAATGATTAGTTAATCCATATTAGTTAATTGATTAAGCGATTAAAGGTCCAATTGATTAAATCAATCCTCTAAGAATTATCCTGCCAAATTGTGTATCCATTTATCTTTTGCTTTCTAGATTAGCTTTTTATTTTATCTTTTCGGCATTAGATTTTGTTCTCTAAATAAAGCTAAGCAAGACTATTCGCGGTAATTAATTGAATAAATCCAATCCCTGTGGAGACGATACTCTATACTCAAAATCACTATATTACTTGTGATGACCCGTACACTTGCGGTGTAAAAAGGTGCGAACAAGCATGCAATAGACTTATCTTATGACATCTTTGAAAATCTAGATTTTTATTATGATTTTTATAAGTTTTTTGTCACTTCGATAGGCTTAGTCTCTAATATTAGGAGTTCAGGCTTGACTGTTTTAAGAACTAGGTGAAAAAAAATGTTATGTTTGTTGAGAGAAAAGCAACAAAATAAAATAGAGAAAAAAAAAGAAATATCTGTTGAAAAAAGAAAATCTTTGCTTGCACAAAAGTAAAAGACTAGGGGTAAAAAGAGCTACATGCGGTGTGATTAGTTAGGCCAACCAGAGAATAAAATTCGGGTTAAGGGTCCCTGCACCGTAGTGTGAAAGCTAGTGCCATTAGATATAAAAATGCAAGTTTGGGGGGGGGGGGGAGCAAAAGAAAAAGAAAAAGAAAGAGCAAAATATAAGTGAGTCTAGCTTCCCCTAAAAAAAGAAAAATATCAGGGTAGAACTCCGACCTATTAGGGACTCTTAGCCAGTCTTGAGCATGCTATTCGTTAATCTTAAGTTCAAACTATTTTAAGATTTCTTCAAGAGTATGCTGTGCTTTCTTATTCCACTTGAATGTTTTCCATATTTGCTTGAGAGTTCAAAAATCATTGTTGCTTGAGTGATTCTATTTCATACATCTTTCGAATTTATTTTGCTCGGGACTAGCAAAAGCTTAAGTTTGGGGGTGTGATAGCGAGCTGAAATGTCACTAATTTAGTCCTAAATTATTAAGCTTTTGAGCGCTTTTATTGCCTTTTTATTGAGAAAATCTAATATAATTTATTTTGTCTTTAGGAGCATATTATGGATTTTTGGTGAAAAAAGACCAAAAAATGAGCATTCCAAGCCAAATTTCCAACCATGGGTCAAAGAGGAGCCCAAAAGTCAACCATCCAAGTGAAACATCCAAAAATCAAGAAGTTGGCCCAAGTTTCAAGCCCAACCCGCACATGAAAGTTCTGGAAACCTCTCAGCGTCGAGACGCTGTGGGGACAGCGTAGCCACGCTGTCCCATTTCTTGCCGGGCAAGTCGAGTGACGTCACAGAGTTGCGACGTTGTGTCCTTAGCGTCACGACGCTGTCCCTATTCTGGGCCTATATAAGGACCCTCTTCGTACCTCATTTTATCATCAATCATTCCATCATTCTTTCTTTCCTTCCTTTCCTTTGCTCTCCTTGAGTATTCTCTCAGACTTTTTAGCCTTTTTGAGAATTAAGAGTGGGAAATTTTGTGAGGGAGCTTTTAGTGAGCACTCTAGGAGGCTCGGGGCGTGTTCGGAGGGACTCCAAGCGCTAGCAACGGGGTTCTCGACGGTCACTTCCTTCTCTCTTATTTTGCTCCTATTTATTCTTTTTATAGTATATATTATGGATATTATAGCCATGTATAGTTAAACCCCATTTTGGGGTCTTGAAATGAAAAATCATATTTAAATATTATTATAATTGCCTATCTCTTGCCCTTTTTACTAATTATTTGTCTGGATGCTCGTAATGTTGTATATAATCTGGCCAATTATATATTTATCCGATTCTTAATGGAAACTCGACGAAGAGAAAAGAGGATAGATCATAATCCATGCAACTAGTTTAATTGCACGCAGTGACAATGGGATTAGTTGGTTAAACTTAGATTCCAATAATGAATCAGAGTGTATTAATTAACGAATTTTAATAGTTCTAAGGACACTTAGGTTGTTAAAATGGATTATTATAATTAGGGGAAACCGATAGGAAAACCTATGTGATTAACGAAGATTCTAGGATTATAATTAGTTGGGCAACGAGATAGGATAATTGTAATAATTAATTAGCTAAAAATTGATTTTCAAGACCCCGCTTTTCACTCAAAACTCTTTCTCCATATTTTTTTTTATTTCTTGATTAATCAATTTGATTTTCTTAATCACTTTAATCTTTAATTCTTTTTAGCATCTAGATTAAGTCCCTAATAAATATTTTTCCCAAGTACTTTTGGTGCTCACAAACCAACTGCTTTGCTTCAATTGCATGACACCTCCCTGTGGATTCGATACTTGAAATACTTCCGTTTTATTATTACTTGGGCAACCGTACACATGCAGAATAGTGCAACAGTTGTGTGGCATTATCATAAAGTTAGACAAGAGGTACCTCACGTGCATATGTATGACCCACAGTGACGTACAATCTTAAAAGTTTTTCTATTGATAAGCTTGGTGATATGGCCAAGAGTTTTAATTAAAACATGGCAATATGGTCAAGATGTGTGTTTTTTTTTTTTTATAATTTTCCTAAAATATGACGATATGGTCAAAGAAATGATTTTGGCATTTTTTTCAAAACCGGGCGATATGGCCATGACGATAGGTGACGATATGGTAACAATAAATTTTTTAGTGGCGATAAGGTCACAAAATTGTTTTCGTGGCGATAGGGTCACATTTGGCGTTATGGCCAAGGAATATAGTTTTATAAAGCAAAATTAGGTCCCCTCATAAATGTTTGTGCTTGCATAACCAACCCTGGTAGAGGGGTTACTTACGGGGTATATGTAATACTCATTCTTTGTTTATTTTAATTTTTCTAGGCAAGGGCGAGAACGTCGTGACTAATTAAGGGCACTTGCTGGTGGTGCCATGGTGGACAGTGTCAGCATATTTTACTTCCGTACATTAGTTTTTGTTATTTGAATTTTCTATGTAAATATTCAAACACTAATCTATTTTGTTGCATTTTGAGGCGCTCAAATATATTTATGTTTTACTAGCTTTCCTTGGATCCCAAACAATTGTTTTACTGAAGTTATTTATCTATTTTATGCATTCTAGATTTCTAGGAAAAATTTTACTTCATAGTTTTTTTAATCATTCATGCATATAGTAACGTCCCTAGGCAGTCTTTAGGATTAAAAAAGTCAGGGCGTTACATGTTTGCTTTTATCTTGTTCATTCCCGACCGATTCTTTACGCAGAGCAGCTTTGTTTGGTTAATTTATGGTCGGTTCTGCCGTTTTTTCTTCACCGATTGGATCGGTTTAGCAATGTTTGGGTTGGTTCAAGCAATTTTAAGAAGTTTTGGGCTGATTTGAAATGTTCGGGAGCGATCCAAGGTGTTTTATAAATTATTAATGTAATAATTTAGTTTATTCACTTGATTTAGATGCCAAAATTGGTCTACTGTAGTGTGTTTAATTTAATTTATTATGTATTATGAATGTCTTTTTTAAATTAAATTATAATCATATATTCATATTGCATGCTGTATAGATTTAAAATCCCACCATAGGAAAGCATGTTTCATGCATTAATAATTATTATAGGTGTTGTAATCAAATTGGAATGCATGATTTAGGGTTTCATGTTAGATGCATGTTGAATAATCTAATTTCGTTTAGCTCGATTAATATAAAGTGTTATATTAATAAACGAAAGCGAACGAGCATGCAACATGAAACCACCTTAGCATAGATGAATGTTATAGATTTATCGTTATTTATAAATAGTTATAAACCGAGATATACGTTAAAATTTATAAAAAGATAAATTCATGCTCACTTAGGTTAATGAACCTCAAACTCGAACAATTCGCATAGAATAGGTCGATATCTTGTAAAGCTAAGGTTACAAGTGAACTCATTCGATAAGATGTTGTCTAAGGCTGGAGGTATTTAAGTTGACTGTTTACAGAACACCTCCTACTTGGGCATCGAGTCGATACTTGAGTTAGGTTAACCCGAGCTTTATGAGCATGCGTGAGCGATGTAATGTTTAAAAGAGTTTATCACCTATACATCGCAAGTATAAAGCGTTATACACACCTAGACGTAGGTTGCTTCAACATGGTGCTTTATATAACTTGATATTTGCTTGTTATACATTTTCATCACCATTAGAAGCATGTTATAGGACTAATTCATTAAAAGTTATAATAGTTATAAAAGTCAACTAATAGAAACCGTCAAATCTATAACAAAGAGCTGCATGCTATCATAGGATCTTAGGGATTGAGTTAAATTTAAATGGTTTAAAATGTAATAGACCTAAGATCATGATTCTAATAGGATTAGAATATCCTACTTAGTATTTTAAGTAGAGTTAAACCATTCTAAAGTAGGATATAAGACTTCAGTTATAAGGGAACACTCCCGACAAATGGATCGGTACCTGAGTTGAATTAACTACGGTCTTATTAGCATGCCCACATTACTAGGTAATTAAAAGCGTTTAATTCACAAAGACATTAGATAAAGACCTTTATAAAGAGTTACAAAAGGCGTAGACTTAGATAGATTCATTTAGTCGGAATTTACCTAAGTAATAAAAGACCCTATAAATTTAGGACACTTTAGTTGGAGGAAAAGAATAAAAACAAGATATCAATATCAAATTTTTACTCTCAAATCCCTCTGTGTTCACACCGTGAGATCCATGCTTGGCCTCAAGGCGCCTTGGGAGTGTACCCCTACGGGTGGTGTTTGCATTGATCAATAACAAGGTGAATGGGGAAAGTGTTAAGAGTAAGTGGGTGAAGGGAACGTGTCAACGTATCCTGTGGTCTCTTCCATTAGGTTGCATCGTGAGATTCCTATTGAAGGGATTAAAGCCCTTGCGCCACGAAATTAAATTAGACTGTTACTCAGTTTTAATTACGAAATAAAATACCAGTACGTTGGCAATCTAAAATAGAAACAATGTTTCTACAAATTCTAGATTAAGCATGCTATAAAATGATCTAAACAATTTAAATTCAAGAACACTTACATGGATTGGAATCAAAACTCTGCACGATGCTCCAATTCATGTAGTTTTTCCTCCCAATGAACACCACCAAATCGGATCACCCACTATGACTCTTGGGTTATGAAAACCGGCTTGTGGGAGCCAAAAAGATGTCTTGGAAGGGAATTCTACAGCAAGGAGAGTTGCTGCAAATTTGGGAGTGAATTTTTCTGAGAGAACTGATTTCAGTTTTTTCCGTGAGTGAGAGAATGAACGTAACTGTAGGGAACTCCCCTTCAACATGCGATAAGTGGGGAAGGGAAGTTATCTTCCCTACTCAATCTTGATCGTTGATTATTACCTAAACGATCTTGACCATCAATTAATTAAATAATAAATATTTAATTCATTAATTAATTATAATTAATTTAATTAAATCAATTATAATATAAGGTTTTTAATTCAATTCA
Organism: Luffa aegyptiaca; assembly: GCA_017139565.1. Lineage (NCBI taxonomy): Eukaryota > Viridiplantae > Streptophyta > Magnoliopsida > Cucurbitales > Cucurbitaceae > Luffa > Luffa aegyptiaca. Next base: position 34,187,910 of record CM029407.1, on the reverse strand, counting down.
ATTGAATTAAATTGGCCATTCAATTAATTCTCAATTAATTGAATCCACACTAATTAAATATCAAATATTTAATTAATTTTATAATTGAATCATATTAAATTTTATCTCTTTCATTTAACTGATAGTTTTAATGTGCATACAAATTTACATTAACATAAACTATATCATTAATTTGATTAAACCATATTTAACAAAATTTAATTTAATTAATTAATTCCCCAATTAATTAATTAATGAATTTAATCAAATATCACATATTTAATTGAATTAAAATTTATCACATTAATTAATTTTTGAATCACATCGAAAGTTAATTTTATTATAAAGTTTAATGCTCTAATTAAACTTATATAATAATGTATCCCCATACATTATATTAAATCTCTTAATTTTCAAGACCGAATAATCTCAACACCCGTTACGAGCTAGCAGGTGGACCAAATGGACCTACAAATCAGAAGTTCCAACGATACGAGATTAATTGGCTAAACTCATTAACCAAGTTAATCAACATTCGTTAACTGTGGGACACTCCACTAAAGACCCACAGTTGCACTCTTCTCACTGTAGAATATTTTCGTGTTCACGGATATTGACCAATACAGTAAGTCAATCCTTCACGAGTGTTCGTAACTCCAGCTGGGTCAAATTACCGTTTTACCCCTGGGTTACCTCTGGATCCTTAAGTACCATCGATCCCTCTAATGAACAACCTGTTTAGGGTCCAACCACTAAACATAACTTCCTTTCGGGCCAGGAGAGGACAATGCACTTTTGTTTAAGCCCCGAAATCAACCCGTAAGGGAACACAGATCTACTTACTCCAATAGGGGAAGGAGTGAATTCCATCTTGTATTGTTATGTTCCCAGCCCCCATTCGGTCTTGCCCCTGAAATTGTAGGATTATTGAGTTGGCGAACAAGGCATTCTCACCCATACAAAAATATGGACAATCCCTCCTGAAAAGGAGTTCATAACAGACTCAGGATTGAGATTGAGTTACCTAGATCATCCTATTGAAATAGAAACCTAAACTAGTTAACGGTGTTACAACTAGAGGTTACTATTTCGCGGTCCGATCTTATGCAAACTCATTTCACAGGAAACCCCCACTCGCATCTCTCCTACATGGATGCCTTGGATCATTGCATTTGTATCGAATACAAAGTGGGTTGTATCACATAGTGTCACCAGGATGAGGTTGTTACTTGAACACCAATCCTTGTTTGTCCCCACATACTAGTCCAAGTTTCATTTAAAAAACCTTGGATCTTAGTTTATTGGATTTAGGGTTTATTAATGCAAACTCGATTATTCAATAGCCAAATTACTGAATCACTCAAATAATGTTTTATTGAGATCGATTAATTTGTTTCATTTACTAACTACGAGTTTTATGGCATAAAACCCAACAACTCCTACTTGAACTAAAACGCTAGTGGGTAATGTACATCATCAATCAAAATCGAATGAATAATCATTGAAGTAGGAATAATGTTTTGTATTAACACTGTATAATACATGAAAAGTACAAATACAGGTAAATAAAATAAACTAGGGCATTCACAAAAATACCCATTATATTTCTCCCACTTGCCCTAGATTATTCTATGTACATATCTCGCAGACGTAGACTTTCTAGATGACACTCGAACACTTTAACCGTGAGAGTCTTTGTAAATGGATCAGCAATGTTGTGCTTCGAAGAAATCTTTGTGACGATCACGTCCCCTCGTTGAACAATATCTCTGATCGGATGATATTTGTGTTGGGTTTAATGTCCTATAAACTCGTAGTTTGTAAATCATTAAACATATTCTATTTTCAATAAAGTCGTTATTGAGGTTATTCAGTAAAAGATGTTATTGAATATGTAAATTGCGTATGATTAACCTAAATCCAATAAACTAAGATTCTTGGCTATAAAATGAATACTCGAACTATATGTAGATACATATCGTAGGATCAAGTTCAAGTTTATAGTCAAAATTGTCTATAGTATAAGGATACGGTTGGGTGCCTTATCCTAGGGACACTATGGATGCGGCCCACTTTGTATTAAGTACAAACGATGAGATCCTAAGTCGTACATGTGGAGACATGCGAGTGGGGGCGTCCTATGCAATGAGTTTGCATAAGACAGGACCACGAAATAAGTCACTTTCTCTTTATAACGCCGTTTATCGTAGAAACTGACTATTTCTCATAGATGACCTAGGTAACTCGTTCTTAATCCTGAGCTATCTATGAACTCCTGTTTATGCGAGATTATCCTTTCATCTGCATGGGTGAGAGTGACCAGTATCGCCGACTCAACAAGCCTACCATTTTGGGGATAAGATCGTATAGACAACTGGGGACATAGTTTTGCAAGACGGAATTCACTCCTACCCATTTCAGGGATAACAGAGAGGTTGTTCTCTTAAGTACTAACTCCGGGACTTGAACAAGGGGCCCCACCCTCTCGTTGGATCGAGAGGGACTTAGGTTTGATGGTTGGACCACAAACCGATTGTTCATTAGAGGATTAGTGGAACTTAAGGAACAAGAAGTACTATAGGGGTGAAACGGTTATTTGACCTAGCTATAGCTACGAACAACCTGTGAAGGAAAGACTTACTAAACATGGTTAAATCAAGTGGACAGAAATATATCTATAGTGAGGGGAGTGCAACTATCGGGCTATAGTGGAGTGTCCCGGTAGTTAACAAATGTTGGATAACTTTGATAATGAGATTAGTCGGTTATCCTCGAATCGTTGGAGCCCATGATCTATAGGTCCATTAGGTCCCCCTACTAGCTCATATCGGATTAAAGCCTAGAATATTTTGATAGGAAACTTTGAATCGTTCAAAAACGGAAAATAGGGTTTTATCGTAAAACGTGTTCGACACAATGATTTAATTATGAATTAAATTAGGAATTGAGAGATGAGGTATTTAAAAGTGTTTTAAATACCATATATATGTATTAGGAATCATATATAATTCATGGCATTAGGTGATAAAGATTGATTTGATCAATCATATCAAAATTACTTGGAAATGTCCCAATTAATTGCCTAGAAATCAATTTCAATTTTGAATTGAATTTGAAATGAATTGAAAGCTGAAAATTCACAATTAGGATTCAATTCATAGTGGATTTAGTGGTTTTTCCACTCTTACATAATGATACATAGTGGAAAACAACACAAACATGCATTAGATGCATGTGTTGTGAAGTAGACACCTAGAATCCACTTTGAGTTGCATCTTGACCATGTGGCTAAGTGTCATGAAGCTTGTCTTTACATGGGAGAGGTCTATAAAAGGGGCTTGAATTAGATTCAAGAGGAGTAAGCTTTCATTTTAGTGTTATGCTGAAAAATTTTCTCCCTCAAATTCTCTCTCATTTCATCTCCTTCCAAAAGCTTGTACCATCAAGCATTCTCTTCCTATTTCTTTCTTCTATAGACTCCCACAAGTCTTTCTAGACTCAAGAGAATAGTAGGGAAGACACTAAAGGTAGTCCAAGAGAAGTTGGAGAAAGATAATATCACAAGGAGTTCCTTACAAGTGAGCATCAAAGAGGTTGGTACTCATTTACTCTCTTTTCTACCCTTTCTAGAACATGCATGTTTTAGGAGTAAAATTGAATGTCTTAAGTGCTTTCGATCTTCAATTGCTTCCGCATGTGTTATATGAACACCTTCAATTGGTATCAGAGCATGATTAGAGCACTTAATTCGTTTTAATTTTGCTTTGGTGGGTACCATTTTGAAATTGAATTTTCTGTGTGCTAAAATGGAAGTGTTCTGGTTTGGCAATTTTTTGAGCATTCAAACCTTCATTAAATTGTAATTGCTCGGATATGTAAGAGCGCTAATGTGTGTACTATAGTCTGTAATTTTTATAGAGTCATTAGAGTCCATATAGGCTGTAAAATCAAAGAAAAACCGGAGAAGACGCAGTAGAAAATTAAAATTCCAGCAGCAGTTTTTTTTTTCCCTTCTTCTTTTCCAGTTCGGTTCGGTTTGTTTGCAGCCGGTTCAGCCCCTATACACACTTTTGAAGGCCGGTTCACTCCATGAAGGGTTTGTTCGAGTCGGTTCGTGAAGCTCGAGATTGATTCAAGCAATTTTTTATTAATTATTATTGTAATAATTAGTTAATTGTTTGTTTTTGGATTGCCAAACCATTCCATTTTAGCTTGATTTAATTTCTTTATGCATTGTGAATGTATGATTTAATTAAATGATTGTATGTGCATTATGAGCATGCCATATAGATTAAAATCCCACCATAGGAAAGCATGTTCATGCATTTTTAATTTTAATAAGTGTTATTAATAATTCAAATGCATGAGGTAAATTTCATGTTGAAATTGATATAATTGTTGTATTGATTTAGGAAGATTCATGCTTGAATGGTTAATTAAAATTGGTTAATTGATATAAAAGTTATATTGATTTAAAGATAAAATTAACCTAGCATGAAGATGAAATTTCCTTAGAATTTTGTTTATAAGTGTTATATTCAAAAGGCAAGGTTGTTATAGTTTAGATTTATAATTGTTATAAATCACTTAGAAATCTAAAATCTATAACAAAGAAAAGTGCATGCTCACTTAGGGTTAAATTGGATCCATCTTTCGATCAATTTCAATTAGATTCAAATAGGTCGATAAGCTTGTAAAACATAGGTTACAAGAGGACTCACCCGACGAGATGCTGTCTAAGGTTGGAGGTATTTAAGTTGACGGTTTACGGAACACCTCCTACCTGGGCATCGAGTCGGTTCTTGAGTTAAAGTTAACCCAGTTTTATGAGCATGCACGTGTGTGATGTGAGGTTTTAATCGTTATCACCTAGACATCGTAAGATTAAATGAACTTAGACTTAGGGTTATTCAATTAGCCGGAATTCGCCTAAGTATAAGTATACCCAAAACCATTTAAAATACTTAGTGGGAGGGGAGAGATATATCAAATCCATTTCCCTTTCACGTTCTCCCTTTTGTTCACTAGGTGAGATTTATGCTTGGCCTCGTGTTGATTATACCTCAACTGCTCCATTCGGAAGGTGTTTGCATAAATCAATAACAAGGTGAATGGAGAAAGTATTTATAGTAAGTGAGTGAAGGAAGTGTGTCAACACATCCTGCGGTCTCCTCCGTTAGGTTGCACCGTGAGATTTCTATGTTGCGCCTGCTTGTATGCCCTGGAGCTACTAACCATTCGGAGGGTTGTAACATGGAGATCGGAACAACGCAAACTCCAGAGATGGATAGGATTACTTAGGACCATTTCCAACATTAGCTTTTCCATTCGGTAGCATTGTTGGGGCCGTTCTCTGTAATCTTAAAACGGCGGGTCACACTTACAAGGATTACTAAATGTTAGTATATTCCTGACCAAACGTAACGATAACTAAACAACTATAGGAATAAGAGTTATTCTGGGATTAATATTTAGTCAAGAACGTCTTGATTTAGTGAAGGAGTAATTGACTGCCCCTCGGTAGCGGTTGCTCTAACTCTCTAAAGTGTCGTTGCAAAATAATAATCCTGGGTACATTATTACTTTTGCTAAAACCTGATTGGATTTTGTTCAAAAATGGTTAATAAGCAATTACTAATAGCTTTGTTTAATTTTTCAGCATGTCTAGCTCAGTAGTACAATTACTTGCTTCGGATAAGCTTAACGGGGATAACTATGGGACTTGGAAGTCTAGTCTGAACACAATACTAGTAATCGAGGATCTTAGATTTGTCCTTACCGAAGAGTGTCCACCTAACCCTGGCTCGTCAACAAACCGAATTGTTTGGGAAACATACGAGAAATGGTCACCGCAAGAGTCTATATTTTAGCAAGCATTTCGGATGTCTTGTCGAAAAAGCACGAGAGGATGGTCACCGCAAGGGAGATCATGACTTCGTTGCAAGGTATGTTTGGACAACCGTCCTCACAAATAAGGCACGAAGCTCTCAAGAATGTTTACAATTCCCGAATGAAGGAAGGTGCTTCAGTTAGGGAACATGTTTTGAACATGATGGTTCAGTTTAACATTGCTGAAGTAAACGGTGCTACTATTGACGAGGGTAGTCAAGTAAGTTTCATAATGGAGTCTCTTCCGAAGAGCTTCATTCAGTTCAGGACAAACGCTGTCATGAACAAAATAGACTTCAACTTGACCACTTTGCTAAACGAGCTTCAGACTTACCAAAGTCTTACTAAGAGAGGACATGAAGGGGAGGCAAATGTTGCCACAACCAAGAGGTTTCAAAAGGGATCATCCTCAGGAACAAAGTTTGGACCTTCCACTTCAAAGAATAAGAGTATTCAGATGAAGAAAAAGAAGGAAAAAGGGAAAGGAAAAGCTCCAATGGGAGGCAAGGCAAAAGCTGCAGAAAAAGGAAAGTGTTTCCATTGTAATGTAGACGGACATTGGAAACGCAACTGTCCCAAGTACCTTGCGGAAAAGAAGGCTGAAAAGGAAAAACAAGGTAAATATGATTTGCTCGTTTTCGAAACATGTTTAGTTGAGCAAGATAGCTCTGCCTGGATATTAGATTCAGGAGCGACTAACCATGTATGCTCTTCTTTACAGGAAATTAGTTCCTGGCATATGCTGGAAGACGGCGAAGTAACTCTCAGAGTAGGAACTGGAGAGGTCGTCTCAGCCAGAGCTTCTGGAACTCTCAAGTTGGCTTTTGGAGGTAGATTTTTACTACTTGAAAATGTCTTGTACGTTCCTGATATAAAAAGGAACTTAATCTCTATCTCTTGTTTGATTGAACATGAATACCAAGTATCTTTTGATATTAATAAATTGTTTGTTAACAAAAGAGGTATGCATATATGTTCTGCAAAACTTGAAAGCAACTTATACGTGTTAAGGCCAATTCAAGTTAAAGCTATTTTTAATACGGAAATGTTTAAAGTAGCGGAAACTCAAAACAAAAGGCGAAAAGTTTCTCCGAATACCTATCTTTGGCACTTGAGATTAGGCCACATAAATCGCAATAGGATTGAAAGATTGGTAAAGAGTGGACTACTAAATCAGTTAGAAGATGACTCGTTACCACCATGTGAGTCCTGCCTCGAGGGAAAAATGACTAAACGACCTTTTTCGGAAAAAGGTTATAGGGCCAAAGAACCCTTAGAACTCGTGCACTCGGATCTCTGTGGTCCTATGAATGTCAAAGCATGAGGAGGGTATGAATATTTCGTCAGCTTCATTGATGATTATTCAAGGTATGGCTACCTTTACCTAATACATCATAAGTCTGAAGCCCTTGAAAAGTTCAAGGAGTACAAGATCGAGGTTGAGAACCAATTAGGTAAAACGATTAAAACACTACGATTAGATCGAGGTGGAGAATATATGGACTTACAATTCCAAGACTATTTGATAGAACATGGAATTACGTCTCAACTCTCAGCCCCTGCTACACCACAAAAAAATGGTGTATCAGAGAGGAGAAACCGAACTCTGTTAGACATGGTTCGATCAATGATGAGCTATGCTCAGTTGCCTGATTCGTTCTGGGGATATGCAGTTGAGACTGTCGTATACATTTTGAACATGGTTCCCTCTAAAAGTGTTTCTGAAACACCTTATGAGCTATGGAAAGGGCGTAAAGGTAGTTTACGTCACTTCAGAATTTGGGGATGTCCAGCACACGTGTTGGTGCAAAACCCAAAGAAGTTGGAACGACGTTCAAAACTGTGCCTATTTGTAGGATATCCTAAAGAAACGAAAGGTGGTCTATTTTACGATCCTCAGGATAATAAAGTGATTGTATCGACAAACGCTACGTTCCTTGAGCAAGATCACATAAAAGATCATCAACCTCGCAGTAAACTAGTATTAAATGAGATTTCAAGAAAAGCTACAAAAGAATCTACAAAAGTTGTAGATCAAGCTGGTCCATCAAAAGTTGTTGATCAAACACATCCATCTCAAATAGTGAGAGAGCCTTGACGTAGTGGGAGGGTTATAATACAACCCGACCGCTACATGGGTTTAACAGAAACTCAAACCATCATATCTGATGATGGTGTAGAGGATCCATTGTCCTTTAATCAGGCAATGAATGATGTTGATAAGGACCAGTGGATCAAAGCCATGGATCTTGAAATGGAGTCAATGTACTTCAATGCGGTATGGGATCTTGTAGAGCAGCCAGATGGGGTAAAACCTATTGGTTGTAAATGGATCTACAAGAGAAAACGAGACCAAGCCGGTAAGGTTCAAACCTTTAAGGCTCGACTTGTGGCAAAGGGTTTTACCCAGCGGGAAGGAATCGATTTTGAAGAAACTTTTTCCCCTGTTGCCATGCTTAAGTCGATTAGAATACTCTTATCCATTGCCACATATTATGATTATGAAATATGGCAAATGGATGTCAAGATAGCCTTTTTGAACGGCAATCTTGAAGAGACTATCTATATGGCTCAACTAGAGGGATTCATAGTCCAGGGTGATGAGCAAAAGGTTTGCAAACTTAAACGATCCATTTATGGATTAAAGCAAGCATAAAGATCCTAGAATATACGTTTTGACACTGCGATCAAAACGTATGGCTTTGAACAGAATGTTGACGAACCTTGTGTTTACAAGAAAATCGTCAAATCCACTATAGCTTTTCTAGTTCTATACGTAGATGATATCCTACTTATTGGGAATAATGTAGGATTCCTGACTGACGTAAAACAATGGCTAGCGACTCAATTCCAAATGAAAGATTTGGGTGAGGCTCAATTTGTTATGGGCATTCTAGTCATTAGAAATAGAAAGAACAAAATGCTAGCTCTGTCTCAAGCATCATATATCGACAAAATGTTGGTACGATATTCGATGCAGAACTCCAAGAAAGGGTTATTACCTTTTAGGCATGGGGTTCACCTGTCTAAGGAACAAAGTCCTAAGACACCTCAAGAAGTTGAGGAAATGAGACGTATTCCCTATGCATCAGCAGTTGGTAGTTTGATGTATGCAATGTTGTGTACCAGACCCGACATATGCTATGCCGTAGGAATAGTCAGCAGATATCAGTCTAATCCTGGACATGCGCATTGGACTGCCGTTAAAAACATCCTTAAGTATCTAAGGAGAACTAGGGATTATACGCTCGTGTATGGAGCTAAGGATCTGATCCTTACAGGATACACTGACTCAGATTTTCAGACCGATATAGATTCAAGAAAATCAACATCGGGATCTGTGTTTACTCTAAATGGAGGAGCAATAGTATGGAGGAGTATTAAGCAAGGTTGCATTGCTGACTCCACCATGGAAGCAGAGTATGTAGCCGCCTGTGAAGCAGCAAAAGAGGCAGTATGGTTAAGAAAATTCCTAACAGAGTTGGAAATTGTTCCAAATATGCAACTGCCTGTCACCCTCTATTGTGATAACAGTGGTGCAGTTGCAAACTCTAAGGAACCTCGAAGTCACAAGCGAGGAAAGCATATTGAGAGCAAATACCATCTCATCAGGGAGATCATGCAACGAGGAGATGTGATCGTCACGCAGATTGCTTCGGAGCACAACATGGCTGACCCGTTTACAAAACCCCTCAAGGCTAAAGTTTTTGAGGGTCACCTAGTTAATCTAGGATTACGAGCTTTGTTAGACTAGGGCAAGTGGGAGAATTGTAAGGGTATGGTTGATGCCCTAGTTTATTGTCTTTATGTTTCTCTCACACCTAACTTCATGTACCCCACTAGAGTTTCTGGTCCAAGTGGGAGTTTGTTGGGTTTAATGTCCTATAAACTCGTAGTTTGTAAATCATTAAACATATTCTATTTTCAATTAAGTCGTTATTGAGGTTATTCAGTAAAAGATGTTATTGAATATGTAAACTGCGTATGATTAACCTAAATCCAATAAACTAAGATCCTTGGCTATAAAATGAATACTCGACCTATATGTAGATACATATCTTAGGATCAAGTTCAAGTTTATAGTAAAAATTGTCTATAGTATAAGGATACGGTTGGGTGCCTTATCCTGGGGACACTATGGACGCGGCCCACTTTGTATTAAGTACAAACGATGAGATCCTAAGTCGTTCATGTGGAGACATGCGAGTGGGGGCGTCCTATGCAATGAGTTTGCATAAGACAGGACCACGAAATAAGTCACTTTCTCTTTATAACGCCGTTTATCGTAGAAACTGACTATTTCTCATAGATGACCTAGGTAACTCGTTCTTAATCCTGAGCTATCTATGAACTCCTGTTTATGCGAGATTATCCTTTGATCTGCATGGGTGAGAGTGGCCACAAACTGATTGTTCATTAGAGGATTAGTGGAACTTAAGGAACAAGAAGTACTATAGGGGTGAAACGGTTATTTGACCTAGCTATAGCTACGAACAACCTGTGAAGGAACGACTTACTAAACATGGTTAAATCAAGTGGACAGAAATATATCTATAGTGAGGGGAGTGCAACTATCGGGCTATAGTGGAGTGTCCCGGTAGTTAACGAATGTTGGATAACTTTGATAATGAGATTAGTCGGTTATCATCGAATCGTTGGAGCCCATGATCTATAGGTCCATTAGGTCCCCCTACTAGCTCATATCGGATTAAAGCCTAGAATATTTTGATAGGAAACTTTGAATCGTTCAAAAACGAGAAATAGGGTTTTATCATAAAACGTGTTCGACACAATGATTTAATTATGAATTAAATTAGGAATTGAGAGATGAGGTATTTAACAGTGTTTTAAATACCATATATATGTATTAGGAATCATATATAATTCATGGCATTAGGTGATAAAGATTGATTGGATCAATCATATCAAAATTACTTGGAAATGTCCCAATTAATTGCCTAGAAATCAATTTCAATTTTGAATTGAATTTGAAATGAATTGAAAGCTGAAAATTCACAATTAGGATTCAATTCATAGTGGATTTAGTGGTTTTTCCACTCTTACATAATGATGGAAAAAGACACAAACATGCATTAGATGCATGTGTTGTGAAGTAGACACCTAGAATCCACTTTGAGTTGCATCTTGACCATGTGGCTAAGTGTCATGAAGCTTGTCTTTGCATGGGAGAGGTCTATAAAAGGGGCTTGAATTAGATTCAAGAGGAGTAAGCTTTCATTTTAGTGTTATGCTGAAAAAGTTTCTCCCTCAAATTCTCTCTCATTTCATCTCCTTCCAAAAGCTTGTACCATCAAGCATTCTCTTCCTATTTCTTTCTTCTATAGACTCCCACAAGTCTTTCTAGACTCAAGAGAATATTAGGGAAGACACTAAAGGTAGTCCAAGAGAAGTTGGAGAAAGATAATATCACAAGGAGTTCCTTACAAGTGAGCATCAAAGAGGTTGGTACTCATTTACTCTCTTTTCTACCCTTTCTAGAACATGCATGCTTTAGGAGTAAAATTGAATGTCTTAAGTGCTTTCGATCTTCAATTGCTTCCGCATGTGTTATATGAACACCTTCAATTTGCGCTCTATGTGTGCACTCTTTTGTGACGGCAAGGTTCTTTTGAATTTTCCACAACACCACTATTGTCATAATAAAGTGTGATTGGCAATGTCATATTTGAAACAACTCCCAAATCCATCAAGAACTTCCTAAGTCATATAGCCTCCTTAGCTTTTTCGCAAGCAGCGACATATTTCGCCTCAATGGTGGAGTCTACAGTGCATCCTTGTTTGATGCTACACCAAACTACAACTCCCCCGTTAAGGATAAACACTGGCCCTGATGTGGACTTCTTAGAATCTTATCAGTCTAAAAGTAAGAGTCTGTGTATCCTGTAAGATCAAATCCTTAACTCCATACAAAAGCTGATAGTCCCTCGTTCTCCTAACATACTTGAGGACATTTTTCACTAGAGTCCAGTGGTCTAACCTTGGATTGGACTGGTATCTACTAACTATCCCAATTGCATTGCATATGTCATGTCTAGTACACAACTTGACATACATAAGGCTGCCCACTGCCGAAGCATAAGGGATCTGTCTCATATCCTCAATTTCTTGAGGTGTCTTAGGACACTGTTCGTTAGACAAATGAACTCAATGCCTGAAGGGTAATAAGCCCCTCTTGGAATTTTGCATCTTATATCTAGACAACATCTTGTCTATATAGGATGCTTTAGACAGGGCTAACGTTATGTTCTTACGATTCCTTATTATTTGAATCCCTATAACATACTGAGCTTCACCCAAAACTTTCATTTGGAACTCAGTCGATAGTCAGGTTTTAATGTCAGCTAGATATTCTACATCATTTCCAATGAGTAAGATATCATCTACATAAAACACTAGAAAAGCTACTGAACTGTTGATAATCCTTTTGTAAACATAAGACTCATCAATGTTCTGATCAAAGCCATAAGATTTGATAGCAGTATCATGAAGGGGATGAAAGCCCCCATGCAGCGGAAGCGCATCGAAAGGACCTTACGCCGTATATTAATTAACATTAAAATATCGTTACGAAAAGGCAAAATAAACTTTAAACATAATTTAGAGTTGCTGGAAATTGCTATAAACATGCTTGAAAATTAAATCTAAATTTGTTTTCATGCTTTTCTAAAGAAACGAGAAAGAACCATTACAAACCTTCGTTGTAGACTTGACCATTCTTCGCCAACGATGCTGCAACGAACGAAAACGCATCGATTCCTTCTTGATTTCTTCGCTGGAAATTTCTTCTTCAAAGACACAATAACCACAGAGGTTACACCGGCATGTCTCTAAGTCTAGGAGGCAAAAGACTTGTGGGAGTCTTTCTCTAAGAGGGAGGCTAGAGAGAATTCTAGGGTCTTGTCTTGTGAGTCTAAGAGTGATAGCGAGCTTAGCTAGCTAGTTTTCCCTAATTAATTTAGCTAGTCTTTGATGATTTATTGGCCATCTTATTGCACTTATTTGTTTATTTTGTAGGAAATGGTTGATTGGAGCTAAAACGCAATAGTGGAGTCAATCGGGTGCTCGGGACGCGAAAAGATGCAAAGGAATGAAAAAGAGTCAAAAAGGAAATAAGTCAAAATTCGGTCAAATGCAGACTAGCGTCGAGACGCTAGCCCTTGAGCATCTCGACGCTAGCATTCCTTATCTGAATAGGCGCGAAACGGTCACAGCGTCTCGACGCTGCGACTTTAGAGTCTCGACGCTGTGTAATTTCCTTTCCAGAACACGCGTGTTTAGAGGCAACGTCTCGACACTATGACGAAAAAATAGAATATAAGCTTCTTTTCGGCTAGGTTTTTGGGGGACTTGAATTTGGGACTTTTTGGAGCCGTAAAACAGGACAAAATCAAGGCTTTGGAGGCTGAAACAAAGGGGGCAAGGTGGAAATCAACCCATTGTTCGTGGGGATCGTGACGGGGACGTTCGATCTCGGCCTACAACGAGTTTAATTCTTCTTTCTCTTACTTTAGTTAGTGTTTATGGCTATTTTAGACCGTAGTTATATTGTAACGCGTTGTATGATTAGCTAGGTCTTTAATTCTTAGGGATTGATGTAGCCATTGGGCAATTATGGATTGATGTTATGGAATTTATGTATTGATTCATTTATGCATATATGTATCCTTAATGCTTTCAATTTACCGGCCATAAATTGAATGTTGTTTATGCTTAAATCTAGCTCGGGAGAGAGGATTTAGCTTAAAAATAAATTTGCATAACTAGGATTTAGCTAGAGATCGGGAGATAATAGTTAATTCTAGAAATCGTTAAAAAGGGTTCCCTTAATGCCTTGCATGTTTATTGAATTTAGATAGGGATATCGGGTTCAATTGCATGTGGGAGAATCATGTATGCTCGGAGAGGTATGTGTGATTTTAGATTTCCAAGATTTATGAATCATTGCATGTTAATAATGTTGGGTTTTATGCCCTAAAACTCGTAGATAGTGAATGTAACCGTTGACCGGATAATAATGAAATAATATTGATATATTTTTCCATTAATTGTTATTAGTTATTTTATATATGTCTTTGCCTAATAATAACCCTAATCCAATAAACTAGACATCCAAGGCTGTAATATGAGTCTTGAACTATATGTAACGACATATGGGATCATTGTTCAAGAAACAGCCTAAAGGGTCTATAGTATAGGGATAAGACTGGGTGCCTTATCCTGGTGACACTATGGATACGGCCCACTTTGTATTTGATACAAACGCTGCGATCCAACGCGTTCGTGTAGGAGACATGCGAGTGGGGGTATCCTATGCAATGAGTTTGCATAAGACCGGACCGCGAAATAGTAACCACTGGTTATAACACCGTTAACTAGTTGGTTTTCTATTTCACTAGGACGACCTAGACGACTTAGTCTTAATCGTGAGTTGATTATGGACTCCTGCTCATGAGAGATTGTCCTTTGATTTGTATGGGTGAGAGTGGCCAGTACGCCGACTCAATAAGCCTACCATTTTGGGGACAAGACCGAATGGGGAGCTGAGAACGTAATCGTGCAAGATGGAATTCACTCCTTCCCGACTTTAGGGAAGCAGATGAGTGTTCCCTTAAGTGGTTACTCCGAGTCTTGAACAAAGGACCCTACCCTCTCAATGGCACGAGAGGGTTTTCTGTTTGATGGTTGGACCACAAACAGGTTGTTCATTAGAGGAAAACTGGTACTTGAGGAAATAGAGGTAACCCAGGGGTAAAACGGTAATTTGACCCAGCTGGTGTTACGGACACTCGTGAAGGACTAACTAGTCGATATTGGTCTAAATCCGTGGACACAGAAAATATGTCTGCAGTGAGAAGAGTGCAACTGTGAGTCTATAGTGGAATGTACACACAGTTAACGAATATTGATTAATGTGGTTAATGAGTTTGACCAATTAATCTCACATCGTTGGAGCTTCTGATCTGCAGGTCCATTAGGTCCCACTGGTAGCTCATAAAGTAATTTGAGGCAACTAAGTAATAAAAGTAAATTGAAAATGTTCAATTTACTAAGGGAAACAAATATAATATATATTGATATATTATTATGAGAGAAATTAATATTTGAAGAAATTCAAATATAAATTTATGGAAGTTTGAAAGAGTTCAAATAATGAATTAATTAATTTAAGGCCTAAAATGTGTTTGGGCAAATTAATTAATTCTAGGTCATAAATTAAATATGTGATATTTAATTGGTGGTTAATTAATTAAAGAATTCATTAACCGGGAATTAATCAATTATGGAAATAATTAATCACTTAAGGAATTGATTAATCATTTATGGAAATGATCTAATCACTTATAGAAGTAATTAGTCATTTGTGGAAAAGATTAATCAATTATGGAATTGATTGATCATGATTGATTAATTAAGGAATAAGATTGAATCAATTTTGGAAAAGATTGATTTAATTGAATATTTTATTCATGGCCTCTCTTCTATAAATAGAACACTAGACCTAATTGGTCCAAGATACTTGACACTTTGTTCTTGCTCTTAGACTCTCAAGACAAGACTTAGAATTCTCTCTAGCCTCCCTCTTAGAGAAAGACTCTCACAAGTCTTTTGCCTCCTAGACTTAGAGACATACCGGTGTAACCTTTGTGGTTATTGTGTCAATCAAGAAGAAAATTCCAGCGATTAAGAGGCGAGGAGGCTGCTGCGTTTTCGTTCGTTGGAGCGTCGTTGGCGAAGAACGGTCAAGTCTACAACGAAGGTATGTGACGGTTCTTCCCCTTTTCTTTAGAAAAGCATGAAAATAAATTTAGATTTATTTTTAAGCATGTTTAAACTGAATTTCCAGCAACTTTAAAGAGAGTTTAAAGTTTGTTTGAGTTTTTGTAACGATATTTTAATGTTAATTAATATACGGCGTAAGGTCCAATCGATGCGCTTCCGCTGCGTGGGGACTTTTATTCCCTTTAAATAATCCATTAATTATTCCATAATCCCAATTGGTGAAGTCAATGCCCTAAGACCATTCTTCCCATTAGATTATCACTTTTTACTTTAGTTTTGTGTGTGATTCACTAATATTCTCATTCAATTCGATCCCCTAAATAAAATTGGTCAAAAGTATTTTTGGTAATTAAAATTGGTTAGACACCAATCCAGAGGACGACATTCGAATTTACATTCACTATATTATAACTTGACCCGTACACTTGCGGTAAGCAAATTGCACATCAAAGAGCAAGAGGGCTACTCAACCAATTAGGTCTAGTGTTCTATTTATAGAAGAATGGTCATGAATAAAATATTCAATTAAATCAATCCTTTCCAAAATTGATTCAATCTTTATTCCTTATTTAATCAAACCAAGATCAATCAATTCCATAATCGATTAATCTTTTCCAAAAATGACTAATAACTTCCATAAGTGATTAGATCATTTCCATAAATGATTAATCACTTTCGTAAGTGATTAATTATTTCCATAATTGATTAATTCTCAGTTAATTAATTCTTTAATTAATTAACCACCAATTAAATATCACATATTTAATTTCCGGCCTCGAATTAATTAATTTGCCCAAATAGGTTTTAGGCCTTAAAATTAATTAATTCATATTTGAACTCTTTCAAACTTCCATAAATTTAATGTGACTCAAATTTATATTAATATTTGAATTTCTTCAAATATGAATTTCTCTCATAATAATATATCAATATATATTATATTGTTTCCCTTAGTAAATTGAACATTTTCAATTTACATTTATTACTTAGTTTCCTCAAAATACTTTATGAGCTACCAGTGGGACCTAATGGACCTGCAGATCAGAAGCTCCAACGATGTGAAATAATTGGTCAAACTCATTAACCAAATTAATCAATATCCGTTAACTGTGTGTACATTCCACTATAGACTCACAGTTGCACTCTTCTCACTGCAGACATATTTTCTGTGTCCACGAATATAGACCAATAACGACTAGTTAGTCCTTCACGAGTGCTCGTAACACCAGCTGGGTCAAATTACCGTTTTACCCCTGGGTTACTTCTATTTCCTTAAGTACTAGTTCTCCTCTAATGAACAACCTGTTTGTGGTCCAACCATCAAACAAAAAACCCTCTCGTGCCATTGAGAGGGTAGGGTCCTTTGTTCAAGACTCGGAGTCACCACTTAAGGGAACACTCATCTGCTTTCCTAAAGTCGGGAAGGGGTGAATTCCATCTTGTACAATTATGTTCCCAACTCCCCACTCGATCTTGTCCCCAAAATGGTAGGCGTATTGAGTCGGCGTATTGGTCACTCTCACCCATACAAATCAAAGGACAATCCCTCATGAGCAGGAGTCCATAATCAACTCAGAATTGAGACCAAGTTGTCTAGGTCGTCCTAGTGAAATAGAAAACCAACTAGTTAACGGTGTTATAACCAGTAGTTACTATTTCACGGTCCGGTCTTATGCATACTCATTGCATAGGATACCCCCCACTGGCATGTCTACTACAGAACGCGTTGGATCATAGCGTTTGTATCAAATACAAAGTGGGTCATATCCATAGTGTCACCAGGATAAGACACCTAATCTTATCCCTATACTATAGACCATTTAGGTTGTTTCTTGAACAGTGATCCCCATATGTCGCTACATATAGTTCAAGACTCATATCACAACATTGGATGTCTAGTTTATTGGATTAGGGTTATTTTAAGCAAAGACAAATATGAAATAACTAATAACATTTAATGGAAAAATATATCAATATTATTTCATTATTATCCGTTCAACGGTTACATTCACTATCTACGAGTTTTAGGGCATAAAACCCAACATATCAAACCTTATATTCCAAGATCTGGAAGCTTGCTTCAACCAATAAATGGATTATTTAAGCTTGCATACTTTTTGCTCCTGGTCTGGAGCAATGAACCCCTCTGGTTGAGACATAACGATATTCTCATCAATATTGCCAATAAGAAAATCAGTCTTGACATCCATTGGCCAAATTTTAGAATCATAAAATGTGGAAATGGACAACTGGAGAGACGGTTTCTTCATAGTCCACCCCTTCCTTTTTGGTATAACCCTTTGCCACAAGTCGAGGTTTGAAAGTCTAAACTTTCCCAGCTGCGTCTCGTTTCCTCTTGTAGATCCATTTGCACCCTATAGGTTTAACCCCGTCAGGTTCGTTTACAAAATCCCAAACTTGATTGAAGTACATAGACTCAATCTCTAGGTCCATAGCTTTGACCCACTGGTCTTTGTCCACATCATTCATTGCCTATCTAAAGGTCAATGGATCCTCAACTCCATCATCAGGTATGACGGCTGGAGTTTATGCTAAACCCAGATAGTGTTCAGGCCGAGTAACAACCCTCCCACAACGTCGAGACATTCTCAACTCTTGGGAAGGATGGGCTTGACCAGATGTACTGGGCTCAGCAACAACCTTTGTTGAAGGTCCAACCTCATCAACAACTCTTGGTGATGAATTTGTCTTACTGCGTGGCTTATGTTCTCGAACATGGTCTTCTTCCAAGAAAGTAACATTTGTCGATACAAATACTTTATTTTCTTGTGGATCAAAGAAGTATCCACCTCGTGTTTCTTTTGGGTAGCCTACAAATAAGCATAATTTTGAATGTGACTTCAATTTCTTTAGGTTTGCCACTAGCACATGTGCAGGGAAACCCCAAATTATGAAATGACGGAAACATGCTTTACGTAATTTCCAGAGCTCAAATGGTGTTTCAGAAACACTCTTTGAGGGAACTACATTCAAAATATACAATGCAGTCTAACCCCAAAAAGAATTAGGCAATTGAGCATAGCTCATCATTTATCGAACCATGTCTAACAAGGTTATGTTTCTCCTTTCAGATACACTATTTTGTTGAGGTGTACCTGGTGCTGAAAGTTGGGATGTGATTCCATGTTCCATCAAATAGTTCTGGAATTCTTAGTCCAAATACTCTCCACCTCGATCAGAACTAAGTGTTTTAATGGTCTTACCTTTCTCAACTTCAGCCTTATAGTCCTTGAACTATTCAAGGGCTTCAGGCTTTTGACTCATTAGGTATAAATAACCATACCTTGAATAATCATCTATGAAAGAGATGAAATATTCATACCCTCCTCGAGCCCTAACATTAATTGGACCACAGAGATCCGTATGTATGAGCTCAAAGGGATCCTTGGCACGATAACCGTTTTCAGTAAAAGGTCGTTTGGTCATTTTACCTTCGAGACATGACTCACATGGAGGTAAATTACCATCTTCTAACTGGCATAGAAGTCCGTTCTTAATAAATCTCTCAATCCTATTGAGATTTATGTGGCCATGTCTCAAGTGCAAAAGATAGGTACTTTGAGAAACCTTTTGCCTCTTTGGTTGAGTCTCTGCTATTTTAAACATCTCATTGTTCAAAATAGCCCTAGACTGTATTGGTCTTAAAACATATAAACTGTTCTCCAATTTTGCAGAACAGATATCAGCACCACTTTTAGTAATGAAAGCTTCATTTACAGAAAAGGACACTGAATATCCTTGTTCAAGCAAACAAGAAATAGAAATCAAATTTCTTTTTATCTTAGGAACTATATATACATTATCAAATAACATATAGCGTTCTTTAGAGAAAAACATTTTAATTTCTTCCACTACTTTAGGTGAAATGAACTCCACAGTCCCAACTCTGAGAGTCATTTCCCCAACATCTAATTGTTGCCAGGAGCTCATTCCCTCAAAGGAAGAGCATACGTGATGAGTGGCACCTGAATCAAGGATCTATGTTGTATCATCATTTTCCACTATACACGTTTCAATGACCAATAAATCACATTTATTTTCATTGAGTTTTGCTAAGCAATTTATGTCATATTCATCATGAACAATTTAAGATGAATTAGACATGTGGGTGACAGGGGTAAAAAATATACCTATTGTACCCGTATATTTAGTTCATTATCTTGTCAAAATTATATGTTTTAGATCATATTTGTTGTTCCCGAGTTCAAAATATGGTAAAGTTGATAAGTTGAGGAGTTGAAAGTCATACGTATCAATATATGTGTATTTGTGCTTGAAAA
Organism: Luffa aegyptiaca; assembly: GCA_017139565.1. NCBI lineage: Eukaryota > Viridiplantae > Streptophyta > Magnoliopsida > Cucurbitales > Cucurbitaceae > Luffa > Luffa aegyptiaca. The sequence goes on along the minus strand of CM029407.1, from coordinate 34,167,940 downwards.
GACTCAAATTAATATGAATATGACTCAGTTTGTTGTTGTGCAGAAAAAGAGAGGAAGCTGGAATTTGTCCAGAAATGCGACCACATTTCTGGAAAAACAGAGGCAGTTTCGAGTCTGTCGCGGGTCATTTTGAATGAGACTATTGTGCACCTAACCGACCGTTTCGACCACGAATTCAACTGGGCTACTTACCAACACCATTTTCGCAGCTTCTCAACAACTTCCAACGCTATATAAGGCCTCGATTCAACGTCAAATGCAAACATAACTCATTTGGAAGAAGAGGGTGGTGACAAGACCCTAGTTGAGTCCTATGAGTAGGGATGTCCGAGGTCCTTCTTATATGACAAAAATCTAACCTTAGTTAGACATCAAACCTTAGGGTTTGTAGGGATTTTCACCCATTCCCACTTGTAAAAGCGAGTGAGTGGAGTGTCGAGCGAACTCTAGAAGAATTGGATAAGAGAGAAAAAACCCTAGTATTTAGCTACTGTCATTACTTCTAGCTTGTGTTACTTTTCATTTATCTGTATTCTTTATTCTTTATTTAAATGAAAAGATATTCATTAGCATTTTATCCCATTATGAGTAGCTAAATTTCATTGAGGGGTTCGATATAGTGAATTCCCTAATGGTTCAATAGCTTGAAATTGTTTATTTGCTTAAGTTCATATTCAATGCATGTCATTCTTTGTTGATTATCATTTTGATCATGCTAAGTTTAAATTGATCACTTAGACTTTGCATGCTATGTGAGTTTGATGTCGAAAGGGACAAACGACATCGGTTCTCATAAAGGTGATATAGGAGAAAAAGCTCGAAAAAGATTGTTCGGTGGTATAGGGCAAGCTACCTAAGGCACCCTATATCAACTATATGGTTGTCGGAGTCGAGTCACAAAAATGTGCATAACGATACTCGCATAGTCTTCTTACGGTTCTTGGGAGCAAGGCCAAATAGAAGTTTAATTTGACCCAATGCATTGATTAAGCTTAAGTCAAATATTCTATGATTAAAGTTATTTGCCTTTGGGATGAAACTATGTTGAATACCTCGTTTTATTTATTATTGTTATTTCTTTATTTTTATGTATCTTCCAAAAACCAATCAACAATTATTTCTTTGGTTACCTGTTTGAAGCAATCATTTAAGTAGTTTCTTCTTCAAAACTGGATTTCCAATTTTGTCCTCGTGGGATTGATACCCTTGGAATACTTTTAAGGTTTTTTATTACTATGTGCGATAGTGTATACTTGCACTAAGGCTGGCTGAATTTATCATTATTATTATTATTCATCTTATCTCACATCCATCATTCAGCCTCTGCCGCACCAAGTTTTGGGCGCCATTGCCAGGGACCAAAAGTGAAACCAGTTTTGTTTATTTGAAATTGCAATTCGATTGCGACCGCATTTCTGTCTTAAAGGGAATTCGACTTTAATTTGCAATTTTTCTCGTGTAGTTTGAGGTTAGTGTATGAACAAGGGGTGTCCACTCCTTGACATTGATCTTGAGATAGAAATAAACTTTCGTCGCCATAGGAAGGAGCAAAGATGAAAGAGAAGGGAACAATAAGACTTGAGCGCACAAGAACCTCTAGAAGAAGCCTCTTACGTACAAGAGTTTCTGATGGAACCTCCTGGAGTCGATCCTCAAGTTGATCAACAGAACCGTGGAAGGGATCAAAATGGTGGGAGAATTCTTCCAGTTCCACCGGTGCGACAACAAGAAAATCCAATTTATATTGTTGAAGACCGCAATAGAGCAATAAAGGACTTCGCTTTACCTGTTTTTCAGACTTTAAATCCAGAAATTTTGGAGCCACCGATAGATGCTCCACAGTTTGAACTTAAACCAGTGATGTTCCAAATGTTGAATACCATGAGCCAATTCTCTTGACTTCCAAACGAAGATCCACATAAACACATCAAGCTATTTTTGAGAGTTTGCAATTCTTTTAAAGTTACAGGAGTGCTTGAAGATACATTGAAGCTAAAGATTTTTCCATTTTATTTGCAGGGAGATGTTGAAGCTTGGTTGGATTCATTCCCTCCAAACTCCATCACTTCTTGGAACGATTTGGCTGAGAAATTCCTAGAGAAGTTTTGTTCCCTCTAATAAAAATGCCAAATATAGAGCTGAAATTATTGTTTTTAGACAATCTTACAATGAACCTTTGGATGCAGCTTGGGAAAGATTTCAAAGGCTGGTTCGGAAGTGTCCACACCACGGATTGCCTGCTTGCGTCATCTTAGAGCATTTTTATAGTGGATTAAATCAAGCTTCGAAGACACTAGTCAATGCATCTGCAAACGAATGTTTTCTAAAGAAGTCTGCAAATGACGCACATGCTATTCTTGACACCATAACCATAAACAATAGACATTGGGGAGAGACTACAACAATCTTGAAGAATCCAGCTAAAGCAGTAGAAACAGAAGCTAATTCCACCATGCAAGCTCAAATCAAAGCTATCCACAGCATGATGATGGGCATGACTATGAACAATCAAGAAAACATAGCCCCTACCAATACTATCTCTTCTCCCTTATGTGAAATTTGTGGTGAGGAACACACTGTTGATAACTGTCAACTCAATCCCGCGTCTGTCTTTTATGTGTGTCAACAAGGGAACTCTAACCAGAACCGATGGAATCCATACTCGGCCACGTACAACCCAGGTTGGAGACAACATCCAAACTTCTCTTGGGGAGGACAAGTTGATTCAAGTAATTCCAATATGAATCAATCAGTCCAAGTGCAGAGTCAAGAGTCAAATCTAGAGACTCTTATGAAGGATTACATGGCAAGAAACGATGCTACAGTTAGAAATTTGGAAGTACAGATTCGACAGATTGCTTAGGAAATTAAAAACAGACCACAAGGGACGCTGTCCAGCAAGACTGAAATCCCTCACAGTGAAGGAAAAGAGCAGTGCAAGGCAGTCACCTTGAGAAGTGGACAAGAGTTATGGCACAAAATACCCCGTGAATCAAGAAGTTAAGATCCCAGAAGAAGCTCAAGAAAAGTTTCCAGAAAAGAAATCAGAAATTGCCTCAAAAGTTATACAAAATAAAGAAGATAAAGAAAAGACTAAGGAGCATGAACCCTTGGAAGAAAAAAATGAAAATTCAAGTACAGAGAATAAACAGAGGAATGTGACCGCAAAACCTAAAAAGTTTGTTATAGATCCAGAATACAAACCACCGCCTTCATAGCCTCAAATGTTTAAATATGCTTCGTAGGATGCACAACTTAAAATTTTTTTTTAGATGTGTTGAACTAGCTGCATATCAATATTCCCTTGGTAGAAGCACTTGAACAGATTCCTACCTATGTGAAGTTCCTAAAGGATATTCTATCAAAGAAAAGAAGATTGGGAGAATACGAAACAATTGCACTTACTGAATGTTCCAGTGCACTGGTCAAGAATGAGATCCCTCCCAAGCTCAAGGACCCAGGAAGTTTCACCATTCCATGCTCCATTAGAGGAAGAAACATAGGAAGAACATTATGCGATCTAGGAGCTAGTATAAACCTGATGCCATACTCAATTTTTCAACAGTTGGGGATAGGTGAAGCAAGACCAACAACTATAACCTTATAGTTAGCGAACAGGTCACTAACACGACCCATTGGCAAAATTGAGCAAAATTGAAGATGTTGTTGGGTTTTATGTCCTAAAACTCGTAGATAGTGAATGATTAACAAATTATACAGTTGTATCAATAAAGTGTTCTTGAGGTTTATGCAATAAAGTGTTATTGTCATATTAAGTCTAGAATTGCAGAATATGACCCAAATCCAATAAACTAAGATCCAAGGTTGTTTACACGAGACTTGGACTAGTATGTGGGGACATACGGGGATCAGTGTTCAAGTAACAACCTAAAAGGTCTATACTACGGGGATAAAGCTGGGTATCTTATCCTGGTAACACTATATGATACGGCCCGCTTTGTATTCGATACAGACGTATTGATCCAAGGCGTCCATGTAGGAGACATGCGAGCGGGGGTATCTTATGCAATGAGTTTGCATAAGAACGGACCACGAAATAGTAAACCACTAGATGTAACACCGTTAACTAGTTAGGTTACTGTTTCAATAGGATGACCTAGGTAACTCAATCTTAATCCTGAGTGTGTCATGAACTCCTTCTCACGAGGGATTGTCCTTTGATTAGTACGGGTGAGAGTGGCCAGCACGGCGACTCAATAAGCCTACCTTCTTGGGGACAAGACCGAGTGGGGGGCTGGGGACATGACAATACAATATGGAATTCACTCCTTCCCCTATTGGGGCAAGTAGATGTGTGTTCCCTTAAGGTCTGATTCCGGGTCTTGAATAAAGGCGCGCCGTCCTCTCCTTGACCGAGAGGAACTCCTGTTTAGTGGTTGGACCCTAAACAACTTGTTCATTAGAGGGATCAGTGGTACTTAAGGATCCAGAGGTAACCCAGGGGTAAAACGGTAATTTGACCCAGCTGGTGTTACGAACACACGTGAAGGATTGACTTACTGCATTGGTCAATATCCGTGGACACATAAATATTCTAGAGTAAGAAGAGTGCAGCTGTGGGTCTTTAGTGGAGTGACCCATAGTTAACGAATGTTGATTGGCTCAGTTAATGAGTTTAGCTGATCAATCTCGTATCATTGGAGCTTCTGATCTGTAGGTCCATTAAGTCCACGTGCTATCTCATAACGGGTTCTGAGATAATATAGTCTTGAATATTAAAAGGGAATTTCAGTTAATTGTATTTTGATGCAATTAATATAATGTATGGAGATACATTATAGTATAAGTTTAATTAATGAATTAAACTTTATAATAAAGTTTATTTTGGATATGATTCAAAATTAATTAATGAGAAAATTATGAATTTAATTAAATATGTGATATTTGATTAATTCATGAATTAACTAATTTAATTTAATTTGGTTAAATGTGATTTAATCAAATTAATACTATAGTTTATATTAATGTGTTTTGATGCACATTAAAACTATAGGTTAAATGAGAGATAAAATTGAATATGATTCAATTATAAAATTAATTAAATATTTGATATTTAATTAGTGTGGAATCAATTAATTTAAATTAATTGAATGGCATGTTTAATTCAATTGAATATGAATTAATTGAATTAAAACTATATGTTATAATTGATTTAATTAAAATTGGTTTAATTAAATTAATTATAATTAATTAGATAATTAATTATTATTTGAATAATTATTAATTATTAAATTTATTAATTAGTATTTGATAATAATTAAACGGTCCAGATCTAATTGGTTTAGATCAATGGACAGGATTGGTTAGAGAGTTAAAGATAACTTCCCAACCTAATCCTACGTAGTTGCCTGAGGGGTTTGGCCATCTCTCTGATTCTCTCATCTTCACGTAAAAACATAGAGGGAGTTCTTGAGTTTTTCTCTCTAGTTTTCTCTCAATTCCAGCAATTAACTTGCTTGATTTTTTCCCTACCAAGACGAATTTTGGGTTCCCACAAGCCAATCTCAGAGATCCAAGAGATATAGTGGGTGAATTCGTGTGGTGGTGTCCATTGGAGATTAAGAATGAGATCCTTGGAGCATTCTGCAATGTTCTTCGAAATCCAGTAAGTGTTCTTGATCTTGAATCAATTTTAGCATGCTTAATCGTTTTTTAATTTAGAAATTTGTTTCTGAATTTTAATTGCCAATGTATTGGTTTTTCATAAACGAAATTGTGAAACGAATTGGTCTTGATTGTTTCCGCTGCCAAAGGGATTTTAACCCTTCAATTGGTATCAGAGCCAAATCGTTTAATCAATTTTGTTTTTTCGAAACTTGCATTGGTTTTTGGTGGGATCGATTTGCATTATGAATGTTTGGTTTGCTTAAAGACTGTTTAGGTGTTTTGGCATTAGATTTACAATTTTTGTATGATTTGATCATGTAAGGGCCCATGTTTCTGGGGCAAAATTATTGTAAATCGAGTCTTGTAAGTCCCTGTCTAGAGATTTAGGATCAATTTGTTGATCGGTGTTCGAATCGAAGTTGAAATCGGAGAAGAACGGCTGTTGGAATCGAAGATAGTATGCTGCCCAGAGGCGTAGTGTCGCGACCCTGCTCAACGGAGTCGTGACGCTGAGGTAAAGGCGCTGGAAAAATCGGGACAGCGTCGAGACGCTATGCCTTCAACGTCTCGACGCTGACGGTAGTTTCCAAATTCGCGGAACGTTGAGCGAGACGTGCGGCGTGGAGCAGTTACTTCAGACGGTTATGAAATATGATTTTGTTGTCTCAAACGTGGGCACTTGGAGCAGTGGCATGTGCGTGTCTTTAGCAACCGTCAGGACTCGAGTTCGAGGCAGCTCGAGTTCATTTTTTTATTTTCGTGCGCGAGTGCTGTGTTTGGCGGTTCAGAGTTCGGCTTGGTCCGGTTCATGCTGGTTTGGTTTGGTTTAGGGTCATATTGGCTCGGTTTGAGGTATTTGGGTCCGGTTTGGGCGATTCTGACACGGTTCGGGCTGGTTCTGAGCGGTTCGAAGCAGTTCGAGGCGGTTCAGACCAATTACAAGGCGGTTTAGGGCTAGATTTTGAACTATTAATGTATTTTTTCATTATATTTGCCCTAGGATGCCAAAATACCGGTCTTTATAGCTATTTATTGCTTTATGAATGTCATTTAGCTAGATCCCACCATAGGTTAAGCATGTTTTCATGCATTTTTATGTTATAAATGTTATAATATATGATAATTATGCATGAGTTTAAATTTCATGAGTTATTTAGTATAATTGTTATATTAAATATATGAAATTGGTGAAGCATGATGCATGACATTAATTAGATAAATATAATTGTTATATTTGATTAATGTAGAATTCATGCTTAGGATTATTTTCATTGGAATTAATATAATTTGTTATATTATGAATGAAAATAATGAATATCAATGCTTGATTTTCATGTATATTTTTAATATAAAGTGTTATATTAATTTAATGAAAATGGAATAGCATTGAGCATGACATTAATTAGATTAATATAAATGTTATATTTTATTAATGTCTAAGTTCATGTGGTTTAATTTCTTGGATGATTAATTAATATAATCGATATTAATTAAATGAAATTAAAATTACACGAAGCATGACACCACTTTAGATTAATATAATCGTTATATTATTGTTATCGGCGTCATGAGCGTTATGGTGTTTAATAACTAGAATTTGATTGTTATTTTTCCCAACACCATACAAGCATGTTATAGGGCTAATTATTAAAATTTTATAATAGTTATAAAATTGATTAGAAACCGTCAACCTATAACAAAGAGTTGCATGCAAACATAGGACCTTAGGTTAAAATGAATTAATTTTAAATTGTTTAAAATTAATTAGACCTAAGCTCATTTTTGTTGGGTTTTATGCCCTAAAACTCGTCGATAGTGAATGTAAACAAATTGTATACTTGTTTCAATAAAGTGTTATTGAGTTTCTACAATAAAGTGTTATTGTTAAATATTGCACAATTTGACCCAAATCCAATAAACTAAGATCCAAGGTTGTTTGTGTGTAGAACTAGTGTGTGGGGACATACGAGGATCGATGTTAAAGTGACAACCTAAAAGGTCTATAGTACAAGGATAAGGTTGGGTACCTTATCGTGGTAACACTATGAGATACGACCCGTTTTGTATTTGATACAGTCATATTGATCCAAAACGTCCATGTAGTAGGCATGCAAGTGGAGGTATCCTATGCAATGAGTTTGCATAAGACCGGACCACGAAATAGTCAACCATTAGTTATAACACTGTTAACTAATTAGGTTACTGTTTCAATAGGATGACCTAGGTAACTCAGTCTTAATCCTGAGTGTGTCATGAACTCCTTCTCATGAGGGATTGTCCTTTGATTAGCATGGGTGAGAGTGGCCAATACGCCGACTCAATATGCCTTCCTTTTTGGGGACAAGACAGAGTGGGAGGCTGGGGACATGACAACACAAGAAGGAATTCACTTCTTCCCGCTTCTAGGAGAAGTAGATGAGTGTTCCCTTAAGTGGTAACTCCGGGACTTGAACAAGGGGATCCTACCCTCTCACTGGCCCGAGAGGGACTTTCTGTTTAATGGTTGGACCATAAACAGGTTGTTCATTAGAGGAGCACTGGTACTTAAGGAGACAGATGTAACACAGGGGTAAAACGGTAATTTGACCCAGCTGTGATTACAGACACTCGTGAAGGATTGACTTACCGACATAGGTCTACATCCATGGACACAAAAATGTTCTACAGTGAGAAGAGTTCAGCTGTGGGTCTTTAGTGGAATGACCCACAGTTAATGAATATTGGTTAACCTGATTAATGAGTTTAATCAGTTAACCTCATATCATTGGAACTTCTGATCTGTAGGTCCATTAGGTCCCCCTGCTAGCTCGTAAAGAGTAATTAGGAACAAATATATCTTGAGAGAATTTGAATAGTTCAAATTCATATTGGGAATTAAGTTAATTGTATGAGATACAAATTAATATAATGTATAGCGATGCATTAAAAGATAAAGTCTAATTTGAGTTAAACTTTATTAAATTGAGAGATTTATATATTTGACAGAGTTCAAATATATGTCTAATTAAATATATGGTATTTAATTAGAAGATGAATTAATTAATCATGAATTAATTAATTATTCAATTTAGTTTAAATTAAATGAGATTTAATTAAACTATAGTATATGAGAGAATTATTAGAATATGATTCTAATGAGTAATTAATTAAATATGAGTGATATTTAATTATGAAATTAATTCATTATTGGAATTAATTAATTGATTAGTTTAATTGAATTAATTAAATGCGATTTAATTAAGTTAATTAAACTATATATATTATGTGAGGGAATTACATTTAAATAAGATTTAAATGTTCATGGGATTAATTAATATGATTAATTAATTAACATTTAATTAATTGATTTAATCAATTAATTATATGATCTTGATCTAACGGTCAACATTGTTTCCTAACCTCACATTAGGGTTTCCTCTCTTATAAAAGGAAAGGTTATGAGAACCCTAGCCCTAAGGTCTCATTCTAGCCTCCCTCACATATTCTCTCAAGAATTCTAGAGAGAAATTTTATCTCTAAGAGTTTTTCCCAATCAAGATTAGTAGTCCCACAACTACGTTCCTAATCTCGAAGACTAGCAGGGTAGCCTCGTGGTGGTGTTCGTTGAAGTATTCAGAGTCGTCAGCAGAGGTATGTTTCTCATCGCTTAACCTTTTGCCAATGTATTGGTATTTTGCGAAATAAAATTAATTTACGAACGGTCCAATTGCTTCCTCTGTAACGGAATTGGGAATTTCAATCCTCCAATTGGTATCAGAGCCGATCGTATGCTTGATTTTGTTTTTACAAAATTTGCATTGGTTTATTGGTGGGATTTAATTTTGCATTTGATGTATAATGGTTTGCTAGTAGATGATTAGGGTTTTTGGCATTAGAATTTGCAATTTTTCATTGATTTGATCATGTAAGGGCCCGTTGTTTTGGGCGATTTGTTGCAAATTTGAGTCTGTAAGTCCGTGTCTTTAATTTTTGTATCAATTTGGAAAAACACTGCTGAAATTTGGAGCCAAATCTATCGAGAACGCCGCTGGATTTTGTGATTTTTGGAAAATTCGAGTGAGAGCGTCGAGACTGTGCTCAATAGAGTTTCGATGCTGCTGGAAAAGTGCGAATAATATGACTCGAACCCAGGATGCGTCTGAGTGTCTGTGATGTGCAGGTATTATTTGCAAGGTCATGAGTTTGAACTGGAACTTTGGTGTTTCTTCAGGATTTTTTTTTTCTTCCCAGTGCGCTACAGAAAAAAAAAATCCGAGAAGGAGAATCTACTGGGGCTCAAACGCGGATGGTTGGGGAAGGTCAATTCAGCATGAAGTATATTCCGCCAACGATGCAATAAATTCGTGATTTGTTTCCATATGCGGACAGATTTTACATATATGCGCGTTCTGGTTAATGGGTTGTTTCAGCGGTTCAGTTCGGTTCATATCGGTTCAGCTGGGTTTTGACGTAGTTCACTCGGTCTGAAGCCATTTTGGGCCGGTTCAGCATATTTTAGGTCGGTTCAAGCTTGTTTGAAGCTGGTTTTGCATGGTAAAGCATGGTTTAGCTCAATTTTTCGTCGGTTTGAAGGGTTTGGATGCGGTTTGAGGCTGTTTTGGGCTGGTTCACGACAGGATAGGACTTAGATAGATCAATTATTGTAATTTTTCTATTGTTTTGAGTCCTAGGATGCCAAAACCCGTCTACTTAGCTATTTAATTGCTTTATGAATGTCATATAGTATTTAAATCACACCGTAGGTTAAGCATATTCATGCATATTTAATTATAATTGTTATAATATAAGTATTATGCATGAATATATTTTTCATGGGTATTTAATATAAATTGTTATGATTAAATGGATGAAAATTAAGAAGCATTGAGCATGAAATTACTTTAGTAAAAATATAAAAAGTTATATTTATGAAAGTAATTTATTTGCTTATTTATTTTCATGAGCTATTAATATAAAATGTTATGTTAATGCATGAAAATGTGAATGCTTGTTTTAATTTTCTTGGGTTATTAATTTAAGAGTTAGATTAGTTTAAGAAAATCAATTTGCATTGAGCATGAAATTACTTTAGTTTAAAAATATAAGAGTTATATATTTATATTAAGTAATTAACATGCTTAATTAGTTTTCATGAGCTATTAATATAAATGTTATGTTAATGTATGAAAATGGTAATGCTTAATTTTAATTTTCTTGTATAATTAATTTAAGAGTTAGGTTAATTAAAAGGAAATTAAATTGCATTGAGCATGACATTACCATAGATTAATATAATTGTTATATTTTTGGTATGTCATGTATGCTAATGTATGGTTTTATAAATTAATTAGAATTTGATTGTTAATTTATTCACCATAGTAGCATGTTATAGAGTTAATTCATTAAAATTTATAATAGTTATAAAATTAATGAATAAAAACCGTTAACCTATAACAAAGAATTGCATGCAAACATAGAATCTTAGGATAAATGAATTAATTTTAAAATGTTTAAAATTAATTAGACCTAAGATCACATTTCTAATAGGATTAGAATTATTCTTACTTAGAATTAAAATTAGTTTTAATTGACTAAGTAGGAAAAACATTGCTATGATTATAAGGGAACTCCACCAGTTAAGTTCTGTCTAAGGCTGGGGGTATTTAAGTTTACGGTTTACGGAACACCTCCTACCTAGGAACTGACCTGGAATACCGGAGTTGAATTAATCATAGCTAAATGTTAGCTTGCAATGTCACTAGGTTTGTTAAAAGTGTTTAATGCACCTAGATCTTTAGAGTAAAGACCTTACATTACTGTGGTTATAAGGGAACTCTCTCGGTAAAGTTCTGTCTAAGGTTGGGGGTATTTAAGTTGATGCTTTACGGAACACCTCCTACCTGGGAACTGACCCGAACCTTGAGTTGAATTAACCATAGTAATGTTGACTTGCAATGTTGGGTTTATTAAAAGAAGTTTAATTCACCTAAAACATTGTGGTTGAATCCTTTCCATAATTGTTATAATAGGATCAGACTTAGATAGATTGACTTAGCCGAATTTTATCTAAGTTAAACAACCCTAAATTAACCTTAGGACATTTTCAGTGGGAGGAAAATTACAAAACGAGATTTAAATCAAGTTTTGCTCCTACGCCCCTATATTCACTGAAGGGAATAAAAGTCCCCACGCAGCGGAAGCGCATCGATTGGACCTTACGCCGTATATTAATTAACATTAAAATACCGTTACGAAAACTCAAACAAACTTTAAACGCTCTTTAAAGCTGCTAGAAAATTGGTTTAAACATGCTTAAAAATAAATCTAAATTTATTTTCATGCTTTTCTAAAGAAAAGGGGAAGAACCGTCACATACCTTCGTTGTAGACTTGACCGTTCTTCGCCAACAACGCTCCAACGAACGAAAACGCAGCAGCCTCTTCGCCTCTTGATCGCCGGAATTTTCTTCTTGATTGACACAATAACCACAAAGGTTACACCGGTATGACTCTAGGTCTAGGAGGCAAAAGACTAGTGGGAGTCTTTCTCTAAGAGGGAGGCTTGAGAGAATTTTAGGTCTTGTCTTTGAGAGCTAAGAGCAAGAGAAAAATTTCAAGTGTCATGACCAATTAGGTCTAGTGTTCTATTTATAGAAGAGAGGCCATGAATAAAATATTCAATTAAATCAATCTTTTCCAAAATTGATTCAATCTTATTCCTTAATTAATCAATCATGATCAATCAATTCCATAATTGATTAATCTTTTCCACAAATGACTAATTACTTCCGTAAGTGATTAGATCATTTCCATAAATGATTAATCACTTCCTTAAGTGATTAATTATTTCCATAATTGATTAATTCCCGGTTAATGAATTCTTTAATTAATTAACCACCAATTAAATATCACATATTTAATTCCCGGCCTAGAATTAATTAATTTGCCCAAACATATTTTAGGCCTTAAATTAATTAATTCATTATTTGAACTCTTTCAAACTTCCATAAATTTATATTTGAACTTTTCAAATATTAATTTCTCTCATAATAATATATCAATATATATTATATTCGTTTCCCTTAATAAATTGAGCATTTTCAATTTACTTTTATTACTTAGTTGCCTCAAATTACTTTATGAGCTACCAGTGGGACCTAATGGACCTGCAGATCAGAAGCTCCAACGATGTGAGATTAATTGGTCAAACTCATTAACCAAATTAATCAATATTCGTTAACTGTGTGTACATTCCACTATAGACTCACAGTTGCACTCTTCTCACTGCAGACATATTTTCTGTGTCCACGGATCTAGACCAATATCGACTAGTTAGTCCTTCACGAGTGTCCGTAACACCAGCTGGGTCAAATTACCGTTTTACCCCTGGGTTACCTCTATTTCCTTAAGTACCAGTTCTCCTCTAATGAACAACCTGTTTGTGGTCCAACCATCAAACAGAAAACCCTCTCGTGCCATTGAGAGGGTAGGACCCTTTGTTCAAGACTCGGAGTAACCACTTAAGGGAACACTCATCTGCTTCCCTAAAGTCGGGAAGGAGTGAATTCCATCTTGTACGATTATGTTCCCAGCTCCCCATTCGGTCTTGTCCCCAAAATGGTAGGCTTATTGAGTCGGCGTATTGGCCACTCTCACCCATACAAATCAAAGGACAATCTCTCATGAGCAGGAGTCCATAATCAACTCAGGATTAAGACTAAGTTGTCTAGGTCGTCCTAGTGAAATAGAAAACCAACTAGTTAACGGTGTTATAACCAGTGGTTACTATTTCGCGGTCCGGTCTTATGCAAACTCATTGCATAGGATACCCCCACTCGCATGTCTCCTACACGAACGCGTTGGATCACAGCGTTTGTATCAAATACAAAGTGGGTCGTATCCATAGTGTCACCAGGATAAGGCACCCACCCTTATCCCTATACTATAGACCCTTTAGGCTGTTTCTTGAACAATGATCCCATATGTCCTTACATATAGTTCAAGACTCATATTACAGCCTTGGATGTCTAGTTTATTGGATTAGGGTTATTATTAGGCAAAGACAAATATAAAATAACTAATAACAATTAATGGAAAAATATATCAATATTATTTCATTAATATCCGGTCAACGGTTACATTCACTATCTACGAGTTTTAGGGCATAAAACCCAACAAACTCCCACTTGAACTAAAACACTAGTTAGCGGGATGTAAATGCAATAATCTAAAGCTGGAAATGTCATGTATATAATACAATGAACTAGGGCATCCTTATACCCATTATACATTTCTCCCACTTGCCCTAGATTAGATGGCATACATATCTCGTAGACCTAGACCCTCTAGATGACCCTCAAACACTTTAGCCGTGAGAGCCTTCGTAAATGGATCAGCGATGTTGTGCTCCGAGGCGATCTTAGTGACGATCACATCTCCTCGTTGCACAATCTCCCGTATCAGGTGATACTTCCTCTCGATGTGTTTACCCCGTTTGTGGCTACGAGGTTCTTTTGAGTTGGCTACAGCCCCACTGTTATCACAGTATAGTGTTATGGGCATGTTCATATTCGGAACCACTTCCAAATCAGTCAAGAACTTTCTAAGCCATACTGCCTCCTTAGCTGCTTCGCAAGCTGCTACATACTCAGCCTCCATGGTTGAGTCTGCTATTCATCCTTGTTTGATGCTTCTCCACACTACCGCTCCTCCATTGAGGGTGAATACTGACCCTGATGTGGATTTCCTTGAATCCTTATCAGCTTGAAAGTCAGAGTCAGTGTATCCAGTAAGAATCAAATCCTTGGCTCCATACACAAGCATGTAGTCCCTCGTTCTCCGAAGATACTTGAGGATATTCTTAACCGCTCCCCAGTGGTCCAACCCCGGATTAGACTGATACCTACTGACTACTCCCACTGCATAACATATGTCAGGCCTAGTGCAGAGCATAACATACATCAAGCTGCCCACAGTTGAGGCGTAGGGAATGTGTCTCATGTTCTCAACTTCTTGAGGTGTCTTAGGAGACTGTTCCTTAGACAGGTGTACCCCATGTCTGAAGGGTAGCAGTCCCTTCTTGGAGTTTTGCATCGAATATCAAGACAACATTTTGTCAATATACGTTGCTTGAGACAGTGCTAGCGTTTTGTTCTTACGATCCCTTATGATTTGGATTCTCAGAACATATTGAGCCTCTCCCAGATCTTTCATATGGAATTGGGCTGCTAGCCATTTCTTAATGTCAGTGAGGTATCCTACATCATTCCCAATGAGTAGGATATCGTCTACATAAAGTATTAGAAAAGCTACTTTTCTTTTGTTGACTTTCTTGTACACACAAGGTTCATCAACGTTTTGGTCAAAGCCAAAAGATTTGATTGCAGTATCAAATCTAATGTTCCATGATCTGGATGCTTGTTTCAGTCCATAAATGGATCGATTGAGCTTACAAACCTTTTGTTCCTGACCTTGGGCTATGAACCCTTCGGGTTGAGACATGAAGATATTCTCTTCAAGATTACCATTCAGAAAGGCAGTCTTGACGTCCATTTGCCATATTTCATAGTCATAATATGTGGCTATGGATAAGAGAATTCTTATGGACATTAACATGGCTACAGGAGAAAAGGTTTCCTCATAGTCAACCCCTTCCTTTTGGGTATAACCCTTTGCCACTAGTCTAGCTTTGAAGGTCTGTACCTTTCCAGCTGCATCTCTTTTTCTCTTATAGATCCATTTGCACCCTATGGGTTTTACCCCATTTGGTAGATCTGTAAGTTCCCATACAGAATTGGAGTACATTGACTCCATTTCGAGGTTCATGGCTTTGACCCATTCATCCTTATCCTCGTCATTCATTGCCTGTTGATAGGACAATGGATCCTCAATGCCATCATTAGGTATGACAACCTGAGTTTCAATTAAACCCAAGTAGAGGTCAGGTTGTAATACAACCCTCCCACTGTGTCGAGGCATTCCCACCGTTTGAGATGGACGAGATGGATCTGAAGAACTAGTTCCTTCATCAACCCTTGTTGAATGTCCAATTTCATCAACAACTCTTGATGATTCTTCAGTAGCTTCTCCTAATATTATTTTGCTACGTGGTTTATGATCTCTCATGTGGTCTTCCTCTAAGAAAGTGGCGTTTGTCGATACAATCACCTTATTTTCTTGTGGGTCGTAGAAATAACCACCTCTCATTTCTTTAGGGTAACCAACAAATTGGCACAGTTTTGAACGAGGTTCCAGTTTCTTAGGATTTGTCACAAGCACGTGTGCTGGATGATGTGGACTTTTCCTAACCGCAAGCGCACGGGTCAAGTAATAATAAAGAGTTCGTATAAACGAGTGTCGTCCTCTGGATTGGATTTTTAAGCAAATCAAGTATTGTGAATTATCTTGCCCAATTTTATTTAGGGATCAAAAAGTGATGAATGAATGATAAGAAAACCAAATCAAAGCAAGTAAAAAGTGTGGAATTTCAATTGGGAAAACTACTTAGGGAATTGATTTCGCCGATTTAGTTTAGGATTGATTTTAAGGAGTAAGTTATTATGCACAATGAAATTATGAGCCAAAGACCCTTTAATCACAACTACCTCTCCCGAGTATAATTGATTCTCATGCAAATTAACCAACTTGATATCCCTATCTAAGTTTATTAATCATGCAAGGCAATGAAATCTTTCAACCAATTCTAAAGTTAATCTAAAACCGTCACGAAATAGAAACTAAACTTTAGTCATGCAATCTTGAGTAAGTCTAAATCAAATCCCCTCTCCCGAGCTAGATTCGAAACTTAAATCATTCAACTAATGGTCAATTAATTGAAAGCATTAAATCAAGATTACAAACATAATAACATTGCACAACTTAAACCATAAATCAATCCATAAACACAATCAACTACATCAATCCCTAAGCTTACAAGTTTAGCTACTCATGATCAAAATTACAAGCTCAACTAAACATGTAAAAGCCATAAAAATCTAACTAAAGTGAGGGAAAGAAGAATTAAACTCGTTGTAGGCCGAGACCGAACGTCCTCGTCACGATCCCCACGAACAATGGGTTGATTTCCGAATTTTCCCCTTTGCTTCAGCCTTGAATTGCCCTGTTTTTCCTCTGTTTACGGCTCCAAGAAGTCCCAAAATTCGTTCCTCCCAAAAACCTAGCCGAAAATAACTATTTATTCTGAAATTTCATCGTAGCGTCGAGACGCTGTCAAGACAGCGTTGAGACGCTGCCTCTAAACACGCGCGTTCTGGAAAGGAAATTACGGTAGCGTCGAGACGCTAAGGTCGCAGCGTCAAGACGCTGTGACGATTTCGCGCCTATCCGAATAAGGAATGCTAGCGTCGAGACGCCTAAGGGCTAGCGTCTCGACGCTAGTCACCTTTTGACCGAATTTTGACTTTTTTCCTTTTTGATTCTTTTCCTTCCTTTGCATCTTTTCGCGTCCCGAGCACCCGATTAACTCCACTATTGCATTTTAGCTCCAAACAACCTTTTCCTACAAAATAAACATTAAAGCCCAATAAAATGGCCCAAAAATCATAAAAGACTAGCTAAATTAAATAAGTAACGATAGCTAGCTATGCGCGCTATCACTGGACAACCCCACATGCGAAAGTGATGCAAACTAGGTTTACGCCCCTTCCATAATTCGAAAGATGTTTCAGAAACACTTTTCGAGGGAACATTGTTCAAGATGTATACTGCAGTCTCTACTGCATACCCCCAAAACGAGCTAGGCAATTGAGCATAGCTCATCATTGATCGAACCATGTCTAACAAGGTTCTATTTCTCCTTTCTGACACACCATTCTGCTGAGGTGTACGAGGGGCTGAGAGTTGAGATTGGATTCCATGTTCTATCATATAATCCTGGAATCTTTGATCCATATACTCCCCTCCTCGATCAGATCGAAGTACTTTAATAGATTTACCTAATAGGTTTTCAACTTCAGCCTTAAACTCCTTAAACTTTTTAAGGGCTTCAGACTTATGTCCCATTAGGTACAAGTAACCATATCTTGAATAATCATCTGTAAATGAGATGAAATATTCGTACCCTCCTCGAGCTTTTACATTCATTGGACCACATAGATCCGAATGTATTAACTCTAAGGGTTCTTTGGCTCTGTAACCTTTTCCAGTAAAGGGTCTCTTGGTCATATTTCCCTCGAGACAAGATTCACAAGGTGGTAGTGAATCATCTTCTAACTTGCTTAGAAGTCCATTCTTTACCAAACGACCGATCCTATCAATGTTTATATGACCAAGTCTGAGATGCCAAAGATGAGTATTGTTACTTGATGGAGAAATCTTTTGCCTTTTACTTTGAGTTTCAGCAGTTTTAAATAATTCGTGATTTAAAAGTGCTTTGTTTTCGGTTGGTCTTAAAACATACAAGTTATTTTCCAATTTGGCTGAACAAATAAGTACACAATTTTTATAAATGAACGCTTCATTCATATCAAAAGTAACTGTATACGATTGTTCAATCAAACATGAAATAGAAATTAAGTTCCTCTTAATCTTGGGAACGATTAACAAACTTTCTAAAAGTAAGAATCTATTTCTAAACAATAACTTCGCAGCTCCCACTGCTTTAGCTGAAATGACTTCTCCAGTTCCGACCCTGAGTGTCATTTCCCCATCGTTCAACTGCCGAAAGGAACTATTTTCCTGAAAAGGAGAGCAAACATGATTAGTTGCTCCTGAATCAAGTATCCAGGTTAACTCATCATGTTCTACCAGGCATGTTTCTAAAACAAGTAAATCAAATTTACCTTCCTTTTCCTTCTTTTTCTCAGCAAGGTACTTTGGGCAGTTTCTCTTCCAATGTCCATCTACATTGCAGTGAAAACACTTGCCCTTATCTGTCATAGCTTTGGCTTTTCCCTTGCTTTTAGCAGCAGTACTGGGAGCTTTCCCCTTGTTTCCTTTCTTCTTCTGAGTTTTCTTTGAAGAAGTGGCTACAGATTTAGTTCTAGAGGATGAACCCTTCTCGAACTTTCGTTTAGAGTGAACAACGTTTGCCTCTCCTTTTATCTGTCCCTTGTTCTTAAGAAGAGACTGATAGAGTTGTAGCTCATTCAGGAGGCTAGTCAGGTTGAATTTTATTTTATTCATCATTGCATTGATTCGAAACTGTAGAAAACTCTTCGAAAGAGATTCTAAGATGAATGCAACCTGACTAAGCTCATCTATGACCGCCTCGTTTGCCTCTGCCACGTTGAATTGGACCATCATATCCAGGACATGCTCCCGAACAGACGTGCCCTCTTTCATGCGACAGCTATAAACGTATTTGAGAGCGTCATGGTGGAGTTGGTAGGACGGTTGTCCAAACATCTCCTGGAGAGAGTTCATAATCTCCCTCGCTGTTACCATGCCCTCATGCCTTTTAGCCAAAACTTCAGATAAGTTGGCTAAGATATAGACGCGAGTCTTATCATTGGCCTTTGTCCAGCGGTCATAAGCATCCTTAACTGCTTGGGATGCATTACGAGCAGGGGTTGGAGGACAATCCTCCGTTAAGACGAACCGCAGATCATCGACAACAAGAATCGTATTCAGGTTCGACTTCCACGTAGCAAAATTTTCGCCGGTTAATTTCTCATTTTTAAGCAGAGAGACAATTGAGGAAGACATTGCTGAAATTTAAACAAACAATGACCGTATTAGTTATCTTTGCCTTAACCCATCATACAAGCAAACAATTGCACACAATCCAATCAATTTAGCAAAACAGACAATCATAGAACCCTAAAACTATCGATTTAGTTTTGCAACGATGTTTCAGAGGTTTAGAATATCAGCCACCGAAGGGTGATCAGGTACTCCTCCTTTGAAATGAGACACCTCTCAGCTAATTCTAATTCCAGAATAACTCATATTCCTATAGACATTAGCCACCGTTGTTCGGTCAAGGATTCGTTAACACTTTTAACTCATCCTCGTAAGTGTAACCCTCCCACTTTCAGATCTCAGAGGCACGCACCAACAGGCTACCGAAGGGAAAGACAACTGTTGGTGATTAGCCTAAGAGCTCCTATCCTTTTCAGGAGTTCACGATGTTCCGAATCCTATGACCAGGCCCTCCGAAGGGATGGTTGCGCCAGGACAACCTGCAGGCGGATCATAGGACTCTCACGGTGTGAACTATGGGCGGAGACCGAGGGATACGTTGACACGTGTCCCGCTCCCACTTACTCTAGACATTTTTCCCATTCACCTTGATATTAATTCATGCAAACACTTTCCGAAGGGAGGCCGCTCCTAAGGCGACTCGAAGCCGAGCATGAATCTCACGTTGTAAATATAGGGATGTAGGAGCAAAACTTGATTTAAATCTCGTTTTGTAATTTTCCTCCCACTGAAAATGTCCTTAGGTTAATGTAGGGTTGTTTAACTTAGATAGTATTCGGCTAAGTCAATCTATCTAAGTCTGATCCTATTATAACAATTATGGTAAGGATTCAACTGCAATCTTTTGGGTGAATTAAACTTCTTTTAATAAACCCAACATTGCAAGTCAACATTACTATGGTTAATTCAACTCAATGTTCGGGTCAGTTCCCAGGTAGGAGGTGTTCCGTAAACCGTCAACTTAAATACCCCCAGCCTTAGACAGAACTTTACCGAGAGAGTTCCCTTATAACCTCAGTAATGTAAGGTCTTTACTCTAAAGATCTAGGTGCATTAAACACTTTTAATTAACCTAGTTACATTGCATGCTAACATTTAACTATGATTAATTCAACTCCGGTGTTCCAGGTCAGTTCCCAGGTAGGAGGTGTTTCGTAAACCGTCAACTTAAATACCCCCAGCCTTAGACAGAACATTACCGGTGGAGTTCCCTTATAATCATAGCAATGTTTTTCCTACTTAGTCAATTAAAACTAATTTAAATTCTAAGTAAGAAAAGATTCTAATCTTATTAGAAACTGATCTAGGTCTAATTAATTTTAAACAATTTAAAATTAATTCAATTTATCCTATGATCTTATGTTTGCATGCAAATCTTGATTATAGATTGACGGTTTCTAATCATTAATATTAAAGAACTATTTCAAATTTTAATGATTAATCCTATAATCAAGAATCTAGGGTTTAATTCATTCAACAATCTCATTCAAATTAAATAATTAAACCACACTAATTGCATGAATAATATAACAATTATATTATTGACTATGGATGTTTCATGCTTCATGCAATTTTGATTTTCTTTTAATATAACAATTATAAGCCAATCAAGAAAATCAATCAAGCATGCTTCATTCATCACATTAAACATAACTATTTATATTTAATTTAAGTAATGACATGCTTCATGCTTTCCAATTTTTCATACAATTAATATACACTTATATTAAAAAATATGAAAACAAATCCATGCATTTAAACATACATTATAACAATTTATAATATATAAAAAAATGCATGAGCATGTTTATAACCTAAGGTGGGATTAAATATTCTATATGACATCCATAAAGCATATAAATAGCAATTGAACCGGTTAATTTTGGCCCCTAGGATAAAATAAAGCATTAAATTACATTAATTTAGCTAAATTCTATCCTAAAAATCCTTGTACAGCTCCGAAATTTTGTCTAGACATCACGAACCGCCCCAAACCACCTCGAACCGGCCTCCAAAATCACGAACCATGCCAAAAATTGGCTGAACCGAGCCAATAACACAGAAAATCGGGCTGATCCAGCAAAATAAACCGAACCTGGCCGGGAAATTTTCCAGCAAACCCTAAATCGTCGATTCCTCTGTTCTGCACTCTGTTTTTCCGATTTCCAGCGCCGTTCTTCATGATTTTCGCCCAAAATCATCTCGATCTCCATCGATAACAGCCCTAAATCTAGACACGGACTTACAAGGACTCGATTTACATAAAATACCCGAAACACCGGGCCTTACATGATCAAAATCACATAAAATTAAAATCTATGGCCATAAAATTAACCCAAACAGTTCAACGCAAACCGAACATACATTATGCATAAATCCCACCTATTAGAGCCTATCGCAACTTTTAAAATTAATTAATAGGGACATCGATGGCTCTGATACCAATTGAAGGGAATAAAAGTCCCCACGCAGCGAAAGCGCATCGATTGGACCTTACGCCGTATATTAATTAACATTAAAATACCGTTACGAAAACTCAAACAAACTTTAAACGCTCTTTAAAGCTGCTAGAAAATTTGTTTAAACATGCTTAAAAATAAATCTAAATTTATTTTCATGCTTTTCTAAAGAAAAGGGGAAGAATCGTCACATACCTTCGTTGTACACTTGACCGTTCTTCACCAACAACGCTCCAACGAACGAAAACGCAGCAGCCTCTTCGCCTCTTGATCTCTGGAATTTTCTTCTTGATTGACACAATAACCACAAAGGTTACACCGGTATGACTCTAGGTCTGGGAGGCAAAAGACTTGTGGGAGTCTTTCTCTAAGAGGGAGGCTTGAGAGAATTTTAGGTCTTGTCTTTGAAAGTCTAAGAGCAAGAGCAAAATTTCAAGTGTCATGACCAATTAGGTCTAGTGTTCTATTTATAGAAGAGAGGCCATGAATAAAATATTCAATTAAATCAATCTTTTCCAAAATTGATTCAATCTTATTCCTTAATTAATCAATCATGATCAATCAATTCCATAATTGATTAATCTTTTCCACAAATGACTAATTACTTCCATAAGTGATTAGATCATTTCCATAAATGATTAATCACTTCCTTAAGTGATTAATTATTTCCATAATTGATTAATTCCCGGTTAATGAATTCTTTAATTAATTAACCACCAATTAAATATCACATATTTAATTCCCGGCCTAGAATTAATTAATTTGCCCAAACATATTTTAGGCCTTAAATTAATTAATTCATTATTTGAACTCTTTCAAACTTCCATAAATTTATATTTGAACTTTTCAAATATTAATTTCTCTCATAATAATATATCAATATATATTATATTCGTTTCCCTTAATAAATTGAGCATTTTCAATTTACTTTTATTACTTAGTTGCCTCAAATTACTTTATGAGCTACCAGTGGGACCTAATGGACCTGCAGATCAGAAGCTCCAACGATGTGAGATTAATTGGTCAAACTCATTAACCAAATTAATCAATATTCGTTAACTGTGTGTACATTCAACTATAGACTCACAGTTGCACTCTTCTCACTGCAGACATATTTTCTGTGTCCACGGATCTAGACCAATATCGACTAGTTAGTCCTTCACGAGTGTCCGTAACACCAGCTGGGTCAAATTACCGTTTTACCCCTGGGTTACCTCTATTTCCTTAAGTACCAGTTCTCCTCTAATGAACAACCTGTTTGTGGTCCAACCATCAAACAGAAAACCCTCTCGTGCCATTGAGAGGGTAGGACCCTTTGTTCAAGACTCGGAGTAACCACTTAAGGGAACACTCATCTGCTTCCCTAAAGTCAGGAAGGAGTGAATTCCATCTTGTACGATTATGTTCCCAGCTCCCCATTCGGTCTTGTCCCCAAAATGGTAGGCTTATTGAGTCGGCGTATTGGCCACTCTCACCCATACAAATCAAAGGACAATCTCTCATGAGCAGGAGTCCATAATCAACTCAGGATTAAGACTAAGTTGTCTAGGTCGTCCTAGTGAAATAGAAAACCAACTAGTTAACGGTGTTATAACCAGTGGTTACTATTTCGCGGTCCGGTCTTATGCAAACTCATTGCATAGGATACCCCCACTCGCATGTCTCCTACACGAACGCGTTGGATCGCAGCGTTTGTATCAAATACAAAGTGGGTCGTACCCATAGTGTCACCAGGATAAGGCACCCAGTCTTATCCCTATACTATAGACCCTTTAGGCTGTTTCTTGAACAATGATCCCATATGTCGCTACATATAGTTCAAGACTCATATTACAGCCTTGGATGTCTAGTTTATTGGATTAGGGTTATTATTAGGCAAAGACAAATATAAAATAACTAATAACAATTAATGGAAAAATATATCAATATTATTTCATTAATATCCGGTCAACGGTTACATTCACTATCTACGAGTTTTAGGGCATAAAACCCAACATTCACAATGTGAGGTTCATGCTCGGCTTCGAGTCGCCTTAGGAGCGGCCTCCCTTCGGAAAGTGTTTGCATGGATCAATAACAAGGTGAATGGGAAAAATGTCTAGAGTAAGTGGGAGCGGGACACGTGTCAACGTATCCCTCGGTCTCCGCCCCTAGTTCACACCGTGAGAGTCCTATGATTCGCCTGCAGGTTGTCCTGGCGCAACCATCCGTTCGGAGGGCTTGATCATAGGATTCAGAACATCGTGAACTCCTGAATAGGATAGGGACTCTTAAGCTAATTACCAACAGTTGTATTTCCCTTCGGTAGCCTGTTGGTGCGTGCCTCGGAGATCTGAAAGTGGGAGGGTTACACATACGGGAATGAGTTAAATGTCTTAACTAATCCTTGACCGAGCAACGATAACTAAACGCTAACGGAATATGAGTTATTTGGTGTTAGAGTTTGGTTGAGATTGTCTCAATTCAGAGGAGGAGTAGCTGACCACCCTTCGGTGACTGTTGTTCTAAACCTTTGAAGTATCGTTGCAAAAACTAAATCAATAGTTTTATAGGGTTTCTTTGATTGCTTATTTGTTTTTGCAGAATTTGATTGGATTATTTGTGATGGGTTAGTACGATTAATAATATAAGTAATTTGTTACTTCAACAATTATATAATAATTTTATGTGTATTGTCTTACGTCATTTTATAAATAACGGTAATACAACAAGCTTAAACGACAAATTGTGGTAAATAAGTCTAGGATTATTCTTAATTGAGGAATGTCATCATGCCCCATATGTTTAATTCAATAAGAATTTCTCTTGGTGAGTATGACATAGAACCCTGCTTAGCAAAAAGAGAACTTGTTCAAGACCGTAATTTTCATGTACTTGTCTTGAAAATGTGATTAGTGAAGAATAGTGATTCTCCCTGAATACTTGATTCAGGGGCCACAAATCACGTGTGTTCTTTTAAAGGAATAAGTTCCTGACAACAGCTTGTTGCTTGTGTAATAACTCTCAAAGTTAGAATTAGAGAGGTTATTTTGGCTATAGCAGTGGGGAACATTAAGTTATTTTTCTCAGTGGGAGAAAATACATATTATTAGATAATGTGTATGTAATTCCTAAGATCAAAACAATTTTGATTTCTGTGTCTTATTTGCTGAAATAATGTTACTCTTTACCTTTCTCTGCTAACGCAGTTTTGTTTCAAGAAAGGGAGTTGACATTTGTTTAACTTTACTGGAAAGTAACCTAAATGTTTTAAGACTAATCAAGAGTAAAGCAGTCATGAACACTGGGTTGTTTAAGACTGCTACTACTCAATGTGAAAAGAGGCAAAGGATTTCTCCTAAAGGAAAATACCTTTCCTTGGTTTTAAGGTAGACCATACTAATCTCAATTTGATTGGGAGATTGGTCAAGAGTGAACTTCTAAGCGAGTTAGAAGATGTATCTCTACTACCTTGTAAGTCTTGCCTTGTGGGCAATATATGACTGATAGGTCTTTTAGTGGAAAAGATCTAAGAGCCAAAGAGCCCTTGGAGCTTGTACATTTGGATCCTTGTGTTTCAATATGTTAAAGCACTGGAAGGGCATGAATAATTCATCTCTTTTGGATGATTATTCAAAGGTATGATTATATTTACCTAATGCAACTTAAGTCTGAAGCTCTTGAGATATTCGAAGGTGATTAGGACTGAAGTTGAAAACTTGTTAGGTGCGATGATAAAAACACTTCGATCTGATCAAAGTGTTGAGTATAGGGATTTGAGATTCCAAGACTATTTGATGGTACATGGGATTACACCCTAAATCTCATTCCAAGACTATTTTGGATATGGTTCATTCCATATTGAGCTATGCTCAATTGTTTGCCTCATTTTGGGGTCATGTAGTGTTGACTGCATTGCATACTGCAGTAGGCAATCCCAAAGGAAACAAGAAGTGGATACTTCTTCAATTCACAAGAGAATAAAGAATTTGTATCGACAAATGCTACATTCTCAGAAGAAGTTCACATAAAAAATCATAAACCACAGAGTAAAGTCGGTTTAAGTAAGTTAACTAATGAAGCTACAGGAACATCCACAAGTGTTGTTGATGAGGCTGGTTGTTCACAAAAGTTGTTGATGGACCAGTGCATCTGGTCAGACACATCCATCTCAATAGTTGAGAGTGCCTCGATGTAGTGGGAGGGTTGTTTTATAACCTGAATGTTACATGGGCTTGATCGAAGCCTAGGTCGTCATACCTGATGATGGCATAGAGGATTCATTGTCTTTTAGAAAGAAAATGAATGATGTTGACAACGATCAGAGGATTAAAGCTATGGACCTAGAAATGAAGTCTTTTGTATTTCACTTCCATCTGGGATCTTGTAGACCTGCTTGATGGGTAACACCTATTAGTTACAAGTGGATTTACAAGAGGAAACGAGACATTCATGTCTTAACCAAAAGGGTTCATACAACAAGATCAAAAGCAAAAGGGTTTGCAAGCTTAAGTGACCCATTCATGGATTGAACTAAGCATTTCGATCTTGAAATATAAGATTTTATATAGTGACCAAATCTTTTGGCTTTAATCAGAACATTAATGAGTCTTGTGTTTACAAGTAATCATCAATAGTTCAGTAGCTTACTTAGTGTTGTATATGATTGATATCCTAATCATTCGGAATGATGTAGGTTATCTTACTGATATTAAAAGGAGCTAGCAGCTCATTTCCAAATGGAAATTTGGGAGAAGCCGAGTTTGTTCTTGGGATCCAAATCGTTAGGAATTGTTAGAACAAAAAGCTAGCCTTGTCTCAAGTGACTTATATCTACAAGATGTCAGTTAGATATAAGATACAGAATTCCAAGAAGGGTTCACTACCTTTCAGGCGTGGATTTTTTTTTTTTTTTTTGTCTAAGAAACCGTTTCCTAAGACACCTCAAGAAGTTGAGGAGATGAGACGAATGCCCTATGCAATAGGGATTGTCAGTAAGTATCAATCTAATCCAAGATTTAATCATTGTGAAACCGTTAAGAATATCCTCAAGTATTCGAGGAGAACGAGGAACTATATGCTTGTGTATGGTACTAAGGATTTGATCCTTACAGGATACACTGACACAGATTTTAAGACTGATAAGGATTTGAGGAAATCTACATCAGTATCTGTGGTCACTCTTTTCGATGGAGCTGTAGTATGACATAATTACAGTCTTCACCGTATAGGCCGAAAAAATAGCTACTTGTGAAGCATCGATAGAGACTGTATGGCTTAGAAAGTTCTTGATTGATTTGGAATGTGTTCCAAATGTGAACTTGCCCATCACACTTTATAGTGATATAGTGGTGTTGTGGCAAATTCAAAAGAACATCGCAGCCTAAGATAAGCAGACACATTAAATTGAATGAAATATTGTTGATTAATTTACAAAGACTCTCTCGGCTAAAGTGTTTGAGGGTCATCTAGAAGGTCTAGATCTACGAGATATGTACAAAGGTGTAATCTAGGGCAAGTGGGAGAAATGTAATGGGTATAGTGATACCATTATGTAATGGGTATAGTGATGCCCTAGTTTATTGTATTTGTACATTGTATATGTTTTATACATGTATTTATACACCCACTGCTGTATAGATTATTGTACATCCCACTAAACTAGAGTTTTAGTTCAAGTGGGAGTTTGTTGGGTTTTATGCCCTAAAACTCGTAGATAGTGAATGTAAACAAATTGTATACTTGTTTCAATAAAGTATAATTGAGTTTCTACAATAAAGTGTTATTGTTAAATATTGCACAATTTGACCCAAATCCAATAAACTAAGATCCAAGGTTGTTTGTATGTAACTTGAACTAGTGTGTGGGGACATACGAGGATCGATGTTCAAGTGACAACCTAAAAGGTCTATAGTACAAGGATAAGGTTGGGTACCTTATCGTGGTAACACTATGAGATACGACCCGCTTTGTATTTGATACAGACATATTGATCCAAAACGTCCATGTAGTAGACATGCAAGTGGAGGTATCCTATGCAATGAGCTTGCATAAGACCGGACCACGAAATAGTCAATCATTAGTTATAACACCGTTAACTAATTAGGTTACTGTTTCAATAGGATGACCTAGGTAACTCAGTCTTAATCCTGAGTGTGTCATGAACTCCTTCTCATGAGGGATTGTCCTTTGATTAGCATGGGTGAGAGTGGCCAATACGCCGACTCAATATGCCTTCCTTTTTGGGGACAAGACCGAGTGGGAGGCTGGGGACATGACAACACAAGAAAGAATTCACTCCTTCCCGCTTCTAGGAGAAGTAGATGAGTGTTCCCTTAAGTGGTGACTCCGGGACTTGAACAAGGGGATCCTACCCTCTCACTGGCCCAAGAGGGACTTTCTGTTTAATGGTTGAACCATAAACAGGTTGTTCATTAGAGGAGCACTGGTACTTAAGGAGACAGATGTAACACAGGGGTAAAACGGTAATTTGACCTAGCTGTGATTACAGACACTCGTGAAGGATTGACTTACCGACATAGGTCTACATCCATGGACACAAAAATGTTCTACAGTGAGAAGAGTTCAGCTGTGGGTCTTTAGTGGAATGACCCACAGTTAATGAATATTGGTTAACCTGATTAATGAGTTTAATCAGTTAACCTCATATCATTGGAGCTTCTGATCTGTAGGTCCATTAGGTCCCCCTGCTAGCTCGTAAAGAGTAATTAGGAACAAATATATCTGGAGAGAATTTGAATAGTTCAAATTCATATTGGGAATTAAGTTAATTGTATGAGATACAAATTAATATAATGTATAGTGATGCATTAAAAGATAAAGTCTAATTTGAGTTAAACTTTATTAAATTGAGAGATTTATATATTTGAAAGAGTTCAAATATATGTCTAATTAAATATATGATGTTTAATTAGAAGATGGATTAATTAATCATGAATTAATTAATTATTCAATTTAGTTTAAATTAAATGAGATTTAATTAAACTATAGTCTATGAGGGAATTATTAGAATATGATTCTAATGAGTAATTAATTAAATATGGGTGATATTTAATTATGAAATTAATTCATTATTGGAATTAATTAATTGATTAGTTTAATTGAATTAATTAAATATGATTTAATTAAGTTAATTAAACTATATATATTATGTGAAGGAATTAGATCTAAATAAGATTTAAATGTGCATGGGATTAATTAATATGATTAATTAATTAACATTTAATTAATTGATTTAATCAATTAATTAATTGATCTTGATCTAACGGTCAACATTGTTTCCTAACCTCACATTAGGGTTTCCTCTCTTATAAAAGGAAAGGTTATGAGAACCCTATCCCTAAGGTCTCATTCTAGCCTCCCTCACCTATTCTCTCAAGAACTCTAGAGAGAAATTTTCTCTCTAAGAGTTTTTCCCAATCAAAATTAGTAGTCCCACAACTACGTTCCTAATCTCAGAGAATAGTAGGGTAGCCTCGTGGTGGTGTTCGTTGAAGTATTCAGAGTCGTCAACGGAGGTATGTTTCTCATCGCTTAACCTTTTGCCAATGTATTGGTATTTTGCGAAATAAAATTAATTTACGAACGGTCCTACCTGGGATCTGACCTGAAACCTGAGTTGAATTAATCATAGTCTAATGTTAGCATGCAATGTCACTAGGTAATTAAAAGGGCTTAATTCACCTAGACATTAGAGTAAAACCCTAATTATAAGAGTTATAATAGGCATAGACTTAGATAGATTGACTTAGCCGGGTTTATGTAAGTTTAATAACCCTAAAATACAGTAGGACATTTCAGTGGGAGGAAAAAAATAAAAACAAGATTTTCATATCGAGTTTTTACTCTCACGTCCCCCTACGTTCACATTGGGAGATCCATGCTCGGCTTCGTGTCGCCCTGGGCGCGGCCTCCGTTCGGAAAGTGTTTGCATGGGTCAATACCAAGGTGAATGGGGAGAATGTCTATAGTAAGTGGGAGCAGGACACGTGTCAACATATCCTACGGTCTCCACCCCTAGGTCGCACCGTGAGATTCTTATGATCCGCCTGCGTGTCGTCTTGGAGCGACCATCCCTTCGGAGGGCCTGATCATAGGTTTCGGAACACCGCGAACTCCAGAAATGGATAGGGTCACTTAGGTTAATTACCAACAGTTGTCTTTCCTTTTGGTAGCCTGTTGGTTCGTACCTCTGGGATCTGAAAGTGGGAGGGTTATTCTGGTGTTAGAATTTGGTTGAGATTGTCTCAATTCAGAGGAGGAGTAGCTGACCACCCTTCGGTGGCTGTTGCTCTAAACCTCTGAAGTATCGTTGCAAAAACTAAATCAATAGTTATATAGGGTTTCTTTGATTGCTTGTTTGTTTTTGCAGAATTTGATTGGATTATTTGTAATGGGTTAGTGCGATTAATAATACAAGTAATTTGTTACTTCAGCAATTATATCAAACTTTATGTGCATTGTCTTACACACCATTTTATTAATAACGGTTTAAGATACAACTAGCTTAAACGAAACTTGTGGTAAACGATTTTAGATTAGTGTTTAGTGAGGAATGTCCTCAGGCTCAAATGTCTAGTTCATCTTGAATTGTTCATGATGACTATTACATTAACTGCCTAGCCAATACCAATGACAATTAATATGATTTATTGGTCATTGAAACGTACATAGTGGAAAATGAGGATACAGCCTGAATTTTTAATTTAGGTGCCACTTATCACGTTTGCTTTTCCTTTTAAGGAATAAGCTCATGGCAACTGTTGCAAATAGGTGAGATGATTCTCAGATTTTGATCTGGAGAGTATATCTCGGTTTTGGCAGAGGGAACATTAAGTTATTTTATCTAGTGGGAGAATATACACATTATTAGATAATATATATGAATTTCCTAAAGATTAACAGAAATTTAATTTTTGTATCGTATATGCTAGAACAATGTTACTCTATACCTTTCTCTGCTAACGCAGTTTTATTTTAAGAAAGGGAGTTGACAGTTGTTCAGCATTACTGGTAAATAACTTATGTGTTTTAAGACTAATCGAGAGTAAAGCAAGTCATGAGCACTGAGTTGTTTAAGATTGCTTATACTCAGAAAGATGAAGGCAAAGGATATCTCCTAAAGGAAATACCTTTCTTTGGTTCTTAAGGTGTAAGACTATATTTGATCTCAATATGATTGGGAGCTTAGTCTAGAGTATACTTCTAAGTTAGTTAGAAGAACACTCTCTAATACCAATTAAGTCATGCCTTATGGGCGATATGACTGATAGATCTTTTACTGGAAAAGAGCTAAAAGAGCCAAAGAGCCCTTGGAGCTTGTACATTTGGATCCTTGTGGTCTAGTATGTTAAAGCAGTGGGAGGGTATGAATAATTTATCTCTGTTATAGATTATTATTCAAAGGTATGAGTATCTCTACCTAATGCAATTTCAGTCTGAAGCTCTTGAGATATTCGAAAGGGCTTAAGATTGAAGTTGAAAACTTGTTAGGTGAGATAATAAAACCACTTTGGTCTGATCAATGTGTTGAGTCTAGGGACTTGAGATTCTAGGGCTATTTGATAGTTCATGGAATCACATCCTAAATCTCAGTTAAGAGTAACAAAACCCTATTGGATATGGTTCAATCCCGGTTGAGCTAGCTAGTTTTCCCTAATTAATTTAGCTAGTCTTTTATGATTTTTTTGGCCATTTTATTGCACTTAATTGTTTATTTTGTAGGAAAGTGTTGATTAGAGCTTAAGCATGGAATTAGAGTTAATCGGGTGTTCGGGACGTGAAAAGATGCCAAAGAACCGAAAAGATTCAAGTTAGAAGGAGCCAAGAGAGGGCAATCTGCAGACCAGCGTCGGGACGCTACTCTTGGAGCGTCTCGACGTTGCCTTTCCTTTTCTAATTTGGGCAGCAGAAGTCACAGCGTCGAGACGCTGTGCCAAGAGCGTCTTGACGCTATCGGTTTTTCCTTATACAGAAAGCGCGGCATGCGACAACGTCGAGACGCTGTCTCCATACCGTCTCGACGCTATCGACAAAATTTCATATTTATAGTTCTTTTCATGCTATGGATTGGGGGAGGCCAAATTGAGAGATTTTAGCCCTAATTTCGACTAGAGACCTACTGTGGGAGCTGAAGCAAGGACGAGGACCGAGAATCTCACTTGGTGGTGTGGAGATTGTGACGGGGACATGCCGGTTTCGACGACATTGAGTGTTTCCTTTCCTTTTCCTTTTCTCTAGTAAGATTTAATGGCTTTTTCATGTTTAGTTGATCTTGTAACGCCATGTATGAGTAGCTAAACTTGTTGCTTAGGGATTGATGTAGTCTTTTTAGTTTATGGATTGATTTTCGGTATGAGTTGTGCAATGGTTATTATGTTTGCAATCTTAACTTAATGCTTTCAATTAATTGGCCATTAGTTGAATGATCTAAGTGTTGAGTCTCGCTCGGGAGAGGGGATTTAACGTAGACTTTATTAAGATTGCATGACTAAAGTTTATATTCTAAACTCGTGACGGATTTTAGATTAACTTTAGAATTGGTCAAAAAGAACTAAATACTTTGCATGTTAATAAACTTAGATAGGGATATCAAGTTGGTTAATTTGCATGAGAATCAATTATACTCGAGAGAGGTAGTTGTGATTAAAGGTTCTTAGGCTCATAATTCCATTGTGCATGATAACTCATTCCCAAAAATCAATCCTAGACTAAATTGGCAAAATCAATTCCCTAAGTGTTCTTTCAATTGAATCTCCTTTGTTTATTTGCTTTGATCTAGTTTTCTATTTATCACTCACTACTTTTCGTTCCCTAAATAAAATTGAGCAAGATTATTCGCAATACTTGATTTAACTTAAACATCCAATCCAGAGGACGACACTCGATTTTTTCGATCACTTTATTATTACTTGACCCGTGCGCTTGCGGTAGGAAAATTCCACATCATGTTTTTGGCGCCGTTGCCGGGGATTGACACATTTAGTTAGATCAATATTGTGAAAAAATTGTTCGATCTTAATTTAGGGTGAATTTTTACTTTTCTAGGTTATTTGCATTTTTTTCCTTATTTGTTATTCTTTCCATTTTTTTTCTAGTTTAGTGTTTTTTTCCCCGTAGTTGTGTAATATTTCCTTATTTGTTTTTGTTTTCCTTAATTTTATTGTATTTTCCTTTTCTAGATTTTATTTTTCATTTTTAGATTAGCTGTTTCCTTTTCTAGTTTCTTTCCTTAATTGTTTTCTCTCTTTTTTAGGGTAGTTTAGTTGTGTAACAACCCCAGTTCTCATTACTACTTCCTAGGGTCGTTACCACATGCATGCCTACTTACTTTTAAGAAAAAACTTATTTTGAAAGAAACATTAACAAAAAATATACGACATTTTAGAGAAAAGAAGCCTTTCAGCCTGGGATCCCACATAAAACAAGAAACCTTGCAAAAACTTCATTAAAACAAATGCTTCCTAAGGAAAACACGGAGACATTTTAAACCTTAAGAACCACCATTTACAAAACTAACTAAAAGAAAAATGAGAAGCTAGACTATGCGGAAGACATGATCACATATTTTCCATGGCTCGTCAGCAGAAATCCGCCACGCGCTCTGTATGTCCTTGCTCGAACCTGAAAGGAAACATTTTGAAAAGAATGAGTATTAAAAATACTCAGTAAGTAACACTACTATTTGGAGGAGATTTACAAGCATTACATGGATAACTTGAGGTTAGTTGCTGCTAAGGGCCTAATGGTCATTTCATTTCATTTCGTTACATCTATCATGACGTACGGGGTCATTTCATTTCATTTCATTTCATCTATCATGACGTACGGGTCACATGGACAATTAACCAGCCTATCACATGCTTACCAACTCACTGGAGGTGCACAAGTGGGAATCGTGGGAGATCTCTACTCCTACTGATGGTAGAAGGCACCCAGTCAATGGAGCCAAGTCTCACCCATCAAGGCACCTATGTGTGCATAGCACTCTAACTACCAACTCACTGGTGGGGCGTCCATGGGTTTTTAGTCGGGACTTTACTTCCACAGATAGTAGATGGCACTTAGTCTGCGAAGCCGAGTCCCGTCCATTTAGCTCCTCATCTCAGTCTATAAACATCTCAATCCTAGGTGTTTAATTGCCACGGTCCCTACTAGGATAAGTAACCTATCCTCATTTCGTACTAGGGCCCCTATTAGCAAGTTTAACTTGCAACTTAACCATCAAGTTTCTTTCCCATAAAGGTTTCTAAAGGCTAATCTAACATGTTCTAACTACCTCGCCTTTCATCTCATTCAAGCATAATTATCGTAACCAACATTCAAAACACTAAGTAGAAAAGGCACATATTTTAAACAACCAACAACCAATATTAGCACATCGTAGTCCAAGCAATATCACGAAACTTAGCCTTGTTATTCCCTGTAATGCTACCGAAAATTCGGCAGCATAACGACATACGTATAGCTGTTCCCAAATTTCTTATCACCTGTAAACAAGAGAATACACTTCAATATTCAAAACTGCCCAACTACAAACTTCCACCGCACTTCCAAACAATAGAATAGACTCCGAACTTCCACAAAACAAAGCGAGTCAGGTCTCGCATCCACAACCTAACAATATAGAACATCCTATCTTATCCAACATAGAGCTTTCAGAGCATTCAAGGTTTACCCAAGCAGAATATTCTACACTTACCAACACAAAAAATTCAGAGCATTCAATATAGACGAACACACGCATAACCATAAGATTTAATATTGCCAGAACACACAATATCCAACATTCCATATTCCAACCATACATAATCGATGTCTCCCGCTCTGTACTATTCAAAGCATGTAACAATTCATAATAAATAGCTTAGCCTAGCCAAGGCTTTCCAAGTAGTAAGGTTACTTACTAAATAATGTTTGCCAAATGCTAATTTAGCTTCTTAGCTCCCAAGGCCTTTAATGAATCTACACAAGGTGAAAAGAATTCTTAAACCAAAAGGAGATTATTGCAAGCATACAACTAGGAGCCAAATAATCATGGAGATACATTTCACACCCAAAACTCACCAAAATAGAACCTTAAGCTTGCTGTCCGGGTTCTAAATTTCGCTCCAAATCGACAAATCTGCCTCCAAATACTAGGCTACCTTAAAATAAATAGCTAAAGTCAATGGGTATTCCTCTAAATTACTTTAAACAACAAAAACTAGGCTTAATTCACTTACCCACTGCTGAAGCTCATCGAAAAATGCCAAAAACAGCCCAATAACATTGCTAAATCGCTGAAATTTAAGGAAGAAAGTTGTTTTCTGTTGTGCCAATCACCAAAACGTGAAGAGGGAGGAGACGAGAGAGGGAGCACGAAAAAAAAAGGCTTACTAGTGGCGGCGACGTCGTGGGTAACTGTCAATGGTGGCGGTGCGGCGAAAGGCGACGGCGGAGGGGCGAAGACAGCAACGTGCAAATCTGCAACGGAGAAGGACGGCGGCACGCTGCAGACCAAGAGAGGGAGAGAGGGCCGAAAGGGAGAGAGAGCATGAGAGGGAGAGAGGCCGAGAGGGAGAGAGAGCCGAGAGGGAGAGAAAGAGAGTGTGAGAGGGAGAGAGGCCGAGAGGGAGAGAGAGCCGAGAGGGAGAGAGAGAGAGTGAGAGAGGGAGAGAGAGATTTGCCTTTTTTTTGTCTTTACCGAAATTTTGGGGGGAAAAAGTCCCCCCATTTTCCCTCTTTTTTTTTGGGTTGTTACAAGTTGTGTATGCGTAGTAGTAGAGAATTGATACCTTTGGATCCCGAGATCGAAAGAACAATTCATAGGCTTCGAAGGGAAAATAGAGAAAATATTCAAATGGCCGACCCAAATCTACCTGAGGAGCCTAAGCCTATTAGAGACTACTTTCAGCCCGTGTTTCAGGGGCAACAATCAGGGATTGTCTATGCCCCGATCAATGCCAACAACTTTGAGCTGACCGGTCTCATTTAGATGGCTCGAGATTGTGCTTATCGAGGATCACCCACCGAGGACCCAAATTCTCATCTAAAATCATTTTTAGACATTTGTGGGACGGTAAAAATAAATGGAGTCTCTAAGGATGCCATTCGCTTACGCTTGTTTCATTTTTCTTTGCAGGATAGAGCACGAGATTGGTTGCAGTCTATTCCCCCCTGGGAGCATCACCACCTGGGATGCTTTAGTCCAGGCATTTCTGAAGAAATTTTTCCCTCTTGCAAAGACGGTCAAGCTGAGGACCGAGATTGGGATGTTTTAGCAGCAGTTTGATGAGCAGCTATTCGAGGCTTGGGAGAGATTTCAAGAGTTGCTGAGGAAGTGCCCTCAACACGGCTACCCTAACTGGCTTCAGGTTCAATTATTTTATAATGGTTTAACTCCTAGTACAAAAACTATCGTTGATGCAGCTGCAGGTGGGACTCTGTTGTCCAAGACCGTGGGAAATGCTCGCACACTTTTAGAGGATATGGCCACCAACAGCTATCGCTGGCCATCTGAGCGGTCTGCACCTAAAAAGATTGCGCGGGAGTGTTCGAGATTGACAATGTTAGTGCACTTCAGGCCCAGATGTCTTCCCTGGCTAATGCTTTTCTGAAATTTTCAGGTACAGGGAGTGCACAATCAATTGAATCAGCTGCCGCTTTAGCATCTAAATCTCAGGAGGAGGCCACAGAACAGGTTCATTATGTATCTAATTCTAATTTTAGGGGATATAATAATAATTCTACACCTACACATTATCACCCTAACAATAGGAACCATGAAAATTTATCTTATGCTAATAACAAGAATGTTCTTAATCCTCCTGGTTTTGCCCCTCAAACTCAAGAAAATAAAAAATTAGAGGACCTTGTTGGAGCTTTCATTGCAGAGTCTAATAACAGGAGAAACAAATTGGAGGAGGCAGTCATTGCCATCAACACCACAGTGAACAACCGCAGTGCAACCATAAAAAACATTGAGACTCAGCTAGGACAGTTGGTAAGTGTTGTAAGCACCATGAGCAAAGGTAAGGCCCCAGCTGAGCAGGAGAAAACCCAGATGGAGTACTGTAAGGCCATCACTGTTAGGGGTGAGCGTAAATCTCCGAAAAACCGACCCGACCGACCGAAACCGGCCGAACCGACGTCGGTCGGTCGGTTTTAGTCAATCTTCGGTCGGTTTCGGTTTGGCATTAAGCCAAACCGAAATGTCGGTCGGTCGGTCCAGCTTGGAGGTCGAGAACCGACCGAACCGACCGACACATATATAAAAAAAAATTTAAATTTAGCCCAACCCATAGCCCATTCCCCATTCAGATTCAGCCCAGCCCCTCTCTCTCAAAGTCTACTGTCCAGCCCACCAGCCCACTTTTATTAATTTTTTTTTAAAAAAAACGTATTTCATTTCATTTAAAGCCTAGCCCACAGTCACACCCATATGTTTTCTTCTTCTTTAATTTTTTAGTTTAACCCTAGACCTCCTTCTCTTCAAGTTTCAACTCACGATTTTTTTTAATTTCAAAGTTTCAAACCTTCAGACTTCAGTCGTCGCGCCGCCCCTCGCCGACCCACACTGACCCACGCCGACCATCGCCCCTCACCGCCAGTCGCCGCCCCTCGCCGAGCTTCTTCTTCACCGCCAGTCGCCACCCTCACCACCGCGCCGCCGTCTTCACCATCGCGCCGCCCTCACCAACTCGCCGCCTGTTCTGCAACTCGCCGCCGGCGCCGGCCGCCCCGCCCTTCACCGTTCGTGTTCTTGAGGTGAAAACGATTTTGCTTCATTTTTTTTTGAAAAAAAAAAGAAAAAAACTGAATATGGCTAGGCTAAAGGCCAAAGGGCATTAAAAATTTCACCGACATATATTTGAATCAATAAAGTTTAAAGGGGATTAAAGTTACAAATTAATTTGGCTAAAGGGCATTAAAGTTTCACCTTTAATTTGGCTTATTAACTATGTTGGTTATGCATATATGATGTGATGTTCATAATTACAATTTACCCCATTTTTTTTCCCAAACTTTCCATTCATCAAATAACTCAATAAGTATTACAATTTCTATTTTCTAGTAATTTTTTTTATTGATAATAATAAAACAAATACCTATTAGAAAATTGATAGGACCTTGAAGAAAATGACATTGTAGTTGTACTAAAAAAAATGACATTGTAGCTATTTTGTTTTGTTGAAATGAGCTGTGAGTGAATTATTTCATAGTTGATATTGTGTATTGGTTAGACTCAATTTTATGCCAAATTTGATTGCAAATTAAATTAATGAATTACTTAATAGTTTTTTTTTTTAGTACAACAAATGAATTATTTAATAGTTGATATAGCATTATTGTGTATTAGTAAATTTTTATTTTATTTTTCTTCAATTAATTCTCTAGTTTTCTTTTTTTAACAATAATTAATTCTCTAGTATTAAAACATCTTTTTAGATCGATCCATTGATTTTTTTGTTTTGTTTCTTCAGATTAAGATCACCATTCGACATTTGTCACTTGGGAATTGAGATTATTGTCCATTTCTCTCCCCACATTGTCGATTCGTCACGCTGGAAAATTCTTACGAGTGAGTAAATATGGTGGATACATATTTGTTTGTACAATGTATTTGAAATTTGAATAATGTAGTCACTACTTTCTCATTTTTACTTTTTATCTTGTAGGGTAAACATGGATACCGTGGGAACAAACAATTCAAAGAATGAAAATGCTACAGAAACGGATACGACTAAGAGCAAAACTAGCAATACCATTGATCTTGATCCAGATCCACATCCAGAAGCAGAACTTGAAGGAGAGAATTCTACCATTCCCAAAAAAAAGGCGCGTACAAAACAATCAATGGTTTGGGATCATTTTGAGAGGTTGAAAGGTGATCCTAATGACCCTTATGCTAAGTGTAAATATTGTGGAGTTGTTTATGCATGCCACTCTAAGCGTAATGGTACTGGAACAATGAAAAATCATTTAGAAAATTGTAAAAAGTATCCCTACCAAAGGAAGAGAGATGCATCCCAAACAACATTAGCTTTCAAACCTAAAGAAGATAATGGTGGAGAATGTAGTCTTGTATGTGAGTCATTTAGTGTGGAGAGATGTCGAACAGCTTTGGCTGAAATGATAATTAGAGATGAATTGCCTTTTAAATTTGTGGAGAATGAAGGTTTTCTGAAATTTGTTGATACATTGACATGTGGGCAAGAACCTAAGTTTATTGTTCCATCTCGATTTACTGTAGCTAGAGATGTTCTTGAGGTCTATGTTAGGTTGAGAGACCGTTTGAAAGAAATGTTTGCAAGTTTGAAATGTAAAGTTTCTCTCACTACTGATTGTTGGACGTCGGGAGCAAACATGAGTTATATGGTACTGACTGCTCATTTCATTGATTCTGAATGGAAATTACATAAACGAATTCTTAGCTTTTGTCAAATTGAGAATCATAGAGGGGATACCATTGGTAAGGCTATTGAGTGTAATTTAAAGAAATGGGGCATTGAAAATGTTATGACCTTGACTGTTGATAATGCCAGTTCCAACGATACTGCTGTTGCTTTTCTTCTCAAAAGATTTAATAAGGGGTTGTTGTTTAAGGGTGAATTTTTGCATGTTCGATGTTGTGCACATATACTAAATCTTATTGTATGTGATGCTTTGAAAGAACATCATGAGTGCATTGAAAGGATTCGCAATGCTGTAAGATTTGTAAGGTCTTCTCCTGCACGTCTCTTGAAATTTAAGAAGTGTGCTGAAATTGAAAAAATTTCTTGCAAGAGTTCTGTATGTCTTGATGTTACTACTAGATGGAACTCAACTTATATGATGCTTGAGGCAGCTAGTAAGTTTGAAAAAGCTTTTGACAGGTTAGAGGATGAAGATCCTATTTATAAGAATGATTCACCACCTACCAAGGATGATTGGACAAATGCTAAGATGTTGGTTAGGTTTTTGAAAGTTTTTTATAATGTCACGTTAAAACTTTCAGGGTCTTTGTACACTACTTCTAATTTGATGTTTCATCAGATTACTACCATTCAGAATTGTATACTCTTGAATTCGAGGGGTTCAAATAGAATGCTTTCTAGTATGGCTAATGCGATGAAGGCCAAGTTTGAAAAGTATTGGGGGTTTGATGAGAGGAAGAACAATATTTTGTTGTATGTTGCTGTTGTTTTGGATCCTCGATTTAAGTTGAAGTTATTATCATATTGTTTTGACAACTTCTTTGGTCCAGAAATTTCTAAAAGAATGACATCTTCAGTAGAGAATGTTTTGAGACGACTTTTTCATGAATATAGTACTGGAGCTGCATCTGTTTGTTTTAGTAGTGGGAGTGGTGGTGGTAGTAGTAGTGCTAGTGCTAGTACTAGTGCTAATGTTGATTTGAGATTTGATGATGAAACAATGGACCTAGATGAGGATGAAAACTACAACTATGATATAATACCTCAGTTCAAAAGTGTTGAGACCACAAGTTTTGATAAAGAGTCAGAGATTGATGTATATTTGTTGGAAACTCTTGCTAAAGATAGTAGTTCCTTTGACATACTTTATTGGTGGAAGCAGAATGGTCATCGGTTTGAGGTTCTCAGTCGTATGAGTAGAGATATATTGGCAATTCCAGTATCTACTGTAGCATCTGAGTCAGCTTTCAGTACTGGAGGACGTGTAGTCAACACATCTCGTTGTTCTTTGACTCCAAAGACGGTGGAGGCTCTTATATGCGCTAAAAATTGGCTAGACTCTAAACCGATATCATTAGATCTTGATGATTTGATAGCCATAGCAGAAGCTTCAATGTTTGAAGATGGTATTGTATTTAATCTGTTGATTTTACTTTTTGTTTTTTTTTTAATTTATTTATACTTTTAAATCTTAATAATGTTGTATTTCGTTTTACTCTCTTTCCAATTTTGTAGGATTCCAACCAATTGTGGATGAAGAAAAGAAACCGGATGAAGTGGAGAAGTTTGCACAGTTGCATATTTGATTTTTGTACTTTTTTAAGAAAAGAATGTTATGTAATATGTATATGTATCTTGATTTTTAGCATTTGCTCTTGTACTTTTATTAATATGTATTTGAATCTGATGTTTAAACTTTTAATTGAGAGACTTTTATATTGTTCTTTTTATCATTTTCAATCAAACTATTATTGTTATTTTGTTGTTTTGTAATTATTGTATGTTTGGTGTTTACATTAATTTAATATGTTCAATAGTAAATAATTTGAAATTGTCATATTAAAAAATGTCTATTAAGAACATATCATTATTTACTTATTTCTTAAAAAATTCGTTCAAACTTAATTGACACATTGAAATTAAAATTACAATTTAAATAAAATTTAGAAAGTAAAAAAAAAAATCATTAAAAACGCAAATTAAAAAGAAATAAAATCATTCCCGAATTTAATCCCACATTGAAATTAAAATTACAATTTAAAAAGGAATTGGAGAGATCATTTCAATAAAAGACAAAACGAAATAAAACTGAAAATGAAAATAAGAAAATTTTAAAAAAAAAAAAAAAAAAAGTCAAACCGACCAAACCGACCGACCGACCGGTCGGTCGGTCGGTCGGCGAAATTAACAAAATAAAAAAAATCGGTTTCCAGTTTTGGAAACCGATTACGGTCGGTTCGGCGTCGGTTTGGGGCCAAAACCGACCCCGACCGACCGATGCTCACCCCTAATCACTGTGCACCAAGAGGAAGTTGAAGAGGAACCTGAGTCTGAGGAGTATGACACTGTTGGGTTTTATGCCCTAAAACTCGTAGATAGTGAATGTAAACAAATTTTATACTTGTGTTTAATAAAGTGTTATTTAGTTTCTGCAATAAAATGTTATTGTTAAATATTGCACTATTTGACCCAAATCCAATAAACTAAGATCCAAGGTTGTTTGTATGTAACTTGAACTAGTATGTGGGGACATACGGGGATCGATATTCAAGTAACAACCTAAAAGGTCTATAGTACAAGGATAAGGTTGGGTACCTTATCCTGGTGACACTATGGATACGACCCACTTTGTATTATGATACAAACGCTATGATCCAACGCGTTCATGTAGTTGACATGCGAGTGGGGGTATCCTATGCAATGAGTTTGCATAAGACCGGACCACGAAATAGTTAACCACTAACTGTAACACCGTTAGTTGGCTTGGTTTCTATTTCACTAGGATGACCTAGACAACTCAGTCTCAATCCTGAGTGGATTATGGACTCCTGTTCACGAGGAGTTGTCCTTTGATTTGTATGGGTGAGAGAGGCCAGCATGCCGACTCAATAAGCCTACCATTTTGGGGACAATACCGAGTGGGGAGCTGGGAACATAATCACACAAGATGGAATTCACTCCTTCTCGACTCTAGGGTAAGTAGAGGTGTGTTCCCTTAAGTGGTGTCTCCGGGACTTGAACAATGGGCCCAACCCTCTCTATGGCACGAGAGGGACTTCTGTTTGTTGGTTGGACCTCAAACAGATTGTTCATTAGAGGAGCACTGGGGACTTAAGGACAAAGATGTAAACCAGGGGTAAAACGGTAATTTGACCCAGCTGGGATACGAACACACGTGAAGGACTGACTTGTAGTATTGGTCGATATCCGTGGACACAGAAATATTCTGCAGTGAGAAGAGTGCAGCTGAGGGTCTTTAGTGGAATGACCCACAGTTAACGAATGGAGACTAACTTGGTTAATGAGTTTAAGCCGATTAGTCTCGTATCGTTGGAGCTTCTGATCTGTAGGTCCATTAGGTCCCACTGGTAGCTCGTAAAAAGACTTGAAGCAAACAAATATAAATTGTAAATTGAAAGTGTTCAATTTATTTGGGGAATCGTATAATGTATATTGATGCATTATAATATAAAGTTTATGAAACTTTATAATATAATTTTTGAATTAATTTCAAAAATTAATTCTTGAGAGAAAATATTTGAAAGAGTTCAAATAAATTTAATATGAATTGGATTCATATTAATTTTAATAAAATCCCTAAGATTAAATATATGATATTTAATTGGGTAATTAATTAATCATGGAATTAATTAATTATTTATTAAAATTAGAGACATTTTTCCTATTAGGAAAGAAAATATTTGAAAGAGTTCAAATAAATTTAATATGAATTGGATTCATATTAATTTTAATTTTAATAAAATCCCTAAGATTAAATATGTGATATTTAATTGGATAATTAATTAATTATGGAATTAATTAATTATTAAAATTAGATATATTTCAGATAATAGATTTGAACTTATTCCTAGACTTTTTCCTATTAGGAAAAGGTCTTGGCCTTTACCTATATATAGGACCCCTGGGGTGGGGTGAAAGACATCCCATTGTCTCTCATTCTCTCAGAGATTTCTCCCAAAAGACTCCCACAAGTCTCCTGCTTCAAGAAGTCTTAGAGATATACCGGTGTAGCCGATTGGTGGTGTTCGCACAAGAGGGTTGCTGCGTTTTAAATCTTATTGGCAAGAAAAGGGGAATTGATCAAGGCTTTCTACAAAAGTAAGTTTTCTATGAAATCCTTGATCACTAGGATCAATCTAGTTGATCTTTTAGCATGTTTATAGCCTATGTACAGCCCTTTAAATAGAGATTTATTGCTGTAATATTTTGCAAATTGTATTGGTATTTCAATTAGAATCTAAGACTCTGAGTAGGTTCGGTAATACTTTCCGCTGCGTGGGGCTTTTATCCCTTCAATTGGTATCAGAGCCAACTCAGTTGTTCTTGATTTTAAATTGAAATTTGCAATTTGTTTTTGGTGGGATTTATGCATTATGAATGTTATGGTTTGCGTATAAATGGTTTCGATTAATTTGGCCATAGATTTACGTTTTCTTGAATGGTTCAATGTAAAGGCCCCTGCGTTTTTGGGCATATTTTGTAAATCTATTATCCTCTGTAAGTCCGGGTCTAGACTAGGGTGTTTCATGATGAAG
This sequence comes from Luffa aegyptiaca, assembly GCA_017139565.1. Taxonomy (NCBI): domain Eukaryota; kingdom Viridiplantae; phylum Streptophyta; class Magnoliopsida; order Cucurbitales; family Cucurbitaceae; genus Luffa; species Luffa aegyptiaca. The sequence continues at coordinate 34,124,261 of CM029407.1, read as the reverse complement.
ATCGTTGAAAATCACGTCCAAAATCGAAGTCAAACACGAAGAACAGTTGCTGGAAGTTGCTGGAACAGTTGCTGGAATATATATATATATATAAAACCAATAATTGTCACAAAGGTATGCAGCTGCTGTTGTTGTTTCAGTAGCCTTTTATGAAACCAGAGGTTTGGGGTTCGAGCCTAGCCTTGTACAATTTGGCCTAATTATTTTTATTTTTCCGCAGTTCTTCAGTTTTTGACCGGTTCGTGATATGTTTGACCGGTTCTTGACTGGTTCAAGGAGATTTGACCCGATTTATGCATTATTTGCACGGTTCAAGCATGTTTTGGCTTTTTGGGGTCCGGTTCGAAGCAGTTCGGGTCGGTTCGTGCGGTCTAATCCGGTTCTGAAACTGCAGAAGGATGTTTTTAGGATAAAATAGCTTAAATTATTGTAATTTATGTGCTTTATTTTATCCTAGGGGTCAATTAATCGGTTTATACGCTATTTAAATGCTTTATGGATGTCATTTAGATTTAAAATCTCACCTTAGGTTATAAAGCATGCTCATGCATTTTATATATATTATAATTAGTTATAATGTATGGATTGAAATGCATGGTTTATTTTTCATGAGTTTTTAATATATAGTTGAGTTATATTAAAATCATGAAAAAGGATAAGCATGATGCATACAATTACCTAGTTAAATATATATAGTTATATTTAATAAAATTGTTTGCAGCATGCTACTTTGATTTACCATTTTTGATAATATTTTAATTGTTAATTTATTAATAATGGAAATCAAAGTTGCATTGGGCATGAAACATCCATAGTTTAATATAATTGTTATATTAATTTCATGGAATGCAAGGCAATATATATAGTTTTATTATATTAACTTGAATATGATTGTTAATTATTTTAAAACTATAGTATGCATGATTATAGGGCTAATCATTAAAATTTTGAATAGTTTAAAATTGATGATTAGAAACCGTCAACCTATAATAAAGATTGCATGCAAACATAGGATCATAGGTAAATGAATTAATTTTTAAATGTTTAAAATTAATTAGACCTAAGATCTCGTTAATTCTAATAGGATTAGAATTAAGTCTTGCTTAGTTTTTTTAAAATAGTTTTAACCTACTAAGTAGGACAAACATTACTATGATTATAAGGGAACTCTACCGGTAAAGTTCTGTCTAAGGTTGGGGGTAATTAAGTTGACGGTTTACGGAACACCTCCTACCTGGGAACTGACCCGGAATACCGGAGTTGAATTAATCATGGTTAAATGTTAGCATGCAATGTCACTAGGTTTATTAAAAGAGTTTAATACACCTAGATCTTTAGAGTAAAGACTTTACATTACTATGGTTAAAAGGGAACTCTCCCGGTTACGTTCTGTCTAAGGCTGTAGGTATTTAAGCTGACGGTTTACGGAACACCTGCTACCTGGGAACTGACCTGGAATACCGGAGTTGAATTAATCATGGTTAAATGTTAGCATGCAATTTCACTAGGTTTATTAAAAGAGTTTAATACACCTAGATCTTTAGAGTAAAGACTTTACATTACTATGGTTAAAAGGGAACTCTCCCGGTTACGTTCTGTCTAAGGCTAGAGGTATTTAAGCTGACGGTTTACGGAACACCTGCTACCTGGGAACAAACCCGGAACCTGAGTTGAAATGACCATAGTCATGTTAGCATACGGTGTTGCTAGGTTTGTTAAAAGAGTTTAATTCACCTAGAACATTACAATTCTCATTATAATAGTTATAATAGGATTAGACTTAGATAAATTGAATTAGCCGGATTTATCTAGGTTAATAAACCCTAAAATATACGGTAGGTCACTTTAGTGGGAGGTAAAATCAAAACTTGATTTAAATCGAGTTTTTGCTCCTACGTCCCTATATTCGCAACGTGAGATCCATGCTCGGCTTCGTGTCGTTTTAGCGCGACCTCCCTTCGGAAAGTGTTTGCATGAGTCAATAACAAGGTGAATGGGGAAAGTGCCCATAGTAAGTGGGAGCGGGACACGTGTCAACGTATCCCTCGGTCTCCACCCATAGGTCACACCGTGAGAGTCTTATGATCCGCCTGCGTGTTGTCCTGGAGCAACCATCCCTTCGGAGGGTCTGATCATACGATTCGTAACACCGTGAACTCCTGGAAAGGATAGGGTCACTTAGGCTAATTACCAACAGTTGTCTTTCCCTTCGGTAGCCTGTTGGTGCGTGCCTCTGGGATCTGAAAGTGGGAGGGTTACACTTACGAGGATGAGTTAAGTGTTGTTAACAAATCCTTGACCAAATAACGGTGGCTAATGCCTATAGGAATATGAGTTATTCCGGAATTAAAATTAGCTGAGAAGTGTCTCATTTCAAAGGAGGAGTAGCTGATCACCCTTCGGTGGCTGTTGCTCTAAACCTCTGAAACATCGTTGCAAAACTAAATCAATAGTCTTAGGGTTCTATGATTGTTTGTTTTTTGCTAAACCGATTGGATTGCATGCAATTGTTTGTATTGCTCTTGTAATGGGTTAGTGCGATTAATAATCAAGTAATTTGTTATTTCAATTCAATGATTAAATATGTGCATAGTCTTACGCCTATAACGGTGATTATGCAGCAAACTTAAACGATTAATTTGTGGCGAATATTTTAAGATTAGTCTTAACAGAGAAATGTTCTCATGCCCCAAATGTTTAATTCATTAAAGAAGTGTTATTAATGAATGCGACATTGAGCCTTGCTTAGCCAAAGAAGACTTGTCCAAAGACAGTAAATTCAATTTACTAGTCTTGGAAGCGTAATTTGTGAAGAATGGTGATTCTACCCGAATACTTGATTCATAGTCACAAATCACGTTTGTTCTTCTTATTGAAAGGAATGAATCCCTGGCAACAGCTTGATGCTATTTAGATAACTCTCAAAGTTTTAAACTAGAGAGGTTATCTTGGCTGTAGCAATGGGAACGTTTAAGTTATTTTTCCCAGTGAGAGCAAATACATATTATTAGATAATGTGTATATAATTCCTAAGATCAAAAGAAATTTGATTTCTGTATCTTATTGGCTGGAACAATGTTACTCTTTACTTTTCCCTGCTAACGCAGTTCATTTCAAGAAAGGGAGTTAACTTTTGTTCAGCTGAATTGAAAAATAACATAAATGTTTTTAAGACTAATCAAGAGTAAGGCAGTCATAAACATTACGTTGCCTGAGGCTGCTACTATTCAAAGAAATGAAAGGCAAAAGATTTCTCCTAAAGGAAATACCTTCCTTTGGTTCTTAAGGTGTTAGGCTAGTTTTGATCTCAATATGATTGGGAGCTTAGTCTAGAGTATACTTCTAAGTTAGTTAGAAGAACACTCTCTAATACCAATTAAGTCATGCCTTATGGGCAATATGACTGATAGATCTTTTACTGGAAAAGAGCAAAAAGAGCCAAAGAGCCCTTAGAGCTTGTACATTTGGATCCTTGTGGTCAATATGTTAAAGCAGTGGGAGGGTATGAATAATTCATCTATATTATAGATAATTATTCAAGGTATGTGTATCTCAACCTAATGCAACTTAAGTCTAAAGCTCTTGAGAAATTCAAAGTGGTTTGAGACTGAAGTTGGAAACTTGTTAGGTGAGATGATAAAAACACTTCGATCTGATCGAGGTGTAGAGTAGATGAGACTTGAGATTCCAAGACTATATGATAGAACATGGAATTACATCTCAACTACCCCTGAAGCACCTTAAGGAAATGGTGTATCAGATAGGAGAAATAGAACCCTATTGGATACGGTTCGATTCATTATGAGCTTTGCTCATTTGCCTGACTCGTTTTGGGGTCATGTAGTGTTGACTGCAGCACATATTTCGAACAACGTTCCATCAAAAGTGTTTCTGAAACATCTTTTGGATTGTGGATAAGACATAAAAGTAGTTTACGTTATTTTGGGGAGTTCAACACACGTGCTTGTAACTAACCCAAAAAGAAATTGGAACACTGTTCAACAGTATACCTATTCGTAGGCTACCCCATGAAAACGAAAGATGTGGATACTTCTTCAATCCGCAAGAAAATAAAGAATTTGTACCGACAAATTCTACATTCTCAGAAGAATACCGCATAAGAAATAATAAGCCACAAAGTAAGGTCGTTTTAAGTAAATTAACTGATGAAGCTACAGAAATATCAACAAGAGTTGTTGATGATGTTGGACCTTTAACAAGAGTTGTTGATAAGGCCAATACAACTGGTTAGTTACATCTATCTCAAGAGTTGAGAGTGCCTCAATGAAGTGGGAGGGTTGTTCTACAATCTGACCGTTCCATGGGCTTAATTGAAGCCCAGATCATCATACCTGATGATGATTTAGAGGATTCATTGTCTTAGAGCAAGGCGATGAATGATGTTAATAAGAACCAATTGGATTAAACTGATGGACCCGGAATTGAAATATGTGATTTCAATTCCATCTAGAATCTTGTAGATCTATCAAATGAATCTACAAGAAGAAATGAGACATAATCTTATGGTTAGACTTATGGCAAAAGGGTTATACCCAGAGACAGGGGACTGTAAGAAATTCTTATCTCCTGTCGTCATGTTGAAGTCTGTTAGAACTCTTGTCCATTTAGAATGGATGTCAAGACTACCCTTTTGAATGGTAATCTTGAGAAAAGTATCTACATGTTTCAAGAAGAATGGTTCATTTAGCAAGATCAGAAGCAAAAGGGGTTTGCAAGCTTAAGTGATCCATTCATGGATTGACCTAAGCAATTCGATCTTGGAATATAAGATTTGATACTGTGATCAAATCTTTTGGCTTTGATCAAGAACATTGATGAATCTTGTCTTTACAAGAAGATCGTCAATAGTTCAGTAGCTTTATTAATGTTCTATGTGATTGATATCCTAGTCATTGGGAATGATGTAGGTTATCTTACTGACTAGTAAAATAAGCTAGCAGCTCATTTCCAAATGAAAATTTGGGAGAAGCTAAGTTTGTTCTTCGGATCCAAATCGTTAGGAACCGTAAGAACAAAAAGCTAGTCATGTCTCAAGTGTCTTATATCTACGAGATGTTAGTTAGATATAAGATGCAGAATTCCAAGAAGGGTTCACTACATTTCAGGCGTGGAATTCATTTTGTCTAAGAAACTGTTTCCTGAGACACCTCAAAAAGTTGAGGACATGAGACGAATGCCCTATGCAATAGGGATTGTCAGTAAGTACCAATCTAATCCAAGATTTGATCATTGGAAAACCGTTAAGAATATCCTTAAGTATCTGAGGAGAAAGAGGAACTATATGCTCGTGTATGGGACTAAGGATTTGATCCTTACGGGATACACTGACATGGATTTTAAGACTGATAAGGATATCTGTCTGACGTAAAAGAATGGCTAGCGGCCCAATTCCAAATGAAAGATTTAGGAGAGGCCTAATATGTTCTTGGAATCCAAATAATCCAGGATCGGAAGAACGAAACGCTAGCCCTGTCTCAAGCAACGTATATTGACAAAATGTTGTCTCGATATTCGATGCAGAACTCCAAGAAGGGCTTATTGCCTTTCAGGCATGTGGTTCACTTGTCTAAGGAATAGTGTCCTAAGACACCTCAAGAGATTGAGGATATGAGACAGATTCCCTACGCCTCCTCTGTGGGCAGCTTAATGTATGTAATGCTTTGCACGAGGCCTGACATCTGTTATGCTGTAGGGATAGTCAGCACATATCAATCAGTATCCATGGTCAAACTTTACAATGGAGCTATAATGTGGCATAGTTACAGTCTTGACCATATAGGCCGAAAATATAGCTACTTGTGAAGCAGCGATAGAGACTGTAAGACTTAGAAAGTTCTTGACTGATTTGGAATGTGTTCCAAATGTGAACTTGCCTATCAGACTTTATAGTGATACAGTGGTGCTGTGGCAAATTCATAAGAACTTTGTAGCCCAAGACAAGCAAGCACATTGAATTAAATTGAAATATTCACGAAGGCTCTCTCGGCTAAAGGGTATGAGGGTCATCTAGAAGGTCTAGGTCTACGAGTTATGTACAAAGATGAAATCTAGGGCAAGTGGGAGAAATGTAATGGGTATAGTGATACCATTATGTAATGGGTATAGTGATGCCCTAGTTTATTGTATTTGTACATTGTATATGTTTTGTACATGTATTTATACACCCACTGCTGAATAGATTGTTGTACATCCTACTAAACTAGAGTTTTAGTTCAAGTGGGAGTTTGTTGGGTTTTATGCCCTAAAACTCGTAGATAGTGAATGTAAACAAATTTTATACTTGTGTTTAATAAAGTGTTATTTAGTTTCTGCAATAAAATGTTATTGTTAAATATTGCACTATTTGACCCAAATCCAATAAACTAAGATCCAAGGTTGTTTGTATGTAACTTGAACTAGTATGTGGGGACATACGGGGATCGATATTCAAGTAACAACCTAAAAGGTCTATAGTACAAGGATAAGGCTGGGTACCTTATCCTGGTGACACTATGGATACGACCCACTTTGTATTATGCTACAAACGCTATGATCCAACGCGTTCATGTAGTTGACATGCGAGTGGAGGTATCCTATGCAATGAGTTTGCATAAGACCGGACCACGAAATAGTTAACCACTAACTGTAACACCGTTAGTTGGCTTGGTTTCTATTTCACTAGGATGACCTAGACAACTCAGTCTCAATCCTGAGTGGATTATGGACTCCTGTTCACAAGGAGTTGTCCTTTGATTTGTATGGGTGAGAGTGGCCAGCATGCCGACTCAATAAGCCTACCATTTTGGGGACAATACCGAGTGGGGAGCTGGGAACATAATCACACAAGATGGAATTCACTCCATCTCGACTCTAGGGTAAGTAGAGGTGTGTTCCCTTAAGTGGTGTCTCCGGGACTTGAACAATGGGCCCAACCCTCTCTATGGCACGAGAGGGACTTCTGTTTGTTGGTTGGACCTCAAACAGGTTGTTCATTAGAGGAGCACTGGGGACTTAAGGACAAAGATGTAAACCAGGGGTAAAACGGTAATTTGACCCAGCTGGGATACGAACACACGTGAAGGACTGACTTGTAGTATTGGTCGATATCCGTGGACACAGAAATATTCTGCAGTGAGAAGAGTGCAGCTGAGGGTCTTTAGTGGAATGACCCACAGTTAACGAATGGAGACTAACTTGGTTAATGAGTTTAAGCCGATTAGTCTCGTATCGTTGGAGCTTCTGATCTGTAGGTCCATTAGGTCCCACTGGTAGCTCGTAAAAAGACTTGAAGCAAACAAATATAAATTGTAAATTGAAAGTGTTCAATTTATTTGGGGAATCGTATAATGTATATTGATGCATTATAATATAAAGTTTATGAAACTTTATAATATAATTTTTGAATTAATTTCAAAAATTAATTCTTGAGAGAAAATATTTGAAAGAGTTCAAATAAATTTAATATGAATTGGATTCATATTAATTTTAATAAAATCCCTAAGATTAAATATATGATATTTAATTGGGTAATTAATTAATCATGGAATTAATTAATTATTTATTAAAATTAGAGACATTTTCCTATTAGGAAAGAAAATATTTGAAAGAGTTCAAATAAATTTAATATGAATTGGATTCATATTAATTTTAATTTTAATAAAATCCCTAAGATTAAATATGTGATATTTAATTGGGTAATTAATTAAATATGGAATTAATTAATTATTAAAATTAGATATTTTTCAGATAATAGATTTGAACTTATTCCTAGACCTTTTCCTATTAGGAAAAGGTCTTGGCCTTTACCTATATATAGGACCCCTGGGGTGGGGTGAAAGGCATCTCATTGTCTCTCCTTCTCTCAGAGATATCTCCCAAAAGACTCCCACAAGTCTCCTACTTCAAGAAGTCTTAGAGATATACCGGTGTAGCCGATTGGTGGTGTTCGCACAAGAGGGTTGCTGCATTTTCAATCTTATTGACAAGAAAAGGTGAATTGATCAAGGCTTTCTACAAAAGTAAGTTTTCTATGAAATCCTTGATCACTAGGATCAATCTAGTTGATTTTTTAGCATGTTTATAGCCTATGTACAGCCCTTTAAATAGAGATTTATTGCTGTAATATTTTGCAAATTGTATTGGTATTTCAATTAGAATCTAAGACTCTGAGTAGGTTCGGTAATACTTTCCGCTGCGTGGGGCTTTTATCCCTTCAATTGGTATCAGAGCCAACTCAGTTGTTCTTGATTTTAAATTGAAATTTGCAATTTGTTTTTGGTGGGATTTATGCATTATGAATGTTATGGTTTGCGTATAAATGGTTTCGATTAATTTGGCCATAGATTTACGTTATCTTGAATGGTTCAATGTAAAGGCCCCTGTGTTTTTGGGCATATTTTGTAAATCTATTATCCTCTGTAAGTCCGGGTCTAGACTAGGGTTTTTCATGATGAAGATCGTTGAAAATCACGTCCAAAATCGAAGTCAAACACGAAGAACAGTTGCTGGAAGTTGCTGGAACAGCTGCTGGAATATATATATATATATATATAAAACCAATAAATGTCACAAAGGTATGCAGCTGCTGTGTTGGTTTCAGTAGCCTTTTATGAAACCAGAGGTTTGGGGTTCGAGCCTAGCCTTGTGCAATTTGGCCGAATTATTTTATTTTTCCGCAGTTCTTCAGTTTTTGACCGGTTCGTGATATGTTTGACCGGTTCTTGACTGGTTCAAGGAAATTTGACCCGATTTATGCATTATTTGCACGGTTCAAGCATGTTTTGGCTTTTTGGGGTCCGGTTCGAAGCAGTTCGGGTCGGTTCGTGCGGTCTAATCCGGTTCTGAAGCTGCAGAAGGATGTTTTTAGGATAAAATAGCTTAAATTATTGTAATTTATGTGCTTTATTTTATCCTAGGGGTCAATTAATCGGTTTATACGCTATTTAAATGCTTTATGGATGTCATTTAGATTTAAAATCCCACCTTAGGTTATAAAGCATGCTCATGCATTTTATATATATTATAATTAGTTATAATTTATGGATTGAAATGCATGGTTTATTTTTCATGAGTTTTTAATATATAGTTGAGTTATATTAAAATCATGAAAAAGGATAAGCATGATGCATACAATTACCTAGTTAAATATATATAGTTATATTTAATAAAATTGTTTGCAGTATGCTACTTTGATTTACCATTTTTGATAATATTTTAATTGTTAATTTATTAATAATGGAAATCAAAGTTGCATTGGGCATGAAACATCCATAGTTTAATATAATTGTTATATTAATTTCATGGAATGCAAGGCAATATATATAGTTTTATTATATTAACTTGAATATGATTGTTAATTATTTTAAAACTATAGTATGCATGATTATAGGGCTAATCATTAAAATTTTGAATAGTTTAAAATTGATGATTAGAAACCGTCAACCTATAATAAAGATTGCATGCAAACATAGGATCATAGGTAAATGAATTAATTTTTAAATGTTTAAAATTAATTAGACCTAAGATCTCGTTAATTCTAATAGGATTAGAATTAAGTCTTGCTTAGTTTTTTTAAAATAGTTTTAACCTACTAAGTAGGACAAACATTACTATGATTATAAGGGAACTCTACCGGTAAAGTTCTGTCTAAGGTTGGGGGTACTTAAGTTGACGGTTTACGGAACACCTCCTACCTGGGAACTGACCCGGAATACCGGAGTTGAATTAATCATGGTTAAATGTTAGCATGCAATGTCACTAGGTTTATTAAAAGAGTTTAATACACCTAGATCTTTAGAGTAAAGACTTTACATTACTATGGTTAAAAGGGAACTCTCCCGGTTACGTTCTGTCTAAGGCTGTAGGTATTTAAGCTGACGGTTTACGGAACACCTGCTACCTGGGAACTGACCTGGAATACCGGAGTTGAATTAATCATGGTTAAATGTTAGCATGCAATTTCACTAGGTTTATTAAAAGAGTTTAATACACCTAGATCTTTAGAGTAAAGACTTTACATTACTATGGTTAAAAGGGAACTCTCCCGGTTACGTTCTGTCTAAGGCTAGAGGTATTTAAGCTGACGGTTTACGGAACACCTGCTACCTGGGAACAAACCCGGAACCTGAGTTGAAATGACCATAGTCATGTTAGCATACGGTGTTGCTAGGTTTGTTAAAAGAGTTTAATTCACCTAGAACATTACAATTCTCATTATAATAGTTATAATAGGATTAGACTTAGATAAATTGAATTAGCCGGATTTATCTAGGTTAATAAACCCTAAAATATACGGTAGGTCACTTTAGTGGGAGGTAAAATCAAAACTTGATTTAAATCGAGTTTTTGCTCCTACGTCCCTATATTCGCAACGTGAGATCCATGCTCGGCTTCGTGTCGTTTTAGCGCGACCTCCCTTCGGAAAGTGTTTGCATGAGTCAATAACAAGGTGAATGGGGAAAGTGCCCATAGTAAGTGGGAGCGGGACACGTGTCAACGTATCCCTCGGTCTCCACCCATAGGTCACACCGTGAGAGTCTTATGATCCGCCTGCGTGTTGTCCTGGAGCAACCATCCCTTCGGAGGGTCTGATCATACGATTCGTAACACCGTGAACTCCTGGAAAGGATAGGGTCACTTAGGCTAATTACCAACAGTTGTCTTTCCCTTCGGTAGCCTGTTGGTGCGTGCCTCTGGGATCTGAAAGTGGGAGGGTTACACTTACGAGGATGAGTTAAGTGTTGTTAACAAATCCTTGACCAAATAACGGTGGCTAATGCCTATAGGAATATGAGTTATTCCGGAATTAAAATTAGCTGAGAAGTGTCTCATTTCAAAGGAGGAGTAGCTGATCACCCTTCGGTGGCTGTTGCTCTAAACCTCTGAAACATCGTTGCAAAACTAAATCAATAGTCTTAGGGTTCTATGATTGTTTGTTTTTTGCTAAACCGATTGGATTGCATGCAATTGTTTGTATTGCTCTTGTAATGGGTTAGTGCGATTAATAATCAAGTAATTTGTTATTTCAATTCAATGATTAAATATGTGCATAGTCTTACGCCTATAACGGTGATTATGCAGCAAACTTAAACGATTAATTTGTGGCGAATATTTTAAGATTAGTCTTAACAGAGAAATGTTCTCATGCCCCAAATGTTTAATTCATTAAAGAAGTGTTATTAATGAATGCGACATTGAGCCTTGCTTAGCCAAAGAAGACTTGTCCAAAGACAGTAAATTCAATTTACTAGTCTTGGAAGCGTAATTTGTGAAGAATGGTGATTCTACCCGAATACTTGATTCATAGTCACAAATCACGTTTGTTCTTCTTATTGAAAGGAATGAATCCCTGGCAACAGCTTGATGCTATTTAGATAACTCTCAAAGTTTTAAACTAGAGAGGTTATCTTGGCTGTAGCAATGGGAACGTTTAAGTTATTTTTCCCAGTGAGAGCAAATACATATTATTAGATAATGTGTATATAATTCCTAAGATCAAAAGAAATTTGATTTCTGTATCTTATTGGCTGGAACAATGTTACTCTTTACTTTTCCCTGCTAACGCAGTTCATTTCAAGAAAGGGAGTTAACTTTTGTTCAGCTGAATTGAAAAATAACATAAATGTTTTTAAGACTAATCAAGAGTAAGGCAGTCATAAACATTACGTTGCCTGAGGCTGCTACTATTCAAAGAAATGAAAGGCAAAAGATTTCTCCTAAAGGAAATACCTTCCTTTGGTTCTTAAGGTGTTAGGCTAGTTTTGATCTCAATATGATTGGGAGCTTAGTCTAGAGTATACTTCTAAGTTAGTTAGAAGAACACTCTCTAATACCAATTAAGTCATGCCTTATGGGCAATATGACTGATAGATCTTTTACTGGAAAAGAGCAAAAAGAGCCAAAGAGCCCTTAGAGCTTGTACATTTGGATCCTTGTGGTCAATATGTTAAAGCAGTGGGAGGGTATGAATAATTCATCTATATTATAGATAATTATTCAAGGTATGTGTATCTCAACCTAATGCAACTTAAGTCTAAAGCTCTTGAGAAATTCAAAGTGGTTTGAGACTGAAGTTGGAAACTTGTTAGGTGAGATGATAAAAACACTTCGATCTGATCGAGGTGTAGAGTAGATGAGACTTGAGATTCCAAGACTATATGATAGAACATGGAATTACATCTCAACTACCCCTGAAGCACCTTAAGGAAACGGTGTATCAGATAGGAGAAATAGAACCCTATTGGATACGGTTCGATTCATTATGAGCTTTGCTCATTTGCCTGACTCGTTTTGGGGTCATGTAGTGTTGACTGCAGCACATATTTCGAACAACGTTCCATCAAAAGTGTTTCTGAAACATCTTTTGGATTGTGGATAAGACATAAAAGTAGTTTACGTTATTTTGGGGAGTTCAACACACGTGCTTGTAACTAACCCAAAAAGAAATTGGAACACTGTTCAACAGTATACCTATTCGTAGGCTACCCCATGAAAACGAAAGATGTGGATACTTCTTCAATCCGCAAGAAAATAAAGAATTTGTACCGACAAATTCTACATTCTCAGAAGAATACCGCATAAGAAATAATAAGCCACAAAGTAAGGTCGTTTTAAGTAAATTAACTGATGAAGCTACAGAAATATCAACAAGAGTTGTTGATGATGTTGGACCTTTAACAAGAGTTGTTGATAAGGCCAATACAACTGGTTAGTTACATCTATCTCAAGAGTTGAGAGTGCCTCAATGAAGTGGGAGGGTTGTTCTACAATCTGACCGTTCCATGGGCTTAATTGAAGCCCAGATCATCATACCTGATGATGATTTAGAGGATTCATTGTCTTAGAGCAAGGCGATGAATGATGTTAATAAGAACCAATTGGATTAAACTGATGGACCCGGAATTGAAATATGTGATTTCAATTCCATCTAGAATCTTGTAGATCTATCAAATGAATCTACAAGAAGAAATGAGACATAATCTTATGGTTAGACTTATGGCAAAAGGGTTATACCCAGAGACAGGGGACTGTAAGAAATTCTTATCTCCTGTCGTCATGTTGAAGTCTGTTAGAACTCTTGTCCATTTAGAATGGATGTCAAGACTACCCTTTTGAATGGTAATCTTGAGAAAAGTATCTACATGTTTCAAGAAGAATGGTTCATTTAGCAAGATCAGAAGCAAAAGGGGTTTGCAAGCTTAAGTGATCCATTCATGGATTGACCTAAGCAATTCGATCTTGGAATATAAGATTTGATACTGTGATCAAATCTTTTGGCTTTGATCAAGAACATTGATGAATCTTGTCTTTACAAGAAGATCGTCAATAGTTCAGTAGCTTTATTAATGTTCTATGTGATTGATATCCTAGTCATTGGGAATGATGTAGGTTATCTTACTGACTAGTAAAATAAGCTAGCAGCTCATTTCCAAATGAAAATTTGGGAGAAGCTAAGTTTGTTCTTCGGATCCAAATCGTTAGGAACCGTAAGAACAAAAAGCTAGTCATGTCTCAAGTGTCTTATATCTACGAGATGTTAGTTAGATATAAGATGCAGAATTCCAAGAAGGGTTCACTACATTTCAGGCGTGGAATTCATTTTGTCTAAGAAACTGTTTCCTGAGACACCTCAAAAAGTTGAGGACATGAGACGAATGCCCTATGCAATAGGGATTGTCAGTAAGTACCAATCTAATCCAAGATTTGATCATTGGAAAACCGTTAAGAATATCCTTAAGTATCTGAGGAGAAAGAGGAACTATATGCTCGTGTATGGGACTAAGGATTTGATCCTTACGGGATACACTGACATGGATTTTAAGACTGATAAGGATATCTGTCTGACGTAAAAGAATGGCTAGCGGCCCAATTCCAAATGAAAGATTTAGGAGAGGCCTAATATGTTCTTGGAATCCAAATAATCCAGGATCGGAAGAACGAAACGCTAGCCCTGTCTCAAGCAACGTATATTGACAAAATGTTGTCTCGATATTCGATGCAGAACTCCAAGAAGGGCTTATTGCCTTTCAGGCATGTGGTTCACTTGTCTAAGGAATAGTGTCCTAAGACACCTCAAGAGATTGAGGATATGAGACAGATTCCCTACGCCTCCTCTGTGGGCAGCTTAATGTATGTAATGCTTTGCACGAGGCCTGACATCTGTTATGCTGTAGGGATAGTCAGCACATATCAATCAGTATCCATGGTCAAACTTTACAATGGAGCTATAATGTGGCATAGTTACAGTCTTGACCATATAGGCCGAAAATATAGCTACTTGTGAAGCAGCGATAGAGACTGTAAGACTTAGAAAGTTCTTGACTGATTTGGAATGTGTTCCAAATGTGAACTTGCCTATCAGACTTTATAGTGATACAGTGGTGCTGTGGCAAATTCATAAGAACTTTGTAGCCCAAGACAAGCAAGCACATTGAATTAAATTGAAATATTCACGAAGGCTCTCTCGGCTAAAGGGTATGAGGGTCATCTAGAAGGTCTAGGTCTACGAGTTATGTACAAAGATGAAATCTAGGGCAAGTGGGAGAAATGTAATGGGTATAGTGATACCATTATGTAATGGGTATAGTGATGCCCTAGTTTATTGTATTTGTACATTGTATATGTTTTGTACATGTATTTATACACCCACTGCTGAATAGATTGTTGTACATCCTACTAAACTAGAGTTTTAGTTCAAGTGGGAGTTTGTTGGGTTTTATGCCCTAAAACTCGTAGATAGTGAATGTAAACAAATTTTATACTTGTGTTTAATAAAGTGTTATTTAGTTTCTGCAATAAAATGTTATTGTTAAATATTGCACTATTTGACCCAAATCCAATAAACTAAGATCCAAGGTTGTTTGTATGTAACTTGAACTAGTATGTGGGGACATACGGGGATCGATATTCAAGTAACAACCTAAAAGGTCTATAGTACAAGGATAAGGCTGGGTACCTTATCCTGGTGACACTATGGATACGACCCACTTTGTATTATGATACAAACGCTATGATCCAACGCGTTCATGTAGTTGACATGCGAGTGGGGGTATCCTATGCAATGAGTTTGCATAAGACCGGACCACGAAATAGTTAACCACTAACTGTAACACCGTTAGTTGGCTTGGTTTCTATTTCACTAGGATGACCTAGACAACTCAGTCTCAATCCTGAGTGGATTATGGACTCCTGTTCACAAGGAGTTGTCCTTTGATTTGTATGGGTGAGAGTGGCCAGCATGCCGACTCAATAAGCCTACCATTTTGGGGACAATACCGAGTGGGGAGCTGGGAACATAATCACACAAGATGGAATTCACTCCTTCTCGACTCTAGGGTAAGTAGAGGTGTGTTCCCTTAAGTGGTGTCTCCGGGACTTGAACAATGGGCCCAACCCTCTCTATGGCACGAGAGGGACTTCTGTTTGTTGGTTGGACCTCAAACAGGTTGTTCATTAGAGGAGCACTGGGGACTTAAGGACAAAGATGTAAACCAGGGGTAAAACGGTAATTTGACCCAGCTGGGATACGAACACACGTGAAGGACTGACTTGTAGTATTGGTCGATATCCGTGGACACAGAAATATTCTGCAGTGAGAAGAGTGCAGCTGAGGGTCTTTAGTGGAATGACCCACAGTTAACGAATGGAGACTAACTTGGTTAATGAGTTTAAGCCGATTAGTCTCGTATCGTTGGAGCTTCTGATCTGTAGGTCCATTAGGTCCCACTGGTAGCTCGTAAAAAGACTTGAAGCAAACAAATATAAATTGTAAATTGAAAGTGTTCAATTTATTTGGGGAATCGTATAATGTATATTGATGCATTATAATATAAAGTTTATGAAACTTTATAATATAATTTTTGAATTAATTTCAAAAATTAATTCTTGAGAGAAAATATTTGAAAGAGTTCAAATAAATTTAATATGAATTGGATTCATATTAATTTTAATAAAATCCCTAAGATTAAATATATGATATTTAATTGGGTAATTAATTAATCATGGAATTAATTAATTATTTATTAAAATTAGAGACATTTTCCTATTAGGAAAGAAAATATTTGAAAGAGTTCAAATAAATTTAATATGAATTGGATTCATATTAATTTTAATTTTAATAAAATCCCTAAGATTAAATATGTGATATTTAATTGGGTAATTAATTAAATATGGAATTAATTAATTATTAAAATTAGATATTTTTCAGATAATAGATTTGAACTTATTCCTAGACCTTTTCCTATTAGGAAAAGGTCTTGGCCTTTACCTATATATAGGACCCCTGGGGTGGGGTGAAAGGCATCTCATTGTCTCTCCTTCTCTCAGAGATATCTCCCAAAAGACTCCCACAAGTCTCCTACTTCAAGAAGTCTTAGAGATATACCGGTGTAGCCGATTGGTGGTGTTCGCACAAGAGGGTTGCTGCGTTTTCAATCTTATGGACAAGAAAAGGTGAATTGATCAAGGCTTTCTACAAAAGTAAGTTTTCTATGAAATCCTTGATCACTAGGATCAATCTAGTTGATTTTTTAGCATGTTTATAGCCTATGTACAGCCCTTTAAATAGAGATTTATTGTTGTAATATTTTGCAAATTGTATTGGTATTTCAATTAGAATCTAAGACTCTGAGTAGGTTCGGTAATACTTTCCGCTGCGTGGGGCTTTTATCCCTTCAGACACACCTACTGGGGAAGCTGAGGAGGACACATAATCAGATGAAGCTGAAAAGCCTGAACCTGAGCCTCCTATTCCTTCTCCCACATTAATTGTCCTCAAAGACAAGAAAAAGAAAAAAAAAAGAACAATCAGGTTCAGTTTGATAAATTTATGAATGCATTTATGAGTCTGAATATTAACATTCCTTTTGCAGAAGCACTAGAGATGCCCCAATACAACAGGTTCATGAAGGAATGGTTAGCAAAGAAGAGAAAGGAAAAGAAGGTTGACATCGTATATCTTGCTTCCACATGCAGCACCAGAGTACAGCAAAAGGTACCTGAAAAAGTAGCAGATCCAGGGAGTTTTTCTATTCCTTGCAGCTTTGGTACTTATTCTTTTAGAACATTATGGGATTTAGGTGCTAGCATTAATATTATCTCTCTATCTTTCTGCAAAAAGTTAGATATAGGTGAGATTAAATCTACTCCTGTAAAGCTCCAATTGGCTCATCAGTCTGTGGTTAGACCAGTTGGCATTGTAGAAAATGTTTTAATCAGAGTAGGTAGATTTTTCCTCCCTAATGATCTATATGTCATAGATATGATGGAAAATCCTATAATGCCTGTTCTACTAGGAAGACCATTCCTCGCCACTAGGCGAGTGATTATTGATATTGAGCGCAGGGAGCTCACTGTTAGAGTCCAGAATGAAAAAGAAATATTTAAAGTAGTTGAAGACTCTAAGGGACACTCTGAAGTCCTTGTGATGGGCTACAAGAAAGGTGCAAGCAAGAGCACCTCTGTTAGATTCACAGAAAAGAAGCCTCCTTGATGCACAATCAGCACGTCGAGCTAATGACGTTAAACAAGCGCTTATGGGAGGCAACCCAAGTTTCCCAGTTGTGTCTTTCTTTGCATTTTTGATTTATTGTTTGTTTTTGTTTTGTAGGTCTTGGTTCCAGTTTCTCCTTTGCTTGTAAGCTTTCATAAGAAGGTCATCATCATTTCAGGGCAGTATTGTTCACTCCTTCTATTCTTTTATTGTTCTCATGCTTGATTATGCCTTATTTCCTTTATACATTGAGGACAATGCATGTTTTAAGTTTGGGGGTGGAATAGCATGTTTGTGGAGCCCTTGAGCATCTGAGTTCGGGCTATAGTTTTGAGCTTTCTTTGAATTGAGCATATGGTTGTTTTCTGGATGCTATTTTTGCATGACTATGATTTTCTAGGATAGGCTTTCTTGTAAATTTTCAAGCTTTCGATGAGTTGTAAGCATGAGTGCCCAAAAAGAGACACTTTTTAAACTTTTTCTAGGAGATGTCTTGCATGAGTAGAGTATTTGTCTTGGCTAGATTTGGAGTTGAATGCCTAGGAAAGAATTATTAGGTTCATATGCTTGTTGTCACCTCGATAGGTGTAGGGAAGAGCTAAAGAGTTATTTTTTTTTTGCAAATTAGCATGTTTGATCTTGCTTAGGAGGAAAGAAAAGAATATATGTTTATCATGCTCATAAAGAAAAATCATTCTTGTTGTTATAATTTGAAAAAAAAAGAAGAGAAAGTCATGACTTATGCGCGCAATGCAATGAGTAATAAAGATTTAGGCAAAAAGAGCTACCCCTGTTGTGATCAGTTAGGCCAACCAGAGAAAACTCAGGTTAAGGGTCCCTGCAATAGGTGTGTGAAAGCTAGTGCCACATATAAATGCTTGATTTAATTTTCAATTATAAGCACCTAAGTATGGAGGAAAACAAACTAATTTGTTCCATTGACTCGTTAGTGAATCCTTAGTGCCAGTGTAGAGGGAAGATGAGCTGAGAGTTTAGTAATCCAATCCCGGGCTAGTAGAGTCTGATCTCGTTGAGTTAGATCTCGCTTGTGCAAGTTAATTTTGGAAAACTTTTAATTTGTCTCCTTCATTGGTCCTTTTGTGCATGTCTCTTGCTTGCTTGACTATTGAATTTTGAGCCTTGAGGATTGAGTCATGTTTGTTGCATCCATTCTTTCACTGTATATTTGATTTTTTGTTTGCTCGAGGACTAGGAAAAGCTTAAGTTTGGGGGTGTTTGATAGCGAGCATAACTAGCTAGTTTTCCCTAATTAATTTAGCTAGTCTTTTATGATTTTTTGGCAATTTTATTACACTAAATTGTTTATTTTGTAGGAAAGTGTTGATTAGAGCTTAAACGTGGAATTAGAGTTAATCGGGTGTTTGGGACGTGAAAAGATGCCAAAGAATCGAAAAGATTCAAGTTAGAAGGAGCTAAGAGAGGGCAATCTGCAGACAAGCGTCGGGACGCTACTCTTGGAGCGTCTCGATGTTGCCTTTCCTTTTCTAATTTGGGCGGCAGAAGTCTCAGCGTCGAGACGCTGTGACAAGAGCGTCTCGACGCTATCGGTTTTTCCTTATACAGAAAGCGCGGCAGGCGACAGCGTCGAGACGCTGTCTCCATAGCGTCTCGACGCTATCGGCAGAATTTCATATTTATAGTTCTTTTCATGCTACGGATTGAGGGAGACAAAATTGAGAGATTTTAGCCCTAATTTCGACTAGAGACCTACTGTGGGAGCTGAAGCAAGGACAAGGACCGGGAATCTCACTTGGTGGCATGGAGATCGTGACGGGGACGTGTCGGTTTCGACGACATTGAGTGTTTCCTTTCCTTTTCCTTTTCTCTAGTTAGATTTAATGGTTTTTTCATGTTTAGTTGATCTTGTAACGCCATGTATGAGTAGCTAAACTTGTTGCTTAGGGATTGATGTAGTCTTTTTAGTTTATGGATTGATTTACGGTATGAGTTGTGCAATGGTTATTATGTTTGCAATCTTAATTTAATGCTTTCAATTAATTGGCCATTAGTTGAATGATCTAAGTGTTGAGTCTCGCTCGGGAGAGGGGATTTAACGTAGACTTTATTAAGATTGCATGACTAAAGTTTATATTCTAAACTCGTGACGGATTTTAGATTAACTTTAGAATTGGTCAAAAAGAACTAAATACTTTGCATGTTAATAAACTTAGATAGGGATATCAAGTTGGTTAATTTGCATGAGAATCAATTATACTCGAGAGAGGTAGTTGTGATTAAAGGTTCTTAGGCTCATAATTCCATTGTGCATGATAACTCATTCCCAAAAATCAACCCTAGACTAAATTGGCGAAATCAATTCCCTAAGTGTTCTTTCAATTGAATCTCCTTTGTTTATTTGCTTTGATCTAGTTTTCTATTTATCACTCACTACTTTTCGTTCCCTAAATAAAATTGAGCAAGATTATTCGCAATACTTGATTTAACTTAAACATCCAATCCAGAGGACGACACTCGATTTTTTCGATCACTTTATTATTACTTGACCCGTGATCACACTTGTATCAATAAAGTGTTGTTGTCATATTAAGTCTAGAATTTCACAATATGACCCAAATCCAATAAACTAAGATCCAAGGTTGTTTACATGAGACTTGGACTAGTATGTGGGGACATACGGGGATCAGTGTTCAAGTAACAACCTAAAAGGTCTATAGTACAGGGATAAGGCTAGGTACCTTATCCTGGTAACACTATATGATACGGCCCGCTTTGTATTCGATACAGACGTATTGATCCAAGGCGTCCATGTAGGAGACATGCGAGCGGGGGTATCCTATGCAATGAGTTTGCATAAGACCGGACCACGAAATAGTAAACCACTAGATGTAACACTGTTAACTAGTTAGGTTACTGTTTCAATAGGATGACCTAGGTAACTCAATCTTAATCCTGAGTGTGTCATGGACTCCTTCTCACGAGGGATTGTCCTTTGATTAGTACGGGTGAGAGTGGCCAGCACTCCGACTCAATAAGCCTACCTTCTTGGAGACAAGACCGAGTGGGGGGCTGGGGACATGACAATACAATATGGAATTCACTCCTTCCCCTATTGGGGCAAGTAGATGTGTGTTCCCCTAAAGGCTGATTCCGGGTCTTGAACAAAGACGTGTCGTCCTCTCCTGGCCCTAGAGGAACTCCTGTTTAGTGGTTGGACCCTAAACAACTTGTTCATTAGAGGGATCAGTGGTACTTAAGGATCTAGAGGTAACCCAGGGGTAAAACGGTAATTTGACCCAGCTGGTGTTACGAACACACGTGAAGGATTGACTTACTGCATTGGTCGATATCCGTGGACACATAAATATTCTACAGTGAGAAGAGTGCAGCTGTGGGTCTTTAGTGGAGTGACCCACATTTAACGAATGTTGATTGACTCGGTTAATGAGTTTAGCTGATCAATCTCGTATCGTTGGAGCTTCTGATCTATAGGTCCATTAGGTACACCTGCTAGCTCATAACGGGTTCTGAGATAATATAGTCTTGAATATTAAAAGGGAATTTCAGTTAATTGTATTTTGTTGCAATTAATAAAATGTATGGAGATACATTATAGTATAAGTTTAATTAATGAATTAAACTTTATAATAAAGTTAATTTTGGATATGGTTCAAAATTAATTAATGAGAGAATTATGAATTTAATTAAATATGTGATATTTGATTAATTCATGAATTAATTAATTTAATTTAATTTGGTTAAATGTGATTTAATCAAATTAATACTATATTTTATATTAATGTACATTTTGATGCACATTAAAACTATAGGTTAAATGAGAGATAAAATTGAATATGATTCAATTATAAAATTAATTAAATATTTGATATTTAATTAGCGTGGAATCAATTAATTTAAATTAATTGAACGACCTGTTTAATTTAATTGAATATGATTTAATTGAATTAAAACTATATGTTATAATTGATTTAATTAAAATTGGTTTAATTAAATTAATTATAATTAATTAGATAATTAATTATTATTTCAATAATTATTAATTATTATTTGATAATAATTAAACGGTCTAGATCTAATTGGTTTAGATCAATGGATAGGATTAGTTAGGGAGTTAAAGATAACTTCCCAACCTAATCCTACGTAGTTGCCTGAGGGGTTTGGCCATCTCTCTGATTCTCTCATCTTCACGTAAAAACGCAGAGGGAGTTCTTGAGTTTTTCTCTCTAGTTTTCTCTCAATTCCAACAATTAACTTGCTGGAATTTTTCCCTTCCAAGACGAATTTTGGGTTCCCACAAGCCAATCTCAGAGATCCAAGAGATATAGTGGGTGAATTCGTGTGGTGGTGTCCATTGGAGATTAAGAACGAGATCCTTGGAGACTTGTGCAGTGTTCTTCGAAATCCAGTAAATGTTCTTGATCTTGAATTTATTTTAGCATCCTTAATCGTTTTCTAATTTAGAAATTTGTTTCTGAATTTTAATTGCCAATGTATTGGTTTTTTCATAAACGAAATTGTGAAGCGAATTGGTCTTGATTGTTTCCGCTGCCAAAGGGATTTTAACCCTTCAGATGTGTTAGTAAAGGTTGATAAATTCGTATTCCCAGCAGACTTCATCATTTTGGATTGTGAAGCTGATAAGGACGTGCCGATCATTTTAGGACGACCATTCTTAGCAACTGGCAGGACCTTAATTGATGTACAGAAAGGAGAGTTAACCATGAGGGTCAATGACCAGCAAGTCACTTTCAATGTGATGAAGGCAATGAAATAACTAGGATATCTTGAAAAATGCTCCATGATTGAAGAAATTGATGAACTCTCTGTATCTGTTTTGCAGGAAACATTAAAGGGAGAGCCACTAAAAGGAAACACGCTTGAACCAAAAGAAAAAGGTGAAAAAAGGATTGGAGGAGTAGAAAACCCAGTCACCAATGATTCTGCAGTAGCAAGGATAGAAGCACTGAGTTATTCATCGAAATTAGACGAAGAAGAAGTCAGGCCGCTACAGTCATCTTTGATCAACCCTCCGGAACTAGAACTCAAACTTCTGCCAGAGCATCTTAAATATAGTTTCCTTGGAGAAAATAAGACATTACCAGTTATTATATCAGCCTATCTTACTGACTAGGATGAAAATCCTTTACTGCAGGTCATCTCTAAACATAAAAAAGGCAATAAGATGGACAATTGCAGATATTCAAGGAATCAACCCCTCATTCTGCATGCACGGAATCAACCTTGAAGAAGGAGCTAAGAATTCCATTGAAATTCAGCGGAGATTAAATCCCATCATGAAAGAAGTTGCCAGGAAAGAAATCTTAAAATGGCTGGACACAAGAGTCATCCATCCAATCTCAGACAGTAGCTGGGTGAGCCCAGTACAATGCATACCGAAAAAGGGCGGGATAACTGTAGTGGAGAACGAGAAAAACAAATTGATCCCAACAAGGATAGTTATAGGATGGCGAGTCTACATAGACTATCGCCACCTTAATAAAGTAACCAGGAAAGATTACTTCCCGTTACCATTCATAGATCAAATGTTGGACAGACTTGCAGGGAAGGATTATTATTGCTTCTTAGATGGTTACTCTGGTTAGAACCAAATAACAATAGCCCTAGAAGACCAGGAGACGACTATGTTCACATATCCATACGAGACATTTGCCTTTCGGAGAATGCCATTCGGTTTATGCAATGCACCAGCCACCTTCCAAAGGTGTATGATGGCTATATTCTCCGATATGGTAGAACGAACCGTGGAAGTATTTATTGATGACTTCTCTATCTTCGGTGAATCATTTGCAACATGTTTACAGAATTTATAGACCAAGTACTAGAAAGATGTGAAGAAACCAACTTGGTACTCAACTGGGAAAAGTGTCATTTTATGGTATGCAAAGGCATGGTCCTTGGACACTGCATTTCCAGAAATGAAATTGAGGTGGACAAGGCAAAAATTGAGATCATATCCAAGTTGCCCTTCCCAAAAATAGTTCGAGACATTAGAAGCTTTCTTCGTCACATAGGTTTTTATAGAAGATTCATTAAAGATTTCTCTAAAATTTCATCATAAGTGACGAAGGGTCTCATTTTCTAAACAAAATGATAGCCAACTTATTTTCCAAATACAACATTAGGCATAGAGTAGCCACTACTTACCATCCTCAAACGAATGGACAAGCAGAGCTCTCTAATCAAAGCTATTTTGGAAAAGATAGTGGACCCCTCTCGGAAGGATTGATCATTATGGCTTGACGAGGCACTATGGGCCCACAAAACTGCATACAAAGCGCCCTTAGGGATGTCTCCGTATCGACTCATATTTGGAAAAGCCTACCACTTGGCACTCGAGTTAGAACACAAGGCTTATTGGGCATTGAAAAAGTAACTTCAACATGGACCAAGTCGGGATCAGGAGGAAGTTACAACTTAATGAGCTGGAAGAACTCCGATTAAGCATGTGAACTTTCTAACTATTTGTGATTGTTTCAACAAATAAAAGAAAAGCAAGGGAAGATGAAAAGGTTAAAACCAAAAAAAAAAAAAGAGAGAAAAAGAACTGGGAAAATGCGACCGCATTTTTCCTAGTTCATTTGGAAATGCGACCGCATTCTCCAAAAGAAAGAGGGCAGTCACGAAATTTTTTAATCAACACGTGACCTAATTGAGAAACCTATAAATAGCTAACTTTAGTCTTTCCCTCTTCACCAACCACTCAAAGCTTTTTCATTCAAGTCAAATTCAAGAACTCTCCATCTTCTCTCGTCTTGAAACTGAAACCCACAACAAAGAAACCATGACGAATACACTGAAATCCTCTTCATTTTGCAAGATCACTCGATCCCAGAGTGCTCAACATACCCACGCAGCTGAATCAAGTGTCGATGGCAAGAAGAAACAACCCACAACAGCCATGCACGGCGCCAGAGTGGCAAGATCTACTGGTTTATCACCGGCGATCGTTGACCAAGGAACTAGCGTCCAAACTCCTTCCTCGACAATGTCGACCACCTCGAGGGAGAATCCAAGTTCATCTCAACTTAGGAGGTCCACGCACATTAATCCCATCCATAAAACCCAAAAACCTGTGAGCCAACAATTTAGAAAACGCTCAAGCGAATGGTTTAGAATGATACGGGAGATGGGAGCCCAAAGGCGTGCGGCCCTTGAAGAAGAAGAAAGAAGATGGGATGAAGAAGAAGCCGTCAAGGCAGGAGAGACTCTAACGGATAAAACATTTGAACCTTCAACTAACCTTTCTTCGTCTCTTAGGGACAAACCATTTGTTACATACAGTGCAAGAAAGAAGAGTCCCAAGAAAGTTGCACCCGAACAACCACTTGTCATCGAGCCCCTCAAGACCGCGAGAATGCCCCCGGATGTGGCAAAGGCCTTTGTGATTGTTGAAGGTTACAAGGCTGAACAAGATGAATTGAGGGAAATTCAGGCTGAAAAAGAGATGGAAAACCTGCACATGAGGGAAGAGGATGAATTTGGGAGAAAAAGAGATCTTGAAGAAGAAAAGAAAAAGGAAGAGGAAAGGCAAGAGGCCGAGAGGGCCTTAGAAGCTGAAAAAGAAAGAAAATTAGATGAAG
Source organism: Luffa aegyptiaca (assembly GCA_017139565.1). NCBI lineage: Eukaryota > Viridiplantae > Streptophyta > Magnoliopsida > Cucurbitales > Cucurbitaceae > Luffa > Luffa aegyptiaca. Next base: position 34,099,172 of record CM029407.1, on the reverse strand, counting down.
AACTCAAGAGAGCAACAGCTGAATTGCAGCTCCTTAAAGAAGAAAAATTGAGGGAAGAAGAAAAAAGAAGAAAGGAAGTCGAAAACTTCCTTGCAGCTTTTGAGCCACTCCACAAGACTCAAAGTGAAGCTGAGCTTCTGCAAGGAAGGAAAGAAGAGGCCCTTGAGGGGCCAAATGAAGGAAATCCAAAAAAAGAAAAAGAAGATAAAGATGAAATGGATGAAGGCCAGAATGCGACCGCATCTGGGCCAAATTCTGATGAAGACCAAGAAGAGGCCACCAACGAACAACCAGCTGATGAGGTCCTCGAACCTCTATTCAAGTATGATCCACCAACAGCTGATAGCACCTCTTCGAGAGAGAAAAAGGATGAAGAAGAGAAAGAGAACAAGGAGGTCGAGACCTCCAGTGATTCAGAATCAGAATCTGACTCATAGATCAAGGAATTGGATGACGACCAAGTTTCAATCTCTACAACATTGAGGAAAAAGAGAAAAAGATAGCTTAGGGCCGAAAGGAGGACAAAGAAAAAGAATGACCCGATTTTTGCCTAGAGGCCGAGGACTAGGTCCATGGACGCCTCTCCTGTAGCTCCTCCTACCATCTCACCCACCAAGCCAAAAGCCAAATCTCCTAAGGCTCCATCTCCTAAAAATCCATTCCCCGAAGCCTTTAGAGCTGTAAATTTTCAGGAAAGGATGAAGATAATAAGAAAAATAGATTTCCTCAACGAGAAGGGATTCTCTAATAGAGCAGGAGCACTGCCAGAGTTCGTAACAAGAGTTATCTCACAAAATAAGTGGCAGGAGTTTTGTGCTCACCCTCAGGAGGCTAGTGCCTTTAGTTCGAGAATTTTACGCTGGACTAAGAGAGGAGAGCATAAGTATGGCATTGGTGAAAGGCAAGATGGTCAGATTCTCTATAATGGACATCAATAGGGTGTACATGATTAAGTTTCTAGGTTAGTTTTTTTAGTTCTTGCATGTTTAGATTTTGTTTTTGCTTATCTAGTTGTTGTTTATTGCATGAATTGTTGTCTAATTGTTAGTTGAAGTTTCTAGGTTAGTTTAAAGGTAGTTGTTTTGTGAATAATTGCATTCTACTTGGGTTTTGTTATTTTTTTTAAACAATTTGCTGTTGTCTTTTAATGAACCAATGAAACTTTTGAGAAAAAAATCAACTTTAAAATTGCTTGAAAAAAAAATGTTTTTGGAAAAGAGCATGTTTTCAAAGGAGTTTTCTTTAAAGCCCTTGATGATGATAACTAGAGCTTTGTTCTATCTCAAAAGTGCCACTGTCACAACTGAATTGTTTTCTAGTCATAGGCTTTCCATTAGTCTTTTTCTTTACAAAAATTTTCTTAAGTCTAACCTACCTCGTGTTTAACCTTTCTAACACTCTAGGAGAGTTTATGCAAAGCCTTAAAGTTTTCAAAAAAAAAAAAAAAAGCCTTATGCAAAGCTTTTCCTAAAAAACAAAGCCAATGAGGACATTGTCTAATTTTAAGTTTGGGGGGGTGCTTTACGTTGTAAATATTTATGCTTTATGCTATTCTTTTTGTAATTTGTACTGCTGGAAAAGAATGAGTGCTCAGTATATATTATCTAGAAAAAAAAGAGAAGAAAATGAAAAATCGAGAGTTAGTCCTCCTTCCTAAGGTTTACAGAGTAACCATGGGCATTCATGACACCCATGTGTTGGATTTTATGTCCTAAAACTCGTAGATAGTGAATGTTAACGAATTATATACTTGTATCAATAAAGTGTTATTGTTAGTTTAAGTCTAAAATTGTACAATATAACTCAAATGCAATAAACTAAGATCCAAGGTTGTTGATATGTAACTTGAACTAGTATGTGGGGACATACGGGGATCAGTGTTCAAGTAACAACCTAAAAGGTCTATAGTACAGGGATAAGGCTGAGTACCATATCCTGGTAACAGTATGTGATACGACCCGCTTTGTATTCGATACAGACGTATTGATCCAAGGCGTCCATATAGGAGACATGTGAGCGGTGGTATCCTATGCAATGAGTTTGCATAAGACCGAACCACGAAATAGTAAACCACTAGATGTAACACCGTTAACTAGTTAGGTTACTGTTTCAGTAGGATGACCTACGTAACTCAGTCTTAATCCTGAGTGTGTCATGAACTCCTTCTCACGAGGGATTGCCCTTTTATTAGTACGGGTGACAGTGGCCTACACGCCGACTCAATAAGCCTACCTTCTTGGGGACAAGACCGAGTGGGGGGCTGGGGACATGACAACACAAGATGGAATTCACTTCTTCTCGCTTTTAGGAGAAGTAGATGAATGTTCCCTTAAGTGGTGACTCTAGGTCTTGAAAAAAGGGATCTCGCCCTCTCATTGACCCGGGAGGGACTTTATGTTTAATTGTTGGACCATAAACAGGTTGTTCATTAGAGGAGCACTAGTACTTAAGGAGCCAGAGGTAACTCAAGGGTAAAACGGTAATTTGACCCAGCTGCAGTTAAGAACACTCGTGAAGGATTGACTTACCGTTATTGGTCAACATTCGTGGACACAGAAACATTCTACATTGAGAAGAGTGCAGCTGTGGGTCTTTAGGGGACGGTCCAATTGCTTCCGCTGTAACGGAATTGGGAATTCCAATCCTTCAACCCTCCAATCCTTCAACCCATGGTTTGCCACTGTATGAAAGGTTTACTTAAGGGAAGTGAGTCTTATTCCAAGCTTGTGAACTTTGCTCGTAGCTAGATATCTTCACCACAGAGTGTCGATAAACTAGAATGAAGGCAAAGATGACAGCAAGGATATGAAGGATTGGAATTCCCAATTCCGTTACAGCGGAAGCAATTGGACCGTTAGTATTTAATTTTATTTTGCAAAATACCAATACATTGGCGAATCTAAATACTTCAACGGACACCACCACGAGCTACACTGCTATTCTCTGTGATTAGGAACATAGTTGTGGGACTACCTAATCTTGAATGGGAATTACTCTTAGAGAGAAAAATATTCTATCTAGAGTTTTTGAGTTGAGAGAATGTGAGGGAGGCTAGAATGAGACCTTAGGGTTAGGGTTCTCATAATCTTTCCTTTTGTAAGAGAGGACACCTTAATGTGAAGTTAGGAAACAATCTTGACCGTTAGGTCAAGATCAATTAATTAAAAGTTAATTAATTAATCATATTAGTTCAAGTCACATGTAAACAACCTTGGATCTTAGTTTATTGGATTTTGGGTCAAAGTTTACAATATTTAACAATAAGAATTTATTGAAACAAGTATACAATTTGTTTACATTCACTATCTACGAGTTTTAGGGCATAAAACCAAACAGGATACACTTGGGAGAAAAAGATGTTGAATAGAAAGAGCACTAGTAGTCAAATAAGTTTGGGGGAGATAGGAAAAGGTCTAGTAACTCATGTATGCTCAGGGAACCTCAAGTTTTGTGTTTCTTAACTAAAAGGACTACACTAGGCTCAATGAGTAGAAGTTAAAACATATTGGTTAGGATAGGCTAGGGAGAGTTTTGATTTGAAAAAGAATAATAGAAATCTTCATGCCTCGGAAACTTAGACGTTGTGACTGACACTAGAGTAGAACCCTCTCCTGAAAGGCAAACTTTTTAGAAAACAATCTTGAAAAACATGTTTACTTGATTCAAAGTCACTTGATTTGAAATTAAAAGTTGATGCTAGTACAATGATTGACAATTTAATATGATCCATATCATTTTTTTATTTGCAATTAGTGTTGAGCTCTTACATTCTAATTTGCAATTAAAAACTTATTTCTAACATTCTGATTTGCAACTTCTTAAGGACAAGCAATGACTTAAGTTTGGGGGTATGATAAGGGTAAAAAATATACCTTTTTTACCCTTATATTTAGCTCATTATCTTGTCAAAATTATATGTTTTAGATCATATTTGTTGTTCTCGAGCTCAAAATATGTTAAAGTTGATAAGTTAAGGAGTTGAGAGTTATACATATCAAAATATACTTATTTGTGCTTGAAAAGACTCAAATTGATATGAATTTGACTAAGTTATACATATCAAAAATGTTGTTGTGGAGAAAAACAGAGGAAGTTGTAATTTAGCCAGAAATGCGACAACATTTTTGGAAAAATAGAGGCAGTTTTAAGTTCGTCGCGGGTCGTTTTGAACGAAACTATTGCGCACCAAACCAGCCGTTTTGACCCCGAATTCAACTGGGCTACCTACCAACACCATTTTCGCAGCTTCTCAACCACTTCCAACGCTACATAAGGCCTTGATTCAACGTCAAATGCAAGCATAACTCATTTGGAAGAAGAGGATGGTGACAGAACTTTAGTTGACGTCTATGAGTTGGGATGCACGAGGTCCTTCTTAGATGACTAAATTCTAACCTTAGTTAGACATCAAACCTTAGGGTTTGTAGGGATTTTCACACATTCCCACTTATAAAAGCGAGAGAGTGGAGTGTCGAGCAAACTCTAGAAGGATTGGATAAAAGAGAAAAAACCCTAGTATTTAGCTATTGTCATTACTTCCAGCTTGTGTTACTTTTCATTTATCTGTATTCTTTATCCTTTATTTCAATGAAAAGATATTCATTAGCACTTTATCCCACCACGAGTAGCTAAATTCCGTTGAGGGGTTCAATATAGTGAATTCCCTTATGGTTCAATAGCTTGAAAGTGTTTATTTGGTTAAGTTTATATTCAATGCATGTCATTCTTTATTGATTATCATTATGATGTTGCTAAGTTTAAATTGATCACTTAGACTTTGCATTCTATGTGTGTTTGATCTCGAAAGGGACAAACGATATCGGTTCTCATAAAGGTGATATAGGAGAAAAAGCTCGAAAGAGATTGTTCTGTGGTATAGGGCAAGCTGCCTAAGGCACCCTATATCAACTATATGGTTATAGATTGCATTCGTGAATTATCTATGTCGGAGTCAAGTCACATAAATGTGCATAACGGTACTTGCTTAGCTTTCTAACAGTTCTTGGGAGCAAGGCCAAATAGAAGTTAAATCTGACCCAATGCATTAAATAACCTTAAGTTGAATATTCTATGATTAAAGTTATTTTCCTTTGGGATGAAACTATGTTGAATACCTCTTTTTATTTATTATTGTTATTTCTTTATTTTTGTTTATCTTCCAAAAACCAATGAACAATTATTTCTTTGGTTACCTATTTGAATCAATCATTTAAGCAGTTTCTTCTTCAAATCTTAATTTCCAATTTAGTCCTCCTTGGATCGATACCCTTGGAATACTTCTAATGTTTTTTATTACTATGTGCGATAGTGTATACTTGCACTAAGGTTGGCTGAATTTATCATTATTATTATTGTTCGTCTTATCTTACATCCATCATTCAGCCTCTGCCGCATCAGTGAGCTTGAGGACAGTCCTCAGTTATGACCAATTCCAAGCAATTAATGCTTAAGTTCATTTTCTTAGTTGTATTAGCAATACCAGTTTTTAAATTGGCGTTATTAGAGGCATACAAAGAATGATTCATGCTAAAAACAACAAATTAAGTTAATTAGTATTGTTGCATTAACCCATTACACAAAATAATATCATTATTTTAATCCAATCAATTTAGCAAAAGTAATGATCGACCCATAGAATAAACATTCATTTTTCAACGATACTTCAGAGGTTTAGAGCAACAGCTACCGTCGGACAATCAGCTACTCCTCCCTTGAATTGAGACAATCTAAGTCAATCCCTATTACCAGAATCACTCATATTCCAATAGTTCTTAGCTACCGTTTTTTGGTCAGGAAATTATTAACACCTTAACAATTTCCTGTAAGTGTGACCCTCCATTTTCAGATTTCAAAGGTCGGCCCCAACAATGCTACCGTAGGGAAAGTCAACGTCGGAAATGGACTTAGGAAACCCTATCCATTTCCAGAGTTTGCGTTGTTCTGATTCCCATGATCAAACCCTCCATAGGGCGATCACTCCCAGGGCGACTTGTAGGCAGATCATGGGGATCTCACAGTGCAACCTAATGGAGGAGACCGTAGGATACGTTGACACGTGTCCTACTCCCACTTACAAATAAAATACTCTCTCATTCACCTTGATATTGATCCATGCAAACACCATCCGTAGGGGGTCACTCCTAGGGTGACTAGAGGCCAAACATGGACCTCACGTTGTGAACTCTTGAAGACGTGAGAGAAAAATTTGATTTATGAAAATCTTGTTTTGATATATTTCCTCCCACTAAGTATTTTTTATAATTAAAGCGTCTATTACTTAGGTAAATTCCGGTTAAGTGAATCTATCTAAGTCTATGTCTGTATATAACTCTTATATAAAGGTCTTTACTCTAATGTCTAGGTGAATTAAACCATTTTAATTACCTAGTGACGTTGTATGCTAACATTAAACTATCATTAATTCAACTCAAGTTCTGGGTCAGTTCCCAGGTAGGAGGTGTTTCGTAAACCGTCAACTTAAATACCCCTAGCCTAGACAGAACTTCACCTGGAGAGTTCCCTTATAATCATAGTAATGTTTTTCCTACTTAGTATATTAAAACTATTTTAATTATAAGTAAGAAAACAACTCTAATCCTATTAGAACTAAAATGAGCTTATGTCTAATAAATTTTAAACATTTTAAAATTAATTCAATTTAACAAAAGATCGTGTGTTTGCATGCAACTCTTTGTTATAGGTTGACGATTTCTAATCATTTTTATAACCATTATAAAATTTTGATTATTAGCCCTATAACATGCTTCTATGGTGTTGGAAAAAATAACAATCATATTCTAATTATTAAACACCATATTATTTTGACGCTGATAATGATAATATAACGATTATATTAATCTAAAGTGGTGTCATGTTTCATGCAATTTCAATTTCATTTAATTAATATCGATTATATTGATTAAACATCCACAAAACTAAATTAAATGATATTTGACATTAATATAATATAACTCTTATATTAATCTAATTAATGTCATGCTCAATGCTATTCCATTTTCATTTAATTAATATAACACTTTATATTAAACACGTACATGAAAATAAAGCATTGAGATTATTATTCTCATCCATAACATAACACTTATAATATTACTCATGAAAATAAACCTAAGCATGCATGCTACATTAATTAAATACAATTCTTATATTTATCTAAATTAATGTCATGCATCATGCTTCTCCAATTTCATATATTTAATATAACAATTATACTAAATCACTCATGAAATTAAATCATACATATTTATCATATGTTATAACAATTATAACATAAATATGCATGAAACATGTTTAACCTATGGTGGGATTCAGCTAAATGACATTCATAAAGCAATTAAAGAGCATGTGAACCGGTTAATTGGCCCCTAGGAAAAAATTAAAGCATAAAATTACATTAATTTTACAAAAATCTATCCTAAAAGCCTTTAGCCACTCAAAAAGCCAGACAAAACCAGCCAAAAACTACCTAAACCAAGTAAAAAAACGGTCAAAACCGGTCCAAAAAGCACCGAACCAGTGTCAAAACCCGCGAGCCAGTCAAACTCCTTCGGCCTGGTCAACGAACCGCTGAAGAACCACTGAACCACGCGCGAACCGTTGAGCCAGTCAACGAACCAGTGAACAAAATGATGAATAGCGTGCCATACAATCGAACCGACGCCCGAACCGAACCGCTTTTGCAAATCGTGCCTCCTGATGGGTGGATCGCGCCTCGAGACGTCACACTGACGTCAGCCCTTGCGCCTGGGCAATTTTTCGTTTTTTTTCGATTCCAGCACTGTGTTCTTCGTTCCAGCCATTATTTTTCACCATTTTTAGCCAAATTTGGTCCCGGTTTTCACCAAATTCAATCCTATTGATAGACACGGACTTAAAGAGACACGATTTACTCAAAATGCCCAAAAACACAAGGGCCCTTTACATGATCAAATCACATAAAATTAGGTAATCTAAGGTCAATTAAACCAAAATAGTTCACAGCAAACCGTACATTCATAATGTAGAAACCCCACGTAAGAACCAACGCAAATTTCAATTCAATAATTAAAAATCTGAGATGGCTCTGATACCATTTGAAGGGATTAAAGCCCTTGCGTAGCGGAATTAACTCAGACCGTTACTCAATTTTAATTACGAAATAAAATACCAGTACGTTGGCAATCTAAAATAGAAACAATTTTTCTACAAATTCTAGATTAAGCATGCTATAAAACGATCTAAACTATTTAAATTCAGGAACATTTAGATGGATTGAAGATCAAAACTCTGCACGGTGCTCCAATTCATGTAGTTTTTCCTCCCAACGAACACTGCCACGACGGATCACCCGCTATGACTATTGGGATATGAAAATCAGCTTGTGGGAGTCAAAAAGATGTCTTGGAAGGGAATTCTACAGCAGGGAGAGTTGTTGCAGATTTGGGAGAGATTTTTTCTGAGAGAACTGTTTTTTCCGTGAGTGAGAGAATGAACGTAACTGTGGGGAACTCCCCTTCAACATACGATAAGTGGGGAAGGGAAGTTATCTTCCATACTCAATCTTGATCGTTGATTATTACCTAAACGACCTTGGCCATCAATTAATTAAATAATAAATATTTAATTAATTGATTGATTATAATTAATTTAATTAAATCAATTATAATATAAGATTTTTAATTCAATTTAAATCATATTCAATTACATTAAATTGGCCATTCAATTAACTCTCAATTAATTGAATCCACACTAATTAAATATCAAATATTTATTTATTTTATAATTGAATCATATTCAATTTTATCTCTCTCATTTAACCTATAGTTTTAATGTGCATCAAAATGTACATTAACATAAACTATAGCATTAATTTGATTAAACCATATTTAATCAAATTAAATTTAATTAATTAATTCCCCAATTAATTAATTCACGAATTTAATCAAATATCACATATTTAATTAAATTAGTAATTCTCTCACTAATGAATTTTTGAATCACATCCAAAATTAATTTTATTATAAAGTTTAATTCTCTAATTAAACTTATATAGTAATGTATCTCCATACATTATATTAAATCTCTTAATTTTCAAGACTAAATAATCTCAACACCCGTTACGAGCTAGCAGGTGGACTTAATGGACCTATAGATCAGAAGCTTCAACGATACGAGATTAACTCGCTAAACTCATTAACAAAGTTAATCAACATTCGTTAACTGTGGGTCACTCCACTAAAGACCCACAATTGCATTATTCTCACTATAGAATATTTCTGTGGCCACGGATATTGACCAATACAGTAAGTCAATCCTTCACGAGTGTTCGTAACTCAAACTGGGCAAAATTACCGTTTTACCCCTGGGTTACCTCTGGATTCTTAAGTACCGTTGATCCCTCTAATGAACAACCTATTTAGGGTCCAACCACCAAACAGAAATTCCTCTCGAGCAAGGAGAGGACAGCGCTGTAACAGCCAGTTTTAAGAAAAAAAAAAAAAGAAATGGGGGAAAAGGTGGGCACTTTGCCCGGTCAAAAAGGGGAAAAGAAAAGGGGGGGAAACTTCCCCTCCAAATTTCGGTCAACTGACTTTTTTTTAAAAAAAAAAATTCAGATTTCTTTTCTCTCTCCCTCTCACGCACTCTCTCTCTCCCTCTCGGCACTCTCTCTCCGTCTCACGCTCTCTCTCTCTCCCTCTCGGCACTCTCTCTCCCCCTCAGCCTCCTCTCGCCGACGCTGACGCCGCCACCGTCTTTCGCAACCGTGAACCGCCGCACGTTGATAACCGCATCCGGTGAGTCTCCATCGTTCCTCTCTCTCTCTCAGATTCTTTCTCTCTATTTCTCTCTCTCATTCTCGGCTGTACTATCTCTCTGTGTGTAGCTCCGCCGCCGCCACGTTTAGCCGGTCAGTCGCACGCCGCCGCCGCCGCCGCCGTTCAGATCTGTTTGTTTTTGTCGCTCAGAATCGATCGTCGCCACCACCGCCTTAAAATAAATAGCCTCACGCAACTTGTATGTTCGACGATTTCAGTTAGTGGGTAAGTGAGATTTAAGATGTTTTGGTCAATTTAATGTTTAATCATGGATACCCATTGATTTTAGCTTCCAATTTCAAGGTGCTTGTAGCGTTCGTAAAGTTGAATTGTCGAATTTGAGCGATTTTGGACTGTTGGACAGCAAGTTGTGCTTCTGTTTTGGGTGAGTTTTGGGTGTTAAATTACCCCCAAATTTAATGGGTTCCTAGTTGAATGCTTGGATTAGAGTCCCTATTTATTTGAGAGTTTCTTTCCTTGTTGTAGCTTGCTTAAGAACCTTGGACTTAAGGAATGTCTTTAAGGTTAATCAAATATCTTCTTCACTAATGTAAGTAGCAATTTGGAATTAATTTTATGCTTTAAGACCATTCTAGTTGAGAATGGTTTATACTAGCATGAGTTGGATTTAATCCTTAAGTTGCCCCTTTGGATTTAAGTAGCTATTTGGATTCAAATTCCATGTTTTTGATTCATAGTATGGTAGCTGAATATGGTAAATAACTTGCTGCATTGGAATGAAATGTTTATGCGTTGAAATGACTGTTTACTCCTGGCATGAGTTGGTATCAAATATTTTGGATTGAGATTGAGATGATATGAATGCGTTTGTCTTCAAGAATTTGGGTTGTTGTGTACTTGTGCTACGTGATAAGTGAAAGTGCTTGACTGACTTAAATTATAAGTTGACTGGCATTGTTTGTGGACAACGGGAAGTTTGTGGTTTCTCTGTTTAGGAGTGTTGGTTGTCGCCTCCATTTCTTGTTCTTGAGATGTGACTGAGTTGGGATGGTACATATCAGTTAGCCTGTTAGTAGTCTATGAAAAGAAACCGATTGTATTAAATAGGTTGCAGTTAAAAATTAGTAAGTGTTAAGGGGACCTAAAGGGTAAAGGATTAAGAAAGGGAAAAGGATAGGCTAGTTGCCTCGGTTGAGGGCCGTGTCAATTGAACACCTAGGACTGAGATGTAATAGACTGAAATGAGGGACTTAATGGGCGGGACTTGGCTTCGCAGACTAGGTGTCGTTTACTATCTGTGGAAGTTAATTTCTGACTTAAACCCATGAACGCCCCACTAGTGAAATGGTAGTTTAGAGCACTACGCGCCCATTAGTGCCTTGAGGGATGAGACTTAGCACCACTGACTGGGTGCCTTCTACCATCAGTAGGAGTAGAGACCTCCCAAAACACCCACCTGTGCACTACCAGTGAGTTGGCAAACTTATATATAGGTGAGTTAATTGATCACGAGGCCCAAGCTACAGATAAATGAAATGAAATGAATGAGAATGAGATGACCTAACCCTTAGGCCCGTAGCTCGAATAAAATGTTGAAACCTTGGTTGTTGCAAGTGTTTAGCCGTATTGTTACTTACTGAGTATTTTCTTAAATACTCATTCTTTTCCCTAACATGTAATTGCAGGTAAAGGCAAGGGTGTATAGAACGCGTGACGGAGCGCTGCTGAGCCATGGAATCCCTTAGGATAGTCTTCTGCATTTTATGTTTCAAAATTCTTCTTTTGAACTTGTATTGCGATGTTTTATGATTTATTCCGCTTTAAGTTTTGCTTGCATGGCTAAAGATTCTTTTGTTCTGTTTTAACTGGGATCCCAGGCTGAAAAGTTTCACATATTTTCTAAGCATGTTTTACTCCAATGTTATTTCTTATTCACTAATTGAAAGTATAATGAAATGCACGTAGTAATGGCCCTAGGATCTAGGCATGAAATGTAGGGTCGTTACAAGCGCGCTTTTGTTCAGGCCTCGGAATCAACCCTTAAGGAAACACACATCTACTTACTCCAATAGGGGAAGGAGTGAATTCCATTTTCTATTGTTATGTTCCCAGCCCCCATTCGATCTTGCCTCTAAGGACAATCCCTCCTGAAAATGAGTTCATAATAGACTCAGGATTGAGATTGAGTTACCTAGGTCATCCTATTGAAATAGAAACATAAACTAGTTAACGGTGTTACAACTAGAGGTTACTATTTCGTGGTTCGGTCTTATGCAAACTCATTACATATGATACCCCCACTCGCATGTTTCCTACATGGATGCTTTGGATCATTGCATCTCTATCGAATACAAAGTGGATCGTATCACATAGTGCCACCAGGATAAGGTACCCAACCTTATCCCTATACTATAGATCATTCAAGTTGTTACTTGAACACCGATCCCTGTATGTCCCACATGCTAGTCCAACTTTCATTTAAACAACCTTGGATCTTAGTTTATTAATGCAAACTCAATTATTCAATAACCAATCTATTGAATCACTCAAATAACGCTTTATTGACATAAATTAATTTGTTTCATTTACTACCTATGAGTTTTAGTGCATAAAACCCAACATCTATGCACCGCCTATGAGTCTCCCTAGGAGCAATCACCCTACGGAGGGCTGACACATGGGATTCAGAAGAACACAAGCTCCAGAAATGGATAGGGTTTCTTAGGAGCATTTTTAACACTAGCTCTTCCATACGGTGGCATTGTTAGGGACGTCCTCTAGAATCTAAAAATGGTGGTTCACACTTACAAGATTGTCTTGACTGAACCGACGGTAGCTAATAACTATTGAAATAAAGAGTTATTTTGGCAATAGTAAATAGTCGAGATTTTCTCGATTTAGAGGAGTAGCTGACTGCCCTACGGTAGAGGTTATTCTGAAGTATCGTTGCAAGATATATCAAATAATATACTTGAGTCGATGATTAATTTTGCTAAATTTGATTGGATAATATTTATAATCGGTTTAGTGCTAGTTTTTAATACAAGTTATTTATTTATTTCAGCAATATGTTGAATTATGTATGTGTTTTGTCGAATGACAAATTAAATGGTTTAGAACATACGACTAAGAAACACTTAAAACTAGTGGCAAACAATTTAGGTATGGTTTTAATTGAGGGATGTCCTCAAGAAAACTACTTGGCCAAGAGGAACATAATCGATGACTCTAAATCTGATTTATTACTCTTGGAATCGTGGATAGTCGAAAATGATAGTTCAGTCTGGATACTCGATTCAGGTGCCACTAATCACATATGTTATTCATTTCAAGGAATGAGTTCATGGACTCAGTTACAAGCCAAGAAGATGACATTTAAATTCGGAAAAGGAGAAGTCATCACAGCTACTATAGTGGGAGAAATAAATGTTGGGTTTTATGTCCTAAAACTCGTGGATAGTAAATTTAAACAAAGTCAATTATAATCGATAAAGCGATATCGAGGTTATTTAATTTATGGTTGTTGAATAGTTATTTTCAATTATCTATTAATTAACCCAAACCAAATAAACTAGAATCCTTGGCTATGATATGAATGCTTGAACTTTATCTAGTGACATAAAAGTGGATTAAGTTCAAGTACATAGCCTAAACGGTCTATAGTATAGGAATAAGACTGGGTACCTTATCCTAGGAAAAACTATGTGACGCGACCCACTTTGTTTTAATACAAACGATGTGATCCTGAATCGTTCATGCAGAGACATGCAAGTGGGGGCGTTCTATGCAAAAGAAGTTTGCATAAGACCGGTCTGCGGAATTAGTCACTTTCACTTTATAACGTCGTTTACTGTGAAACTGACATATTTCAAGCGATGACCTAGGTAACTAGATCTTAATCCTGAGCTAACTATGAACTCCTGTTTATTCGAGCTTATCCTTAGATTTGCATGGGTGAGAGTGGCTCAACAACGCCGACTCAAGAAACCCCCCATTTCAGGGATAGGAACGAGTAGATAACTGGGGACATAGTCCTGTAAGATGGAATTCACTCCTACCCGTTTTTAGGGATAGTAGAGAGGTTGTTCTCTTAAGTGCTAACTCCGGGAAAAGAACAAAGGGGCGACGCCCTCTCATTGGCCCGAGAGGTTTTAAGTTTAGTGGTGGGACCACAAACCAATTGTTCATTAGGGACTCAGTGGAGGCTTAAGGAACAAAAAGTGCTACAGGGATAAAACAAACTTTTGACCTGGCTGTAGTTACGAACAACCTGTGAAGGATTGACTTACTAATCATGGTTATATCGTGTGAACAGAAATATATCTATAGTGAGGGGAATTCAGCTACAGGCTATAGTGGAGTGTCCTGTTAATTAACGAATGTTGGTTAACAAGGATTGAAAGAATTCGACCAGTTAATCTCGAATTGTTGGAGCCCATGATCTGTATGTCCTTTAGGTCCCCCTGCTAGCTCATATGGATTAACCTTAGAACATAATGATGAAGGAATTAAAAAAAAAACGTTCAAATTCGATTTGTGGAGATAATTATATTCGATATAATTTAACGTGTTGGTTTAATGATATATTAAACCATATTTTGAGAGAATGAAAAATATTTAAATATGATTTAAATATTAGAAAATGTATTTGATACATATTCGGTATGAAGTTGAATAGTGATTCACATTACCGGTTTTGACAGAAGACGAGATTGGTGTATATAACTAATTTAATATTTTATATTAAAGTAATATAATTAATTAATTTGTTTAGTTAATTATATTTAGAAATTGAAAATGAAATTAATTTAAATTAACTACTTGAATTAATTTAAATTATAATTATGAAAAATCAATTTCATTTTCAATTATTTTAATCCAAGAGGCAAAATCTGGATTCTTGCCACCAAAGCCCATTTGTTGTCTTCTTTTTGAAGACACACATTTTCATCATTTTCATCTATATATAAATGAAATGAGATGAATGTGTGGGTAGGTTGCTGAAGCTTGGAAACATGGAAAAGATGGCCATTTCTTCTCTCCAAAGTCGTGTGTCTCTAAGCTCTAAAAACCTATCTTTCTCCCTCAAATTCATCATGCTCGGGTTCCCACAAGCCTATTCTAAGGCCAGAGAATAGCAGGGAAGATCTCGGTGGTCGTCCATGACTTGATCGTGTAGAGAAACAACCAACGGAAGCTTGAATTCGGAGCTCCAAGACGTATTTATATTTCCTTTATTTTTGTTCCTATTTTAGCATGCTTTTAATCAATGAAATTAATGAAAATTGGTGCCTAAGATCCGCTAACGCTTCCGCTCGAGTGTTATACACTCCTTCAGTTGGTATCAAGCAAGGTTTGGGCACTTGAGCACTTGATTTCCATGAATTTCGAGTTTGGTGGGTGAATTTCAATTGTTGAATGTGTTGTGGAGCTAAAGTTGGATTCTCGATTTTGGCATCAAATTAAGCTTTCAATTCTTGTTTAAAATTGTAATAGCCTACATGTTTATGGTCTTTAATGTCTTGGCATGAGTCGGTAAAAATTGGAAGTCAATAGAGTTGAATTTAGGTTGTAATCGATGGAAGAAGACAACATGTTCACTGGCCGAAAAACAGAGCACGCTGTTTTCTGGGCTGCTGGATGAACAGCGTCGCGACGCTACTGCGAAAAATTCAAAATGTTTGAATTCTGGCAGTGGTTCGGTTCAGTGGCTTAAATCAGGGTCCGATTCATCGTTTCCCAGCCGGTTCGATTGGTTCAAGGCCGGTTCAACCCATTTTTCAAGCCCATTGGTTCGGTTCAAGTATTTTATGGATGGTTCGAGGAGTTCGGGGCCGGTTCAGGAGCTATCCAAGGTGGTTCACTTGTTTATTTAATTATTATTGTAATAATTTTGCTTAGTTTGATTGTATGGATGCAAAAACCGATCCACTTTAGTGTGTTTTATTATTTATACATTAGGAATGTATGTTATTATTAAATTAGAATTGAATATGCATAAAATATGTCATATAGATTTAAAATCCCACCATAGGAAAGCATGTTTCATGCATTAGTAATTTATTATAAAGGTTATAATAAAAAGAATGCATGCATGTTAGGTTTCATGATAGATGCATGATGGATTGTTATATTTTTCGTATATGAATGTTTATATATAAGCGTTATATTAATAAACGAAAACGAACGAGCATGCAACATGAAACCTCCTTTGCGTAGATGAGTGTTATAGGTTGTCTATATTATAATTTGTTATAAAATTGAGATAGACGTTAAAACCTATAACAAAGATAAATGCATGCTCACTTAGGGTTAATGGAATCCAATCTCGAACAATTTGCATAGAATAGGTCGATATCTTGTAAAGCTAAGGTTACAAGTGAACTCACCCGGCGAGATGTTGTCTAAGGCTGGAGGTATTTAAGTTGACGGTTTACGGAACACCTCCTACCTTGGCATCGAGCCAGTACTTGAGTTAGGTTAACCCGGTTTTATGAGCATGCGTGAGAGATGTGAGGTTTTATCACCTAGACATCATAGCGTAATAGTTATGTCATAAGAAATCACCTAAATGTAGGTTGTTTCAAAACGTTTATGCTTTTTGAATGGTGTTTTATTTTATATAAGTTGAGTTTTGATTGTTATATGCTTTCATCACCATTAGAAGCATGTTATAGGATTAATTCATTAAAAGTTATAATAGTTATAAGGTTAATGAATAGAAACCGTCAAATCCTATAACAAAGAGTTGCATGCTAACATAGGATCTTAGGTAGCATAAATTAATTTTAAAACGTTTAAAATTTATTAAACCTAAGATCATTATTTTCTAATAGGATTAAAAGAGCTTCCTATTTAGTGTTTTAAATATATTATGTAGGATATAAGGCTTTGGTTATAAGGGAACTCTCCCGACAAATGGACCGGTACCTGAGTTGAATTAACCATGGTCTTATTAGCAAGCAATCTCGCTAGGAAATTAAAAAGGGTTTAATTCGTCTAGACATTAGAATAAAGACCTTATTTAAAAAGTTAATTATGAGCCATTAACTTAGATAGATTCGTTTAGCCGGAATTTACCTAAGTAAAATTAGACCCTAATCATTAAAATACTCAGTGAGAGGAAAAATATAAAAATGAGATGTATCATATCGAGTTCTTATTCCCATGTATCTTCAGACACTTCACACCCTGAGAATCATGCTCGACCTCGTGTCACCCTGTAAGTGACCTCCCTTCGGAAGGTGTTTGTGTGATTCAATACCAAGGTGAACGGAGAGAGTATTTATGGTAAGTGGGAGCAGGAAGCGTGTCAACACATCCTATGGTCTCCTCTATTGGTACGTTCTGATATCTCATACTTCACCTGCGTGTTGCCAATAGTGTAACCATCCCTTCGGAGGGCTTAAGTATGGGGTAGCAAGGCGAACTCCGCAATGCATAGGGTTTCTTATTTTTTGCTCCAACATTGTCTTTCTTGATCGTAGCTTGTTGGGGTAGACCTCTGGAATCTGAAAGATGGTGGGTTACACTTACAGGAAATTATTAAGATGTTAATAATTTCTTGACCAAACAACGGTAACTAAATCCTAACTTAATAAAGAGTTACTCTGGTGTTAGAGTTTCGTCGAGAATGTCTCGATTCAAAGGAGGAGTAGCTGATCACCCCTCGGTGGCTGCTGCTCTAAACCTTTGAAGTATCGTTGCAACAGAGTTAAGATTCATAGGGCGCTTAATTGCTTTTGCTAAATTGATTGGATTAGGTAAGTGGGTTAAATATTAGACAACCAATATAAAAGTTTATTTGTTTATTTTCAGCAATAATTATAAGTTCTATAAATGCCTCGTTTATATGCCAAATACGTGATTGGTATAAAAACATACGACTAAGAGAACAAACTTAAAACACTAGATCATGCTCAGGGATGTGAAACATTCTTAAAAGAAGGAATGTCCCCAACGTGTTATATCTTAATCATGCTCGAAATGTTCATGATAAATATGACTTAGAAAACTGCCTCCAAACAAGAACATGATCCAAAGACTCTAAATATGATTTATTCGTCTTGACAGTGTGCTTACTAAGAATAGTGATTCTACCTGAATATTTATTTCAGGGCCCACTAATCACGTATGTTCTTTTCAAGGAATGTGTTCCAAGCACTAGCTGTGAACTAGTTTAGATAACTCCTATAGTTAAAATGGAAGAGTTTATCTTAGCAAAGGCAGTGGGAGACATAAAGTTATTCTTTTCTCAGGAACATTACATATTAATGCATATGGTTCCTAAAATAAATTATGATTTCTTGTTTGCTAGAACAAGGCTATTATGTTACCTTTCATGTATGAACCGTTCATTTCAAAAAGCATGCCAATATTTGTTCTGCAAACATAAAGAATAACATATACGTTTTAAGACCGAGATAGTCTAGAGCGATTTTAAAACATGAGAAATTTAAACCGCTGAGACTCAATCAAAAGGCAACATGTTCTTTCTAAGTACCTATCTTTAGAACTTGAGGTTAGGCCATATTAAAATTCAATAGGATTGAAGATTGACATAAAATGAACATCTAAACAAGTTAGATGACGACTCATTACTTCCCTACAAGTCATGCCTTCAAAATAAGATGACTAAATGACCTTTTTCTAGAAAAAGGGTCATCGTGCCAAAGAACCCTTGATACTTGTACATTCAGATCCATATTGGACCAATGAAATATAAAAGATATGAGTAGGGTATGAATATTTTATCAGTTTCACTAATAATTATTCAAAGGTGTGATTATATTTACCTAATGCGTCATAAGATCGAACTCTTGAGAAGTTCAGGCAGTATAACGCTGTGGATAAAATCCAAATTAGGTAAAAGGATAAGGACACTTTGATCCGATCAAGGTGAAGAGTATATGGACTAGAGATCCAACATCTATTTGATAGAATATGGAATTGTGTCCTAACTATCAATACCTAGTACATCATAGTAGAGTGATGTATCGGGAAGGAGAAAAATAACATTGTTTGACATGGTTCGTTTGATAATAAACCATGCTCAGTTGCCTCACTCGTTTTGAGCTATGCAGTGTTGACTACAATTTAAAGTACGAATACAGTTCTTTCAAAAGAATGTTTTTGAAACATTGTTTGAAACTCTGAACAGAGCATAAAATGTGTTTATGTTGTTTTAGAACATAGGGATTTCATGGATAGATGACAAACCCGATCAAACTAAAACATTATTCGTATGGGATACCTATTTGTAGGTTATTCATATGAAACAAGTTATCGAATCTTCTTTCAAAAGAAAGCATTTGTATTGACAAAATGTTGCCTTCTTAAAAGAAGATCACGTTAAGCATCACAACCACGTGTTTAGATAGTGTTAAGAAAGTTACATAGTAAAAGCTACAAATATATCAAACAAAGAGTTGTTGATCAAGCTAATCCTTCAACAAAGAGTTGTTTATCAAACTAGTCATTCAACAAAGGGTTGTTGATCGAGCTGGCTCATTAAGTTAGTCTTGTCCTTCTCAATTATTGAGAGAGCCTCAATGTAGTGGGAGGGTTGTTAATCACCCTAATGAAAATCGTATGAGTTTAAGTGAAACTCTGATTGTCATACTTGATGACGATATTGAGGATCCATTGACCTTTAACAAGGTAATGGATGACATGGATAAGGACAATTAAGTAAAAAAACTATGAACCTTGAAATGGAGTATGTGTACTTTAATTCAATCTCATATTGACCAAAAAGAGGTTCATAGTCCAGGATCTAGAGTAAAAGGTTTACGAACTTTGTCAATCCATTTATGGATTAAACTGAAAGTTTCGATCCTGGAACATAAGGTTTATTACACGATTAAATCTTATAATTTTTTTACCAGAGTATTGATAACCCTTGTGTCGACAGAAAGAGATTAAGTAGCTTTCTTAGCTTTGTATGTGATTGATATCCTATTCATTGGGAATGATATAGGTTATCAAAACTGACATTAGAAGTTAGCTAGCAGCCTAGTTCCAAACAATAGATTTGGAAAAGCTGAGTATGTTCTTAAAATCCAAAACATTCGGAATCACAAGAACAAGATCGCTAGTTCTGTCTCAAATATCTTATATGGACAAAAGTGTTAGCTAGATATAAGATTAGAATTCCAAGAATTGCTTGTTGCCTATCTGACATGGAATTCATTAGTCACAGGAGCAATGTCCTGAGACGCCTCAGAAGGTTGAGGATTTCAGACGGATTCCCCGTGCCTCGACAATTAGTTGTCCGATTTGGCATATGGTATGCAGTAGGGAATGTCAGTAAATACCAATTCATTCCATGGTAAGGCCATTGGACTGCAGTGTAAATATCCTCAAATATCTTAGGAGAACAGAGAATAATAGGCTCGTGTATAGTATTGAGGATGTGATCCTTACAAGATACACTGATTCTGATTATTACACCAATAAGGTTTTAAGGAAATCCACATCGACATCAGAATTCATCCTTAATAGGAAGATATAGAATAACGTACCATCAAGTAAGGATGTAATACAGACTTTATCTTGAAGGCCAAGTGTATTGCTGCTTATGAACCAAGTTCAGAAGTCTGTAGGACTTAGGAAGTTCTTTTGGAAAGTTGTTCCAAATATGAGACGAATGTATAAAACGCAAACGTAAATCTTATCTAAGAGATTATGTACACAGAGGGAATGTGATTGATACGAGAATAGCCTTAGAGTAAAATATTGTTGATCCATTTACGAAGGCCCTCACAACTATCAGTGTTCGAGGGACAACTAGATGGTCTAGGTCTACGAGTAATGTACAAAGGATAATCTAGGATAAGTGGGAGATATGCAATGGGTACACGAGATGCCCTAGTTTATTGTATTTTTACAAACCCACTATGGTTCTGGATTGTTTTACAACCCACTAGAGTTTTAGTCCAAGTGGGAGTTTGTTGGGTTTTATGTCCTAAAACTGGTGGATAGTAAATGTAAACAAAGTCAATTATAATCGATAAAGCGTTATCGAGGTTATTTAATTTATGGTTGTTGACTAGTTATTTTCAATTATGTATTAATTCACCCAATTCCAATAAACTATAATCCTTGGCTATGATATGAATGCTTGAAATTTAAGTAGTGACATAAAAGTGGATTAAGTTCAAGTACATAGCCTAAACGGTCTATAGTATAGGGATAAGACTGGGTACTTTATCCTAGGAAAAACCATGTGACGCGACCCACTTTGTTTTAATAAAAACGATGTGATCCTGAATCGTTCATGCAGAGACATGCAAGTGGGGGCGTTCTATGCAAAAGAAGTTTGCATACGATCGGACCGCGGAATTAGTCACTTTCACTTTATAACGTCGTTTACTGTGAAACTGACATATTTCAAGCGATGACCTATGTAACTTGATCTTAATCCTTAGCTAACTATGAACTCCTATTTATTCGGGCTTATCCTTATATCTGCATGGGTGAGAGTGGCTCAACAGCGTCGACTCAATAAACCCCCCATTTCAAGGATAGGATTGAGTAGATAGTTTGGGACATAGTCCTACAAGATGGAATCCACTCCTACCCGTTTTTAGGGATAGTAGAGAGGTTGTTCTCTTAAGTGCTGACTCTGGGAAATGAACAAAGGTGCGCCGCCCTCTCATTCGCCCGAGAGGTTTTAGGTTTAGTGGTGGGACCACAAACACATTGTTCATTAGGGACTTAGTGGAGGCTCAATGAACAAGAAGTGCTACAGGGGTAAAACGAACTTTTGATCTTGTTGTAATTGCGAACAACCTGTGAAGTATCGACTTACTAATCATGGTTATATCGGGTGGACAGAAATATATCTACAGTGGGGGGAGTTCAACTACAGGCTATAGTGGAGTGTCCTGTTAGTTAACGAATGTTGGTTTAATAGTATTGAAAGAGTTCAACCAGTTAATCTCGGATCGTTGGAGCCCATGATCTGTAGGTCCATTAGGTCCCTCTGCTAGCTCATACCGATTAACCTTAGAATAGAATGACGAAGGAATTAAAAAAAAAACGTTCAAATTCGATTTTGGGAGATAATTATATTCGCTATAATTTAACATGTTGGTTTAATTGTATATTAAACCATATTTTGAGAGAATGAAAAATATTTAAATATGATTTAAATATTAGAAAATGTATTCGATACATCTTCGGTATGAGTTGAATAGTGATTCACATTACCGGTTTTGAGAGAAGACGGGATTGGTGTATATAACTAATTTAATATTTGATATTAAAATAATATAATTAATTAATTTGTTTAGTTAATCATGTTTAGAAATTGAAAATGAAATTAATTTAAATTAATTACTTGAATTAATTTAAATGATAATTATGAAAAATCAATTTCATTTTCAATTATTTTAATCCAAGAGGAAAAATTTGGATATTGTGCGAAAGAGCCCCTAGAGCTCATACATTAGGACCTCTGTGGACCGATGAACGTTAGAGCTCGAGGAGGGTACAAATATTTCATTAGTTTCATTGATGATTATTCACGGTATGGCTATCTCTACCTAATGCATCATAAGTCCGATGCCCTTGTAAAAATCAAGCAGTATAAGGTCGAGGTTGAGAACCTCTTAGGTAAAACGATTAAAACACTTTGATCCGATCGAGGTGAAGAGTATATAGACTCGAGATTCAAAGGACGACTTGATAGAGCATGGAATCACGTCCCAACTCTCAGCCCCTGGTACACCTCAGCAGAACAGTGTATCGGAAAGGAGAAACAAAACTCTGTTAGACATGGTTCGTTCGATGATGAGCTATGCTCAATTACCTAACTCATTTTGGGGTTATGTAGTAGAGTGTTTCAGAAGCACCGTTTAAGCTATGGAAAAGGCGTAAAGCAAGTTTACGTCATTTCATAATTTTGGAATCCCAACATACGTGCTAGATGCAAATCTAAAGAAATTAGAACCTCGTTCAAGATTTTGCCTCTTTGTAGGCTATCCCAAAGAGACGAAAGGTGGATACTTCTTCGATCCTGAAGATAACAAAGTATTTGTATCGACAAATGCTTCGTTCTTAAAAGAAGACCCCGTCAGTAACCACAAGCCATAGAGTAAAATTGTTTTAATTGAATTATCTAATAAAGCTACGGAAACCTCATCGAAAGTTGTCGATGAAGCTGGCACCTCCAGTCAGTCACGTCTTTCTTAAGAGAGAAGAGAGCCTCGACGTAGTGGGGGGGGGGGGGGGTATTAGACAACCTAACAACTATCTAGGTTTATCTGAAACTCCAATCGTCATGCCTGATGATAGAGTTGAGGTTCCATTGACCTATGAATAAGCAATGAATGACGTCGACAAGGACAAATGGATTAAATCTATGGATCTCGAAATGGAGTCCATGTATTTTAATTCAGTATATGAGCGTGTAGATCAACCTAAAGGGGTAAGACCCATAGGCTGTAAATGGATCTACATGAGAAAATGAGACGCTGCTGGAAAGGTAAAGACCTTTAAAACACAACTTGTGGCAAAAGGTTTTACCCAACGGGAACGGATTGACTATGAAGAAACTTTCTCCCCGGTTGACATGTTGAAGTCGATAATGATACTTCTATCCATTTCCATATTCTATGATTATGAGATGTAGTTGTTTTATTCTGTTGGATTGATTTTTGTTATGGATGTGTTTTTATTCATTCATGCAATCTTGTTTAATGTTTTCAATTACTTGATCACTAATTGGATGATTTGGGTGTTGAATCTTGCTCGGGAGAGGGGGTTTTGCCTAGACTCACTTATTTAATTGCATGACTAAAGCCGAGTTTCGAAGTTTGTGACGAAATTTATATTTTCTTTAGACATATAACAAGGACTAAACCAAATAATGGCATGCATACTAATAGACTTAGATAGGGATATTGGGTTTATTGTAGGCATGAGAATCAATTATGCTCAGGAAAGATAATTGTGATAAGGTTCAATCCTCAAACTTAATCAATGAAATCAATTCCATAAGAATCTTTCCATTTGAGTCTCCACCTTTTATTTTATGCTTTTGTCTTTAAATTTATCTTTATCATTAAGTTTTGCTCCCGAAATAAAATTGGACAAGATTATTCACGGTACTTAATTTGCTAGAAAACCAATCCAGAGGACGACACTTGTGTTAGTCATGAAAACACTATATTATTACTTGACCCGTACACTTGCGGTAAGCGAATTGTGCTCCAAGCGTTCAACAACTCTTTTAGTATTTTATGTGGGCGATATCCTACTCATCGGGAATGATGTAGGTTATCTTACTGACATCAAACAATGGCTAGGAACTCAGTTCAAAATGAAAGATTTGGGTGAGACACAATATGTTCTAGGGGTCCAAATTATTTAGGACCGGAAGAACAAAATGCTAGCTCTGTCTCAAGCATCTTATATAAAAATGTTGTTGATTAGACATAAGATGTAGATTCCAAGAATGGTTTGTTCCTATTCAGGCACGAAATAATTTTGTCTAAGGAACAATGTTGTGTACATATTCCCTATGCCTCTGCAGTAGGCAGCCTGATGCATGCCATGTTGTGTACAAAGCCTGACATTGGTTATGTAATAGGGATTGTCAGTAGATATTAATCCAATCCAGGTTTCGACCACTAGACTATCGTTAAGAATATCTTCAAGTATCTTAAGAGAACGAGAGATTATCTGCTTATGTATGGTGATAAGGATTTTATCCTTACAGGATATGTTGATTCCAACTTCCAAACTGATAAGGATTCGAGGAAATCCGCATCGGGTTCAATTTTCACTATAATTGGAGGAACAATAGTGTGGCGCAGCATCAAACAATGATGCATAGCAGACTTGACCATGGAGGCCGAATATGTAGCTGTCTGCGATGCTGCGAAATAGCCACTATGGCTTAGGAAGTTCTTGACCGATCTGGACGTCGTTCCAAATATGTGTCTGCCCATCACCCTATACTGTGATAATAGCGAGGCAAGCACATTGAGAGGAAATATCATCTCATCGTGGGGATAGTGCACCAAGGAGATGTGATCGTCACAAAGATAGCGTCGAAGCACAATATTGCTGATCCATTCACGAAGGCTCCCACGACTAAAGTGTTCAAGAGTCATCTAGAGGGTCTAGGTCTGCGAGATCTGTATAGAAAATAATCTAGGGCAAGTGGGAGAATTGTAATCGGTATTCGATACCCTATTGTACTCGATATTGTGATGCCCTAGTTTATTGTATTTGTAAGTTGTTATCAATAAAAGTATTTATTCACTCACTGCTATAATGGATTATTGTACACCCCAATAAACTAGGTTTTTAGTGCAAGTGGGAGATTGTTGGGATTGGTGCCCTAAAACTCGTGGATAGTGAATGAAACAAATAGTTATATGTTTGTTCAATAAAGTTGTTATCGAGTTTTTGTTCACATAAAGTCATTAAATAAGTGATTTGTAGGTCCATTAGGTCCCCCTGCTAGCTCATACAGAATAAACCTTGGAACAAGTATGATGGAGAGTTTGAGAAGTTCAACTTCATTATAGGGAGTTCTCGTTAAATTATATTTTATATATTTAATGTTAAAGTTTAGTTACAAATTAAACCATAATAGAGAGAGTCGGGAATTTTTAAATAATATTTAAATATTAGAATTTAATGCTCATATCGACTTAGAATTGAATAGTGATTCATATTTGAAAACCGAGTTTAAGGGAAGTCGAGAACGGTCTCGAGAATGGAATAATTCTTTAATTTAATATTTGATATTGAATTAAAATAAATTATATTTAATTAAATTATTAATTAAATATGAGAAATCAATTTGTAAATTTAATTCAAATTAAATCTTAGTTTTAATTTTTATTTGGATTTCATTTTCCAAGAGGTGGTGAAATGTGAACTTTCACATCTCTTTTCTCCAAGTTTTGACACCTCCATGGACACCTCAAACAAGACAATATGTTGTCTTCTTCAAATAGCACTACTTGCATATGTTTTTTCTATATAAGAAGAAGAAAAAACGTGATGGAAGCTGATGAAAAAGATGAAAAATTTCTCTCTCAAGTTCACAAGCTAAAACTCTCAAAATAAGAAGAAACTCTCCCAAATTCATCACAAATTTGTGTCCCACAACACGTTCTAAGGACAAAGGATAGTGGGGAAGATCACAGTGGTCGTCCACAAGTAATTAGTGTTGAGATTTCATCCATAGAGTGCTCGAATTTCTTCCCAAAAGGTTGGTAATTTTCTGCTACGTTTTTTAGTTGTTATTTAAGCATGCTTAAGTTCTAAAATTATTAGAAAATGAGAGGCTTTGGATCCAAATTGCTTCCGCTCGGGTGTTCTACACTCCTTCTAAGGCAAGTCCATCGTTAATTTGTATGTTAAATTAGCGTATGTGGATTATTGATAAGCCTAAGATCCATGGAAAAGTTGTAAATCAATTAATATGTGACTCCAAGTCCTCAAACCCGGAGTTCAATTGGAAGGCAATGTCACGTTGTTCAAGAATCTCTATGGGTAATTTTTTTCTAATATATATATTTATTAAAATCTTAGAATTAATATGTTTATGTTTCACACTCGATGAACATGGCAACTATTGTATGGTTTGGGTATGCTGTGACGCGTGTAATGTGTTTGATATATATATATATATATATATATATTGTTGCATATTTGTTTCTTCAATTATTTAAATACACTGTATCTTTTTCAATTAATGTTTTTGAAATCATGGATATACCAATTGAAAATGAAAATAAACAAATTTTATCATAATTTTTTTGAAGGAAATATTTATCACTCGAATAATCGGGAATAGTTAACACTAAAAGATGAAGAATTTGCTTTGCTATGATCTTGGCAAATGGTCTTGTCAACCGTTTATCAAAAAAAAAAAAAAACGGTATTGTCAACCGAGACAATTATCTTCGTCTTTATTTTCAATACATTTATAACCAAATAGTTTCATTTCATATGCTATTTACCATTTTCCAAAACCATTCCAATTAAAGGAGAGAAAGGAACCATGAAAAAGCCTTTTCTTTATACAACTGTGTTGGAAAAAAAACTTGTCAACATATAACAAACAAAGATCACTCCATCCAAATATAGAAAAATAGTGAAGAACTAAATTTATCAATAAATGTTCTAAATTTAACAAATGATAGCGTATAAAATGACCCTCCCATCACATCAAACAATCATCTGCTTATGATCTAAGAAAGAAAAAAAAAAATCCAAGACAAGACAAAAGGAGATTAACCAACAAAATGGCTAGGAAAATGATGGCAACATTGCTAGTGTGCAGTATGGTGGCGGCCATACTACAATTCTCTACAGCCAACAACTATGACGCCATGATGGCCAGATGGAAGACCTTGGAGAGTGCCCTTACCTGCTTTAAAACTTGAACGGACCAATGTAAAGCCAAAGGCACGAAGTCCTTTGAGGATTGTGTGCCACCATGCAAACATTGTGGCAAGGAAATGATGGGTATGCCCTTACCTGCTTTAAAAATTGGGCAGCATATATCTCTTTCCTAAAACACAGTGCAAGTGGTAGAACCACCTCTTGCCTTTCCTCTTATGGAAAATGGAAATGCCAAAATTCTGCCACTCCTGCAGTGCCATGAAAAGAATGAAGTTAGTTAATAAAACTAGCGTGAGGTCCAAAGGTACCTTCAATCTCAAAATACATTGTGCATATAGGCTACTTGCTCAAATGTGGAGCTAAGAACTTTTTCATAGTATGCTCGACCATGTTGATAAGAAAATAAACTCCACCCAGGTTATGCTAATAAAAAGGTACTAAAGTCCCTGCAAGAAACGAACTAAAATAAAAGAGGCAAAAGGCAAAAGGCAAAGAATAAAAAAAATTAATGAAACTAATAGACCGTGCTCCACGACAATTACACTGAATTTAATAGTCATACTTGTTGAAGATACATTCAAATTAAATTTATAATTACCTACCTATTCCCACTTTACAATTATAGCGGCAAGAGTCCGACACAGGGAGCAACCACAATTAATTCAATTAATTAAACATATTATGATTAGTAACCTAATCGGGGGGGGGGGGTGTTGGGTTTCCAGAGTGAGTAAAAATAAGGCGGAAATGGACTCTAGAACTCTGTGCAAGTGTGCACAATCCACAACAAGTAATAAGTATTTATCGAATCCAAGGTCTGAATTAGCTCTCACTTTATCTATTTTGTTTAACTTTTAAATGGTTTCAAAAGTGGTAAAAATGATTGGTTTTTATAAAATGCTGAAGCAAAAGAAATGACAGAACACAAAGTAAAAAAATAAGCAGATAGATTAGAAACAGGCGTTAGTTAGGATTTAGTAATTGTTTTAAAAGATGCTCTAGCAATATTATTGATCATGCAAAACTCTCGCGGTCCTATTAACGGATTCCTCCCGGAACTCCGAATTTTTTAGAATGTGTTTCAACTCCAATGAAGCACTACCGATCAAGCACTAGGCAACTGGCTATCCTTAGCTCAGTCACTAGCGTTCACCAATACACAATGATCTAGTGTGATTAAATGTCACACACTCCCTAAATCATCCCTGAAACTAGGAAGTGATATTCATACCGGCTGGCCAGGCGGGTACAAAATATAAATAATCACAACAAATAATCAAGATGCATCAAATCAACACATATTGCATAGAGATTAAGCACGACAATTACATAACTCCTACCCAACACCTAAAGTAAATTTGTTCATGAATCACATGATAACACACGCTACAATCTGAGTGTGTGCATCCATCACTACGAGAAATTACAAGAAAAAGTGTGTCCATTTTGGTCATAGACAAGATCCCGATTTCATGAGAGCTTTAGAGAACATAAGCCATTGGAAAGGTTCTCACAGAAGCGACCCCACTTCTACTCTCACATAGGTGATATTGGTTAAGAGTATTCTGTCACTACTCCTCTTGTAAACAAGATATGAACATGACCTTAACATCAACAGATCACACACTTTCCAACATCATAGAAATGGGAAGAAACTATAAGTTTCATAGTGTGTCAACTATAAATTATCCAGCTAGTTTGCCTATTGAACCTAGATATTGGGATCTTCAGTCAACTAGGTTAGGTTACAACTAGATAATTTATTTCATAGTCTTTAGCCACATTTCTCTTGATGTATACAACACTTGTTCTCTTGACAATCATTTCGTTAAAGGATCTGTTATATTCTCTTTGGATTTCACATAATCAATGAAAATTATTCCATTAGAGAGCAATTGCCTTATCGAATTATGTCTTCGTCTAATATGTCGCGACTTTCCATTATAGACTACTTGGCCCTCATAGAGCCGCTAAATTATCAGAATAAATACATATTGTGCTTACAAGCTTCAACCATAATGGAATATCTTCAAGAAAATTTTGAAGCCATTCAACTTTTTCTCTAGCTTTGTCAAGAGTTATAAACTCTGACTCCATAGTAGGTCGCGCTATACATGTCTGTTTTGAAGATTTCCATGATACAACTATTCCACCTAAGGTAAAATTATACCCACTGGTAGATTTAGTCTCCATGCTATTAGAAATCCAATTACTATCACTAAATCCCTCCAGTACATGTGGATCCCTCATATAATGCAATCCATAATTCAGAGTGTACTTCAAGTACCTTAGAACTCTAACTAAACCATTCCAATGATCATGCCCAGGATTGCTGGTCTATCTTGCTAACCTTCCTACTAAATAGGCTATATCAGGTCTTGTACAATTCATAATGTACATTAAGCTACCATTAACTCTAGAGTATTCTAGAGAAGACACACATTCACCACTATTCTTCTTTAACTTAAAACTTGGATCAAATGGAGTAACTGCAGATTTACTCTCAAATTGATCAAATTTTCTCAACACTTTCTCTATGTAGTGAGATTGAGAAAGTATGTATCCACTTGGATTTCTCGTTATATGAATTCCAAGTATAATATCAACAAGACCAAGGTCTTTCATATCAAAGTTGGATTTCAACATTCTTTTGGTGGAATCAATGACACTTCTATTTGTGCCCATTATCAACATATCATCCACATACTAACAAATGATAACACAATCTTGATCTATGGTTTTAGCATAGACGCATTTATCCATTAGATAACATAGCGTGATCAAACTTTTCATGTCATTGTTTAGGTGTTTGTTTCAACCCATAAAGAGACTTGACAAGTTTACAAACTTTATCTTCAAGTCCTTTGACAACAAACCATTCAGGTTGTTCCATATAAATTTCTTCATCTAATTCTCCATTTAAAAATGCAGTTTTCACATCCATTTGGTGTATTTCCAATTTTTGTAAAGCTGTTATTGCAATTAACACCCTTATAGATGTAATCCTCGTCACTGGAGAATAGGTATCAAAGAAATTTATCCCCTCTTTTTGACGAAAGCCTTTAGCAACAAGGCGGGCTTTCTACTTATCAATAGTGCCATCAACCTTTACCTTTCTTCTAAAAATCCATTTACTACTAATTGGTTTACTACCAGGAGGTAGATCAACCAATACCCAAGATTTGTTATGCAAAATGGATTCTGTCTCACTATTGATAGCTTGAGGCTCACCATCTATCATATATGTTATGAAATCAGGTCCAAGGGAAGTAACTTTCTTAGCTCTTTTGTTTTTCCTTGGTTCAAACTCAATATTTTGATCGTCTTGACCTGTTGGAGAGCTAGCCTCATAATTCCTTTTGACACCACTACTCATGTGTCTTTCCTCTTTAAAAGGAAATACATCCTCGAAAAGTTCAGCTTCAATAGATTCCATAATGGTATTATTATTAATATCAGGTATTTCTGATTTAATCACTAGGAATCTAAACGCAACACTATGCAAAGCATAACCTATAAAGACGCAATCAATTGTCTTAGGTCCTAGTTTGGTCCTTTTTGGTAAAGGAACTTGTACCTTTGCCAAACACCCCCACACTCACTACAGGAAAAAAGCCCTACGATAGCTTCAGACAAATGCTATCATTGGTCTTTTATAGCATTTCACAAAAAGTCATGACAGCCCGTGCTATAAAAAGTCTGGGTTTTTATAAAAGTTATAAAAAATGCTATAAGAACTCATTTTTAATACCATAATTTTATTATCCTTCAGACATATAATAGCTTTTTTGTAAAAGCTATAAAAATGTTATTATAACCGTAATAAAATGCTATTGTTTGTCTATGATCATGTTTATATAAAGCTATAAATAGTTTCCTATAGCTTTAAATGGGAGCAATAATAAGTTTGTTGTTGGTTTTATATCATTGATGTAATTTTGATAGCTTTTATGAATTTTTTATGATTTTAAGCTACTTTTATAGCTTTGGATAAATACCATTGTGTCTTGTCTTTTATAGCTTTTAGAAACATTTTGTAGTATTGGATAAATGTGTTATGTTATATAAGATAAATTCCATTCAATAGCTTTTGTAGTATTGGATGAATGTTATTATATAGTAGGCTTTAGATTTTCAAAAATGATGTTCTTGATAGCTACAATAATATCATTGCTTCCTGTTGATGGTCAAATTTGGCTGGGAGGACTCACTTGACCTTCACGTGCCACCAACGGTAAATTTGTAGATGAGAGGGAAGACGTGGTCTGGAAAACAGTAAACTTGCACACCGGTGTGGTGCTAACCACACTGCCTCCGATGCTTAAGTCAGAAAATGGAAAGAGGAGAGCAAGAGAGTAAGAGGAGAGAGTGGAGAGTTCGGGTCCCCTTCTTTAGTGGCGAAGAGGGGTATATATACATGTTCATGCTCCTAGGGTTTTTAGAAATTCGGAGGCATTTCGGGATAAACCAGGCAGAACCGGGGCAGCCAGAGGCGGGAGGGACCAAACGGAGTCGGACGAGCTCGACCTTGGCCCATGGTCGAGCCAGACCATGGGCCTCGACCCATGTCCGAGCAAGACCATGGGCCTCGACCTCGGTTGAAGGTCGAGGCCGAGCAGGGGGTCGGGCCAAAAGCTCGACGCCTTCGATCTTGGGCTAACCCACTGGCCCGTTTCACCCCCAAGGTCCATCCTCCAGTCCGATTTCTGCCCGGTTGTCCTTGTCAGCTCCTTGTACATCGGAGTGGTCCAAAATTATCTACAACATTAAGCCCCCACTCTTGAATTGGGATTCAGGGTGACTTATTGCTATAGGTTGAGCTCCTTAAGCCCGATTTAAGAGTAATGATCTTTGCCTTGTGCTGACCTATGTGCAGCTTTATTGTCATCCTACAAAATATGATAGAAATAGACAAAGTAGACGCTCCCTGAATAGGGGTTAGGTGAAATGGAAATGAAAAGGGTGAGGGATTACAAAAATCTCTCTGGTTGGCCTCGGCCTTGGGAAAAGGCCGACCACAGAAGTGTCCTAATTTTGCTTAGGGGGCGTTGCCCCCGAGCTCCCACCGGCGAGACCCCCGTACTTGGTCATTCGGAGTGCTTCATTCCAGGTTCAAGTCTGCAAGAGAAAAGTTAGGGAAGAGGCTAGGGTCGGCCTCGGCCTCAAGCCCCTGTTAGCCTAAAATTTGGCTCCCTGCATCCATATATTAGTCCTTGTAGGACAATTGTAAAAGAACAAGCTATGACATGTAATTTTTAGTAAAACATGCTAAGCCAGTGTGCTTTTTGTTTAATAGAGAGTGCATTTCCCTTGTTGCTTGTTTTTTGTTTAATAGGGAGTGCATATCCCCTGTTGCTTGTTTTTTGTTTAATAGGGAGTGCATATCCCCTTTGTAGCCCCCAATCTCAAGTAGAACTTCACTGAAACATAAAGTATAATTG
Organism: Luffa aegyptiaca; assembly: GCA_017139565.1. NCBI lineage: Eukaryota > Viridiplantae > Streptophyta > Magnoliopsida > Cucurbitales > Cucurbitaceae > Luffa > Luffa aegyptiaca. The sequence goes on along the minus strand of CM029407.1, from coordinate 34,066,582 downwards.
AGTAAATAGGAGAATACCTTTAAAGTTTGGCTCGGCCTCGGCAAGAGGTGCTCGGTCTCGGCCTCCGCAAGGTGAACTTGACTTATATCAAGTGTTTGAGCTCTGAGGTGAGGTAGACTTGTTAGTCCAAGCTCGCATGAAGTGAAGATGCTCAAGCCAGATGAGGTGAGGTAGACTTGGTAGTCCAGGCTCGTGAGCAATAGCGTGGGCTCTAAGCGTGGAAGCCTAGGCTCGCATGTAGGCATGGGCACTAAACAGTGAGCTTAGGCTCGCATGTCGAGTGTGGGCACTAAGCTGAAAAACTTAGGCTCGCATGGAGGCGTGGGCACTAAGCTGAAAAGTTTAGGCTCACATGTAGGCGTGGGCTCTATAGGCTCGCATGTGAAGCGTGGGCACTAAACTGAAAAGCTTAGGCTCGCATGTTTGAGCGTGGGCACTAAGCTGAAAAGCTTAGGCACGCATGTTGAGCGTGAGCACTAAGCTGAAAAGGCTAGCCTCGCATGTCGTCTTCATACATTCCTTGAAACACACTCTAAGCTTTGACAAGGGAACATCTGGGTCCTAACATTAATGATAATGTTCACATTTAATGGTAAAGCAAAAGGGAAAAGTCTGCTCCTACCTACCAAAAGTAAAATGAGCGACAGTGCTCTGACTACATGATAAATGTGCAATAGATAAAAGAAAACTAGAATTCCCTAAACTAAGGCTTAGTGTGTTCTCTAGAATGTTGTCCTTGACCCTAGCATGAGGTGTGGTAGGGCTCAGCCTTGGCCTTGGCCATAGGAGAGTCATTCCTGATCCTTAATGGATTACCAGGGGAGGTCCACCATCATCTTTGCCTGTGTCATCTCTAGTCGGCCTCAACCATCTCTGGTATGCCTCGGCCTTTGTGGTGAACTTCTTCAGGTATCCGTTCCGAATCAACGCTTCAATTTCGTCCTTTAGCTTAATGTAGTTTCTAGTTGAATGTCCATGATCTCGATGGAAGAGACAATACTGGCTTTTGTATCTGTTATCAGGATTTGACTTCAGCTTTCTGGCACGTTGAGCAGGTTTGTATTCTGTATCTCCATTAAGATCTGCTCCTGTGGAATCGAAGTAGGGGTGTATTTTTCAAACTTCTTCAAGTAGTCTCCTCGGTCTGGTCGGCCTCGGCCTCTGATAACTCTCCAAAAGGGCATTATTTAGGCCTTATTTCTATAGTGATTTGTGTGTCTTTTGTGCTTAATAGGGTTGCTATTAGATAGATATTATATCTTTTAACCCATTTGGAAGAATGGATGCTTTGGAAGTTATTTTGTGTAGAATATATTGCTGAGCGACATGAGGGAGCAAATCCTGTGCTGCAGCAAAGCTGAGAGCAAAACTGCCACGTCACAGCTTGTTAGCCAAGTTAATGAACTGAATTATGTTAAGTTATTCTCAGGATAAAGGAGCAAGGAGAGCCATCCACGTGTCTAGGTCAATCTACTTCAAGTCTCCTATCACTCTATAAAAGGAGATAGCCGCCCAAGTCAAAGTCATTCCATCCTTGGGAGGAACATTCCACTATTGGAAAGTTTACTTCCACCTTTGGGAGCCGAATAGAGGAGAGAGATTAGAGACCTTAAAGAATACCATCAGTTGCAAACTGATCTAGGGAATTAAAATTTTCTTGTATTATTTTCTGATTATGGATATGCTTACTCAGATTGTAACGTGTGTCTCTATGCATTTTATGAACTAAGCAACCTTAGGCGTTGGTTAGGGAGCATGTAATTGTCGTGCTTAACTTCTATGCAATAAATATTGGTTTGATGCATCTTGATTAATTGTTGTGCTCATTTCTATTTTATGCCCGCCTGGCCAGCCGGTATGAATACCTCTCTCTAGTTTCAAGGATGATTTAGGGAGTGTGTGGCGGTTAACACACTAGATCATTGTGTATTGGTGAACGCTAGTGACTGAGCTAGAGATAGCCAGTTGCCTAGTGCTTGATCGGTAGAGCTTTATTGGAGTTGAAACATATTCTAAAAAATCTGGACTTCCGGGAGGAATCTGCTAATAAGACTGCGAGAGTTTTGCATGATCAATAATATTGCTAGAGCATCTTCCAAAACAATTACTAAATCCTGACCAGCGTCTGTTTCTAATCTGTCTGCCTATTTGTTTATTTTTTATTCTGTCATTTCTTTTGCTTCAGCATTCTATAAAAATCAATCATTTTAACCACCGTTGAAACCATTAAAAAGCTAAACAAAATAGATAAAGTGGAAGATAGTTCATACCTTGGATTCGATAAATACTTATGACTTGCTGCGGACTGTGTATACTTGCACAGAGTTCTAGAGTCCATTTGCATATTATTCTTACTACATTTTCACCCACTCTGGAAGCCCAACAGCCTCCTTCGTCTGTTCGCTGCCTTTTGCCCTTTTCACTGTCGTGGTCAGATGAAGAAGACCTCTTGTGTTCTCGTTCTGACTACTTTGATTTGAGCAACTCCTCTGCGCTCATGTATTTCTGTGCCCGGGAGACGAACTTTGCATAGGTTCGAGGTTGGCTCTTACCTATTGAATTGAGCAGTCTTTCGTCTTCCAGTCCAGTTGTGATGGCTACTAGGGTTGCTACTTCACTGTATCCCTCAACCTGCAGTGCTTCGTCATTAAAACGCGTCATGTAATCACGCAAGCTCTCACTGGTTGTTGCTTGACTGTTAAGAGGTTGATGTGAGGCTTGCGCTGTTCTATGGCTCCCATTGTGCAAGGAATGCTCAGGCTAATTCCTTGAAAGAGCTTATGGATCTTCTTTTTAGCCTTTCAAACCAGTGCTTGGCTGATCCTATTAGAGTAAAAAAGAATGCTCGACACCTGATTGCATCTGAGATGCCGTGGAAGTCCATCCAACTTTTGTAGGCGTTTAGATGCTACACAGGGTCTTTCTTGCCATCATACGGTGTGAATGTAGGTACCTTGAATTTCTGAGGCACCTCGGCCTTCATGACTTCTTCCGTGAAGGATCGGTCAACTTGGTCGATCAGTTCTTCCAAGTCTTCTGCTCCAGGGTCCTTTGACTTCTGCAAGTTTCCCTGAGGATTTCCGACCTCTTTTTATGTGTCCAGAAGCCCGATCTTCCAAGGGAGATTGCCTTTCTTGGCCTCGGCAGCCTTGACTTCAACTTTGGCAGCTCCGGCCTCGGCCTCGGCAGCCTTGGCACTTATGCGCTTCCCCTCGATCAGATTTCTCAGGTCTGTCCCAGTATGACTGGAACTTGGTGTTGAAATTGCGTGGTCACGTACCTTCAGTGTGCTTGGTTCTGGACTCCTCAGAATTGTACGATCTATAGTTTTGAGCCCCATGACCTTGCTGGTCATGTTGTCAGTCTTCTTTCCCTTCGACCTCGCCCCTGACTCTACACTGTGCTCCACGGGCTCCTTCCCCTTCCTCGGATCCCTTACCAACCTCTCATCATGGGTTTTAGTGCTAGGACCAGTTTTATCCAAGATACGAAGTATCATGGAAAAATTATGATCCATTGCACTTACTTAGTTTTCGAGAGCAGCAATTTTGAGATCAGCTTGCATCTCTCGGGATGAGGGCAGTGGAGACCGAGGACGAGGAGATTCAGTCCGAGGTCGATCTCTGGCTTCTTCTCATGACCTCCGCTGGTGGCGGTCACCATCCGAATGTTTTGCGTTCATGTCCTGGTTTCTCTTCACCATCCCCTTACTCATGGAATGACCGGTGCGCAGATTTGGCAAACTTTCTTCCCCACAGACGGTGCCAACTATTGATGGTCAAATTTGGTCGGGAGGACTCACCTGACCTTCACGTGTCACCAACGGTAAATTTGTAGATGAGGGGGAAGACGTGGCCTGCAAAATAGTAAACCTGCACACCGGTGTGGTGCTAGCCACACTGCCTCCGATGCTTAAGTCAGAAAACGGGAAGAGGATAGCAAGAGAGTAAGAGGAGAGAGTGGAGAGTTCGGATCCCCTTTTTGTAGTATACTATAAGGAATATACTAATGCAAAGCAAAAGAAACTATCAACGATAATGAAAAGAAACCAGTAGCTCAGAAGATATACAAAAAGAAAGACTAAAGAATTTAGTCATCTACAACAACATTAGCTCAAAATGCCAATTCCAAGACCATCCAAGATTAGGGTAGGAGACAATTTTCACCATGTCGATATAAACCTTCCCATAAAAAGATTCTGATAATTTTCTTAATCAACACTGGTGGTCGATAACTTATAAAAAGAGGTAGTGTACAATAATATTGATTAAAACAATTTGAGCCTCTATTAGTCTTCTATTTTCGAAGATAGAAAATTCTAATACAATAACTTTCCACAACTTTGTCAGTCCCTGGGTTACAGAGTTAAACAAATTTTGGCAACCCCCAAGAGGTCATTTGAGGAAAACGTAGGCAAAGAAAAAAAAAATCATTAAAGACTTAAAGTTGTCATTTTGAACATACTCTAAAATCCTCTTACTATCAAATGAACATCAACAGTTACTGTTAAAGGAAAAGTAGCCCATCCCATAGTCTAACAGAATGCCAGCAAAACATTAAACATACTCTGAAATCCTCTTAAAGCTTGACTTCACCATCAAAGCAAAACAGAAGTCTCCATACAATATATCTTCCATCCTTATTTTGAATGAAAGCAAAAGCTTAAGCCAAACAGAGCTAAGTGTTGGAGTGTGGAGTCAAAACTCCTTCAGCCTCAAATTGCCGTGCATGAAAAGGAAAAGGAGTACAAATGGGCCAAGGCCCATTTACATTAACTAATTAGGTTTCACTATTTATATATATATATATGTGAGGTGTGCAGCCGAAGGTGAGGACTTTTCTTGAAGTTGCGGCTACTTGTTTTTCTTTACAGCAAGCTGACGTGCGGCAGTGAGATATTTGGAGAGAATGAGATTTATTCTCTTGTGGGATTGAGGGTGTTTTGTTTCTTTGTTTATCCCAAGCTATCGGGTTGTAGCTTTTGTTGGGCTATTGAGGGTTGGTTTGTAGCGTTATTGAAGGCTGCCTGTAATTTCCCAAATTCTAGTAGAACCTGCAGTTGCAGAAGACTGGACGTAGTCCCGAGCTTGGGGCGAACCAGTATATCTTTCGGTGTCGTTTTCTTTTCCCTATCTTTTTATTATTTTCGTGACTATTATTTTTGGCTTGTGTTGGCTTAACCTCTGGAAGGGGAGATAGTTATAATATTATTGATTGTCGTCATAATATTATTGTTATTTGTATTCCGCATTTTCTCCCAACAATTGGTATAAGAGCTTTTGGTTCAGGAGTCATGGGTTTTCTAGAGCCAAAAAGTTTCGATGGAGTCATGAAGTTCGATGGGAAAAATTTTGGATATTGGAAGATGCAAGTCAAAGATTATTTAACTTGCAAGAAAGTGCATAAGGCATTGAAGGAGAGACCGAAAGAGATGTCGGACGAAGATTGGGAAGCTCTAGATGAAGAGACAGTTGCAACCATAAGGATGTGTTTGTCGATGGATGTGGCACGTCTAGTAGCCCATGAGACAACTGCAGTCAAGTTAATGGAATCGCTTACAAACAGGTATGAAAAACCCTCTGCAAATAATAAGGTCTACCTAGTTAAGAAGTTTTTCAACATGCAAATGTCTGAGGATGCTTTTGTGAATTCTTATATTAATGAGGTTACCACTTTGATTAATCAGTTAAAATCTGTTAAGATAGAATTTTCTGATGAGGTGAATGCTATTCAGTTGTTAACATCTTTACCTGATAGTTGGGCAACGATGAAGACAGCAGTGTCTAATTCGACTGGAAATAACACTTTTTAAAATTTTCAGAAGTTTATGATTTGGCCATAGCTGAGGAAATTCGTAGGCAGGGTAGTAATAAAGAGTCTACTGTAGGGTCAGCTTTGGTTATGACTAAAGGTAAAGATAAGGTCGATGAAGATAATAAACCGAGTAGTAGTAGGAAAAAGTGGAAATGTAGAAATGAGGTAGAATGTTATTACTGCCATAAGAAAGGTCACTTCAAGTATCAGTGTAGGAAATTTAAAGAGGATCAGAAAAGAAAACCAGAGGCAAATATAGTGGAGGAGGTTGTCTTAGCTTGTGTTGAGAGTGACACAAAGTATAGTAACCACTCATCAGATTGGATATTAGACAGTGCAGCTTCTGTTCACATAGCTTCAGATAGGAGTTTGTTCACATCATTCACAGGAGAGCATCGTGGCCTAGTGAGGATGGGGAATGGTAGAACCTCCAAGACTAGAGGGATTGGAGATGTTAGTCTGAAGACAGAATGTGGAGGTAAATTGATACTGGGAGATGTCAGGTACGAGCCTAATATCAATATGAATCTTATTTCTATTGGTAAGTTGGCAGATGATGGTTACATGTGTGAGTTTGGTAGTCGCCAGTGTAAACTCAAGTTCGGATCCCAAGTAGTGGCAGTTGGTCACAAGAAATCTACATTGTACAGATGTCAGTTGAATGTTGCCAAAGGTTCAAAGAGACAGTGGATGCCGGTTAAAGCTGCAGATGGTAGTTGTAGAGGTACAGTTGAGCCAACAGCAAGGATAGTCTATTTCGATCAGTTCGATCAAGATCCTTCAGTTCACAAACAATTGGGAAGTCTAGGAGAGAAAGTTGATGGCTATCGTGAATCCCCAGTTGTCAGACGGTCGAATGAATTGAAGAAGTCGCTTAGGCGAGTTGAGGCATCAAAGTGGAAGGCCAGAGCAGTTGCTAAGGTCAAAGGTCAGGTCTTTAGCTTGGTAACAGGTTTGAATAGAGTACTCAAGCCATTCTCATAGTGTATCTTCTTTAGGAACAGTTGTTCGGATTGGAAGAAGATGACAGGTGATACCACTTAGCTGAAGTGGGAATACGTGTCTGTCTTTTTCGTCTGGGAGACAGGTCCACGTAGCTAGCCCATACCTCTGGGCGAGCACAGATGAGCTAGAGTTATACTCTGATAGTTGCCTGTTTTTGTGAGTTTGTTGTTTTCAGGTATTTTGAGCCTTGGAGTTTACCAAGAAGATCAGAGATAACAGTTGTAGTGGGAGTAGAGCCTTGGAGTTTGCCAAGATGTTTAGAGTTTTGTTGTAGTGGGAGACGAGATCGTTGTTTTGTCTCCAAGTGGGAAATTGTTGGAGTGTGGAGCCAAAACTCCTTCAGCCTCAAATTGCCGTGCGTGAAAGGGAAAAGGAGTACAAATGGGCCAAGGCCCATTTACATTAACTAATTAGGTTTCACTATTTATATATATATATATATATATGTGAGGTGTGCAGCCGAAGGTGAGGACTTTTCTTGAAGTTGCGGCTGCTTGTTTTTCTTTACAGCAAGCTGATGTGCGGCAGTGAGATATTTGGAGAGAATGTGATTTATTCTCTTGTGGGATTGAGGGTGTTTTGTTTCTTTGTTTATCCCAAGCTATCGGGTTGTGATACTTGGAAGTCAATAGCTTTTGTTGGGCTATTGAGGGTTGGTTTGTAGCATTATTGAAGGCTGCCTGTAATTTCCCAAATTCTAGTAGAACCTGCAGTTGCAGAAGACTGGACGCAGTCCCGAGCTTGGGGCGAACCAGTATATCTTTCGGTGTCATTTTCTTTTCCCTATCTTTTTATTATTTTCGTGACTATTATTTTTGGCTTGTGTTGGCTTAGCCTGTGGAAGGGGAGATAGTTATAATATTATTGATTGTCGTCATAATATTATTGTTATTTGTATTCCGCATTTTCTCCCAACACTAAGAACAAAACTACATGAAGAGACTCTAGTTGTTAAGAATCACTTATTAGGGTAATAATGTCTTGCTCAAATCAAACTAGAGGGAGATTTATTTTCCCTTTTAATAATAAAATTCACCTATATGTGAAAGGGTTAGAAAACCACACATACCAAACCAAAGGAATACAGATTCGTACCATCTAGCAACAATGCAGGAGGCAACGGTTGAATGCCATGGAATTGATGTATGATTGAGCACATATGGTGAACATGAATGCAATAGAAGCAAGACAAATAGTTGATGAAAAAGAGAACATGTTTGAAGGAGATCTATGCCAATGATAGAATGTGCGATTGGAACTAGAATCATAAAGAAAAAGAGATAAAAAAGAAAAAACCCTTCCTTTGATTGAAATGGGTTCATACCTTCTTATAATAGTGCAAGTCACATAGAGGAATATATTATAGCAATGGAGGAGGAAAAAAAACAAGTGAAAAGTGAGATTGTTAACCAAAGTATCATTGACGATGTACAAAGGGCTTGAGTTGATGGTAGCTTTGTAGGAAGGTCTTCAACTTGTGAACTTTAAGACATAACCATCTCTCCATAGGCCGAATTTAAAAGAATTTTGAGACTCGTTTTCTACCAAATGAAGAAAATAATATAAGTACCACAGTCATGATGACTTCTAGGGCCAGATGTTATTCAAACTAAGTTATGGACTGAGCTTTCTATTACAAATTATTTGCAACAACCAACTAGGTTTCAGGTGTATATGAGGATTGAATTTCATTACAAAAGGAAAAAGTGGAAATGACCAATGGGAGAGATGGAAGAAATACTTATTGACACTTTCAATTTTGCACCATATACGTTGATTTTTGTAATTTTCCATCCGGAGAACCTATTGATCAAACACACCTTGATGATAGAGTGTATTTCTATCCCACTAAAGTAAATGCTAGATATATCATTAGAATGTTGAGGCCATATGAGTCATTGGACTAAAGACTTAGTTAGTGAATGGTGGTTAAGATTTGTCTTAGTTCCTCAAATTACTTAGAAGAATATACTGTATTTTATGTTTTCAAGTTTTCAATATAACTTTTAGTTCAATTCCCTAGTTTTTATCACTCTAATGGTAGGAAACACACTTTGCACCATATAAACTAACAAGTTCTCTAAATACCTCTACAACTGTGAACCAATAAATTATGATCACGAAAGCTCTAGACATAGAAACGGGCCAAATGGCCAAATCCCAATCCACCTCCAACACATTCACCTAGTGCATCTTTCAACAAACAATTTCAATAGCACGAAAAAGAGATCTTGTATGAATGCTTCATTTATAAGTATAACAATATCAGTCTAAGTCCTATATCAATTCTTTCTTTCCAGCCATTTCATCACCTGAACAAAAGGACCTTGTTTGCAGGACAACTCAAACAACCAAAGAACATTAAGAAACCGAGACTCACAAAGAAACACAAGCTTAAAAGAGGATCACAACAACACATTCAAAGTACAACAAACCCAAAGGTATGCACCTACTTTTAACATCAAAGAGAAGGACTTCGAGCCTACCTCTTTACAGACAACCAACTCCAAAATATTATCAATGGTCGATCTCACACTCTTTCTACTCCACTAAGCAGAACCCATGATGAAACAAACTTAGAACTCACCATACACCTCAAGAGAGACGAAAACAAGAAACACAGGGAGAAAATAGAGAATGAAAAGGAGGACCCATATGACAAAACCATGCTTTAAATAACTAACATAACTTTAATAACTCGTTTTTCATCCACTAGGTTGTAAGCATGCTACATAACAATCTAGAACCGAGATTTGTAATCCAAACTTCAGTTTCCACAATTACATATATATTCAAATCAACCACTACATCAATATTTATTCCAATAAGAAATTCCTTGTATGTTTAGCCATAACACATATTAGCATATATAATTCAACAACCAACAAACAGGAGCCATAATTATGTTATCCAATGAATAGTATAAAAATGAAATCTACATAATACTCAAGAATCATGATATTCATGTTAAAAAGAAAATAAATTATAGATAACAACTCAATTCAAACAACTCATACAAGTTAATTAGACCATAATAATCAAACAATACTTCACAAAAAAGAAACTACTTACTTATAAACTCCTAAAACAACTCGAAAGACTCCCAAAAGCAGCCTTAAACCTATTCTTAACACTTTGAAAATAACCAAAACCTAAAACCAATAGCATCCAATTGCTAGAACCAAGCTTCAAATACTTAATCATATTTGAAAAGAAATTAGAGTAGGTTGTTACCCATCCAATAATCTTACCGAAGAGCTTGGGTATTTGCTGGAAAATGTTGAATCCAAAATTTCGGACTCCACGAGCTATTGGTACCCTGATTCAAGGTTGAATGGAGTGTGGGTCATGCACCAAAGCAATTTGAAGATCACTTGAGAGCTTATGACGCTATTGGAGGAAGGGAATCACATTACCTCTTTTCAAACAGCATGGGTTACCTCAGTCCGTTCGTTGCCAGTCGGAGATGAAGATAAAGAATGTTGAGGTAAACACCACCAATTGTAGCCTGGACGTTTAGACCCCTGTTCACATTGATTATTTCAGCCGTCGAAGGAGGATTACAAAAGTTTTGGTGTTGTCGCCTTTAAAGTCGGACCCCTACCGCTTGAGATGGGAGATGAGATGTAACGACCCCACTTCTCATTACTACTTCCTAGGGTCGTTACCACATACATGCCAAATTACTTTTAGGAGAAAGCTTATTTTGAAATAAGCATTAATACAAAACATTGAGATTTTAGAGTAAAGGAAGCCTTTCGGCCTGGGATCCCATGTAAGACAAGAAAACTTGCAAAAACTTCATTAAAACAAGGTTTCCTAAGGACAACAAGACATATTTAAAACCTTAAGAAACACCATTTACAAAACTGAAATAAAGGAAACAAAATAAATAGGAAAAACTGGACTACGCGGAAGTCATAATCATATGTTTTCCATGGCTCGTCAGTAGCAATCCACCACGCGCTCTGAATGTCCTTGCTCGTACCTGAAAGGAAACATTTTGAAAAGAATGAGTATTAAAAATACTCAGTAAGAAACGCTACTATTGGGAGGGGATTTACATGCATTACATGGATAGCTTGTGGTTAGTTGCTGCTAAGGGCCTAATGGTCATCTCATTTCTTTTCATTTCATTTATTATGTCGTATAGGTCACGTGGACAATTAACCAACCTGTCGCATGCTTACCAACTCACTGGAGGTGCACAAGTGGGAATCGTGGGAGATCTCTACTCCTACTGATGGTAGAAGGCACCCAGTCAGTGGAGCCAAGTCTCACCCATTAAGGCACCTATGTGTGCATAGCACTCTAACTACCAACTCACTGGTGAGGCGTCCATGGGTTTTTAGTCGGGACATTACTTCCACAAATAGTAGATGACACCTGGTATGCGAAGCTGAGTCCCGCCCATTTAGCTCCTCATCTCAGTCTATAAACATCTCAATCCTAGGTGTTTAATTGCTACGATCCCTACTATGATAAGTAACCCATCCACATTTCGTATTAGGGCCCCTATTAGCAAGTTTAACTTGCAACTTAACCATCAAGTTTCTTTCCCATAAAGGTTTCTGAAGGGCTAATCTAACATGTTCTAACTACCTCGCCTTTCATCTCATTCAAGCATAGATATCATATCCAACATCCAAAACACTAAGTAGAAAGGCATATGCATATTTTAAACAACCAGCAGCCAATATTAGCACATCGTAAACCAAGTGATATCACAAAACTTATCCCCCTTATTCCCTGTAATGCTACTGAAAATTCGACAGCATAACGACATACGTATAGTTGTCCCCAAATTTCTTATCAACTGAAAACAAGAGAATACGCTTCTATATTCAAAACTGCCCAACTACAAACTTCCACAACACTTTCGATCAATAAAATAGACTCCGAACTTCCACAAAACAAAGCGAGTCAGCTCTCGCATCCACAACCCAACCATATAGAACATTCTATCTTACCCAACATAGAGCATTCAAAGCATTCAAGGTTTACCCAAGCAGAATATTCTATACTTACCAACACAAAACATTCAGCGCATTCAATATAGATGAACACACGCATAACCAGAAGATTTAGTATCGCCAGAACACACAATATCCAACATTCCATATTCCAACCATACATAATCGATGTCTCCTGTTCTATACTATTCAAAGCATGTAACCATTCATAATAAATAGCCTAGCCTAGCCAAGGCTTTCCAAGTAGTAAGGTTACTTACATTGGCGAGTAACTGATTCTTGACTTATGCAAATCCAATTAGCTACCGCTCACAACCACAAATAATTCGATCTAAAATCACACAAAGTTCCAAAAATTAGGAAAATCAAATTTCCATAATTTGCTAACAACCAAATTGATTTAAATAGGTAGAAACTAACCCAAACGAAGCCGACTTGCTACCTGAGTTCTAATATTGCACCAATTTAAAGATTCAGCCTCCAAACTCTATGGGTACCTTAGATTAGGAATCAAACTTTAAAGGGTATTCAAATGAACATTATAATCCACCCAAAAAAATTCATGAATCGTTGCTTACCTTGTTGTAATTGTCTAAAACTCACCGAACTCGAAGACCCACTACCCAATCGTCGAAAACTAAAGCTTCACGCTGCTGGATCGTCATAATTTAAGGAGAAAGTTGTTGTCTATCATGTCAGCCACCAAAAACTCGAAGAAGAACCCACGCCGCCAGAACTCGAAGAACCTGCGAGAGAGCGACAACGTTGGCGTGAGGGAGAGAAAATGGAGGAGCGGCGCTGCGAACCTAGTGACAACGGCAGAGCGGCGTGACTGGGCGATGGATCTGAGCGGTGGCGGTGCAACAGTGACCAGATCTACAAAGAGAGAGAAAGTGAGTCGCGAGAGTAAGAGATGAGAGAGGGAAAGAGATAGGGAAAAACTCACCGGCGGTGACGACAATGCAGACGACGACAACGTGAACAGAGGAGGGCGGCGCGACTCGTCGTGATGCAGTCAAGAGAGAGAGCTGAGAGTGGGAGCGTGAGAGAGGGATGAAAACTGGGGAGAGAGAAATAACTTTCTCTTCTTTTTTTTAAACACCTTTGCCCGACAATTTGAGGGGGGGGGGGAAAGCCCCCCCTTTCCCTTCTTGACCAGCCAAAAAAAAATAATCAACCCACTTTCCATTTTTTTTCTTTTTTTTTCTTTTCAATTTTGGTTGTGACATCATACTAACCTTAAAAGAGCTTTCGTCCTCGAAAGCAACCAGTCCTTAAACAAGTCTTGGTACTAGCCCTCATTTCAACTTCTCTCTCTCAAGCCACTTCTTTTGTTCTCTAATTCCATTATAATACTTTTACCAAATCAAGTATTTCATCCCTTATAGCACAATAGTTCCTTAAGCCATAATCCTAACATTTTTTTTTTCCTCATACCAAATTCTCATGTTGAAATTTCTAGATCTGACATATTGGAAGGGTTCACGCTACACTTTCTCAACAATGACACATGAACCATCCACTCAAGCCTACACTTTGCTCCAAACAAACCAACCTTCAATCGACCCCTAAAATTCAGAGAATTCGATCATTTAAAAGAGAACCTGCTATATCCCCTAAACTAGTGTTCAAGGGGACCAAAGCATTCGAGACCCAACCAACACAGAACATCCTTACCACAATTTTCCACATCACTTGAGAGCAGGATCACATATCCAAACTTACAAATAACAAGAACGAGTCAGACCTCGCGTCAAGCATAACCTGATTAAGTCAATAAGGTCACAACCCCTAAGAGAAAGGCATTGTACTTATTACACATTCAAGAGCATCTCAAGGTACATGACAAGACTAAACCTCAATGCAAAAACTCGACCATAACATAGCCGCCAAAACTACCACAAATTTCTGCCCAACATCAAATAATAGATTCACATAATGAAATGCTTTAGCCAGCCAAAGACCACATTAACTCAACCATTTAATAATAATAAGAAATAAATAAAAACAACTACTAGCTAACGATCTCCTCCTAAAGCCCATTTTTCCTCACCACCAAACATTAGGAAGACTTAATTCACTTGCAACATTGATGTTTGGGAGGGCCTCAAACCTCTAGCCTCTTAGGCACAAAAACCTTGAAGTTTTATAGGCATTGCAATAAACATTACTAAAAGTGTCCTCACTGTTGGGTTTTATGCCCTAAAACTCGTAGATAGTAAATGAAACAAATTAATCGATCTCAATAAAGTGTTATTTGAGTAATTCAGTAATTTGGTTATTGAATAATCGAGTTTGCATTAATAAACCCTAAATCCAATAAACTAAGATCCAAGGTTGTTTAAATGAAACTTGGACTAGTATGTGGGGACATACGGGGATCAGTGTCCAAGTAACAACCTAAATGGTCTATAGTATAGGGATAAGGTTGGGTACCTTATCCTGGTGACACTATGTGATACAGCCCACCTTGTATTCGATACAGATGCAATGATCCAAAGCATCCATGTAGGAGACATGCGGGTGGGGGTATCCTATGCAATGAGTTTGCATAAGACCGGACCGCGAAATAGTAACCACTAGATGTAACGCCATTAACTAGTTTAGGTTTTTATTTCAATAGGATGACCTAGGTAACTCAATCTCAATCCTGAGTCTGTTATGAACCCCTTTCAGGGGGGACTGTCCTTAGATTTGTATGGGTGAGAGTGGCCAGTTCGCCGACTCAATAAGCCTACCATTTCAGGGGCAAGACCGAATGGGGGCTGGGAACATAACAGTACAAGATGGAATTCACTCCTTCCCCTATTGGGGTAAGTAGATGTGTGTTCCCTTAAGGGCTGATTCTAGGGCTTGAACAAAGGCGCGTCGTCCTCTCCTAGCCTGAGAGGAACTCCTGTTTAGTGGTTGGACCCTAAACAACTTGTTCATTAGAGGAATCAGTGGTACTTAAGGAACCAGAGGTAACCCAGGGGTAAAACGGTAATTTGACCCAGCTGGTGTTACGAACACACGTGAAGGATTGACTTACTGCTTGGTCGATATCCGTGGACACAGAAATATTCTATAGTGAGAAGAGTGCAGCTGTGGGTCTTTAGCGGAGTGACCCACAGTTAACGAATGTTGACTAAACTTGGTCAATGAGTTTGGCCAATTAGTTTCGTATCGTTGGAGCTTCTGATCTGTTGGTCCATTAGGTCCCACTGGTAGCTCGTAAAGAGACTTGAGGCAATTAAGTATAAATTGTAAATTGAAAGTGTTCAATTTATTTGGGGAATCATATAATGTATATTGATGCATTATAATATAAAGTTTATGAAACTTTAAAATATAATTTTTGAATTAATTAATTCTTGAGAGAAAGTATTTGAAAGAGTTCAAATAAATTTAATATGAATTGGATTCATATTAATTTTAATTTTAATAAAATCCCTAAGATTAAATATATGATATTTAATTGGGTAAGTTAATTAATTATAGAATTAATTAATTATTTATTAAAATTAGAGACCTTTTCCTATTAGGAAAGAAAATATTTGAAAGAGTTCAAATAAATTTAATATGAATTGGATTCATATTAATTTTAATTTTAATAAAATCCCTAAGATTAAATATATGATATTTAATTGGAAAATTAATTAATTATGAAATTAATTAATTATTTATTAAAATTAGAGACTTTTTCCTATTAGGAAAAGGTCTCCCTTTTCCTATTAGGAAAAAGGTCTTGGCCTTTACTATATATAGGACCCCTGGGGTGGGGTGAAAGGTATCTCATTCATTCTCCTACTCGCAGAGAATTCTCCCAAAGGCTCCCACAAGTCTCCTGCCTCTAGAAGTCTCAGAGTCATACCGGTGTAGCCATAGTGGTGGTGTTCACACTAGTTCGTGATTAATTCACAAGCAGTTGGTGAATTTAATCTGAGTCGTCAACGAGAGTAAGTAATTTGTTACTTTATAAATTAGATTTAGATCTAATATTTTTGTATGCTTAGCCTTAATATATATTTAGAATAGTTCTAATATTATTGCCAATGTATTGGTATTTTAGATTAAACAAAATTAATTACGAATCGGTCCCAATCACGCTTCCGCTTTACGGAATTATGGAATTCCAATCCTTCACTCACAACCACTTACAGTGTAATTGCTGTAGGATTGGAATTCCATAATTCCGTAAAGCGGAAGCGTGATTGGGACCGATTCGTAATTAATTTTGTTTAATCTAAAATACCAATACATTGGCAATAATATTAGAACTATTCTAAATATATATTAAGGCTAAGCATACAAAAATATTAGATCTAAATCTAATTTATAAAGTAACAAATTACTTACTCTCGTTGACGACTCAGATTAAATTCACCAACTGCTTGTGAATTAATCACGAACTAGTGTGAACACCACCACTATGGCTACACCGGTATGACTCTGAGACTTCTAGAGGCAGGAGACTTGTGGGAGCCTTTGGGAGAATTCTCTGAGAGTAGGAGAATGAATGGGATGCCTTTCACCCCACCCCAGGGGTCCTATATATAGTAAAGGCCAAGACCTTTTTCCTAATAGGAAAAGGGAGACCTTTTCCTAATAGGAAAAAGTCTCTAATTTTAATAAATAATTAATTAATTCCATAATTAATTAATTTCCCAATTAAATATCATATATTTAATCTTAGGGATTTTATTAAAATTAAAATTAATATGAATCCAATTCATATTAAATTTATTTGAACTCTTTCAAATATTTTCTTTCCTAATAGGAAAAGGTCTCTAATTTTAATAAATAATTAATTAATTCCATAATTAATTAATTTACCCAATTAAATATCATATATTTAATCTTAGGGATTTTATTAAAATTAAAATTAATATGAATCCAATTCATATTAAATTTATTTGAACTCTTTCAAATACTTTCTCTCAAGAATTAATTAATTCAAAAATTATTTTATAAAGTTTCATAAACTTTATATTATAATGCATCAATATACATTATACGATTCCCCAAATAAATTGAACACTTTCAATTTACAATTTATACTTAATTGCCTCAAGTCTCTTTACGAGCTACCAGTGGGACCTAATGGACCTACAGATCAGAAGCTCCAACGATACGAGACTAATTGGCCAAACTCATTGACCAAGTTTAGTCAACATTCGTTAACTGTGGGTCACTCCACTAAAGACCCACAGCTGCACTCTTCTCACTATAGAATATTTCTGTGTCCACGGATATCGACCAAGCAGTAAGTCAATCCTTCACGTGTGTTCGTAACACCAGCTGGGTCAAATTACCGTTTTACCCCTGGGTTACCTCTGGTTCCTTAAGTACCACTGATTCCTCTAATGAACAAGTTGTTTAGGGTCCAACCACTAAACAGGAGTTCCTCTCAGGCTAGGAGAGGACGGCGCGCCTTTGTTCAAGCCCTAGAATCAGCCCTTAAGGGAACACACATCTACTTACCCCAATAGGGGAAGGAGTGAATTCCATCTTGTACTGTTATGTTCCCAGCCCCATTCGGTCTTGCCCCTGAAATGGTAGGCTTATTGAGTCGGCGAACTGGCCACTCTCACCCATACAAATCTAAGGACAGTCCCTCCTGAAAGGGGTTCATAACAGACTCAGGATTGAGATTGAGTTACCTAGGTCATCCTATTGAAATAGAAACCTAAACTAGTTAACGGCGTTACATCTAGTGGTTACTATTTCGCGGTCCGGTCTTATGCAAACTCATTGCATAGGATACCCCCACCCGCATGTCTCCTACATGGATGCTTTGGATCATTGCATCTGTATCGAATACAAGGTGGGCTGTATCACATAGTGTCACCAGGATAAGGTACCCAACCTTATCCCTATACTATAGACCATTTAGCTTGTTACTTGGACACTAATCCCCGTATGTCCCCACATACTAGTCCAAGTTTCATTTAAACAACCTTGGATCTTAGTTTATTGGATTTAGGGTTTATTAATGCAAACTCGATTATTCAATAACCAAATTACTGAATTACTCAAATAACACTTTATTGAGATCGATTAATTTGTTTCATTTACTATCTACGAGTTTTAGGGCATAAAACCCAACAACTCCCACTTGAACTAAAACTCTAGTGGGCAATGTACATCAACAATCAAAATTGAATGAATAATCATTGAAGTAGGAATAGTAGTTTGTATTAATACTGTATAATACATGAAAAGTACAAATACAGATAAATACAATAAACTAGGGCATTCACAATACCCATTACACTTCTCCCACTTGCCCTAGATTATTCTATGTACATATCTCGCAGACCTAGACCCTCTAGATGACCCTCGAACACTTTAGCCGTGAGAGCCTTCGTAAATGGATCAGCAATATTGTGCTCAGAGGCTACCTTCGTGACGATCACATCCCCTCGTTGCACGATCTCTCTGATGAGATGATATTTGCGCTCTATGTGCTTGCCTCTTTTATGATTGCGAGGTTCTTTAGAATTTGCCACTGCACCACTATTATCACAGTAAAGGGTGATTGGCAAGTTCATATTTGGAACAACTTCCAAATCCATCAAGAACTTCCGTAGCCATACAGCCTCCTTAGCTGCTTCATAAGCAGCGACATATTCGGCCTCCATGGTGGAGTCTGCAATGCATCCTTGCTTGATGCTACGCCAGACTACAGCTCCCCCGTTGAGGGTAAATACTGACCCTGATGTGGATTTCCTAGAATCCTTATCAGTCTGAAAGTCAGAGTCTGTGTATCCTGTAAGGATCAAATCCTTAGAGCCATACACAAGCTGATAGCCCCTCGTTCTCCGAAGATACTTGAGGATGTTTTTAACTGCAGTCCAGTGGTCTAACCCTGGATTGGACTGGTACCTGCTGACTATCCCAACTGCATAGCAAATGTCAGGCCTAGTACACAACATGGCGTACATAAGACTGCCCACAGCTGAAGCATAAGGGATGTGTCTCATATCCTCAATTTCTTGAGGTGTCGTAGGACACTGTTCCTTAGACAAATGAACTCCATGCCTAAAGGGTAGTAAACCCCTCTTGGAATTCTGCATCTTATATCTAGACAACATCTTGTCTATATATGATGCTTGAGACAGGGCTAACGTTCTGTTCTTACGATTCCTGATAATTTGAATCCCTAGAACATACTGAGCTTCACCCAAATCTTTCATTTGGAACTCAGTCGATAGCCATTTTTTAATGTCAGCTAGATATTCTACATCATTTCCAATGAGAAGAATATCATCTACATACAACACCAGAAAAGCTACTGAACTGTTGATAATCCTTTTGTAAACACAAGGCTCATCAACGTTCTGGTCAAAGCCATAAGATTTGACAGTAGTGTCAAACTTTATATTCCAAGATCTGGAAGCTTGCTTCAACCCATAAATGGATCGTCTAAGCTTGCAAACTTTTTGCTCTTGACCTTGAGCAACGAACCCCTCTGGTTGAGACATAAAGATGTTCTCATCAAGATTGCCATTCAGAAAGGCAGTCTTGACGTCCATTTGCCAAATCTCATAATCATAAAAGGTGGCAATGGACAAGAGAATTCTTATCGACTTTAACATGGCAACTGGGGAGAAGGTTTCCTCATAGTCCACCCCTTCCTTTTGGGTATAACCCTTTGCCACAAGTCGAGCTTTGAAAGTCTGTACTTTCCCAGCTGTGTCTCGTTTTCTCTTGTAGATCCATTTGCACCCTATGGGTTTAACCCCTTCAGGTAGGTCTACAAGATCCCAGACTTGATTGAAGTACATAGACTCCATCTCTAGGTCCATAGCTTTGACCCATTGGTCATGGTCCACATCATTCATTGCCTGTCTAAAGGTCAATGGATCCTCAACCCCATCATCAGGTATGACAGTTGGAGTTTCTGCTAAACCCAGATAGCGTTCAGGTTGAATAACAACCCTCCCACTACGTCGAGGCATTCTCAACTCTTGAGAAGGATGGGCTTGACCAGATGTACTGGGCTCATCAATAACTCTTGTTGAAGGTCCAGCCTCTGAACTGGGCTCATCAACAACTCTTGTTGAAGGTTCAGCCTCATCAACAACTCTTGTTGATTTATTTGTAGCTTTACCAGAAAGTTCACTTAACACAATTTTGCTGCGTGGTATGTGTTCTTTAACGTGGTCTTCTTCCAAGAAAGTAGCATTTGTCGATACAAACACTTTATTTTCTTTTGGATCAAAAAAGTATCCACCTCTTGTTTCTTTTGGGTAGCCTACGAATAGGCATAATTTTGAACGTGAATCCAATTTCTTTGGGTTTGCTACTAACACATGTGCAGGGCAGCCCCAAATTCTGAAATGACGTAAACTAGCTTTACGCCCTTTCCAAAGCTCAAATGGTGTTTCAGAAACACTCTTTGAGGGAACAACATTCAAAATATAAACTACAGTCTCTACTGCATAACCCCAAAAAGAACTAGGCAACTGAGCATAGCTCATAATAGATCGAACCATGTCTAACAAGGTTCTGTTTCTCCTTTCAGATACACCATTCTGTTGAGGTGTACCTGGTGCTGAGAGTTGGGACGATATTCCATGTTCTATCAAATAGTTTTGGAATTTTAAGTCCAAATACTCTCCACCTCGATCCGATCGAAGTGTTTTAATGGTCTTACCTAACAAGTTCTCAACTTCAGTCTTGTACTCCTTGAACTTTTCAAGGGCTTCAGACTTATGACTCATTAGGTATAAATAACCATACCTTGAATAATCATCTATGAAAGAGATGAAATATTCATACCCTCCTCGAGCTCTTACATTCATTGGACCACAAAGATCCGTATGTACGAGCTCTAAGGGCTCCTTGGCACGATAACTTTTTCCAGTAAAAGGTCGTTTGGTCATCTTACCTTCGAGACATGACTCACATGGAGGTAAAGTACCATCTTCTAACTGGCTGAGAAGTCCGTTCTTAACCAATCTCCCAATCCTATTGAGATTTATGTGGCCAAGTCTCAAGTGCCAAAGATAGGTACTTTGAGAAACTTTTTGCCTTTTTGGTTGAGTCTCAGCTGTTTTAAACATTTCATTGTTCAAAATAGCCCTAGACTCTATTGGTCTTAAGACATACAAATTGTTCTCCATTTTTGCAGAACATATATCAGCACCCCTTTTAGTAATGAAAGCTTCATTCACAGAAAAGGACACTGAATACCCTCGTTCTAGCAAACAAGAAATAGAAATCAAATTTCTTTTTATTCTGGGAACTATATATACGTTATCTAATAACATATAGCGTTCCCTGGAGAAGAACATTTTAATATCTCCCACTGCTTTAGCTGAAATGAGCTCCCCAGTCCCAACTCTGAGAGTCATTTCCCCAGCATCCAACTGTTGCTAGGAGCTCATTCCCTCAAAGGAAGAGCATACGTGATGAGTGGCACCTGAATCTAGGATCCAGGCTGTGTCATCATTTTCCACTATACACGTTTCAATGATCAATAAATCAAATTTATTTTCATTGAGATGTGCTAAGCAGTCTATGTCATATTCATCATGAACAATTTCGGATAAATTAGACATATGGGCTTGAGGACCGTCCTCAGTTAAGACCAATTCCACGCATTTAGTGCTTAAGTTCATTTTCTTAGTTGTATTAGAAATACCAGTTTTGTAGTTGGCGTTATTCGAGGCATATAAAGAACGTTTCATTGCTGAGAACAAACAAACTAACTTAATAAGTATTGTTACATTAACCCATTACACAAAATAATATTATTATTTTAATCCAATCAGTTTAGCAAAAATAATGATCAACCCATAGAATAAACATTCATTTTGCAACGATACTTCAGAGGTTTAGAACAACAGCTACCGTAGGGTAGTCAGCTACTCCTCCTCTAAATTGAGACAATCTCAGCTAATCCCTATTCCCGGAATAACTCATATTCCAATAGTTCTTAGCTACCGTTTTTTCGGTCAGGAAATTATTAACACCTTAACAATTTCCCGTAAGTGTGACCCTCCATTTTTCAGATTTCAAAGGTCGGCCCCAACAATGCTACCGTAGGGAAAGTCAAAGTTGGAAATGGACCTAAGAAACCCTATCCATTTCTGGAGTTTGCGTTGTTTCGACTCCCATGATCAAGCCCTCCGCAGGGTGATCGCTCCCAGGGCGACTCGCAGGCAGATCATTGGGATCTCACGGTGCAACCTAATGGAGGAGACCGTAGGATACGTTGACACGTTCCTGCTCCCACTTACTATAAAATACTCCCTCATTCACCTTTATATTGATTCATGCAAACACCATCCGTAGGGGGTCACTCCCAGGGTGACTCGAGGCCAAGCATGAATCTCACGTTGTGAACTTTTGAGGACGTGAGAGCAAAACTTGATTTATGAAAATCTTGTTTTGATATATTTCCTCCCACTAAGTATTTTTATAATTATAGGGTTTATTACTTAGGTAAATTCCGGCTAAGTGAATCTATCTAAGTCTATGCCTGTATATAACTTTTATATATATAGGTCTTTTCTCTAATGTCTAGGTGGATTAAACACTTTTAATTACCTAGAGACATTGCATGATAATATAACTATGGTTAATTCAACTCAAGTTCCGGCTCAGTTCCCAGGTAGCAGGTGTTCCGTAAACCGTCATCTTAAGTACCTCCAGCCTTAGACAGAACTTTACCGGTAGAGTTCCCTTATAACCAATAGTTATGATAAATCTTTACTCTAAAGATCTAGGTGAATTAAACTCTTTTAATTGACCTAGTGATATTGCATGCTAACATAACTATGGTTAATTCAACTCAAGTTCCGAGTCAGTTCCCAGGTAGCAGGTGTTCCGTAAACCGTCATCTTAAGTACCTCCAGCCTTAGACAGAACTTCATTGGGAGAGTTCCCTTATAACCATAGTAAAGTAAACTCTTTACTCTAAAGATCTAGGTGAATTAAACTCTTTTAGTAAACCTAGTGATATTGCATGCTAACATTTAACTATGATTAATTCAACTCCGGTATTCCGGGTTAGTTCCCAGGTAGGAGGTGTTCCGTAAACCGTCATCTTAAGTACCCCCAGCCTTAGACAGAACTTAACCGGTGGAGTTCCCTTATAACCAATAGTTATGATAAATCTTTACTCTAAAGATCTAGGTGAATTAAACTCTTTTAATTGACCTAGTGATATTGCATGCTAACATAACTATGGTTAATTCAACTCAAGTTCCGAGTCAGTTCCCAGGTAGCAGGTGTTCCGTAAACCGTCATCTTAAGTACCTCCAGCCTTAGACAGAACTTCATCGGGAGAGTTCCCTTATAACCATAGTAAAGTTTTTCCTACTTAGTCAATTAAAACTATTTTTAATTCTAAGTAAGAAAATAATTCTAATCCTATTAGAATTATAATGAGCTTAGGTCTAATTAATTTTAAACATTTTAAAATTAATTCATTTTAACTTAAGGTCCTATGTTTGCATGCAACTCTTTGTTATAGGTTGACGGTTTCTAATCAATTTTATAACTTATTATAAAATTTTAATGATTAGCCCTATAACATGCTTCTATGGTGTTGGAAAAATAACAATCATATTCTAATTATTCAACACCATATTATTATGACGCCGATAATGATAATATAACGATTATATTAATCTAAAGTGGTGTCATGCTTCATGCAATTTCAATTTCATTTAATTAATATCGATTATATTAATTAAACATCCATGAAATTAAATTACATGAAATTTGACATTAATATAATATAACTCTTATATTAATCTAATTAATGTCATGCTCAATGCTATTCCATTTTCATTTAATTAATATAACATTTTATATTAAATCATACATGAAAACAAGCATTGATTTATATTTATTATTACATTCATAATATAACTAATTATATTATTTCTCATGAAAATAATGCTAAGCATGCATGCTACATTAATAAAATATAACAATTATATTTATCTAATTAATGTCATGCATCATGCTTTTCCAATTTCATATATTTAATATAACAATTATACTAAATAACTCATGAAATATAAATTCATGCATAATTATCATATATTATAACATTTATAACATAAATATGCATGAAACATGCTTAACCTATGGTGGGAATTTAAGCTATATGACATCCATAAAGCAAATAAATAGCAATTGAACTGGTTAATTTTGGCCCCTAGGATAAAATAAAGCATAAATTACAATAATTATAGCTAAATTCTATCCTAAAAATCCTTCTGCAGCTCCAAATACTGGTCTAGACCGCCCGAACCGACCCGAACCACTTCGAACCAGCTATGAAAACCACGAACCGAGCTAAATTCCAGCTGAACCGGACCAAATCGGTCCCAACCCAACCAGACCGCGTGAATCGGACCGCCCAATACCCTTGAACCGTCCTGTTGCGAATTTCTAGCGCGTGCTGTAATCGTGACAACGTCGCAATTTCTCCGATTTTTATCTCATAAAAACCTATTCTAGACCCGGACTTACATAGGACTCGATTTTACATAAAATACCCGAAACACCGGGCCCTTACATGATCAAATCACATAAAAACAGTAAAATCTATGGCCATAAAATTAACCTAAACAGTTCAATGCAAATCATACATACATTATGTATTAATCAATCCCACCAATAGCCAATGCAAATTTTAGAGAAACAAAATTAGATCTACGATCGGCTCTGATACCAATTGTAGGATTGGAATTCCATAATTCCGTAAAGCGGAAGCGTGATTGGGACCGATTCGTAATTAATTTTGTTTAATCTAAAATACCAATACATTGGCAATAATATTAGAACTATTCTAAATATATATTAAGGCTAAGCATACAAAAATATTAGATCTAAATCTAATTTATAAAGTAACAAATTACTTACTCTCGTTGACGACTCAGATTAAATTCACCAACTGCTTGTGAATTAATCACGAACTAGTGTGAACACCACCACTATGGCTACACCGGTATGACTCTGAGACTTCTAGAGGCAGGAGACTTGTGGGAGCCTTTGGGAGAATTCTCTGAGAGTAGGAGAATGAATGGGATGCCTTTCACCCCACCCCAGGGGTCCTATATATAGTAAAGGCCAAGACCTTTTTCCTAATAGGAAAAGGGAGACCTTTTCCTAATAGGAAAAAGTCTCTAATTTTAATAAATAATTAATTAATTCCATAATTAATTAATTTCCCAATTAAATATCATATATTTAATCTTAGGGATTTTATTAAAATTAAAATTAATATGAATCCAATTCATATTAAATTTATTTGAACTCTTTCAAATATTTTCTTTCCTAATAGGAAAAGGTCTCTAATTTTAATAAATAATTAATTAATTCCATAATTAATTAATTTACCCAATTAAATATCATATATTTAATCTTAGGGATTTTATTAAAATTAAAATTAATATGAATCCAATTCATATTAAATTTATTTGAACTCTTTCAAATACTTTCTCTCAAGAATTAATTAATTCAAAAATTATTTTATAAAGTTTCATAAACTTTATATTATAATGCATCAATATACATTATACGATTCCCCAAATAAATTGAACACTTTCAATTTACAATTTATACTTAATTGCCTCAAGTCTCTTTACGAGCTACCAGTGGGACCTAATGGACCTACAGACCAGAAGCTCCAACGATACGAGACTAATTGGCCAAACTCATTGACCAAGTTTAGTCAACATTCGTTAACTGTGGGTCACTCCACTAAAGACCCACAGCTGCACTCTTCTCACTATAGAATATTTCTGTGTCCACGGATATCGACCAAGCAGTAAGTCAATCCTTCACGTGTGTTCGTAACACCAGCTGGGTCAAATTACCGTTTTACCCCTGGGTTACCTCTGGTTCCTTAAGTACCACTGATTCCTCTAATGAACAAGTTGTTTAGGGTCCAACCACTAAACAGGAGTTCCTCTCAGGCTAGGAGAGGACGGCGCGCCTTTGTTCAAGCCCTAGAATCAGCCCTTAAGGGAACACACATCTACTTACCCCAATAGGGGAAGGAGTGAATTCCATCTTGTACTGTTATGTTCCCAGCCCCATTCGGTCTTGCCCCTGAAATGGTAGGCTTATTGAGTCGGCGAACTGGCCACTCTCACCCATACAAATCTAAGGACAGTCCCTCCTGAAAGGGGTTCATAACAGACTCAGGATTGAGATTGAGTTACCTAGGTCATCCTATTGAAATAGAAACCTAAACTAGTTAACGGCGTTACATCTAGTGGTTACTATTTCGCGGTCCGGTCTTATGCAAACTCATTGCATAGGATACCCCCACCCGCATGTCTCCTACATGGATGCTTTGGATCATTGCATCTGTATCGAATACAAGGTGGGCTGTATCACATAGTGTCACCAGGATAAGGTACCCAACCTTATCCCTATACTATAGACCATTTAGCTTGTTACTTGGACACTGATCCCCGTATGTCCCCACATACTAGTCCAAGTTTCATTTAAACAACCTTGGATCTTAGTTTATTGGATTTAGGGTTTATTAATGCAAACTCGATTATTCAATAACCAAATTACTGAATTACTCAAATAACACTTTATTGAGATCGATTAATTTGTTTCATTTACTATCTACGAGTTTTAGGGCATAAAACCCAACAATTGCAACATAGGATGCATCCACCTTTGCTTACTTAATAGCCTTTGCTTCACACTTCTTGAGAACTCATTGACATTATTCATTCAATATGTGAGCAAGGTCCAACATAGTGAGGTAGAAGATCATCTTTTGTTTTTAGCATGAACTTTGATAATGGTTGAACTCATCATGGTAGGAGCAGCAATATTAGTGGAGGAGCTTGTAGACATCAATCACCTAATTGTCTTCAGATTGTTGGAGTATGTTGTATATGTTGGGTTTTATGCCCTAAAACTTGTAGATAGTAAATGTACATTTGACCGAACATTAATAAAGTGATGTATTATTCATGTTTGTATTATATCTTGTCTTATTAACCCTAATCCAATAAACTAAACATCCAAGGCTAATAGAATGAGGCTTGAACTAGTATGTGGGACATAGGGGGATCAATGTTCAACTTTTAGCCTGAAGGGTCTGTAGTATAGGGATGAGGCTAGGTACTTTATCCTGGTGACACTATGGATACGACCCGCTTTGTATATTGATACAAATGTATTGATCCAATGTGTTCATGTAAGTGACATGCGAGTGGGGGTATCCTGTGCAATGAGTTTGCACAAAGACCGAACCTCGAAATAGTTAACCACTAACTGTAACACCGTTAATTAGCTCGGTTTCTATTTCACTAGGATGACCTAGGCAACTTGGCCTTAATCCTGGGTGGATTATGGACTCCTGTCCATGAGGGATTGTCCTTTGATTTGTACGGGTGAGAGTGGCCTGTTCGCCGACTCAATAAGCCTACCATTTTGGGGACAAGATCGAGTGGGGAGCTGGGAACGTAATCTTACAAGATGGAATTCACTCCTTCCCGATATTAGGGTAAGTAGAGGTGTGTTCCCTTAAGTGGTGTCTCCGGGTCTTGAACAATGGGCCCTACCCTCTTTATGGCACGAGAGGGATTTCTGTTTGCTGGTTGGACCACAAACAGGTTGTTCATTAGAGGAGCACTGGTACTTAAGGACCAAGAGGTAGCCCAGGGGTAAAACGGTAATTTGACCCAGCTGGGGTACGAACACACGTGAAGGGCTAACTTGCTGTTGACGGTCGATATCCGTGGACACAGAAATATATCTGCAGTGAGAAGAGTGCAGCTGTGGTTCTTTAGTGGAGTGAACCACAGTTAACGAATATTGATTAACTTGGTTAATGAGTTTAGCCAACTAATCTCATATCGTTGGAGCTTTTGATCTGTAGGTCCATCAGGTCCCATCGGTAGCTCTATAAGGGCGTTGAGGTAAATTTCTAAGGTTCGAATGTTAAACTAAATTGTGAATTTGATTCATATTGAAACTATAGGTTATAATTAATGTGCATTGGGATGTATATTAATATTATAGTTTTATGAGAGAGAATAATAATAGTTGAATATATGATGTTCAATTTTATTATTTTTAAATTAATTAAATTGATCTAGTTTAATTAAATTTGATTTAATTAAACTATAGGTTAAGAGGGATATTAATTTAAATGAGATTTAAATTAAGGTTATTTTAATTAATGTTGATTAATTAAAATTTAATTAATTATAATTTAAATTTTTGAATTTTAAATTAATAATTAATTAAAAATATCAGGTAACTGATATTTCAATTACCTGATATTATGCGTGAGGTTAATACTGAAGGGGTCATATTCAGTTTCAGATTAATGGCTCCCCAATTCTCACGTCTCTCTCCCTCTCTCTCGCCCTCTCTCTCGTTTCCCACTCCCTCTGTGAATACAGAACATTATTCCAGAGAAAAATCCTTAGAGACCTTGCTCCCACAAGCTTCTCAACACACATTCCCTAAGAGGATACCGGTGCAATTGTGGTGGTGGTGTTTGTGATTTCTTTCTAGCAAAGAAGAGGAGTTCTTGGCTGCTGTTTTTCTGTGGAATCGAAGGATTTTGGTGAAATCTCGTCAAGAAAACTTCAAGGGTAAGTATTCTTGAACCCTAGGATCAATACGATCCAATTTATAGATTAGATCTATAGGTTTTATGGTTTTCCAGCATGCTTTATGAGTTTTACAGCATGTTTATTGTTTATAATGCTTGCTGTAAAGTATATATTTTTTTTGTCGTCGTATTGGTTTCCCAAACGATTTTCAAACCGATAAGGTCTCTGATTGTTTCCGCTGCGCTAGGGCTCTTATCCCTACAATTGGTATCAGAGCCAAATCGTGTTTTGAATATTGATTTGGGATTTGCGATTGGCTGTAAGGTGGGATTTGCATAATGTATGTATTAAATTTTGCGATAAACTGTTTGGGTTTTAATTGGCCATAGATTTTATGAGTTTTTGATGCAATTATTTGTATAGGCCCCTGTGTTTTTGGGCATTAATTCATGAAATCGAGTCTGTACAGTTCGGGTCTAGAATAGGTTGAAGATCGGTGAAGAACGCGGTATCAATCGAGGGCAATTGGAACTGTTCAGCCGCTGTTTTTTGCCCAGAATCGAGCTCCAGACGCTACAGCGTCGGGACGCAAGGCCTATAGCGTCTCGACGCTGTCGCGATTTCACCCAGTGAACGGTTGAAATCGCGTCAGCGTCGGGACGCTAAGATTACAGCGTCTCGACGCTGTCGCGATTTCATGCGGCGGTTGTTTTACGTGAAAACGTGTGCTGAAACCCTAATGGGTAGTTTGGTTCGTGCGGTTAGGGTTGAATTGGGACCGGTCTGGTCTCGTTCAACCCGGTTCATGGGCGGTTCAGGATTTTCAAGGCCAGTTCGAAGTGGTTCGTGGATTCTAGACCAGTTATGGAGCTGTATTTTATGTAATAGGATAGTTTTAAAGCTTTAATTAGTGTAATTTTTGCTTTAATTATCCTAGGGGCCAATTAAATCGGTTTATTCGCTATTTAAATGCTTTGTGGATGTCATTTAAATTTTAATCCCACCTTAGGATATAAAGCATGCTCATGCATTATGTATGTTATAATGTGATTATAATATTTGATGATAATGCATGGATTTTCATGATTTATTTAATATATAGTAGAGTTATATTAAATTCATGAAAATGGAATAGTATGATGCATGCAATTACATAGTTTTAATATAAGAGTTATATTAAAAATAAATTGTTTGCAGCATGCTAAAGTGATTTTCCATTTTTGACGATAATAAAATTGTTTATTAATTAAAAATGGAAATCAAGTAGCATTGAGCATGACACATCCATAGGTTAATATAAGAGTTATATTAATTTCATGCAATGCATAGTTATATAGTTTAATTTGATTAATTAGAATATGATTGTTAATTGATTTAAACTATAGTATGCATGATTATAGGACTAATCATTAAAATTTTGAAATAGTTTAAAATTTATGATTAGACACCGTCAATCTATAATCAAGAAATGCATGTTCACATAGGATCTTAGGTTTAAAATGAATTAATTTTAATGAGTTAAAATTAATTAGACCTAAGATCATTTTTTCTAATAGGATTAGAAATTCTTACTTAGTTTTAAAATAGTTTTAATGAACTAAGTAGGACGAACATTCCTGAGATTATAAGGGAACTCTACCAGTGAAGTTCTGTCTAAGGATTGGAGGTATTTAAGTTGACGGTATACGGAACACCTCCTACCTGGGAACTGATCTGGAACACCGGAGTTGAATTAATCTCAGGTTAATGTTAGAATAATGTCGCTAGGTAAATTAAATTGGGTTTAATAAACCTAGACATTAGGTCTTATTATAATAGTTATAATAGGACTAGACTTAGATAAATGACTTAGCCGGATTTATCTAGGTTTAATCAAACCCTAAAATATCCGATAGGTTACTTTAGTGGGAGGAAAATTACAAAACTTGACTTAAATCGAGTTTTGCTCCTACGTCCCTGTATAGTTCACATCGTGAGATCCATGCTCGGCTTTGTGTCGTCGTAGAGCGGCCTCCCTTCGGAGAGTGTTTGCATGGGTCAATACCAAGGTGAATGGGGAAAGTAACTATAGTAAGTGGGAGCGGGACGCGTGTCAACGTATCCTTCGGTCTCCACCCCTAGGTCACAACGTGAGATTCCTATGATTCGCCTGCGTGTTGCCCTGGAGCAACCACCCCTTCGGAGGGCCTGATCATAGGATTCAGAACACCGTGAACTCCTGAATAGGATAGGATCGCTTAGGCTAATTACCAACAGTTGTCTTTCCTAACGGTAGCCTGTTGGTCCGTGCCTCTGAGATCTAAAGTGGGAGGGTTACACTTACGGGGAAGAGTTAATTGTTAACGAATCCTTGACCGAACAACGGTGGTTAATATCTAATGGAATATGAGTTATTCTGGTATTAGAAATTGACTGAGAAGAGTCTCATTTTAGAGGAGGAACAACTGATCACCCTTCGGTGGCTGTTCTTCTAAACCTCTAAAGCATCGTTGCGAAACACAATCATAGTTTTATTAGGGTTCTTTGATTGGTTGTTTGCAAAATTGATTGGATGTATGCAATTGTTTGTATTGCTTGTGTGATGGGTTAAGGCAAAGATAACTAATACGGTCACTTGTTTGTTATTTCAGCAATGTCTTCCTCTATTATATCCCTGCTTAAAAATGAACAACTTACCGGCGAAAACTTTCCACAATGGAAATCAAATCTTAACACTATACTCGTGGTAGAAGACTTAAGGTTCGTCTTAACGGAGGAATGTCCTCCCGTTCCCCCTCGCACTGCCGCTCAGGCAGTAAAAGACGCCTACGAACGTTGGACTAAGGCCAATGAAAAGGTCAAAGTCTATATATTGGTCAGCTTGTCTGAAGTATTGGCCAAGCGTTACGAGAACGTGGGAACAGCCAGGGAGATTATGAATTCCCTGCAGGAGATGTTTGGACTTCTGTCCTACCAGCTCCACCACGACGCCTTGAAGAACGTCTTCAATGCCAAGATGCTGGAAGGTCAATCTGTTCGGGAACATGTCCTGGACATGATTAACCAATTCAACATAGCTGAGGCAAATGGCGGGGTTGTCTGCGAGCGCAGTCAGGTTGCGTTCATCCTTCACTCGCTCCCAGCGAGCTATCTGTCATTCAGGACAAACGCGAGCATGAATAAGATTCAGTTCAACCTGACTACCCTCCTCTCGGAGTTACAGATTTACGAGTCCTTGCAGAAAAGCAAGGGCAAAAATGTGGTTAAAGGAGAGGCCAACGTGGCCCATTCCAAAAAGAAGTTCCTGAAGGGTTCATCCTCAGAGACTAAATCTGTACCCCAGGCTTCTTCATCGAAGCAGATCCAAAAGAGGAAGGGAGACAAGGGGAAGGCTCTTGCACAGGCTATGCAAGGGAAGGGAAAGGCCAAGGTCGTGGCCGACAAAGGCAGGTGCTTCCACTGCAACGCAGATGGACATTGGAAGCGGAACTGTCCCCGCTACCTTGCTGATAAGAGAAGAGAAAAAGAAGGTAAATTTGATTTACTTGTGTTAGAGACTTGTCTCGTTGAACATGATGAGTTTGCCTGGATACTGGATTCGGGAGCCACTAATCATGTTTGCTCTTCTTTTCAGGGAAATGATTTCCAGCAGCTGGCAGACGGTGAAATGACGCTCAAGGTTGGAACAGGAGACGTCGTTTCAGCTCGTGCAGTGGGAGCTGCAAAATTATTCTTTAGAAATAAGTTTTTAATTTTGGAGAACTTGTTTTTGGTTCCTCGAATTAAAAGGAACCTTATTTCTGTTTCAGCTTTGTTAGAACAAGAATACTCTGTTTCCTTTCAGCTTAATGAAGCAATTATTTCAAGGAATGGTATTTACATATGTTCTGCTCAGCGTGAGAATAATTTGTTTGTGTTAAGACCAACTGATGCTAAGGCTATTTTAAGTCATGAAATGTTTAAAACGGCCGAAACGCAAAACAAAAGGCAAAAAGTTTCTCCTTTAAGTAACAACACGTATCTTTGGCACCTTCGTCTTGGTCATATTAACATCGATCGGATCGATCGTTTGGTTAAAAATGGACTTCTAACTGATATAGAAGATACATCTTTACCACCCTATGAATTGTGTCTCGAGGGTAAAATGACCAAGAGGCCTTTTACTGGAAAAGGTTATAGGGCCAAAGAACCACTTGAACTAATACATTCGGATCTTTGTGGTCCAATGAATGTAAAGGCTCGAGGTGGTTATGAATATTTCATCTCTTTCATAGATGATTATTCTTGATACGGTTACTTGTACCTGATGGGCCATAAGTCTGAGGCTCTTGAAAAGTTCCAAGAGTTTAAGGCTGAGGTAGAAAACCTGTTAGGTAAAACAATTAAAACACTTCGATCAGATCGAGGTGGAGAGTATTTAAATCAGGGATTCCAGGACTATATGATAGAAAATGGAATCCAATCACAACTCTCAGCACCTGGTACACCTCAGCAGAATGGTGTATCAGAAAGGAGAAATAGAACCTTGTTGGACATGGTTCGATCTATGATGAGCTATGCTCAATTGCCTAGCTCGTTTTGGGGGTATGCAGTAGCGACTGCAGTACATATTCTTAACAACGTTCCCTAAAAAAGTGTTTCTGAAACTCCTTTTGAGCTATGGAAGGGGCGTCAATCTAGTTTGCGTTACTTTCGTATCTGGGGTTGTCCTGCACATGTGTTAGTGACAAATCCTAAGAAATTGGAACCACGTACGAGAATATGCCAATTTGTTGGGTACCCGAAAGAAACGAGAGGTGGTCTTTTCTACGACCCTCAAGATAATGAAGTATTTGTATCGACAAATGCAACTTTCTTGGAGGAAGACCACATTCGAGATCATCGACCACGGAGTAAGTTAGTATTAGGAGAAGCTACAGAAGGATCAACAAGGGTTGTTGATGAACCCGGTCCTTCAACAAGAGTTGTTGGAGAATCGAGTTCTTCTCGTCAATCTAGTCCTCCTCATGTAGTGGGAGAGCTTCGACGCAGTGGGAGGGTTGTGATACAACCTAACCGCTACTTGGGTTTAACAGAAACACAAGTAGTCATACCTGATGACGGGGTAGAAGATCCATTGTCTTATCGTCTGGCAATGAATGACGTAGATAAGGACGAGTGGGCCAAAGCCATGGACCTTGAGATGGAGTCTATGTACTTCAATCAAGTTTGGGAACTTGTAGATCTACCTGAAGGGCTCAAACCCATTGGGTGTAAATGGATCTACAAGAGGAAAAGAGATGCTGCTGGGAAAGTACAGACTTTCAAAGCAAGACTTGTAGCAAAGGGTTATACCCAACGAGAAGGGGTGGACTATGAAGAAACCTTTTCTCCAGTTGCTATGCTTAAGTCTATAAGAATTCTCTTATCCATTGCCACATTTTATGACTATGAAATTTGGCAAATGGATGTCAAGACAGCTTTTTTGAATGGCAACCTTGATGAGAGTATTTTTATGTCTCAACCCGAAGGGTTCATAACCCAAGGTCAGGAGGAAAAGGTTTGCAAACTGAATCGATCCATTTATGGGTTGAAACAGGCCTCCCGATCTTGGAATATTAGATTTGATACTGCGATCAAATCTTTTGGTTTTGACCAGAATGTTGATGAGCCTTGTGTATACAAGAAGATCAACAAGAATAAGGTAGCTTTCCTCGTACTTTATGTTGACGACATCCTACTCATTGGGAATGATGTAGGGTATCTGTCTGACGTAAAAGAATGGCTAGCAGCTCAATTCCAAATGAAAGATTTGGGTGAGGCCCAGTATGTTCTTGGAATCCAGATTATTCGGGATAGAAAGAACAAAACGCTAGCTCTGTCTCAAGCAACGTATATCGACAAGATGTTGGCTCGATATTCGATGCAGAACTCCAAGAAGGGCCTGTTGCCTTTCAGGCATGGGGTTCATTTGTCTAAGGAACAGTCTCCTAAGACACCTCAAGAGGTTGAGGACATGAGACGGATTCCCTACGCCTCTGCAGTGGGTAGCTTAATGTATGCCATGTTATGCAAGAGGCCTGACATTTGTTATGCTGTAGGGATTGTCAGCAGATATCAGTCGAATCCAGGGTTAGACCACTGGACCGCCGTTAAAGGAATCCTTAAGTATCTTAGGAGAACGAGGGATTACATGTTGGTGTTTGGGGCTAAAGAGTTAGTTCTCACTGGTTACACTGACTCTGACTTCCAAATTGACAAGGATTCTAGGAAATCTACATCAGGGTCAGTTTTTACCCTTAACGGGGGAGCTGTAGTTTGGAGAAGTATAAAGCAAGGATGCATCGCAGACTCCACGATGGAGGCTGAGTATGTAGCTGCTTGTGAAGCAGCTAAGGAAGCTGTTTGGCTAAGGAAGTTCTTGACAGATTTGGAAGTTGTTCCAAATATGAACTTGCCCATTACGTTATACTGTGACAACAGTGGGGCTGTAGCCAATTCAAAGGAACCTCGCAGCCACAAAAGAGGTAAACACATAGAGAGGAAGTATCATCTGATTCGAGAGATTGTGCAACGAGGAGATGTGGTCGTGACCAAGATCGCTTCCGAGCACAACATTGCTGATCCGTTTACGAAGGCCCTCTCGGCTAAAGTGTTCGAGGGTCATCTAGAAAGTCTAGGTCTGCGAGATATGTATATAACGTAATCTAGGGCAAGTGGGAGATGTGTAATGGGTGTAAGGATGCCCTAGTTTATTGTATTTTGTATATTTACCTATTATGTAATGTACAACATACATGTACCATTTCCAGCTTTGGATTAAATTGTATATACTTTCCCTGTAACTTGAGTTTTAGTTCAAGTGGGAGTTTGTTGGGTTTTATGCCCTAAAACTCGTAGATAGTAAATGTACATTTGACCGAACATTAATAAAGTGATGTATTATTCAGTGTTTGTATTATATCATGTCTTAATAACCCTAATCCAATAAACTAAACATCCAAGGCTAATAGAATGAGGCTTGAACTAGTATGTAGGGACATACGAGGATCAATGTTCAAGTTTTAGCCTAAAGGGTCTGTAGTATAGGGATAAGGTTGGGTACCTTATCCTGGTGACACTATGGATACAGCCCGCTTTGTATATTGATACAAACGTAGTGATCCAACGAGTTCATGTGGTTGACATGCGAGTGGGGGTATCCTGTGCAATGAGTTTGCACAAAGACCGGACCGCGAAATAGTTTACCACGAACTGTAACACCGTTAGTTAGTTCGGTTTCTATTTCACTAGGATGGCCTAGGCAACTTGGCCTTAATCCTGAGTGGATTATGGACTCCTGTCCATGAGGGATTGTCCTTTGATTTGTACGGGTGAGAGTGGCCTGTTTGCCGACTCAATATGCCTACCATTTTGGGGACAAGACCAAGTGGGGAGCTGGGAACGTAGTCTTACAAGATGGAATTCACTCCTTCCCGAGATTAGGGTAAGTAGAGGTGTGTTCCCTTAAGTGGTGTCTCCGGGTCTTGAACAATGGGCCCTACCCTCTTTATGGCACGAGAGGGATTTCTGTTTGCTGGTTGGACCACAAACAGGTTGTTCATTAGAGGAGCACTGGTACTTAAGGACCAAGAGGTAGCCCAGGGGTAAAACGGTAATTTGACCTAGCTGGGGTACGAACACACGTGAAGGGCTGACTTGCTGTTGACGGTCGATATCCGTGGACACAGAAATATATCTGTAGTGAGAAGAGTGCAGCTGTGGTTCTTTAGTGGAGTGAACCACAGTTAACGAATATTGATTAACTTGGTTAATGAGTTTAGCCAACTAATCTCATATCGTTGGAGCTTCTGATCTGTAGGTCCATCAGGTCCCATCGGTAGCTCTATAAGGGCGTTGAGGTAAATTTCTAAGGTTCGAATGTTAAACTAAAATGTGAATTTGATTCATATTAAAACTATAGGTTATAATTAATGTGCATTGGATGTATATTAATATTATAGTTTTATGAGAGAGAATAATAATAGTTGAATATATGATGTTCAATTTTATTATTTTTAAATTAATTAATTTTGAATTAATTAAATTGATCTAGTTTAATTAAATTTGATTTAATTAAACTATAGGTTAAGAGGGATATTAATTTAAATGAGATTTAAATTAAGGTTATTTTAATTAATGTTGATTAATTAAAATTTAATTAATTATAATTTAAATTTTTGAATTTTAAATTAATAATTAATTAAAAATATCAGGTAACTGATATTTCAGTTACCTGATATTATGCGTGAGGTTAATACTGAAGGGGTCATATTCAGTTTCAGATTAATGGCTCCCCAATTCTCACGTCTCTCTCCCTCTCTCTCGCCCTCTCTCTCGTTTCCCACTCCCTCTGTGAATACAGAACATTATTCCAGAGAAAAATCCTTAGAGACCTTGCTCCCACAAGCTTCTCAACACACATTCCCTAAGAGGATACTGGTGCAATTGTGGTGGTGGTGTTTGTGATTTCTTTCCAGCAAAGAAGAGGAGTTCTTGGCTGCTGTTTTTCTGTGGAATCGAAGGATTTTGGTGAAATCTCGTCAAGAAAACTTCAAGGGTAAGTATTCTTGAACCCTAGGATCAATAGGATCCAATTTATAGATTAGATCTATATGTTTTATGGTTTTCCAGCATGCTTTATGAGTTTTACAACATGTTTATTGTTTATATTGCTTGCTGTAAAATGTTTATTGTTTTTGCCGTCGTATTGGTTTCCCAATCGATTTTCAAACCGATAAGGTCTCTGATTGTTTCCGCTGCGCTAGGGCTCTTATCCCTACAGTATATATAAAAACTGTTGCACACTAGCAAACAGATTACAATGCAACTGGCTACAAACAAATACAGAGTAAATATATCTACAAACATTGTATATAACAAAAATTGCATAAATATAATTAAACTGTATCAGAAGATTAAAGCGCTCCGATGTTCGTAGATGATCCGATTCACAAAAACAACCACATCAAGTGAATAGAACCTGTAAAACAAAAGAATGTGATAGTTGGTAATCGAGGCACACTTTCAGAGCGCTGTCCTGAAGACAATTATTCGCTCTACACGGGTTGCTAGCAGACTACAGCGATTGTCTCAGAACTCTTGGATACTTGCTCTCAACTTGACTCAAGATCAAAAGAAATAAAGAAAGAAAGAAGAATGCTCCAAGTGGAATGAGATGAGATGGGATGATTCAAATGGAGAAACAAGTTTCTATTTATAGGCTAGCAACTTAGTAACTCCAAAGAACAAAATTAAATAAAATTGAAACATAAGAAATAATATAACTCAATTGAGTTATAACACCAAATTTAACTTCCATATGTTAAATTTGTAATTGAAACTTCAAATTGAATTTGATGTTTCAATCCATCTTGAAACTCTTGAAAAATTGAATTTAAACTTCCTTTAACATTTATTTGTAAAAATATCCAACAAAAATATATAAAAGAAATAATGTTGAACTCTAATACCCATATAACTAAACTTGTAAGTATTATTACTATCTATACGTGTGATTATAATTTATATTTCCTTTCATTCTTATGTCATATAATTTTTTTTGTTTCGTTGTAGTTTAACACAAAGAGTGCATTTAAACAAGACGAGATCGATGAGGTACGTATAGAATGGGTAAATTTTGTTGGAGGATTTGTTTAGGCATACTTGAATACATTAATTAACTCTAAATGTGTATATATAGTGGATGATTTGTTTAGGATTTGTTTAGGCGTACATACTTTTGAATAGTGTATGTTCATATGTGTTCTCTCATGAAAGTGGTTCTGGAATATTTGGTTGGATCTATTTTGTGGAGGGATGAGTGGTCCAAGTATTATATTGTAAATGATATAGAAGTGTTTTAATGTTTGTATTTCAAGTTGGTTTTGTGATATAAAAAAATTGTGTTTGGATTTAGTTACTATTAGGCTTTTGTTGTAAGTTATAAAGTTGAAATTCTATTTTGTTTACAAGTTCTTAGAAAAGGAAGAAAAAGTATTGTTGGTTAGCTACGTGTGCAACCAACATTTTTTTTTATTTAATACTGAATAAAAATGATGATGGGCATTGCCTTTCATTGAAACATACAAAATGGAATTTCATTGTCTGACATATAATATCGCACATTTAATGTCAGACACTTTTGATGTCACAATTTTTAATGCTGGGCAATGATCGACATAAAAACCTGACTGACATTAAAAGTTACTTTTAATGTCGGACAATGAGTGGTTGACAGACATTAAAACCCACTTTCAATGTCGGGCATTTACCGACATTAAAAGCCAAATTTGTTGTAGTGGGCCATTACAGGCGAGTTGATTCTTCACGAGTTGTTCATAATTAAAGTTTGGCCAAAAAGTTCATTTTACCCATGTGATTACATTTTATACCTTAAGTACCACTGATCCTCTAATGAACAATATATTTATTTTCAAGTAAGGACAAGCGTGTATAGAACGGGTGACGAAATGCTGCTTGATGAGCTATGAAAAATGTTGGATTAAGTCTTCCAAGAAATTCAGTTCTTCTAACTCTTTTATTGCATTTGTTTTTTTTTTTTTTTGTAAATAGTCATTTTGAAGATTGTGGTTTTTGGCCTTTATGCAATTTTTCGAACGTTGTTTTCCTTAAATAACGTTTTGTTCGGTTTCTTGTTTTAAATGGGATGCCAAGTCGAAAGGTTTTGGTTGTGGTTTATACCCTTATGTCATTTAGTATATATTTCCAAAGATACTTTTTGCTAAAAGCAAATAGACATGCATCCACTAATGACCCTATGATTAGTCATGAGAAGTAGGGTCGTTACAATTCTAGTCCTATCGTACCAATCCAACAACAACCAAGTCTACTTAATTAAAAAAATAAAATCAAGAAAACAAAAAAGAAAGGAAATAAAAAATGAAATTTGGAACCTAGCTACTATCACATGTTTGGTCGTCGAAACGTTTTTCTACGGCAATCAAACAACACGTTGAAAGAGAAAGTAGAAATGTTTGAAACAGAGTTAAAATCCAATCATCACTAATTTTGGAGAGACCTAAAAAATATTTATCACAAGTCCCACGCTCTCCGTTTCAACCATAAACAAATATTACACATTGTGAGTACATACATTCACACTCGTAAGTCGCACCATTTGTTACCGTGGTTTACAATAGCTTCCCTCTTTTGAGATTTGGAAAGATCATTCCTCCTATATATATATATATATATATATATATATATATATATATATATATATATATATTTCTTTAGACAATTTAAATTGTACGTTTTTCGTATAAGTTAAAATTTGTTGTTAATATCAATTCTATTATGAATATTAGAATATTCTAATTAGATGCCCATAACCCCCATAGGTTACACTTCCCAATTAATCCCTCTCATTAACCATTCCATGAGTTACACATTTTGTATTGTGTAGATCTTGTAACCTACACTCATGTAAATCCTATAAATAGTGGTTGTATCCACCTTGAAAGATACACCTCAATAGAGAATCACTTTTCTCTCTACTTTCTTCTCCTCTCTATTTTGCTCTCTAATTGCTCATCTTGTGTTCTTCTTTTGCTCTAGTTTTATAATACGTTATCAGCACGAAGCTCTATCACTTTTCTTTGCTAAAGGTAGGCTTTATTTTTGTTTTTGTTGTTTGTATTATGTACGTTCTATATAAACAGTGTATATCTATTGAATACCTCATATATACACTGTGTATTCTTTGAACGTTGACAATCTATTATTTTATACACATTGACATGTTATTTTTATAATATTCATGTTATGTTTAAAAGTAATTTCTTATTTATCATAATGCCACGAATTAAATTCATATTATTGTTTACAAGTCAAGATCACTTGAATTCATTTTTTTGAATTCATTTCATCGTTTCTGATTTAACATTCAAATTCAATTCTTCCTTTATAATTCTCCTTAATTGTTCATATTTTATATTTTATAATTCATTTTATTGTTTATGATTCAACATTTAAATTCATTTTATCGCTTATGATTCAACATTTGAATTCATCTCATTTTTCATGATTCACCTTAATTGTTCACGATTCATTTTATTTTTCATATTAGGTTTGAGATTTGTGGCAATTCATAATTCAAATGCTTTTGTTATTAATTATTTGACATCAATCTTTTATGAACATGTTGAATTTAAATTCTTTACTTATTTAAATGTTTATATTGTTAATCACAATGTTGCTATTAACATTTCTATAACATGTATTCGATATTGCAATTTATTTATTTCTTTCTTTCAATAATCAATATGTTGGAGATATATTATATATTTAAATTCTTATTACTTGATAATCAAAATTTGGTATATGTTTGTTATGCATGATGTTTAAAATGTTATGTACATAACATAATTCCCTATAGAGCTAATGTATATTGATTTTGTTAATTTTATATACATTATTGTTTAAATTTTTCCTGAATATTATTATGTGAATAATATATATGTGCGTTCACCGTGGCTTGATACCTATATATATTTGATATATATAGAGCATGAATATATGTTTTATAGACACAATACAACTTTAATTGTTGATTACCTACAATTTTTAGAATGCATGTTTGGTATATTAAATTTCTAATATAAGTATTTCTTTGTGATAGTTTTACCATGGCAAATCTTACAAAATTAGAGTTCGTAGCTCTTGATATCAATGGAAATAATTATTTGTCATGGGTGCTTGATGCTGAAATTCATTTGGATGCCATGAATCTCGGAGAAACAATCAAAGAAGAAAATACAACTTCAAATCAAGAAAAGGCAAAAGCCATGATTTTCCTTCGTCATCGTCTTCATGAGGGACTAAAAATTGAGTACCTTACGGTAAAAGATCCCTACATTTTATGGCAAAAATTGAAAGAAAGGTATGATCATCAAAAAACGGTTATTCTTCCAAAAGCTCGTTATGATTGGATGCACCTGAGGTTGCAAGATTTTAAATCAGTAAGTGATTATAATTCTGCATTATTCAAAATAAGTTCAAAACTATTGTTATGCGGAGGAAAAATTACTGATGAGGATATGTTAGAGAAGACATTTTCTACTTTTCATGTCTCGAATATGCTCCTATAGCAGTAATATCGAGAGAGAGGTTTTAAAAAATATTATGAACTTATATCATGTCTTCTCGTGGCTGAACAAAATAATGAGCTTCTAATGAAAAATCATGAATGTCGACCTACTAGAGCAACACCATTCCCTGAAGTGAATGCTATAACTTCTAATAATCATGGTCGAGGTCGAGGTCGTGACCGCGGTAGAGGAAGAAATAATTATTCATTTCGTGGTGGTCGCCATAATTATTCAAATTTCAAGAAGACCACAAATAATGATGATCATAAAGGGAAAACTCCACAAAATAAGAATTCTAAAAGTGTTGAAAACCAATGCTTTCGTTGTGGTATGAAGGGGCATTGGTCTCATACCTGTCGCACGTCTAAACACTTAGTTGATCTCTATCAAGCCTCATTGAAGAAAAAGGAGACAAATGTGGAAGCAAATTTTGCATATCAAGAAGATGATGTATTTGACCCTTCTAACATGACACATTTGGATGTTGCTAATTTCTTTCAAACTCCTGAAGAGAAGATTGAAAGCACTGGAGGAGTAGCAAATACTTCTTTTAATTATGAGAATGTCCAAAATTAGTATTGATTTATGTTTTAATTGTTTTATTTTTATGTTTACTAGTTGAGTTTTGAATTTTTACATTTCAAGTTTTGTTTTAAATTTCCATTCGTGAGACTTATTGTAATCATTCATTTTTAATGAAGAATCATGGACATTTCTCATATTTTGGCTGATTCAAAGATGAAAATTGGAGATTTATGCTTGGCAGATAGTGCAACTACGCATACAATACTTACAGATAGAAAATACTTTTATAAATTGACTATGCTTGAAGCAAATGTCAATACAATATCAGGTTCTGCAAACCTGATTGAAGGCTTTGGAAAAGCAAATTTGATTTTGCCTAGAGGAACAAAATTCACAATTAATAATGCTTTGTTCTCTAGCAAATAAAAAAGAAATCTGTTAAGTTTCAAAGATATACGTTATAATGGTTATCATGTTGAGACTAGTAGTAAAAATAATATAGAATATCTATATATTACATCTACTACTTTACATGAAAAACGTATATTAGAAACACTGCCTGCTTTTTCATCTAGATTATATTATACTCATATACGAGTAATTGAAACATATGCAACAATGAACCCGAAGTTCATGAACCTAGATATATTCACTGTTTGGCATGATCGATTGGGTCATCCTGGGTCAATAATGATGAGAAGAATTATTGAGAATTCACATGGACATCCATTGAAGAACCAGAAGATTCTTCAATCTAAGGAATTATCATGTGTTGCTTGCTCTCAAGGTAAATTAATAATTAGACCATCACTGGCTAAAGTGGGTATTGAGTCACCTACATTTCTAGAGCGAATTCATGGTGATATATGTGGACCTATTAATCCACCAAGTGGACCATTTAGATATTTTATGGTTTTAATTGACGCATCCATTAGATGGTCACATGTATGTCTATTATCAAGTCGAAACATTGCATTTGCAAGATTACTTGCTCAAATAATAAAATTACGAGCACAATTTCCTGATTATACAATTAAAAACATTCGTTTTGATAATGCTGGTGAATTTACATCCCAAGCGTTTAATAATTATTGTATGTCAATTGGGATAAATATTGAACATCCTGTAGCTCATGTTCATACACAAAATGGTTTAGCAGAATCATTTATAAAATGTTTACAGTTAATTGCTAGACCATTACTTATGAGAGCAAAACATCCAATATCTGTATGGGGTCATGTTATTTTGCATGCAGCGTCACTTATACGCATTAGACCAACATCTTATCACAAGTACTCCCCATTACAATTAACTTATAGCCAGGAGCCAAATATATCTCATCTACAAATTTTTGGATGCGCAGTATATGTTCCAATTGCTCCACCACAACGTACTAAGATGGGTCCTCAAAGGAGGTTGGGAATATATGTTGGATTTGATTCCCCATCAATTATCAGATATCTTGAACCCTTGACGGGTGATGTTTTTACAGCAAGATTCGTTGATGGTCATTTTAATGAGACAAATTTTCCAACATTAGGGGTTGGAATTAAGAAGTTGGAAAAAGAAATTATATGGAGTGCATCATTGTCTCATTTGGATCCTCGTACAAATCAATGTGAACTAGAAGTTCAAAAGATAATTCATTTACAAAGTATAGCAAACCAAATGCCAGACGCATTTACGGATGCTAAGAAAGTGACCAAGTCATATATACCAGCTGCAAATACTCCATCTAGAATTGAAATCCCAACACAACAAGTTGTCACAACTAATGAGTCTACAATACGCCAGAAGCGTGGTAGACCAATGGGTTCCAAAGATAAAAATCCTCGAAAAAGGAAAGTAGTAAATAGTCGAAATGACTTAATTGAAAATGTGGATATTCCAGAGGAAACCCTGGACATGACTAACCATAGGAATATCGAAGAGGCTCAAATAAATGAGGATAATAAGGAGATTTCGATAAACTACGTCATGACAGGAAAAAGATGGAACCGAACTGATACAGTTATTGACAACATTTTTGCTTATAATGTTGCTCACGATATTATTTATGAAAATGAGGATTCTGAACCTAAATCTATCGAAGAATGTCGACATAGAAAGGATTGGCTTAAGTGGAAAGAAGCAATCCAAGCAGAATTAAACTCGCTTTCCTTTCAAAACGTGAAGTTTTTGGACCTGTAGTCCATACACCTGAAGGTGTAAAACCTGTGGGATACAAATGAGTATTTGTACGTAAAAGAAATGAAAATAATGAGGTCACAAGATATAAAGCACGCCTTGTTGCACAAGGATTTTCACAAAGACCAGGTGTTGACTATGAGGAAACATATTCCCTTGTGGTGGATGTAATTACACTAAGATATCTAATTAGCCTGACTGTATATGAAAAGCTTGACATGCATCTCATGGATGTAGTCACAACATATCTATATGGATCTCTTGATAATGAAATTTATATGAAAATCCTGAATCATATAAATCCAATTCTCGAGAGTTATATTCGATCAAATTACAGAGATCAC
Organism: Luffa aegyptiaca; assembly: GCA_017139565.1. Lineage (NCBI taxonomy): Eukaryota > Viridiplantae > Streptophyta > Magnoliopsida > Cucurbitales > Cucurbitaceae > Luffa > Luffa aegyptiaca. Next base: position 34,022,081 of record CM029407.1, on the reverse strand, counting down.
TATATGGATTAAAACAATCAGGACGAATGTGGTACAATCGTCTAAGTGAATATTTATTGAAAGAAGGATATCAAAATAATCCAATTTATCCATGTGTTTTCATTAAGAAACCACAATCAGGATTTGCTATCATTGCTGTATACGTTGATGATTTAAACATAATTGGAACTCCTGAAGAACTTTCAAAGGCGATAGAATATCTCAAAAAAGAATTTGAAATGAAAGATCTTGGTAAGACAAAATTTTGTCTTGGCTTGCAAATTGAAATCTAGTAGATAGAATTTTTGTTCATCAATCAACGTATACAGAAAAGATTTTAAAAAGATTTATCATGGACAAAGCACATCCATTGAACATTCCAATGGTAGTTCGATCACTAGATGTGAAGAAGGATATCTTTCGACCTCAAAAAGATAATGAAGAACTACTTGGTTCTGAAGTACCATATCTTAGTGCAATAGGTGCACTAATGTATCTTGCTAATAACACAAGACCAGATATAGCTTTTTCAGTAAATTTATTAGCTAGATACAGTTCTTCTCCAACAAAAAGGCATTGGAATGGAGTTAAGCATATACTTCGTTACCTTCGAGGAACGATTGATATGGGTTTGTTTTATTCAAACAAATCGAATTTTGATCTAGTTGGTTATGCAGATGCAGGGTATTTATCTGACCCACACAAAGCTAGGTCTCAAACAGGTTACCTGTTTACATGTGGAGGAACTGCTATATCATGGCGGTCCGTAAAACAAACCATTACGACCACATCCTCAAATCATGCAGAAATTCTCGCAATTCATGAGGCCAGTCCAGAATGTGTATGGTTGAGATCAATGACTCAACACATTCGGGAAACATGTGGCTTGTCTTCTAACAAAAATCTTCCAACAATATTATATGAAGACAATACAGCATGATAGCCCAAATAAAAGGAGGATACATTAAAGGAGATAGAACAAAAAACATCTCGCCAAAACTCTTCTACACTCATGACCTTGAAGAAAATGGTGACATCACTGTTCGACAAATTTCTTCAAAGGACAACTTGGCGGACTTATTTACAAAGGCGTTGCCAACCACAACATTTGAGAAGTTGGTGCATGATATTGGGATGCAACGACTTAAAGATCTCAAGTGATATTTCCATTAGGGGGAGTTGTACTGCACTTTTTTCCCCTTGACTATGGTTTTTCCCATTGGGTTTTCCTAACAAGGTTTTTAACGAGGTAGAGATGTTAAAGTATATGAATAATGTACTATTTTTCCTTCATTAGGATTTTTTCCCATTGGGTTTTTTCCTAATAAGGTTTTAACGAGGCATATATTCGATATACAATGGACATCTAAAGGGGGAGTATTATGAATATTAGAATATTCTAATTAGATGCCCATAAGCCCCATAGGTTACACTTCCCAATTAATCCCTCTCATTAACCATTCCATGAGTTACACATTTTGTATTGTGTAGATCTTGTAACCTACACTCATGTAAATCCTATAAATAGTGGTTGTATCCACCTTGAAAGATACACCTCAATAGAGAATCACTTTTCTCTCTACTTTCTTCTCCTCTCTATTTTGCTCTCTAATTGCTCATCTTGTGTTCTTCTTTTGCTCTAGTTTTATAATAAATTCACTAAACTTTTGAATTTTGAAACATTGTACCGTCCTTAATCATTAAATTGATTGGAATATCAATCACTTACTTTTTAATGTGGATTATTTTTATTATTATGAAACATTTTTTATTATATGGCATTGAATTGATTGGAATACTAATCATTTTATTCTATGAATGTGGATTGTTTTTTTATGATGACTATTTAAAAATGAGTGAAGGTAAACTCAGAAAAGGAAAAAGAAGTTCAAAATGGATAAAATTGGAACACATATAATTAATAAAGGAAGGACAAATTTGGCACACAAACTTTCTCTATCGCGCCTTTTATTAAAGCATTAAATTGATTGTAATACCAATTACTTTATTCTATGAATGTGGGTTTTTTTTTTGTTTTATTATGATTGAATTTCAAAATGAGGGAAGGTGAACTCAAAAAAGGAAAAAGAAATCTAAAATTGATAAAATTGGTTCATAATTAATAAAAGAGGGCAAATTTGGCAGAGAAAATTTCTCTACATTGTACTTTCTATATATACTGTAGATTTGTTTTATTATTATTTTCTATTTCTTAATAGTGGGAGGTTTTAGTAATGTTTCCCTTAGTTAGAAATTTTGAGGTGTTATATATGATACATCAATCTTTCTCAATCGTTACTTCACCACACCATAGTTGGCAAATCCCATAGAATCATAAAACGTTTAATGTGTGAAAGAGAAATTTTTTTATTGGAATCATAAAAAAAGATAGAGAGGGAGTGTTCAAACAACTTGTGTTAGAAGCAATTGAGAGAGAACATAAAGATATTGAAACACTTCACAAAGAATTCTCCATAAACAACTTTTGTATGCAATTATTATAATGTGGTATAAGCATCAAATTATTGAACCGGAGATTTAAGAAGGTCAATATCAACAAAAGAAGATACAAAGACAAGTATGTTGACTTGCACAAGTTCCAGATATTACAGATTAAAGTTGACTTGCACATAATGCAGCACATTTTGCATCAAAGCAAGGGCATGCTTTGGGATACTGGTAAAGACCTAATGCATCTGGGTCGTTGCTCTTCCACGCTTCTTATGATTATTTTATCTCTTACGGAATCCACTACAAAATATGACATTTTTGTTATGAATAACCAACCTGCATGTTGTTACTAAAAAAAACTTGCCTATAAACATGGATTATCACATTTGAGTTTTGTTAATGGATTTTTAATATAATATATTTTAATGAATGTTTTGTCCATAATGAAGAAGCAATTTTGGTGTTAAAAAAAAAATACAAAACTTAAGTCAAGTAAGTGAGTATGTTTTCAATTTTATGATTGGACATAGCTATTTCATAAAATTTAAATGTAAAATATTTCTAACTCAAACAAAAAAATATATATACTTTTATATCATATTATAATTTCGTCTATGAATTTTAATGTAAAAAGAAAATAAAAAATCAAGGAATGCAATACTCAAGACATCTTTACCTCCCTAGGGTCCACTATTAGTTGTAACCCCTATCTTTATACATGTGATGTGTTATATTGTCCAATAAACAAAATACAAAAAGAATGAAATTATAAAACATTAGAAAAGTTATAAAATGAACCAAGCATTTAAGAAAATTAAATGGTTAGGAGACTAAGAATTGCAAAGAAATTAAATGATTACCAAACAAAAAATCTTTAAAGAATTGTAATAAGAAAGATAGATACCGGTGAAAATGAGGAAAACAAGAACAATGGCTAAAATGAGGTTCGACTTCATTGTTTTTTCTTATGACGAATATTTAGAAGACAAAGAATCACAAAGAAATGAAATGAAGTTTGTTGCTCATATATGAGAACTATTTCTTTTGATCTTTGATATATATAATGACGACAGCTAAAACATAGTTTATGGAAAATCTTTCATGTTAAAAGATTCAATCGCATAGGTGATTATTATATTTCTTTTTTGAGTAATTTCCATGTGTATGAATATTTTTCATGATTATTAGATTTCCATGTGTATGGATATTTTTTCGTTTAAGATTCACATAATTTTTTATGCGCACACATTCCAAGTAAAATGATCTAAATGTCATTTGTACGCAGATCATTTTCTTGATACGATTCAATGATTTTAGTTAGAAATTTATTTATTTACCATATATTAAAAATTAAATGATATTTTGAATTTAGTAACAGAATAGTTATTGTATGAGTGTTATTCATTTTGAGGCTCAATGATTTTAGGCAAGAAAATTATTTGTTTATCAAATAGAGTTTTTGTTTTTTTTTTTGAGTACATCAACATTTGGGGGTGGGGGGATTCGAACCTCTGACCTCATGGTCGAGGGTACATGCCAATTACCGCTGAGCTAAGCTCGTTTTTCAAATAGAGTTGTCTAGTATTTAATTTTCATCAACATATGACTTGAATATGATGGGAGGATGATAAAAAATATAGATTAGGGGTCAAATTTTTATAATGTTTAGAAGCCGACAACATCTTTCTCATATATTAAACAACCTGCAATTCAACTTGGAGACCTTATAAATCATTTTCAAACTCTAGGGACCAATGAAAAAATAAAATTCAAAATTTGGGGACTAAACAATGTCACTTGTCACTTGTGAAAGCTCACAAACCGAATATGCCCTAAAACTCGTAGATAGTGAATGTAAACAAATTGTATACTTGTTTCAATAAAGTGTTATTGAGTTTCTACAATAAAGTGTTATTGTTAAATATTGCACAATTTGACCCAAATCCAATAAACTAAGATCCAAGGTTGTTTGTATTTAACTTGAACTAGTATGTGGGGACATACGGGGATCGATGCTCAAGTAACAACCTAAAAGGTCTATAGTACAAGGATAAGGTTGGGTACCTTATCCTGGTAACACTATGAGATACGACCCACTTTGTATTTGATACAGACGTATTGATCCAAAACGTACATGTAGTAGACATGCAAGCGGGGGTATCCTATGCAATGAGTTTGCATAAGACCGGACCACGAAATAGTTAACCATTAGTTATAACACCGTTAACTAGTTAGGTTACTGTTTCAATAGGATGACCTAGGTAACTCAGTCTTAATCCTAAGTGTGTCATGAACTCCTTCTCATGAGGGATTGTCCTTTGATTAGCATGGGTGAGAGTGGCCAATACGTCGTATCAATATGCCTTCCTTTTTTAGGACAAGACCGAGTGGGAGGCTAGGGACATGACAACACAAGAAGGAATTCACTTCTTCCCGCTTCTAGGAGAAGTAGATGAGTGTTCCCTTAAGTGGTGACTTCGGGACTTGAACAAAGGGATCCCACCCTCTCACTAGTCCGAGAGGGACTTTCTGTTTAATGGTTGGACCATAAACAGGTTGTTCATTAAAGGAGCGCTAGTACTTAAGGAGACAGATATAACACAGGGGTAAAACGGTAATTTGACCCAGCTGGGATTACAGACACTCGTGAAGGATTGACTTACCGGCATAGGTCCACATCCATGGACACAAAATGTTCTACAGTGAGAAGAGTTCAGCTGTGGGTCTTTAGTGGAATGACCTACAGTTAATGAATATTGGTTAACTTGATTAATGAGTTTGATCAGTGAACCTCATATCATTGGAGCTTCTGATCTATAGGTTCATTAGGTCCCCCTGCTAGCTCGTAAAGAGTAATTAGGAACAAATATATCTTGAGAGAATTTGAATAGTTCAAATCCATATTGGGAATTAAGTTAATTGTATGAGATACAAATTAATATAATGTATAGTGATGCATTTAAATATAAAGCTAATTTGAGTATAGACTTAACATTACTATGGTTATAAAGGAACTCTCCCGGTGAAGTTCTATCTAAGGCTGAAGGTATTTAAGCTGACGGTTTACGGAACACCTGCTACTTGGGAACTAACCCGAAGCTTGAGTTGAATTAACCATAGTTATGTTAGCATACAATGTCGCTAGATTAATTAAAAGAGTTTAATTCACCTAAGACATTAGATTAAAGACCTTCATATAAGAGTTATATAAGGCATAGACTTAGATAGATTCATTTAGTCAAAATTTACCAAAGTAATAAACTCTAATCTTTAAAATACTTAGTGGGAGAATAATGATATATATGATATATCAATTTTTTAGCTCCCACGTCGCTAAGAGTTTACACCGTGAGATCCATGCTTGGCCTCGAGACACCCTTGGAGCATCCCCTGCGGATAGTGTTTGAATGAGTCAATAACAAGGTGAATGGAGAAAGTATATATAGTAAGTGGGAGAAGGACACATGTCAACATATCCTACAGTCTCTTCCATTACGTTGCACTGTGACATTCTCATGCTCCGCCTGTGAGTCACCTTGGGAGCGATCACTCTACGAAAGGATTGAGCATGGGAGTCGGAACAACGCAAACTTCAGAAATGGATAGGGTTTCTTAGGTTTTGCACCAACATTGTCTTACCCTACGGAAGCTTGTTGGGGCAGACCTTGATGACAGGCAAAATTGTCATCATTTTCCTATTAATTTTAGCTAGTTTTAATATATTTTTATGTTAATTTTGTAGAAAACCGAGTTCGAGAAGCAAAACTGATATTTTAAGAGAATTTGGGTGAATTTGGAGACTTTGTGGGCAATTTGAAGATTAATCATTGAAGATCCAAGCCCTAAGGTCCAAGAAAAGAAGACAATTGAAGTGGGAGGCCCAAAAAGCCCAAAAGTTTGAAGAAATGAGGCAAAAATCCGCAAATAAGGCTTCTAGAAGGCCTAGCGTCTCGACGCTGTCGGCTTGTTCAGCAAGAAATCCCTCCATCCAAGCATTATAAAAAGGCCCCTTCCCTTTGGTTAAAGGCATCCCATTGTGGGGAGCTCTCCCCTAGCTCAATAGAGAGAAAAAGTGAGAAGAATTGTGAGGAAAAAGGTGGAATTGAGCAAGATTCCAAGGCTCGGGATTCGAGATGATCGTGACGGGAGATTGGGATCGACTTATCGGTTATTTCTTCCTTACTTCTTTATAATTCCTTGTTGTAACTTGAGTTAGGCCTATGGATCAAGATCATTTTGGCAAAATTATTTCCATTTGTGAGTAGATCTTGAGACCTAGGGTCGTTATTCTAGTTAATTGGATATTGTAGCGCAATTACTTGGATTATGTAATGAATTTCTTCATATTTCATCTATGCAATTTTTGCTTAATGCCTTTAATCTCTTGATCACGGATTAATTGTTATGTTGGTCTAAATTGATACTCGACAGAGAGAAATTAGATTAGATCCTAATTGCATGGCTAATAATTGCTTGGAGCACGAGAGTGAAAAAGAATTGTTAGAAATTGATAATGAAGTTGCTTAATGCCATACTATGATTAACTAAGGAGATGGACGCATGAATTAGTTATGTTAGTATGAGATGCGGAGGAGCTTGAAAGAGAAATTCGCTTAAAATTACTTCTAGATTTATGGAATTGATGATTATTAGTTACATGCATCCATGTATTTGAGCTACAAATCCAAGAAAGCTAGATAACACCCTAGGTCAAGCCCCCTTAATTGGATATTCCACTTTGTTATTGCATGTTTATTTTTATTAGTTTCTTTAATTTTCGCTTAATCATTCGAGTTGGAATTCTAAATAAAATTAAAACATGATGGTTTTTGGTACTTAATGGAATTAATTCAATTTCTCGGAGGATTCGATACTCGGAATACTTTTCGTTTTATATTACTTGCGGCCCGTGCACTTTGCGGTCACCAAGTTTTTGGCGCCGTTGCCGGGGAAATTGTAATTTTTTCCGTTAATATTGAGAATTAAGTGTTTGATTTTAATTTAGAAATTCATTTTTCTACATTTTAATTTTTAGCAAGTGGTGGCAAAATTTGTGAAGATATAAGGTGGATAAATTGTTTCTTTAAGCATGGCAGATAAAGAAGATAAAGCAATCCGAGATTATTTCTTGCCTGAATTTCCATTAAATTACTCTGGAATAACTTATGAGCCAATCGTTGTCGATAATTTTGAGCTCAAGGCCAGTCTCATTCAGATGGTAAGAGAAAATGCTTTCAGAGGCTATCCATCAGAGGATCCACACCATCATCTGAGATCATTTTTGGATATCTGTGGAACGGAAAAAATAGGAGGAGTTAGCTCTGACGCTATTCGATTGCAATTGTTTCCATTTTCTTTACAAGAAAAGGCTAGAGATTGGTTAGACTCGTTGACCTCAAATAGCATCCTTGGGTGGAATGATTTAGTCAAAGCTTTCCTTACAAAATTTTTCCCATTAGCCAAAATTACCAAGCTTAGGACAGAGATTGGAACGTTTAAACAATTAAAGGAAACTTTTTAGCCAATCATGATTGGCTTCAGATACAACTTTTCTACGATGGGTTAAATAAGGATTTTAAGACAATTCTTGACACTACGGCTGGAGGAAACTTTTTAGCCAAAACTGTCAAGGAGGCTCGAACCATAGTAGAAGAGTTGGCCTCAACAAGTTATCAGTGGCAGTCTGAGCAACCAGAATCCAAAATTAAGGAGAAAACATGTGAGAATGATGAAGTGAGTGCTTTAAGGTTGCAAGTCGAAGCTCTGACCAAGGCTCTAAATAAGCTCATAGGATCAGAAATTCTGAGTTCGCCAAAAGTCGAAGTAAAAGAAGAGCCTAAACCTGAAGAAAAGAAAAACCCTTTGAAGGAAATACTAGGAAGCTTCATAAATGAGACTAGAAATTTGAATGAAAATATGCAAGGAGTAGTTTCAACAATACAAGCCAAAGTAGACATTGTCGTTGATAAGATGGAAGCAAAAATATATCAACTAACAATATTCATGAAGGAGATCCAGCAAGGAAATTTATCCAATGTCGTCGCCATGGACCCACAAGAGCAATGCCCTGCCATATCTCTCAGAAGTGGGAAACAGTTGAAAAAAGTTGAAAGAAAAGAAGAACCAAAGCCCAGCTCTAGAAGGATATTGGATGAGGATGATGAAACCAAAGAAGAGGAAAAAACAGCACAGCCAGTGCCAGATAAGTCTTCAGATTCTATTCCCTTAGTTCTTAATCAAATTCCTTATACTCAGAGATTCCAAAAGAAAAAGTTGGATGCTGAATTTTCAAAATTCCTTGATATTTTTAAACAGCTCCACATTAACATTCCTTTTCTGATGCTTTGGAACAGATGTCACACTATGCCAAGTTTATGAAGGAAATCTTATCAAAGAAAAGGAAGTTCGAAAATCACGAGACAGTAAATATGACAGCCGAGTGTAGTTCCATAATCCAGAAACATCTACCACCAAAATTAAAAGATCCAGGGAGTTTCACTCTTCCTTGTACTGTCGGTAGTTTGTTTATAAAAACCTTTTTGTGCGACTTAGGGGCGAGCATAAATCTAATGTCATTCAGTGTTTACAGGAAACTTGGTTTGGGGGAATTAAAGTCAACCACAATTGTTTTGCAATTGGCAGATCGTTCAATGACATACCCTAAAGGTGTGTTAGAGGATGTTTTGGTCAACGTTGACAAATTCATATTCCCTGCAGACTTTGTAGTATTAGACATGGAAGAAGACCCCGAAGTCCCGATCATTCTTGGGAGACCATTTTTGGCAACCGCTCGTGCGCTGATTGAGGTACAGAAAGGAACCCTGACTCTCAGAGTGGAAGATGACAAGGTAGTGTTCAACCCTTTTAATGCTTTAAAACACCCAGAAGAAGAGGTCAGTTCTTGTTTTTCGATCGATTCATTTGACACTATTATCAATGCATGCTTAGAGTCAGAGTCTTCTGTTGATCATTATGAAATAAGCATGCCTGATGTGTTTGGAGATAAACTACTAGATGTTAATCAGGAAAATGCTTTAATTGATAGACCTTTAGGAAGGGAAGAAAAATTATCATTAGATATTTGTGCTCAAGTTGACGCCCCTTCCCCTGAATTAAAACAATTACCTGCTCACCTACATTATGCTTTCTTAGAAGAATCTTCTACTTTTCCTGTTATCATTTCTACTGATTTAAGTAAAGTAGAAGAGGAAAAATTGTTGGATGTTTTGAAATAGCATAAATCTGCCTTAGGATGGTCTATTAGTGATATTAAAGGTATTAGTCCTTCAATTGTCATGCATAAAATCTTAATGGAAGATGCCTTTAATCCTACAGTAGAGCACCAAAGGAGACTAAATCCAGCAATGAAGGAAGTGGTAAAAGCCGAGGTGTTAAAATTATTGAATGTAGGGATTATTTATGCTGTATCTGACATCCCTTGGGTGAGTCCTGTTCAAGTAGTGCCTAAGAAAGGGGGGATGACTGTTATTAAGAATGAGAAGGATGAATCAATATCTACTAGGACAGTCACTGGTTGGCGTGTGTGTATTGATTATAGGAAGTTAAACAAAGCCACTAGAAAAGATCATTTCCCTCTCCCCTTTATCGATCAAATGCTTGATAGGTTAGCTGGATATCCGTACTATTGTTTTCTTGATGGTTATTCAGGCTATAATCAAGTTGCGATTGCGCCCGAGGACCAAGAGAAAACAACATTCACGTGTCCCTATGGTACTTATGCTTTTCGGCGTATGCCATTTGGATTGTGTAATGCTCCAGCTACCTTTCAACGTTGTATGATGGCCATATTTTCAGACTTTGTAGAAGAGATTATGGAGGTATTCATGGATGATTTTTCTGTTTTCGGTTCATCATTTGATAACATTTTACATAATCTCTCTCGTGTTTTGCAAAGATGCCAAGAGACTAACCTTGTTTTAAATTGGGAAAATGTCATTTTATGGTAAAAGAGGGGATAGTCCTAGGCCACAAAGTGTCTGAAAAGGGTTTGGAGGTTGATAAAGCCAAAATTTCTGCTATTGAACAACTTCCTCCACCTATTAATGTTAAGGGAGTTTGAAGTTTCATAGGCCACGTAGGGTTTTATAGGCGTTTTATAAAAGATTTTTCAAAGATTGCTAAACCCCTGTGCAATTTACTTGAAAAAGATGCTCCATCTGTGTTTTCAAAATATTGTTTGCTAGCTTTTAATCTTTTAAAAGAAAAGTTGATTTCCGCACCTATCATTGTTGTGCAAGACTGGAGTCCACCGTTTGAAATCATGTGTGATGCTAGTGACTATGCTTTAGGAGCTGTCTTAGGGCAACGTCGAGATAAGTTCTTTAGGGCTATCTATTATGCAAGTCGAACTCTAGATAGTGCTCAGCAGAACTACACCACTACGGAAAAAGAGATGTTTGCTGTTGTGTTTGCATTTGATAAGTTCAGGCCCTATTTGCTTGGTACGAAAGTTATAGTGCACACTAACCACGCTGCTATTCGTTATTTGAGTAGTAAAAAGGATTCAAAACCTAGACTCATAAGATGGATTCTTTTACTACAAGAGTTTGACTATGAGATCAAGGATAGAAAAGGTTGTGAGAATGTGGTCGCAGACCATCTGTCTAGGATAGAGCACGAAAAGAATATCGCAACCTTTCCCATTAAAGAAGTTTTTCCAGATGAAAGATTATATGCTGTCAAAACTTCTTTTCCTTGGTACGCCGATTTTGTAAACTTTCTTGCAGGAAAGGAAATACCTCCAGACTTAAATGCTCAGAAAAGAAAGAAGTTTTTCCATGATGTGAAGTCCTATCTGTGGAATGACCCATTTCTCTTTAAGGTGTGTTATGACCAAATCATTCGTAGGTGCATTCCAACAGAAGTAGTAGGTAAGATTATACATGATTGTCATGCCTCTCCTTATGGTGGTCATTTTGGACCAACTCGCACTGCAGCAAAGGTACTTCAATCTGGTTTTTATTGGCCTACGTTGTTTAAAGATTGTTATACCTTTGTGAGAACATGTGATAGATGCCAGAGGATAGGTAATATTTCTAGACGTCATGAAATGCCCCTAACCCCTATTCTTGAGGTAAAACTTTTTGATGTATGGGTGTTGGGTTCCTAGAGTGAGTAAAATTATGATCTAAAAAGACTCTAGAATTCCTGTGCAAGTATACACAGTCCGCAGCAAGTAATAAGTATTTGTCAATCCAAGGCCTGAACTAGCTTCCACTCTATCTATTTTGTATGAATCTTTTAATGGTTTCAAGGTAATAAAAATGATTGGGTTTTAAAAGAATTATGCTGAAGCAAAGTAAATGACAGAACAACAAGTAAACAAATAGGCAGACAGATTAGAGACAGGCACTGGTTAGGTTTAGTAATTGTTTTAAAAGATGCTCTAGCAATATTATTGATCATGCAAACTCTCGCAGTATTATTAGCGGATTCCTCACGGAACTCCGGATCTTTTGGAATGTGTTTCAACCCCAATGAAGTACGACCGATCAAGCACTAGGCAACTGGCTATCCCTAGCTCAGTCACTGGCGTTCACCAATACACAATGATCGTAGTGTGGATAATTGCCACACACTCTCTAAATCATCCCTGAAAATAGAGAGAGGTATTCACACCGGCTGGCTAGATGGGCATAAAATGGAAATAGGCACAACAATTAACCAAGATGCAATAATCAATAAATATTATTAGAGATGAAGCACGACAACTACATATTCCTAACCAATGCCTAAGCTACTTAGTTCATAATAAACATGGAAACACGAATTACAATCTCAGTAGGCATGTCCATAATCACAAGATAATAAAGGAAATAATAAACTCCTTAATCAGCTTGCGGATGATGGTCTTCTAGTGGTCTCCAATCTCTCTATACTATTCGGCTTCCAAGGAAAATTGGAATGCTTTGACTTGGGCAGCTACTCTCCTTTTATAAAGTTGAGGAAAGCTTGAATTAGGTCAACCTGGACACGTGTAGGGCTCTCCTTGCTCCTTTATCACGAAAATAACTCAACAGAAGTCGGTTCATGAAGTTGGCTAACGAGCTGTGATGTGGCAGTTCTGCTCCCAGTTTTGCTGCAGCACAGAATTTGCTCCCTCAAGTCGCCCAACAACATAATCTGCACAAAGTAATTTCCAAGGCTTCCATTCTTCCAAATGGGTTAAAACATATAATATATATCTAAAACCAACCCTATTAAGCACAAAAGACACACAAATCCCTATATAAATGAGGCCTAAATAACTACCTTTTGGGCAGTTATCAATGGGGCATGGACTTCATGGGCCATTTTCCCTCTTCCAATGGGTACTCGTACATCTTAGTTGCTGTTGATTACGTATCTAAATGGGTAGAGGCAGTCGCCACTAAGACTAATGATGCACGTGTGGTTTTGCGTTTTCTGCATAAAAATATTTTCACTAGATTTGGCACACCACGGGCTATAATTAGTGATGAGGGGTCCCATTTTTGTAATAAATTGTTTGAATCATTACTTAAAAAATATGGTGTCAAGCATAAAACTTCTTTAGCTTATCATCCCCAAACTAACGGTCAAGCTGAGATTTCTAACAGGGAGATTAAGCAAATTCTGGAGAAAACAGTTCGCATCAACAGGAAGGACTGGGCATACAAGTTGGACGATGCTTTGTGGGCCTATCGGACGGCTTTCAAAACACCGATCGATACATCCCCATATCGATTAGTGTATGGTAAGGCTTGTCACCTGCCTGTGGAGCTCGAGCACAAAGCATACTGGGCTATCAAGAAGCTGAACTTGGACGCAGAAAAGGTTGTGGAACAACGGCTGCTGCAGCTCAACGAGCTAGAAGAATTCAGGAGTCATACGTATGAAAACGCTAAGCTCTACAAAGAAAGAATGGCAAGATGGCATGATCGTATAGTTCAAAAACGTTCTTTTGAGCCAGGGTAGCAGGTTCTTCTATTCAATTCTCAATTGCGATTGTTCCCAGGAAAGTTGAAGTCAAGATGGTCCGGTCCATTCTTGGTGAAGGAAGTATCCCCGTATGGATCAATTGAATTGATGGATAGCAGCGGGTTAACTTTTAAAGTCAATGCTCAAAGAGTGAAGCACTATTGTGGATTCGAAGAGCGAAAGGTCGAAAAAATGATTTTGACGAATCCAGGGTGACCAAGCCCCGTCTAGCTCCGGACGTTAAACAAGCGCTTCTTGGGAGGCAACCCAAGTGTTTAAAGTTTTTGTAGATTTTAATTTAGTTTCTGTGTTGATCCTAATGCTCCCTTGAGATCGATCCTTATGCAGGAAGCTCGCGAATTCATGCCTAGCTTTTCATTTTTTTCCTCTGACGAAAATTCAAGACGTTTCGAATTCTCTCGCTTTGTCAGGGCAAGTATCGATCTCTCTTTATCTGATTAAATGTTCATACATTGGGGACAATGTATATTTTAAGTTTGGGGGGGAGATTAGCTCTGCTTAGGTTTTGCGTAAGTAATGCTTATGATGAATTAAATGCATGTTGATGATGATGAAGTCTGATGATTTCCTTGTAGCCATGATTCTCTCTTATTGTTGCAAATTTGAAAGCATGTCTAAATTCAAGAAAATTTAAAATTTTTTCTTTGATCCCCTTACAAAGTATGATGATTCACTTGTTTTATTATGATTTTGAAAGCCTAGATGAAAGTTATATGCTTTGGAAGTTCGCTGTCACTCCGATAGGTGTAAAGTTTGTCTAGATAGCGTTCTTGCGTAATAGTAGTAATACTAAGCTTTGGAAGAAAGAATGCTTTGATTTGCTCTTCTAAAAAAAAAAAGAAAAGAGAAAAAAAATTGCTCCACTTTCTTGAGAGCATTAGTAACCATGGGCATTCATGACACCCATCGTTTGCCTTTGCATGAAAGCGTTGTAAAGAAATGAGCATGCTTCGGCGACCTGAAAGATGAGGCGCTCGTAGTTGGATGTTTTCATCACCAATGTTGGCAAGCCAGAACGAAGGCGCTACATCTAAAAGGATAATTCTTCATAAAAAATAAAAAATAAAAAAATTTGGGGCACCTCAGTAAGGTAGTGCTTGCTAGATAAGTATGATGGCTAAAAGGGCGAGCTTTAGTGCCAGTGTAGGGGGAAGATGAATGGAGGAGTGTATAAATGATTCCGGGCTAGTAAAAATTGTGATAAGGCAAATGATGATTCATTTTTGCAAGGGAGGATAGGATTAGATTTTAAACTTCTTGATCGTTGACCATGCTTACCTATTTGTTTCAATAGTTTGTATTCATGGCTAGAAGCATTGAAGATAGAGTTGTTAGCATCCAAGTTATGATTCATATGCATTACTTTCCTCGGGACTAGCAAAACTTTAAGTTTGGGGGTGTGATGACAGGCAAAATTAAATTGTCATCATTTTCCTATTAATTTTAGCTAGTTTTATGCATGAATTGAGAGCTTTAATATATTTTTATGTTAATTTTGTAGAAAACCGAGTTCGAGAAGCAAAACTGATATTTTAAGAGAATTTGGGTGAATTTGGAGACTTTGTGGGCAATTTGAAGAATAATCATTGAAGATCCAAGCCCTAAGGTCCAAGAAAAAAAGACAATTGAAGTGGGAGGCCAAAAAAGCCCAAAAGTTTGAAGAAAGGAGGCAAAAATCCGCAAATAAGGCTTCTAGAAGGCCTAGCGTCGAGACGTTAGGACCAGAGCGTCTCGATGCTAGGTGATCAGCGAAGAGCGCTCCAAAGTCGTGATAGCGTCGAGACGCTGCGACGACTTCTGCCCCAAGACAACATGACGTCACAGCGTCTCGACGCTGTGACGTAGCGTCTCGACGCTGTCGGCTTGTTCAGCAAGAAATCCCTCCGTCCAAGCACTATAAAAAGAACCCTTCCCTTTGGTTAAAGGCATCCCATTGTGGGGAGCTCTCCCCTAGCTCAATAGAGAGAAAAACTGAGAAGAATTGTGAGGAAAAAGGTGGAATTGAGCGAGATTCCAAGGCACGGGATTCGAGATGATCGTGACGGGAGCTTGGGATCGACTTATCGGTTATTTCTTCCTTACTTCTTTATAATTCCTTGTTGTAACTTGAGTTAGGCCTATGGATCAAGATCATTTTGGCAAAATTATTTCCATTTGTGAGTAGATCTTGAGACCTAGGGTCGTTATTCTAGTTAATTGGATATTGTAGCACAATTACTTGGATTATGTAATGAATTTCTTCAGATTTCATCTATGCAATTTTTGCTTAATGCCTTTAATCTCTTGATCACGGATTAATTGTTATGTTGGTCTAAATTGATACTCGACAGAGAGAATTTAGATTAGATCCTAATTGCATGGCTAATAATTGTTTGAAGCACGAGAGTGAAAAAGAATTGTTAGAAATTGATAATGAAGTTGCTTAATGCCATACTATGATTAACTAAGGAGATGGACACATGAATTAGTTATGTTAATATGAGATGTGGAGGAGCTTGAAAGAGAAATCCGCTTAAAATTACTTCTAGATTTATTGAATTGATGATTATTAGTTACATGCATCCATGTATTTGAGCTACAAATCCAAGAAAGCTAGATAACACCCTAGGTCAAGCCCCCTTAATTGGATATTCCCACTTTACTATTGCATGTTTATTTTATTAGTTTCTTTTTCACTTCATCATTCGAGTTGAAATTCTAAATAAAATTAAAACATGATGGTTTTTGGTACTTAATGGAATTAATTCAATTTCCCTGAGGATTCGATACTCAGAATATTTTTCGTTTTATATTACTTGCGACCCGTGCACTTTGCGGTGACCAGACCTCTGGGATCTGAAAATGGCGAGTCACACTTACGAGAAATTATTAAGTTGTTAATGAGATCTTGACCGAAAAATAGTAGCTAAAAACTATTGGAATATGAGTTATTCTGGTAATATTGATTGGCTGAGATTGTCTCAATTTAAGGGAGGAGTAGCTAGCTGACTGCCCTATAGCAGTTGTTGCTCTAAACCTCTGAAGTATCGTTGCAAAAACTAAATCAATAGTTTAATTAGGATTCTTTGATTGCTTGTTTTTTTTTTTCTAAAATTGATTGGATGCCTGTTTTACTTGTGTAATGGGTTAATACAAGATAATTAATTCAAATTAATTTGTTTGATATCAGCATGTTTTGTTCTGTGAATGCCTTGTCCAATGCCAAATGTAATAATGGTATATCATATACAACAAAGAAATCAAACTTAGACACTAAACTCATGGCAAACAATTCAGGTTTAGTCTTAACTAAGGAAAGTCCTCAGGCCCTAATGTATGATTCATCAAGAATTGTTCATAGTGAATATGACAGTAACTGCCTAGCCAATACCAGACGCAGTAAATATGATTTACTTGTCATTGAAACGTTCATAGTGGAAAATGATGATTCAACCTGGATCCTTGATTCAAGTGCCACTAATCACGTGTGCTCTTCATTTCAAGGAATGAGCTCCTAGCAATGGCTAAATGCCGATGAGATGTCTCTCAGAGTTGGAATAGGAGAAGTCATCTCAACTGTGGCAGTGGGAGACATAAAGTTATTTTTCACTAAGGAATGATACATGTTATTAGATAATGTGTATATAGTTCCAAAGATTAAAATAAATTTGATTTCCATATCTTGTTTGCTGGAACAAAACTATTCCATTTCCTTTTCAGTTAATGAAGCGTTCATTACAAAAAGGGCAATTGGTATTTGTTCTACAAAGATAAAAAATAACTTGTATGTTTTAAGACCAATAGAGTCAAGCAATTTTAAATCATGAGATGTTTAAAACTGTTGAGACTCAACCTAAAAGGCAAAAGGTTTCTCAAAATACCTATCTTTGGCATTTGAGACTTGGCCACATTAATCTCTATAGGATTGGGAGATTGGTCAAGAATGAACTTCTATACAAGTTAGAAGATGATTATTTACCTCCATGTGAGTCTTGTCTCGAAGGTAAAATGACAAAACAACCTTTTACTAGAAAAGGTTACAGAGCCAAAAAGCCTTTAGAGATCATACATTCGGATCTCTGTGGTCCAACGAATGTTAAAACTAGAGGAGGGTATGAATACTTAATCTCTTTCATAGATGATTATTCAAGGTATGGTTATTTATATCTAATGAGCCATAAGTCTGAAGCCCTTGAAAAGTTCAAGGAGTATAAGACTGAAGTTGAAAACTTGTTAGGTAAAACCATTAAAAGACTTCGATCTGATCGAGCTGGAGAGTATATGGAATTAAGATTCTAGAACTATTTGATAGAACATAGAATCACTTTCCAACTCTCAGCACCTGGCACACCTCAGTAGAATGGTGTATCATAAAGGAGAAACTGAACTTTGTTAGACATGGTTCATTCTATGATGAGCTATGCTCAATTGCTTAACTCGTTTTGAGGTTTTGCAGTAGAGTCTGCAGTTTACATTCTAAATGTACTTCCATCAAAGAGTGTTTCTGAAACCCCTTTTTAGCTCTAGAAAGGGTGTAAAACTAGTTTACGTCATTTAAGAATTTGGGGTTATCCTGCACACATGCCGGCGACGAACCTGAAGAAACAGGAACCTCGTTCGAAACAATGCCTATATGTAGGCTACCCCATGGAAACGAGAGGTGGATACTTCTTCGACCCACAAGAAAATAAGTATTTGTATCGACAAATGTTATTTTCTTAGAAAAAGATCACGTTAGAGATCATAAGCCACACAGTAAGATAGTGTTAAGTGAGCTTTCTGGTGAGCTACAAATACATCAATAAGAGTTGTTGATGAGACTGGACCTTCAACAAGAGTTGTTGATGGGCCCAGTACATCCAGTCAGTCCCGTCCTTCTCAAGAGTTTAGAATGCCTCGACGTAGTGGGAGGGTTGTTATACAACCTGAGCACTATTTGGGTTTAGTTGAAACTAAGGATCCATTGACCTATAAACAGGCAATGAATAACGTGGATAAGGACTAGTGGGTCAAAGCTATGGACCTTGAAATGGAGTCTATGTACTTCAATTCAGTTTGGGACCTTGTAGATCAACCTGAAGGGGTAAAACCCATAGGGTGTAGATGGATCTACAAGAGGAAAACGAGACGCGGTTGGAAAGGTACAGACCTTTAAAGCTCGACTTGTGGCAAAGGGTTATACCCAAAGGGAGGGGGTGGACTATAAGGAAACCTTCTCTCCTGTTTCCATGTCAAAGTCGATAAGGATACTCTTGTCCATTGCCACCTTTTATGACTATGAAATATGGCAAATGGATGTCAAGATTGCCTTTCTAAATGACAATCTTGAGGAGAGCATCTTTATGTCTCAACCAGAGCGGTTCATTACTCAAGGTCAAGAGCAAAAAGTTTGCAAGCTTAATCGATCCATTTATGGATTGAAACAAGCATCTCGATCTTGAAACATAAGGTTTGATACTGAAATCAAATCTCATGGCTTTGACCAGAATGTTGATGAGCCTTGTGTCTACAAGAAAATCATCAATAGTTCAACAGCTTTTCTGGTGTTGTATGTGGATGATATCCAATCCAGGGTTAGACAACTGGATTGCTGTGAAAAACACCATCAAGTGTCTTTGGAGAACGAAGGACTATATGCTTGTGTATGGCACTAAGGATTTGATCCTTACAGGATACACAGATTCTGACTTTCAGACTGATAAGGACTCTAGGAAATCCACATCATGGTTAGTGTTCACCCTTAACGGGGGAGCTATAGTCTGGTGTAGCATCAAGAAATGATGCATTACAGACTCCACCATGGAGGCTGAATACGTCGCTGCTTGTGAAGCAACTAAGGAGGCCGTGGCTTAATAGATTTAGAAGTTGTTCCAAATATGAACTTTCGAGTCACCCTTCGTTGTGATAATAGTGTTGCAGTGGCAAATTCTAAAGAACCTCGTAGTCACAAAAGAGGCAAACACAATATTGTTGATCCGTTTACGAAGGCTCTCATGGCTAAAGTGTTTGAGGGTCAACTAGAGAGTCTAGGTTTGCGAGATTTGTACATAGGATAATCTAGGGCAAGTGGTAGAATGTGTAATGGGTATACTGGATGCCCTAGTTTATTGTATTTTACATATATTTGTACATTTTATGTATTATACTATAATAACACAACTCACTGGTTTTGGATTATTATGTTGATGTACACCCCACTAGAATTTTAGTTCAAGTGGGAGTTTAATGGGTTTTATGCCCTAAAACTCGTGGATAGTAAATGTAACAAATTAATTAATATCAATATGGAGTTATATTGAAATTATTCAATAAGGAGTTATTGAATTTGTTATTCTTAGTCTTGCAATAATTAACCTTGAATCCAATAAACTAAACATCCAAGGTTCAATGTTCAAGTAACAACCTAAAAGGTCTATAGTATAGGGATAAGACTGGGTACCTTATCCTGGCGAGACTATTTGATACGACCCACTAATGTGGACTTTTCCTACCATAAGCACACGGGTCAAGTAATAATATAGTGATTTGTATAATCGAATGTCGTCCTTTGGATTGGATTTTAAGTTAAATTAAGTACCGTGAATACTTTTGCTGAATTTTATTTAGGGATCGAAAAGTAGTGAAACTTGGAAAACAAAGGTGATGCAATTTAAAGATGTGAGATTCAATTGAATGAATTTTTAGGGAATTGATTTCGTCAATTTAGTTTAGGATTAATTTAAAGGAATGAATTGTAACGTGTATTTATTTTATGAGCCTAAGAACTTTTTATCACAACAATCTCTCCCGAGCATAATTGATTCTCATGCATATAATTAACTTGATATCCCTATCTAAGTTCATTAACATGCAAGGCTTTTAGTTCTTTTGACCAATTTTAAAGTTATTCTAAATTCCATCACAAGCTTAGAAATTATACTTTAGTTATGCAATCTTAGCTAAGTCTACGATAAACCCCCTCTCCCGAGCAAGATTCACACTTAGATCAATCAACTAATGGCCAATTAATTGAAAGCATTCATATATGATTGCACACATAAAACAATTGCACAAAACATCCCATAAATCAATCCATAAACACAAAGGACTACATCAATCCCTAAGAAACAAGCTTAGTTATTCATACATGGCGTTATTGAAGGGATTGAAATTCCGTAATTCCGTAAAGCGGAAGCGTAATATAAAATACCAATATATTGGCAATAAACTTCGAACTATTCTAGATTTATATTAAGGCTAAGAAGACAAAAATATTAGATCTAAATCTAATTTATATAGTAACAAGTTACTTACTCTCGTTGACGACTCAGATTAAATTCACCAACTGCTTGTGAAATAATCACAAATTGTTGTGAACACTACCACTACGGCTACACCGGTATGACTCTGAGACTACTAGAGGCAGAAGACTGGTGGGAGCCTTTAGGAGAATTCTCTAACAGTAGGAGAATGAATGGGATGCCTTTCACCCCACCCTTGGGGTCCTATTTAAAGGAAAAGGTCGACCTTTTCCTATAGGGAAAAGGTCATGAATAAGATCAAATCTATTATCTTATTCATATCTAATTTCAATAAATAATTAATTAATACCATGATTAATTAACTATCCAATTAAATATCATAAATTTAATCTTAGGGATTTTATTAAATTGTTTATATTAATATGAATCCAATTCATATTAGTTATTTGAACTCTTTCAAATATTTTCTCTCAAGAATTAATTTTGAAATTAGTTCAAGATTATATTATAAAGTTTCATAAACTTTATATATACATTATAATGATTCCCGTAAATAAATTGAACACTTTCAATTTACAATTTATACTTTATTGCCTCAAGTCTCTTTACGAGCTACTAGTGGGACCTAATGGACCTGCGGATCAGAAGCACTAACGATATGAGATTTAATCAACTAGACTCATTAACCTATTAATCAATTTCCGTTAACTGTGGGTTCACTTCACTAAAGACCCACAGTTGCACTATTCTCACTGCAAACATAATTCTGTGTCCATGGATATAGACCAATAACAGCAAGTTAGTCCTTCACGAGTGTTCATAACTCCAGTTGAGTCAAATTACCATTTTAGCCGTGAGTTACCTCTACCTCCTTAAGTACCAGTGTTCCTCTAATGAACAACTTGTTTGTGGTCCAACCATCAAACAGAAACCCCTCTCGGGCCAGTGAAAGGGTAGGGCCCTTTGTTCAACACCCGGAGACACCACTTAAGGGAACACTCATCTACTTCCTCAAAAGTCGGAAAGGAGTGAATTCCATCTTGTGTGATTATGTTCCCAGCTCCCCACTCAGTCTTGTCCCCAAAATGGTAGGCTTATTGAGTTGGCGTACTGACCACTCTCACCCATACAAATCAAAGGACAATCCCTCGTGAACAGGAGTCCATAATCCACTCAGAATTCAGACTAAGTTGCCTAGGTCATCCTAGTGAAATAGAAACCTAACTAGTTAACGATGTTACAACTAGCGGTTACTATTTCGCGGTTCGGTCTTATGCAAAGTCATTGCATAGGATACCCCCACTCGCATGTCCCCTACACGAGCGCGTTGGATCATTGCTTTTGTATCAAATACAAAGTGTATCGTATCAATAGTGTCACCAAAATAAGGTACCCAGCCTTATCCCTATACTATAGACCCTTCAGGCTGTTTCTTGAACAGTGATCCCCGTATGTCTCCACCAACAGTTCAAGACTCATCCCACAACCTAGGATGTTAGTTTATTGGATTAGGGTTATTTAGGCAAGATGTACATAATATAGACAATAACTCTTTATTGAAAAAATATCAAACAATACTTTATTTATGTTCGGTCAATCGTTACATTTACTATCTACAAGTTTTAGGGCATAAAACCCAATAGTTACAATATAAACTAAGCATGATAAAGCCATTAAACCTAACTCAAGAAAAGGAAAAGGAAGGAAAACACTCAAAGTCATTGAAACCAGCACATCCCCGTCACGATCTCCATGCCTTCAAGCTTGGTTTTCGCTCCTTGGCCTTGCTTCAACTCCCACAGAAGGTCTCTAGTCGAAATTAGGGCTAAATTCTCTCAAATTGGACTTCCCTTGGTCGTAGCAAATAAGGATGAATATATAGGAAATCTACCGACAGCGTCGAGACGCTATGGATAGCGTCACGACACTGTCCTCTGCACCCGCCAAAATAGAAGAGGAAATGTCACAGCGTCGAGACGCTAAGGGGCAGCGTCGAGACGCCACAAGAGCAGCGTCGAGACGCAACAAGTGCAGCATCTCGACGCTAGCTCTCGAGTATGTCCACTTTGTTAAGCCTCCAACTTGATTCCTCTTTACTCTATTGGCTTCTTTTGGCTCCCCGAACACCCGATTAACTCCGAATTCTCGTTTTAGCTCTAATAAACAATTTCCTACAAAATAAACATTAAAGTGCACTAAAATGGCCATGAATTACTCAAAGACTAACTATAAATTATCGGGAAATATAGCTTGCTATGCGCGCTATCAAACACCCCCAAACTTAAGCTTTTGCTAGTCCTCGAGCAAACTAAAAATTAGACATCGGTTGTAAATGGATGCAACAACACACAACTCAATCCTCAAGGCTCAAAAGTCAATAAGCAAGCAATCAAGAGACATGAACATAAGGCCCAATGAAGGAGACAAATCGAAATTTTTCAAAAATTAACTTGCATAAGTGAGACCTAACTTAATTAGACTAGACTTTACTAGCTCGGGATTGGATTATTACACTCTCAACTCATCTTCCCTCTACATTGGCACTGAGGGTTTACTAATGAGCTACTAGACAAATTAGTTTATTTTTATCCATACCTAGGTGCTTTAAACTTAATTGAATCAAGCAATTATACGTGACACTAGCTTTCAAACACCTATTGCAGGGACCCATAACCCGAGTTTGGCCTAACTTATCACAATAGAGGTAGCTCTTTTTGCCTAAAATACTATTAACCATTGCATAGTGTGCATATAAGTCATGACATTATTTTTCTTTCAAATGTAACAACAAGATTGATTTTTCTTTATGAGCATGATAAGCATATATTCTTTTCTTTCCTCCTAGGAAAGATTAAACATGTTAATTTGCAAAATATTACTCTTTAGCTCTTCCCTACACCTATTGAGGTGACAACAAGCATATGAACCTAATAATTCGGTCCTAAGCATTCAAGTCCAATTCTAACCAAGGAAAATACTCCACTAATGCAAGACATCTCCTAGAAAAAATTTAAAAAGTTTCTCTTTTGGGGCACTCATGCTTACAGCTCATCAAAAGCTTAACAATTAACAATAAAGCCTATCCTAGGAAATCATAATCATGCAGAAATAGCATCCAAAAGCAACCATATGCCATAATCAGAAAAAGCTCAAAAAAGTATACCCCGAACTCAGTTGCTCAAGGGCTCAACAAGGAAAGCATCCCACCCCCAAACTTAAAACATGCATTAGAACAAGAAAGGAATGGAAGGGGTGAACAATACTACCTTGGAATGATGACCTTCTCATGGATGTTTGCAAGCCAAGAGTTCAATAACACCTAAAAAACAAAAAACACAACATGCTTACCCCAATCAACTTAACAGAACATTCTCATCTCAAGCATTGCAGTACATCTAAACACATCAAATCATGCTTATCTCAAGCAATAACACAATACACGCTCATCTCAAGAAATACAGCACATATCAACACAATAGATCATATTTTTCGCAAGTATAAAGATAAGGCATAAAAACAAACAACATGCTTCTCATAATCAAACAAACCCAGCAAGTAGAAACTACTTACAAAGCACTTTTAAATACCAATGCTAGCTGGAACTGCACAATCTCGTTCCAAAACGAACTTCCAACTACAAATAAACTACCAACCATTAAAGGAAGTCTACACTAAAGGATAGCACCCTAAAACATAATGTTAAGGGCAAAACTTAACCAATAACGGTGTCTTTCCTTGCTAGACAACATCTAAACATAACCCCGATTGAAAACCCAACGTTATAAAACCACGTGCAACAATGTCTAAGGCGTTATGGGCGGTGGGTATTTGTTGGATGTCGATATTAAGGCTATACAACCACTGAACAGCAAGCAACAATCACCTAAAACGCATGAATGACTTTCTAACAACTCCTAAAGCTTAGGCAATGCAACTAAGGCTTAGATAATTAATGGAAACCTATTTAGCATGTTTTTTAAACTATGGACAGCAAGCATAACTCATTCATTTCCATGGTTCAAGAACCTACAAAGGTTGGGCAAAGCTAACTAGCCATTCTAGGAAGAAGCTAGGGCTTCTTTTTCCTTTTCCTAGAATTCATTTCTTTTCTTTTTCTTTGAATAATTCAAAAGCCCAAAATAGAAACCCAAGAATA
Organism: Luffa aegyptiaca; assembly: GCA_017139565.1. NCBI lineage: Eukaryota > Viridiplantae > Streptophyta > Magnoliopsida > Cucurbitales > Cucurbitaceae > Luffa > Luffa aegyptiaca. The sequence continues at coordinate 33,997,295 of CM029407.1, read as the reverse complement.
GAAATTCCTCAACCAAAACCCATTATTCAGCGTATACTTTGAATTTTAACGCTTAAGCTTCTCAACCAACACATACCATATCCAACGAGTTTTAGGGAGAGATTTTATTTTTGAATAACGTTAAATTCCCAAGAGAAAAACATTCAGACTACAATATATTTATTTATCTCCCAAGGTATAAGCCAGGCTACAATTAAATTAACCTTGGACTTAAATACCAGAGATTAACACATCGGAATGTTAGGGGTGTTACATTCTCCCCACCTTAGAAGCTTTCGTCCTCAAAAGTCTACTGCTTGAACAACTCTGGGTACTTGGCTCTAATTTCGGCTTCTCTTTCCCAAGCATCTTCTTCTGCTTTATGGTTCAACCATTACACTTCCACCAAAACAAAGGTCTTGCTTCTCAGAACCTTTGTTTGATTGGCTAGGATCTTGACAGACTTCTCCACCACATACGCCAAGTCCTCGATCAACGACAGGGGTTCAAGATTCAACACATGTGAAGGGTCACGCACGCATTTCCACAACATGGAAACATAGAACACTTCATGCACAGTCGACATGGTCGGTGATAATGCAAACATGTAAGCAACAGGCTAGATGCGGTCCAAGTTCTCATAGATCCAATGAACCCAGGTTAAGCTCCCCCTTTTCATCAAGTGACGAACCTTCTTCCATTGACAACACGTGCAAGAACACACAATCACCAATACTGATAGCCTAACTACAGATGAACTCCAGATCTCAAAAGGTGCTCGCCTAACTACACCAGGCAACTGGCCTTGACTCCAACGCATGCTCCACAAGGCACTTAACACCAGAGACTTTTTGCTCATTGATAACTGCCCAAAAGGTAGTTATTTAGGCCACAATTATATAGGGATTTGTGTGTCTTTTATGCTTATTAGGGTTGGTTTTGGATAGATATTACATGTTTTAACCCATTTGGAAGAATGGAAGCATTGAAAATTATTTTGTGTAGATTATGCTGTTGGGCGACTGGAGGGAGCAAATTATGTGCTGCAGCAAAACTGGGAGCAGAAACTGCCACATCACAACTCGTTAGCCAACTTCATGAACCGACTTTTGTTGAGTTATTCTCGTGATAAAGGATCAAGGAGAGCCTTACACGTGTCCTAGTTGACCTAATTCAAAGCCTCCCATCCTTCTATAAAAGGAAGTAGCTGTCAAAGTCAAAAGATATTCCATGTTTTTCCTTGGAAGCCGAATAGTATAGAGAGATTGAAGATCATCAAGAACACCATCATCCGCAAGCTGATTAAGGAGTTTATTTTCGTTATTAACTTGTGATTATGGATATGCCTACTCAGATTGTGATTTGTATTTTCATGCCTATTATGAACTAAGTAGCTAAGGTGTTGGTAGGAATGATGTGATTGTCGTGCTTCATCTTTAGTAATATATTGACTATCGCATTTTGATTAATTGTTGTGCTTATTACCATTTTATGCCCGCCTAGCCAGCTGGTGTGAATAGCTCTCTCTAGTTTCAGGGATGATTTAGAGAGTGTGTGACAATTATCCACACTACGATCATTGTGTATTGGTGAACGCCAGTGACTGAGCTAGGGATAGCCAGTTGCCTAGTGCTTGATCAGTCGTACTTCATTGGGGTTGGAACACATCCCAAAAGATCCGGAGTTCCGGGAGGAATCCGCTAATAATACTGCGAGAAATGCATGATCAATAATATTGCTAGAGCATCTTTTAGAACAATCACTAAATCCTAACCAACGCTTGTCTTTAATCTGTTTATCTATTTGTTTACTTGTTGTTCTGTCATTTATTTTGCCTCAGCATAACTCTTATAAAACCAAATCATTTTACCATCTTTGAAACCATTAGAAAGTTACACAAAATAGGTAGAGTGGAAACTAATTCAGGACTCGGATTGATAATATTACTTGCTGCAGACTGTGCATACTTGCACAGGAATTCTAGAGTCTTTTACACCATATTATTACTCATTCTAGGAACCCAACAAGTTTTTGGCGCCGTTGCCGGGGACTTGAATAAGTTTTTATCTCATCTATTTTTGTGTATGTGTTTTAGTGGTTTGGTGCTAGAACTTTTTGATTGTTTATTTTGTTTTTGCAGGTGTGAGTTTGGTGCATGAGCGATCCACCTGGGGTAAGGTTTGAGCTTGATCCAGAAATTGAAAGGACATTTAGGAACAGAAGGAGGGAGCAGCGCAGAAACAAGATGGATAACGTATCGCGTCTTCCGGAGGCTCCTGAAGGTCCAGCAAACCCCCAACAGAATCCATTGCTGCAGCAAAACCCGTTGTTTGAACAAAATGAGCAGCAAAATAATCAGGCTGAGAATCCTATCCTGATAGCGAACGATAGGACCAGAGCCATTCGAGCATGTGCTGTCCCGATGTTTAATGAGTTGAATCCAGGGATTGCACGTCCCCAAATCCAAGCGGCGAATTTTGAGATGAAACCGGTAATGTTTCAGATGTTGCAAACCGTGGGACAATTCCATGGTTTGACATCTGAAGACCCTCATTTACATCTTCAGTCTTTTCTAGGAGTTAGTGATTCTTTCGTAATTCAAGGAGTGCCTAGGGATGCCCTTAGATTAACTTTGTTCCCGTATTCTCTTAGAGATGGAGCAAAGGCATGGTTGAACTCTTTTGCTCCAGGATCAATTAGGACATGGTATGAGTTAGCTGAAAAATTTTTGAGTAAATATTTCCCACCTAATAGAAATGCTAAATTAAGGAGTGAAATAGTAGGGTTTAGGCAACTTGAGGATGAGACTTTTAGTGAGGCTTGGGAGAGATTTAAGGAGCTTTTGCGAAAGTTTCCCCACCATGGTTTACCTCATTGTATTCAAATGGAGACATTTTACAATGGTTTAAATGGAGTAACCCAAGGTATGGTCGATGCTTCGGCTGGAGGGGCCCTTTTGGCAAAGACTTTTGATGAAGCTTATGAAATTTTAGAAAGAATATCTATTAATAGTTGTCAGTGGTCGGATGTTAGAGGCACAAATAAAAAAGTTAAGAGTGTATTAGAAGTTGATGGTGTGTCCACCATTAGGGCTGATCATGCTATGATTGCTAACGCTCTTAAGAATGTGACAGTGATTAGTCATCAGCAGCCACCAGCTATGGAGCCTGCTGCAGTGGTGAACCAAGTGGCAGAGGAAGCATGTGTCTATTGTGGCGAAGACCACAACTACGAGTTTTGCCCCAACAATCCAGCTTCTGTGTTTTTTGTAGGTAATCAGAGGAATAACCCTTATTCTAACTTTTACAATCCAGGTTGGCGCAACCACCCCAACTTTTCATGGGGAGGACAAGGAAGTAACGTACAAACACAACAAAAGGTGAACCAACCAGGATTTGCTAAAACGCAGGTAATGCCCCAGCAAAATAAGCAGGCTTTGCCCCAGAAAAATTCGGGAAGTTCTCTCGAGGCGATGATGAAAGAATTTATGGCTCGTACAGATGCCGCAATTCAAAGTAATCAAGCTTCGATGAGAGCCCTGGAATTGCAAGTGGGTCAGCTAGCCAATGAGCTGAAGCAAGGCCTCAAGGGAAACTTCCATCAAATACTGAACACCCTAGAAGGGAAGGTAAGGAGCAGGTAAAGGCAGTAACTCTTAGGAGTGGTAAGCCATTAGAAGAAAGAATTGAGCCTAGTAAAACCCAGGTTATAGAGAAAAATGGTGATAAAAATGATATTGTTGAGAAAGAGTTGGAGTCTGGTCAGGGTGCCGGAGGCAGCAATAAAGATGCTGGAGCATCTGGTTCTGTTCCAGATGTGGAACCACCTTACGTGTCGCCCCCACCTTATGTACCACCTCTACCTTTTCCACAAAGGCAAAAGCCTAAGAATCAGGATGGTCAATTTAAAAAGTTTTTAGAGATTCTTAAGCAATTGCATATAAATATCCCTTTAGTAGAAGCTATTGAGCAAATGCCTAATTATGCTAAATTTCTTAAGGATATTTTGACTAAAAAGAAAAGGTTAGGTGAATTTGAAACTATATCTCTTACTGAGGAATGTAGTGCTATTCTTAAGAATGGGCTACCCCCCAAGACTAAGGATCCAGGGTCATTTACCATACCTGTGTCTATAGGTGGAAAAGAATTAGGTAGAACACTCTGTGATTTAGGCGCAAGCATTAACCTTATGCCTCTTTCGGTCTATCGGAAGTTAGGTATTGGTGAAGCTAGGCCTACCACAGTTACACTCCAATTGGCTGATAGGTCTATCACATATCCAGAGGGTAAAATTGAGGATGTCTTAGTAAAAGTGGATAAATTCATATTTCCTGTTGATTTTATTATTTTAGACTATGAGGCTAATAAAGATGTCCCAATTATTCTACGTCGTCCATTTTTGGCTACTGGTAGGGCGTTAATAGATGTTCAAAAAGGGGAGTTAACAATGAGAGTGTGTAATGAGGAGGTGAAATTTAATGTGTTTAAAGCCATGAAATATCCAGACGAAATGGAGGATTGCTCCTTCATTAGGATTCTGGAGAGCACAGTTATTGAGACAGCAATACAGGATTCGGCTGATAAGCATTCGGAAAAGCATGGAGAGATTAGTGTAGAGGATTTTGAAATTTGTTCTTTAGATAGAAAAAAAGAAAAAGAATTGTTTAGATGTGAGGATGTTTTTGAGTCTTTAGATTTAAACCAGAGGAAAGCTCCTCCCATTAAGCCATCCCTGATTGAGGCACCTACTTTAGATTTGAAGCCCTTACCGGATCATCTAAAGTATGTGTATCTTGGGGAAGGTGAGACGTTGCCCATTATTGTTGCATCAGATTTAATGCCAGAGCATGAGGAGGCCTTAATAAAATTGCTGCAGCAATACCGCAAGGCTATAGGTTGGACGTTGGCTGACATTCAGAGAATTAGCCCATCTTTTTGTATGCACAAAATCACTCTAGAGGAGGGATCCTTTAGGAGTATTGAGCAACAAAGAAGGCTTAACCCTGCAATGAAAGAGGTTGTTAAAAAGGAAGTAATTAAATGGTTGGATGCTGGGATCATTTATCCAATTGCCGATAGCAATTGGGTGAGCCCTGTCCAATGTGTTCCTAAGAAATGAGGTGTCACCGTGGTGAGCAATAAAGATAATGAATTAATTCCAACCAGGACAGTAACTGGCTGGAGGGTTTGCATGGATTACAGGAGGCTTAATAAAGCTACCCGTAAGGACCATTTCCCTCTACCATTTATTGACCAGATGTTGGATAGGTTGGTATAAAAGACTCTAGAATTCCTGTGCAAGTATACACAGTCTGCAGCAAGTAATATTATCAATCCGAGTCCTGAATTAGTTTCCACTCTACCTATTTTGTGTAATTTTCTAATGGTTTCAAAGATGGTAAAATGATTTGGTTTTATAGGAATTGTGCTGAAGCAAAATAAATGACAGAACAACGAGTAAACAAATAGATAGACAGATTAAAGACAGGCGCTGGTTAGGATTTAGTGATTATTCTAAAAGATGCTCTAGCAATATTATTGATCATGCATTTCTCGCAGTATTATGAGCGGATTCCTCCCGGAACTCCGGATCTTTTGGGATGTGTTTCAACCCCAATGAAGTACGACCGATCAAGCACTAGGCAACTGGCTATCCCTAGCTCAGTCACTGGCGTTCACCAATACACAATGATCGTAGTGTGGATAATTGCCACACACTCTCTAAATCATCCCTGAAACTAGAGAGAGCTATTAACACCGGCTGGCCAGGCGGGCATAAAATGGAAATAAGTACAACAATTAACCAAAATGCGATAGTCAATATATTACTAAAGATGAAGCACGACAATCACATTATTCCTAACCAACACCTAAGCTACTTAGTTCATAATAGGCATGGAAATACAAATCACAATCTGAGTAGGCGTGTCAATAATCACAAGATAATAAAGAAAATATAAATCTCCTAAATTAGCCTGCGGATGATGGTGTTCTTGGTGGTCTCCAATCTCTCTATACTATTCGGCTTCCAAGGGGAAACATGGAATGCTTTTGACTTTGACGGCTACTTCCTTTTATAGAAGGATGGGAGGCTTGAATTAGGTCAACTAGGACACGTGTAAGGCTCTCCTTGCTCCTTTATCCCGAAAATAACTCAACAGAAGTCGGTTCATGAAGTTGGCTAACGAGCTGTGATGTGGCAGTTTTGTTCCCAGTTTTGCTGCAGCACAGAATTTGCTCTCTCCAGTCGCCCAGCAGCATAATCTATACAAAATAATTTCCAATGCTTCCATTCTTCCAAATGGGTTAAAACATGTAATATCTATCCAAAACCAACCCTAATAAGCATAAAGGACACACAAATCCCTATATAATTGAGGCCTAAATAACTACCTTTTGGGCAGTTATCATACCCCCAAACTTGAACTATTGCGCGTCCCGAGCAATACTAACTCACCTTCCCTTAAGAATTTAAAAACATTAGACAAAGAATTAGCTTAATCAAATCAGACAATCCAATACTTCCCTTTAACCTTTACCTGAGCACTCTGCAAAACCAAGCTCTGCTGCAGCAAAATGATTCCTCCGGCATGGACAAATAATCATCACTTTTCAACTTAATTCTAAGAACTCACCACAGCCTAGCTCTATTATCAGACATTTCAAAACATATTTTTTTCTTAAAGGGGTTTATATTCTTGTTTTTCAGACTTTAAGCAGCCCTACAGTCATAAGCTCTTAAGCATGGGATGACCCACTTTATGGTGCAGTATACCCTTGCCTCAAACTCATCACCAACTAGGCTCAATACTCTTTATAAAGCTCAAGAATCCTTAGTTATTCTATCTCTTGCCCCTCAGAATGGCGACATTTTATGATGAAGCTCACCTAAGTTCTGGGAGACAGAAAAAACTGCTGGATCATCATTCATCCCTCAAAACTTTTGCTCCGTCAAATTTTTCAGCAAAATTTTCAACAATCAATCTTTTTCAGCAAATCATTTCATCAATTTTTTCATATTTCCTAGGTCATCTTTTGACGCGAAGACAAACTGTGGGTATCACAAATGTCCCCGGTTACTCAATAACCTAACAAATTTTTACTTGAAGGAGAGGAATGCTCGAGCAAAACAATTGGAGTAGCAAAAAGTCCCCCGAACTTGAATTATTCATTGTCCCCAATGAATCATTAAATGCTTTTAATTACACCCCCAAACTTAAATTTTTCTATCTGAATTTTTAAACTAAACATGGGACTCAGATTAAGCTAAACGTGGATCATATAAGTCAATACTACCTTCAAAATCTTCTTTGCCGCAGCAACAGTCCAGGCTAGAAGAAATGCTAGCAAAAGGTTTCTGGAGATCAGAATACCTTGATCTAATTAAGCGTAATCAGTCCAAGCTTCAAAAATTCAGAAGAAAATTAGTTAAGTTAGAGAAACTCAGTGCATATAGAATGAAAAACATCCGGAAATTTCATTAAAAACCTAAAAAGATATTACAAAAGCAAAGATATATTTTTCCAAGAAGCAGAAAAATTAAAAGAAACAAGCAAACATATTTAGCAAGTAGGGTCAGATATGCTCGAGCAAACAAAATAATAAGAACAAAAATAATGCTCGCTGAAGATCATCCAATCCATCAATCTTCCCGACCCTGCTCTTCATCATCATTCTCTTCTTCTCTTTCAACAGGTGGGAGCGGAATCCAGGGGTTCCTCAGGGAATGCAGGAAGGGCTGGATACGGTTTGGAAAAATTCTCTTGCAGCGCCCTTCTTAAGCTGGCATCCCGATTCTTAACATAGTTCCAGAAGGTTAAAGTTTGCCTTTCAGCAAACTCCTACCTACTGGCCGAAAGTGCCAGTTGTTCTAGAATCGTGTTAATGTCGTAGATAAGCCCTCCTTGACGTACCTCCTGCATGCGCTGGAGACGTGCCAAATTGGATGTGTCGATGATCCCTTTGTCAAACAGGATCACATCTCCCTCATCCACTGGAACCCCTGCTTTACTGCAAAACATTGTAATTGTATTTGGGAAGAACAGCTTCCCCACCTTCTTTTTCCAGCAACCAGAAATTCCACTCGCAATGATCCTCCCTACGTTAATACTGAGAGACCGCAAGATGGCAAAAGCTAGGAAAACCCGTTCCCTGGAGATTGTCGAGTCATGTGTTGTTGGAAGCATCCTCTGTCTAATAAATCTCATCCACGTGTTCGCTTCCCGTTTCAAATACGCCGACTGGAATGTCCTCTTCTGAGTTTTGGATAACTGCCACTGTGCCCCTTCAATTCCTACCTCCCGCACAACATCACTTAGTTGCTCATCAGATGGCGCCACAGCCATCTCATTATATGCCGCATGGGGAAAGTTCTGAAGATTATACAGTGCGTTGATAGCACTCGGACTCCAATCCACCTCGACTCCTCGAACAATCACCTGGAATCCATCCTCCTTGACAATGTTAGCATAAAATTCACGCACCACCTGTGCGTTTACAAATTCAGGCTTCACACAAAATAGCTCCCAGCCGTGGTCTGCAATATCTGTTCTCAGAAATTGTGGGAGATCACCGCTGAATCCTCGCTCAAATAAGAAATCCCTTTTCAGAAGCTCAGCGTATTTTGCTCTGGCAAAATTGTTGACGAAGCGATCAAATGGTAACTGCTGTTCTTCTATTGCATCGTGTTCCTCCGATGCTTCAGCAACATTTTTGCCCTTCTCTACCCTGTGCTTGAGCAACTGCTCTTCCTCAGTCTTCTTCTCTGCTTCTTCCCGCACTCTGTCCTCAGCTTCTTTTTTCTCTCTTTCCTCTCGCTCTGCCTTTTCTCTCTCAGAATCTGATGATGGTGGTGATGGGGTATCAGTCCGAATCACCGGAATACGGCCGGCCTTTCGCTTAATGCGGCGACGTTTTGGTGGTTCGGGCATGATTACCTCAACACGAGCTTCTTGCTCCTGCTCGGTTCCTCTTTCAGGCACTACGTCTGCCTGCTCGTCTCTCACCATATCAACCTGTTGTTCTTGATTCTCCTCAGCATTTTCCTCTTGAACCGTATCTGTGACTATCGGTTCTACCGCAGGATTTTGAACTTCGTCCGTATCTGGGTCATTCACCGCTTCTTCTTGGATAGCATCTTGCTCTGTAGCCCTCTGTTGTCGTCGTCTTCGCTTAGCTTTCTTCTCCTCCGGCGTCCTCTTCTTCTTAGTTTTCCCTTTCTACACTTCTGGAGTAACCGGTGTTTCCTCCTCTTCACTCTCTCTTTCTTTCCTAGCTCTAGTCTTTGCCATGGAGGACTCAACGGTTTTACAGAGAATGGAAGGGAAAAAGAAAGAATGCAGACGACAAAATTGGATCAAGAAGACGAAGTGGAAAGAAACTTACCAGCGGTTGTCAATAAATAAGGCTCCAGCAAAATGCAATCCTAACCGAAATGATTTGCTCTGCATTAAATAATATTACCGTTTAATTTGAAGTGAATGTAACCTGAAAATTTGAAACCAGCAACGGTAAAATCGTGGATTCCAAACGCCCATGGTAAAAATTGATGTGCTGTCCATCATTGAAGCCTTCGGATGATTGCTCTGCGACACGTGGCTTCATCAGATGATGCATGCAAATTTACCTGCGAAAATTCAAAGCCAAATCCCAACGGTAAAAATAATAAATTTCTAATGAAATCCCTTTTAACTCAGACGATTTTGCTCCAGCCATAATCTTGTTGCAACAACCTTCTGACCCTGCAGAATCTTTGATACAGAATTTAAATTTAAAAAAAAAAAAAGGGAAAATCACATCTTTCAAATTTAAATTTAACCGACCAAATTAAATTTAATCTTTTATTCTCAAGAGAAGCCGAATAAATTATAGAAAATCTTTATTAATTCAAATTAAATAGAATTAAAATAACTGAAAATAAAATCTAGAACTTAATCTAATAAAATCTAATTAATGAAAAGATAATCCAAAGATAATTTAAATAAATATCCAGAGAATAAAATAAATCGAATTCAAAACGAAATAGATAAAATCTTAAACAAATACTTAAAGATAAAATCTAATAAACCATACAAAAATCAAATCTAACCTAACCGAAATTAAAATCAAATCAGCGAAAAATACAATTAATACGAAGTCTGGGAGCTCAAAATTTTTGCTCTGTGAAATGCTCCCACAAAAGTCCTGCTCTCTCAATCATCAACCAACCTTAGGGAAGGATATTTCGACTGAAACTCCTCACCCCAATAATGCTTCACACGCTGTCCATTCACCTTGCAACTGTCTTGGCATCACTCTGATGACATGCAATGGCCTCCACCCACTTGGACACATAATCAACTGCCAATAAGATAAAAACATTGCCATTAGAAGGGGGAAATGGCCCCATAAAGTCAATACCCCATACATCGAATAATTCAACTTCTAAAATGTAAGTTAGAGACATTTCATCTCTAGGCCTTAGATTTCCTCTCCTTTGGCAAGCATCACATTGCTTGTAGAACCAATGGGCATCCTTAAATAACGTAGGCCAGAAGAATCCGCAATGCAAAATCCTCATAGCTGTCCTCTAACCGCTGAAATGACCTCCATACGGCGAAGAGTGACATTGCTCCAGGATTTCCTTTGCTTCAGCACCTGAAACACACCTACGAATAATACCGTCAGAGCATTGCTTATACATAAATGGCTCATCCCAATAGAAAAATTTCGCATCGTGCTTAAACTTTTTCTTCTGCCTCCAATCCATGTCAATAGGAGTGACTCCCTTTACCAAAAAGTTGGAAATATCAGCATACCGAGGGACATCCCTGACTACCTTTACCTCAACAGCAAAGAGCTGTTCATCTGGAAAAGAATCGGAAATGGCAGATTGCTCCAGCAAAGACGATGACGGATCAAGACGAGATAAATGATCTGCAATGACGTTTTCTAATCCTTTCTTGTCCTTTATCTCCAAGTCGAATTCCTGCAATAATAAAATCCAACGAATTAGTCTAGGCTTTGCATCCTTCTTAGTAATTAAATACCTTATTGCTGCATGATCGGTAAAAACCGTGACTTTAGATCCAACCAAATATGGCCGGAATTTCTCAAAAGCAAACACCACAGCTAACAACTCCTTTTCAGTAGTTGTATAGTTGACTTGTGCTTCATTTAAAACCTTGCTTGCATAATATATAGGATGGATAAATTTGCCCTGCTTTTGCCCCAGCATCGCACCTACCGCAGCATCACTCGCATCACACATTACCTCGAATGGTAAATTCCAATTAGGTGCGCAAAGAATGGGTGTTGAGATTAAAGCAACCTTTAAAGTCTCAAAAGCCTTTCTACAATCTGCATTAAAGTCAAAAACATGATCAGTACACAATAAGTTACAAAGAGGTTTACTGATTTTGGAAAAATTCTTTATGAACCTCCTATAAAATCTAGCATGTCCTAAAAAACTCCGAATTCCCTTCACTGAATTCGGTGGCTCTAGTCTTTCAATAACCTCTACTTTTGCTCTATCAACTTCTAGACCATTTTTAGAAATTGGGAAAAATACACTTTTGGTCCCTGAGGTTTGGGTTAAGTGACACTTTGGTCCCCGAGTTTTCAAACTCAACAAAAATACCCCTAAGGTTTGAGATAAGGAGCAATTTGGTCCCTGCCGTCAATTTTTCTGTTAAACCCTAACGGTAAGCTGACGTGGCACTATTATTTTAATTAAAAAAATTAATTTAATTTTTTTAAATAAAAAATATAAAAATATTAAATATATTATTATTTTATTATTATTTTTAAAATTCTCTCTCTATCTTCTCCATCTTCTTTCTTCTCCATCTTCTTTCTCCCTCCATCTTCTTCCTTCCCCCTCCCATCTTCTTCAGCTCCGATGGCCGCCCGCCGCCGGCTGCGGTCGCCGAAATTTTTTTTTCTTTCCTTCTTTCTTCTTCTCTTCTTCTTCTTTCTCTTCCTTTTTTCTGTTTTTTTTTTAAAGAAGGGAGTTTGCCGGAATCGGGGAGGAGGAGTTCCTCCTCCCCAAAACTCCCTTCTTTAAAAAAAAAAACAGAAGAAAGGAAGAGAAAGAAGAAGAAGGGAAGAAGAGAAGAAGAAGAGAAGAAGAAGAAAGAAGGCAAAAAAAATAAAAAAAATTTTGGCAACCGCCGCCGCCGGCAGCTGGCGACGGCCGGCCACCGGAGCTGAAGAAGATGGAGGGAGAAAGAAGATGGAGAAGATAGAGAGAGAATTTTAAAAATAAGGGAAAAATACACTTTTGGTCCCTGAGGTTTCGGTTAAGTGACACTTTGGTCCCTGAGTTTTCAAACTCAACAAAAATACCCCTGAGGTTTGAGATAAGGAGCATTTTGGTCCCTACCGTCCAATTTTCCGTTAAATGCTAACAGATTGCTGACGTGGCCAAATTTTTTTAATTAAAAAATTAATTTTTTTAATTTTAAAATAAAAATAAAGAAAAAAAATAAAAAATAATAAAAATATTATTATTTAAATTATTTTTAAAACTTAACTCTCCACCCACTTCTTCATCTTCTTCCCTCAACCCCTCCATCTTCTTCTTCACATCTCCGGCGGCCGGCCACCGCTCGCCGCCACCGGCCGGCGACGACTGTAATTTTTTTTTTTTTTCCTTCTCCTTACTTCCTCTCTTTTACCCCATTTTTCTTCTTTTCTTTAAAAAAAAAAAAAAATTCAAGAGGGAGGAGGGAGGTCTCCCTCCTCCCCGTCCAGATCTGAACGGGGAGGGAGGAGGGGCCTCCCTCCTCCTCCTTTTCCGGCGCGAAATGGAGGAGGAGGGAGGCCCCTCATCCCTCTCCGTCCAGATCTGGGCCGGAATCGGAGGAGGAGGGCGGTCCCTCCTCCCTCTTGAATTTTTTTTTTTTTTTTTAAAGAAAAGAAGAAAAATGGGGTAAAAGAGAGGAAGTAAGGAGAAGGAAAAAAAAAAATTACAGTCGCCGGCGGCCGGCCGCCGGCCGGTGGCGGCGAGCGGTGGCCGGCCACCGGAGATGTGAAGAAGAAGATGGAGGGGTTGAGGGAAGAAGATGAAGAAGTGGGTGGAGAGTTAAGTTTTAAAAATAATTTAAATAATAATATTTTTATTATTTTTTATTGTTTTTTCTTTATTTTTATTTTAAAATTAAAAAAATTTGGCCACGTCATCAATCTGTTAGCATTTAACGGAAAATTGGACGGCAGGGACCAAAATGCTCCTTATCTCAAACCTCAGGGGTATTTTTGTTGAGTTTGAAAACTCAGGGACCAAAGTGTCACTTAACCCAAACCTCAGGGACCAAAAGTGTATTTTTCCCTAAAAATAATAATAAAATAATAATATATTTAATATTTTTATATTTTTTATTTAAAAAAATTAAAAATTAATTTTTTTAATTAAAATAATAGTGCCACGTCAGCTTACCGTTAGGGTTTAATAGAAAAATTGACGGCAGGGACCAAACTGCTCCTTATCTCAAACCTCGGGGGTATTTTTGTTGAGTTTTAATACTCGGGGACCAAAGTGTCACTTAACCCAAACCTCAGGGACGAAAAGTGTTTTTTTTCCTTAGAAATATTATGTCCTATCATTATGCCCTCCTTCACCATGAAGTGGCATTTTTCCCAATTAAGAACTAGATGGGTATCCTCACATCTCTTTAATACCTTACCTAAATTTTCTAAACAATTCTGAAAAGACCCTCCAAACACTGAAAAATCGTCCATAAATACCTCAACAGTGGACTCAATCCTATCAGAAAAAATTGCTAACATACACCGTTGAAATGTTGCTGGAGCATTGCAGAGGCCGAAAGGCATTCTCCGAAAAGCGAATGTCCCATAAGGACAGGTGAAAGTGGTTTTCTCCTGATCCTCAGGAGCAATAGTAATCTGGTTGTACCCAGAATAACCATCCAAGAAACACTAATAGGCCTGACCAGCCAATCTATCCAACATCTGGTCGATAAATGGTAGAGGGAAATGGTCCTTACGGGTAGCTTGATTAAGCCTCCTGTAATCCATGCAAACCCTCCAGCCAGTTACTGTCCTGGTTGGAATCAATTCATTGTCTTTACTGCTCACCACAGTGACACCTCCTTTCTTAGGAACACATTGGACAGGGCTCACCCAATTGCTATCGGCAATTGGATAAATTATCCCAGCATCCAACCATTTAATTACCTCCTTTTTAACAACCTCTTTCATTGCAGGGTTAAGCCTTCTTTGTTGCTCAATACTCCTAAAGGATCCCTCCTCTAGAGTGATTTTGTGCATACAAAAAGATGGGCTAATTCCCTGAATATCAGCCAATGTCCAACCTATAGCCTTGCGGTATTGCTGCAGCAATTTTATTAAGGCCTCTTCATGCTCTGGCATTAAATCTGATGCAACAATAATGGACAACGTCTCACTTTTCCCAAGATACACATACTTTAGATGATCCGGCAAGGGCTTCAAATCTAAAGTAGGTGCCTCAATCAGGGATGGCTTAATAGGAGGAGCTTTCCTCTGATCTAAATCTAAAGACTCAAAAACATCCTCACACCTAAACAACTCTTTTTCATTTTTTCTTTCTAACAAACAAACTTGCAAATCTTCTACACTAACCTCTTCATGCTCTTCCGAATGCTTACTAGCCGAATCCTGTATTGCTGTCTCAATAACTGTGCTCTCAAGAATCCTAATGAAAGAGCAATCCTCCATTTCGTTTGGATATTTCATGGCTTTAAACACATTAAATTTCACTTCCTCATTACAGACTCTCATTGTTAATTCCCCTTTTTGAACATCTATTAATGCCCTACCAGTAGCAAAAAATGGACGACCTAGAATAATTGGGACATCTTTATCAGCCTCATAGTCTAAAATAATAAAATCAACAGGAAATATGAATTTATCTACCTTCACTAAGACATCCTCAATTTTACCCTCTAGATATGTGATAGACCTATCAGCTAGTTGGAGTGTAACTGTGGTAGGCCTAGCTTCACCAATACCTAACTTCCGATAGACCGAAAGAGGCATAAGGTTAATGCTTGCGCCTAAATCACAGTTTCAAACTCACCTAACCTCTTCTTTTTAGTCAAAATATCCTTAAGAAATTTAGCATAGTTAGGCATTTGCTCAATAGCTTCTACTAAAGGGATATTTATATGCAATTGCTTAAGAATCTCTAAAAACTTTTTAAATTGACCATCCTGATTCTTAGGCTTTTGCCTTTGTGGAAAAGGTAGAGGTGGTACATAAGGTGGGGGCGGCACATAAGGTGGTTCCACATCTGGAACAGAACCAGATGCTCCCGCATTTTTATTGCTGCCTCCAGCACCCTGACCAGACTCCAACTCTTTTTCGACAACAACATTTTTATCACCATTTTTATCTATAACCTGGGTTTTAATAGGCTCAATTCTTTCTTCTAATGGCTTACCACTCCTAAGTGTTACTGCCTTTACCTGCTCCTTACCTTCCCTTCTAGGGTGTTCAGTATCTGATGGAAGTTTCCCTTGAGGCCTTGCCTTCAGCTCATTAGCTAGCTGACCCACTTGCAATTCCAGGGCTCTCATCGAGGCTTGATTACTTTGAATTGCGGCATCTGTGCGAGCCATAAATTCTTTCATCATCGCCTCGAGAGAACTTCCTAAATTTTGCTGGGGCAAAGCCTGCTTATTTTGTTGGGGCAATACCTACGCTTTAGCAAATCCCGACTGGTTCATCTTTTGTTGCACTGGCACGTTATTTCCTTGACCTCCCCATGAGAAGTTGGGGTGGTTGCGCCAACCTCGATTATAAAAATTACAGTAAGGGTTATTCCTCTGATTACCTACAAAAAACACAGAAGCAGGATTGCTGGGGCAAAACTCGTAGTTGTGGTCTTCACCACAATAGACACATGCTTCCTCTGCCACTTGGTTCACCACTGCAGTAGGCTCCATAACTGGTGGCTGCTGATGACTAATCACTGTCACATTCTTAAGAGCATTAGCAATCATAGCAAGATCAGCCCTAATGATGGACACACCATCAACTTCTAATACACTCTTAATTTTTTTATTTGTGCTTCTAACATCAGACCACTAACAACTAATAATCGATATTCTTTCTAAAATTTCATAAGCTTCATCAAAAGTTTTTGCTAAAAGGGCCCCTCCAGCCGAAGCATCAACCATACCTTGGGTTACTCCATTTAAACCATTGTAAAATGTTTCCATTTGAATACAATGAGGTAAACCATGGTGGGGGCACTTCCGTAAAAGCTCCTTAAATCTCTCCCAAGCCTCACTAAAAGTCTCATCTTCAAGTTGCCTAAACCCTACTATTTCACTCCTTAATTTACCATTTCTATTCGGTGGGAAATATTTACTCAAAAACTTTTCAGCTAACTCATCCCACGTCCTAATTGATCCTGGAGCAAAAGAGTTTAACCATGCCTTTGCTCCATCTCTAAGAGAATACGGGAACAAAGTTAATCTAAGGGCATCTCTAGGCACTCCTTGAATTACAAAAGAATCGCTAACTCCTAGAAAAGACTTAAGATGTAAATGAGGGTCTTCAGATGACAAACCATGGAATTGCCCCACGGTTTGCAACATCTGAAACATTACCGATTTCATTTCAAAATTTGCCGCTTGGATTTGGGGACGTGCAATCCCTGGATTCAACTCATTAATCATCGGGACAGCATACGCTCGAATGGCTCTGGTCCTATCGTTCGCAATCAAGATAGGATTTTCAGCCTGATTATTTTGCTGCTCATTTTGCTCAAACAACGGGTTTTACTGCAACAACGGATTTTGCTGGGGGTTTGCTGGACCTTCAGGAGCCTCCGGAAGACGCGGCACGTTCTCCATCTGGTTTCTGCGCCGCTCTCTCCTTCTGTTCCTAAATGTCCTTTCAATTTCTGTATCAAGCTCAAACCGTACCCCAGGTGGATCGCTCATGCACCAAACTCACACCTGCAAAAACAAAAGAAACAATCAAAAAGTTCTAGCACCAAACCACTAAAACACATACACAAAAATAGATCAGATAAAAACTTATTCAAGTCCCCAGCAACGGCGCCAAAAACTTGTTGGGTTCCTAGAGTGAGTAATAATATGGGATAAAAGACTCTAGAATTCCTGTGCAAGTATACACAGTCTGCAGCAAGTAATATTATCAATCCGAGTCCTGAATTAGCTTCCACTCTACCTATTTTGTGTAACTTTCTAATGGTTTCAAAGATGGTAAAATGATTTGGTTTTATAGGAATTGTGCTGAGGCAAAATAAATGACAGAACAACGAGTAAACAAATAGATAGACAGATTAAAGACAGGCGCTGGTTAGGATTTAGTGATTGTTCTAAGAGATGCTCTAGCAATATTATTGATCATGCATTTCTCGCAGTATTATTAGCAGATTCCTCCCGGAACTCCGGATCTTTTGGGATGTGTTTCAACCCCGATGAAGTACGACCGATCAAACACTAGGCAACTGGCTATCCCTATCTCAGTCACTGGCGTTCACCAATACACAATGATCGTAGTGTGGATAATTGCCACACACTCTCTAAATCATCCCTGAAACTAGAGAGAGCTATTCACACCGACTGGCCAGGCGTGCATAAAATGGAAATAAGTACAACAATTAACCAAAATGCGATAGTCAATATATTACTAAAGATGAAGCACGACAATCACATTATTCCTAACCAACACCTAAGCTACTTAGTTCATAATAGGCATGGAAATACAAATCACAATCTGAGTAGGCGTGTCCATAATCACAAGATAATAAAGAAAATATAAATCTCCTAAATTAGCCTGCGGATGATGGTGTTCTTGGTGGTCTCCAATCTCTCTATACTATTCGGCTTCCAAGGGGAAACATGGAATGCTTTTGACTTTGACGGCTACTTCCTTTTATAGAAGGATGGGAGGCTTGAATTAGGTCAACTAGGACACGTGTAAGGCTCTCCTTGCTCCTTTATCCCGAAAATAACTCAACAGAAGTCGGTTCATGAAGTTGGCTAACGAGTTGTGATGTGGCAGTTTTGTTCCCAGTTTTGCTGCAACACAGAATTTGCTCTCTCCAGTCGCCCAGCAGCATAATCTACACAAAATAATTTTCAATGCTTCCATTCTTCCAAATGGGTTAAAACATGTAATATCTATCCAAAACCAACCCTAATAAGCATAAAGGACACACAAATCCCTATATAATTGAGGCCTAAATAACTACCTTTTGGGCAGTTATCACTTGGATTGAGGTCTTGCTGCATGGGGGAAATGCTCTGACTCTTGGTCTGAGAATAAACTGACACCATTAAGAGCATTGTCACGAGAAAGTCCATAAACCTCGAGACTTGATTCATGAAATCCAAGCAGCGACAAGGTTATCCATGAGTCCGAAGACGTAACAGAAGCTTGCAACGCTTATATCTGGTTTTTAGGCATCCTTGGAAAGCTAACTCCTTGACCTTCAGCTAGAGAGGTTGGATACAAAACTATCATAAGGAAACCTTTTTCTTTTCTCAAAGAAATTTCTCAACTCCCTAGGATGTGGGCAACGTTAAACAGAGCCTAGAAGCTAACTAAAGAATAAAGAATCTAAGCACTACGGATTAGAGAATCGAAGCATAACGATACAACCACGCAATACACAAAGCGGATAAGCACAAGACAAGCATACTCAAATGAAAGGAGATTTCAAAGCCAAAGAATACAAACTTGAGAAGAGATTACTAACCTTGAACGAGGGGTGCGCTGACTCCCCACCTTTAAGAGCTATCTTCATCATTAGAATCATCGTCATCATAAAGCTTAGGATACTCCGCCTTGAGCTCTTCATCTGTGACCCAGGGCAAGAACTCCTCTTGCTGGACTTTCTCCACAATGCACTCACTGGACCCTGGTAAAGACCTTCTGACCTTCTGAGTTGGTGCAGGCACTAACTCTTCATGCTTCCTCTTGGCACCAGACGACGTGCCCACCTCCTGGGACTGCTCCGCCCTAGGGATGTCATTATCCAGCATCCGTGCGCTTGCAAGAGCTGCTGCGAGAGTGGCTGGTATACCAAGCCTGACCAACCCTCTGATTTCCACACGCAGGCCATTAATGAACCAGTTGATCCTCCTTGCCTCGGTGGCGACCAACTCAGGGACACGGTCAGACAACTCCTTGAACCTTCTAACATATTGTGCCACGGTCATGGTCCCTTGAACAAGCGAGACGAACTTCGCTTCTAGATCCACATATGCGCAGAGAAAACGTCGGCCAAATTGGTCTCGCACAAGACCCTTAAATCCTGACCATGTAAGGGAATTATCCAGGCAATTCTCATACTGGCCCACTACATTCCACCAGGTGCGAGCATGGCCTCTGAGCATAAACGCAGCTCCTTGGCCACGCTGCTGGGCGTCAGCTCCTAGATATTGAAATAGTGCTTCCAACTCTGCAGTCAAGGAAGTGAACTTTCAGGATGGCCATTTAACGAAGGAGGCTTAGCCCTCATGAAGCTCCATAAAAACTGCGCATCCTTAGCACGAGCAGGGGCTTGATCCGTACCGACGTGCTGCAAGTTATTCTGGACTGCATTGCTAAACATAGCTTGTAATGCCTCCGCTGTCAGCACAACTAGAGGCGTTGAGGGAGGAACAGGGAGATTTGCCTCAAGATGCGAATTGACTTCAGGAACGTTTGGAGGGCCAGAACGTCCACTTCCTTGACTATTTCTGGAACTCATCTCTGAGAGAGGAAACGAAGAATTCACTTAAGGAGCTCTCCTATGAAGTAAGGATATGAGGGACTAACCTCAAACTTAAAGCACAACGTAGATCTGAAGGCACACAACATGCTTAAAAGAAACATGCAAATTATCTAGGAACTATGGCAACAATCTAATCCTACTACCATTCAATAGGCATGCAATCAAGACAAGCTATCTAGCCACTATGTTGGCATAATTAGAAGCCAACCATTCCATTCCCAAGATAACATCAAAATCACTCATGTCAAGGGCGATCAATGTCACATCCATCGGTCGGTCAGACACTAACATTTGACAGGCTTTCACTGCTTCACTCGCTAACAACGTTACCCCTGCAGGGGTTGAGCCTAACAAAACATAGCCTAACGACTCTAGCTCTAGGCCGGCTTGACTTACAAATGATGCAAAAATAAAAGAATGTGTTGAACCCGAATAATATAACATGAAAGCATAATGATCGAGAATAGGGATTGTACCTGTCACTACTGCATTCAAGTTCTCTGCCTCCTGTCGGGTGGTGGAAAATATCTTGCCCTGTTGCTGTGGTGGTCTTACCCCAGATGCCTGATTTGAGCTAGACGACTGGTTGGCATAATTGGATTTCTTCTGATTACAGTTCAAAGCGACATGCCCTTCCTGGCCACATTTGAAACATACACTGGTCCCTGCCAGGCAACGACCCCAGTGGTATTTCCCGCACGACTGACATGACGACTGACAACTGCCCAAAAGGTAGTTATTTAGGCCTCAATTATATGGGGATTTGTGTGTCCTTTATGCTTATTAGGGTTTGTTTTGGATAGATATTACATGTTTTAACCCATTTGGAAGAATGGAGGCATTGGAAATTATTTTGTGTAGATTATGTTGCTGGGTGACTGGAGGGAGCAAATTCTGTGCTGCAGCAAAACTGGGAGCAGAAACTGCCACGTCACAGCTCGTTAGCCAACTTCATGAACCGACTTCTGTTGAGTAATTTTCGTGATAAAGGAGCAAGGAGAGCCCTACACGTGTCCAAGTTGACCTAATTCAAGTCTCCTCTCCTTCTATAAAAGGAAGTAGCCGTCCAAGTCAAACTCATTCCATGTTTTCCCTTGGAAGCCGAATAGTATAGAGAAATTGAAGATCATCAAGAACACCATCATCCGCAAGCTGATTAAGGAGTTTATTTTCTTTATTAACTTGTGGTTATGGATATGCCTACTCAGATTGTGATTTGTATTCTCATGCCTATTATGAACTAAGTAGCTTAAGGTGTTGGTTAGGAATAATGTGATTACTGTGCTTCATCTCTAGTAATATATTGATTATCGCATTTTGGTTAATTGTTGTGCTTATTCTCATTTTATGCCCGCCTAGCCAGCTGATATGGATAGCTCTCTCTAGTTTCAGGGATGATTTAGAGGGTGTGTGGCAATTATCCACACTACGATCATTGTGTATTGGTGAACGCCAGTGATTGAGCTAGGGATAGCCAGTTGCCTAGTGCTTGATCGGTCGAACTTCACTGGGGTTGAAACACATCCCAAAAGATCCGGAGTTCCGGGAGGAATCCGCTAATAATACTGCGAGAAATGCATGATCAATAATATTGCTAGAGCATCTTTTAGAGCAATCACTAAATCCTAACCAGCGCTTGTCTTTAATCTGTCTATCTATTTGTTTACTTATTGTTCTGTCATTTATTTTGCTTCAGCATACTTCCGATAAAACCCAATCATTTTACTATTCTTGAAACCATTGGAAAGTTACACAAAAATAGGTAGAGTGGAAACTAATTCAGGGCTCGGATTGATAATATTACTTGCTGCAGACTGTGTATACTTGCACAGGAATTCTAGAGTATTTTATATCATATTTTTACTCACTCTAGGAACCCAACAACGACTTGTCCTAATTAGGCCCTGGTTGATTCTGTGCTTTCTGTCGACGGTCCTGAGTCGGACCTCGTCTAGGGTAACGCTAACCCCGCTGCGTGTTTGAGCTCATCTGATTGTATCTTCGCTTATGACCTGAGGAATGTTCTAAAGAGACGACTGACGGTCATCGATCAATAAACTCTGCCACCCTGACTGCTGTGGCATAGTCTTGTGGTTGATGGGCTGCCACATTGCCTTGTATCTCTTCCTTTAAGCCCATGATAAATCGTTCTACCTTATCAGCCTCTATAGCTACCAGGGCAGGAGCAAATCGAGATAGTCTGACGAACTCTGTCTTGTATTCCTCTACAGTTTTGCTCCCCTGCTTAAGAGCCACAAACTCTGCTTTCTTCCTGAAACGAGAGGTTGTAGGGTAATACTTCCTAAAGAACTCCTCCCTGAACTGAGCCCATGTAACAGGTCCGTTGCTGGCGTCTATAGTCCTCTCGATCGATTGCCACCAAATTAAGGCGTTGTCTTGCAACAAGAACACGACGCACTAAACTTTCTAGTCTTCCAGACAGTTCATGTGGCGAAAGACAGTTTCGATGGAGGACAACCACAATTCTACCAGTGTGGGGTCCCTTGATGCTCCATCAAACGGACGAGGGTCCCACTTTCTAAAATCTCTTAAACACCTTGCCTCTCGCGATAGAGCTTCGTTGTTCTGAGGCGCTTAGGCCTGTTGTCCTGCAATCACGCCTGCAACTGTGGACTGAATTGCAGACTGAACTGCCCCGACAACTTATGACTGAACAATTGCCTGGATGGCATCCATTGTGGCAGGTCCTGCTGCAAGTCTCGGCTACTCATCCGACTGTTCAACTTGCGAATCTTCTGGTAGATTATCTCCATACTACACTGGTGGCACAACTGCTTCAGGGGCTCTACGACCCCTACCACGACCTCTTCCACGACCTCTTACTAAACAAGCTTGATTCCTTCAAACATTTCACCGTTACAAAACAACATTCGTACTTTTCCACAACATGAACCTTTTCAAATATATATAACATTTACAGGCTACAAAGTTAAACATATGAGTACCTGGCGTGACCGGATGCTTGCTGATAAGCCATGGACATATCTAAGGTTTATGATGTAAACCAATCTACAGAACGTATAACCTAGAGGTCTGACACCAACTGTAACGACCCCACATTTCATGTCTAGATCCTAGGGCCATTACCACATGCATTTCATTTTACTTACAAAGAATAACGTTGGAACAACATTTAGAGTAAAACATGCTTAGAAAATCAGTGAAACTTTTCAACCTAGGATCCCAGTTAAAACAGAACAAGAAGAGATTTTAGCCATTCCAGCAAAAACCTCAAACCAGAATAAGTCCTAAAACATCACATAACAATGCAAAAAGAAGAAGTTCGAAAACATAATAAGCAGAAGTCTATCCTAAGGAAATCCATGGCTCGTTCACCAACATTCTGTCACGCGTTCTATACACCTTTTCCTTTACCTGCAATTACATGTTAGGGAAAGGAATGAGTATTTCAAAATACCCAGTAAGTAACAATACTGTTAAACATGCAACAACCAAGGTTTCAAGAGGTTAAATGGGCTAAGGAACTAAAGGTTATGTCATCTCGTTCCCATTCATTTCATTTCATTCATCATGTAGTATGGGTCTAGTGATCAATTAATTCACCAATATAAGTTTGCCAACTCACTGAAGGTGCACAGGTGGGTATTTTGGGAGATCTCTACTCCTAGTGATATATAGTAGAAGGCACCCAGTCAGTGGAGTCAAGTCTAACCCATCAAGGCACTAATGTGCGCATAGCGCTCTAACTACCATTTCACTGGTGGGGCGTCCATGGGTTTTAAGTCGGAAATTAACTTCCATAGTTAGTAAATGGCACCTAGTCTGCAAAGTCATGTTCCGCCCATTTAGCTCCTCATTTCAGTTTAATACATCTCAGTCCTAGGTGTTTAATTGACACGACCCCCTACTAGAGTAACTAGCCTATTTTTTCCCTTTCTTACTCCTTTTCCCTTTAACGCCTCTTAGCACTCAGGCTAATTTTGACTGCAACCTAACCAATGGAACTCATTATCTCCAAGATTACTAACAGGCTAGACCAATAAGTACCATCCCAACTCAGTCCATTACAGAAAACCTAACAGACATTCAACACCTCTGAACAAAGAAACCACTACTTCTCACTGTCTACATACATTGCCAGTCAACTATAATATATCACAATCATGCACTCACACCTATTTCGTAGCACAAATACACAGCAACAAAATTCTTGAAAGCAAAAGCATTCATATCATCTCAGTCTCAACTCTAACATATAACACAATCTCATGCGAGAAGCACAACTGTCATACCAATGCATAATTACAATTTAATTTCAGCAAGTTAACTTACCTTGAGATAATTAAAGCTTGATTAAAAACACCAAACAGTTTGATATAACACCAACCACGATATACGAAAAGGTAATCTAATAACACACACACAAGGTTCTCACATCAGAGGCATTCCAATTCCAATAATTTTCCTAAAGACACAAGACTTGAGATGGTCGAAAACTCACCCAAACGAAACTAACGTTTGCTGCCCAGTTTCCAAATTTCGCTCCGCCTTTAAGGATTCGACCACCACTTACTACGGATACCTTGGATTAAGATTCAACGTTAATGGGTATTCCATCAAAGGGCAAAAGACCAAATAGATCTGAAACTTACAACTTCCTTACCCACTTTTTGATTAGTCGAATCGTCGAACGCTCAAGATCTAAAGCGGCTCAAGGCGGCGTGCAACTGTTTGGCTAAAGACAGCAGCGGCGTGCAGTTGTTTGGCTGAAGACGACAGTGGTGTGCGGATGTTTGGTTGCTGCAATCGAGAGAGGGAGAGTTGGAGATAAGCAAGCGAAAGACCGAGAGATAAAGAGACGAGAGAGAAAAAATAAATCACCTTACTAAAGGAGTTCACGACAACGACGTGCAGAGAGCGGCAACGGCGGCGTGCGGATCGGCAACGGAGAAGGGGCGACGACGATTAATACATGAGAGAGAGAGAGAGAGTTGAGAACGAACGAGGAGAGAGAGGGCGTGAGACGAGGGAGCAAACAAGAGAGATCAAGAGCAAAAGGAAACTCATCGGAGGCGATATGCGACAGTGGCGACAAGGCGAAAATGATGGCGGAGGTGAGGACGGCAGCGGTGATCTATTACAGAGATAGAGAGGGCTGAGAGAGAGAATGGCGAGGGAGAGAGAGTTATTGGGGAAGAAGAAAAAAAAATCTCAATTTTCAATTTTTTTTAAAGCGGTCCTTTGACCGAAAATGTGGGGGGGAAATTTCCCCCCACTCTCCCCTCTTGACGAGGCAAACAACCCACTTCCTCTTCTTCTTTTTTTTTTTTATAAATTTTGGGTTGCTACATCATACAATATTTACCAGTTTGGTGGTTTATTAATATTTTCACTTTTTAGGTTCCAACATTATTCTTGTACGCATGCTATTTGGTGACAATTGGAATAAGAGGAACAATTATGTTGACTACAATGTTTTTTAAAGCATCTTCAAGGGTTGTTTTAAATACCCCTGATTGGATGTATATAAATTTTGAGACATAGAACAAATACCACCTTGTTTGGATATATATATTTGGTGCTAGATTAAATACCCCTGAATATATAATATCATGTTTGGGATGGTTATTTAAATACTCATGTTTGAATGTGTATCAATTTTGAGACATAGAATAAATAACACCTTGTTTGGAGATATATATTGGGATTTTGATAACTAACATTTATCTTCACAGCGTTTAATGGTTTGTAGCATTTGAGTTTGCGTTCTTTGTAGTACTAAGTTCTTACTTTCAAAAATTTTAAGATGTAAATGTTTTTATATATAAAATTTGGGATTTTGGTAACTGCATTGATCCTCATAGATTCATGAAATTCCTTTGATATATTTTAAATGCACATGTGAACTACTTAAAAACACTAGAAATGAAAGATACGATATGTATAACTGTATATATTAACGACCTATGCAAAGAAATATATAATATACCATCCTTTAAATTGAAAATGTAATGAACTATGTTATAATTTCAAACTCTATAACTTAATTGGAGATGTGGTGTTAAAACTGAAAAATATTGCAACATAAAGATAACAAACTGAAAAGTAAGGAAAAATATAAACATACCTATTTGTGAAATTGAACATGGAAAAATTAAATGAAAATAAAGGAGCCGCAATTTGTGTTTGCGCCCCTTGAAAAGTAGATAGATAGCCTAAATTTGGACCCTATATTTCATAAATGTCCAAGTTTCCCATTTTTTTATAGAAAAGGCCTAATGACCCAACTTTTTTTCCATAAAAATCATGACCCTTTTACGATTTAGCCCTTGTATCCACTACTAACTATTTAAAATAAAATAAATAAAATGAAACCAAAAAAGGAAACACAAACCGTGGGTGAGAGATAGTGAACGGAAAAGGAAAGGGATTTTTTTAATTACTTTCCAATTTAGAAAGATCCCTAAAATCACTCCCAATTTTTCAAAAAAAAAAAATCCCTAAAACCACTCACCATTTTTCCCAATTCACACACGGTTTCTTCCTCCCTTCATTCCTTTCTCTTGATCTTTCTCCATCATGGTCTCTCGACCTCTCTTTCCCTCTTCATCTTTGATCCTTTTCTTGTCGCCAACGACCAACCACCACCGGAAGCGCCGCCGCCGTCCAACCATCGCCATTGCAAACTCGAATAAGCAGCACCCATGCATCAATGGATACCACCAGCCTAGTTATTACCCTCAAATTGTCACTGTTTTATCGTGGATATCGTTGAATTTCATCACCGCCATGGTATATTTAATATTTACATATGTATATATTATTTAAAAAATAAGGTTTTTTTTATAGTTATATACATGCTTTTTTTCGCAATATCTATATTTCTCCTAAATGCATTGGTATATTTAATATACATACATACATGTATATATCTATCTATCTATATCTATCTATATCTATAGTATATATAAAAGCTGCTATTGAGGAGAAACTTTAGCTTCCCATTATGCCCTCAATTTTTTAATGTATACCTATTTTATCCTCAAGTTCAAATTTGTGAACATATATATTAAAAACGGAAAGAGAGAGTATCAGGAAGAGAAAAAGAATGGAAGGAAAGATAACAATGCATTGAATAAATGCCCTATAGAGAGAGAAATAAGAAGATGAAAAGATGGAAAAACGGTAAAAACGGTACAATGATTCAACAAATGCTTGTAAATGTCTACCTATTTGTCTCCTTTGCAAAACCTCTCGGTATATAAACTCCATTGCAATGGAGGGGAGGTATGGACTTTGAGTGGAGGCTATGGCTCAACAATAGAGATAAGTTGGAGCAACGCATGCGATAAAAGGAGATGAAAGGTGTTGTCGGAGAAGAAAATCGCACGACAGTCTTCCCAGAATCTCGCCACCGTCTGTTTGTGAAGCGTTGTTAGTGTAGGTTTGGGTTTTCTTTCATTGAAATGGGGCTGATGACTGCGTTCACGAAAGGAAAGTGGAGAGAAAGCAGGGAAGAGAAAGAAAGTCTATTTAGGGCTGGGTTGTTGGGCTCTTTTTTTTTACTTTCCTTTTTTTTCTTTTGGTTTTTTTCTTAATTTTTATTATTTTACCCTATAGAGAAGATGGATGTTTCTTTTCTATAGATAAAGTTGGGAATGTAAGGTTAATTTTTCTGTAATTTGTTTCTTCATTTCTTTAATTATGATACATATCTATATCTATAGTATATATAAAATGCATAATAAAGAGAAGTTTTGTGTTCCACTTTTGTCCTTTCATTAAAAATTACATGTCAAGTTTACCATTTCATAATTTAAATTTAAAAAATAAAAAAGGTGAGTTTTTTACTTTCTGTTGTTAGGTTTTTATTGAACTTCTTGAAAATAAATTATGAAAATGAATTGTTCATGAAATATTAAAAACCCATTGAGCTTCTTGGACTATTACATTTTCCAACATTCCCATTCGCTCCTCTTTCTCAATGCTTCAACTTCATTTTTCTATATAAATATCTTTTTTCTTTCCCGCCATAGCAAAAAAAGGTCTAAAGAGATTAATCAAATGAAGAAACATTATTTAGCTTCTTGATTTGTCAAACAATAATTGTCAACAACTACAGTGGAGGATCGAGCCTCACAATGCCAAAAATGCATTTAACGTTTTCACATTATTTAGATCTATTGATAAAATTGATTATGCTTTCGAATGAATGAATATCGTCTTCTCTACATCGGAGCCTCACTTATTGAAGATGGTAGCGATGAAAGAAAAAATGAAAAATTGAATCACGAAGAAGTTGAGCAATCTCCGTCGTTGTAATAGATGGGTGGCTTGGACAAATATGGATGAGGGAAAAAAAGATGTGGGTTTGTTGAGGTGTGCGATGAGTGAAAAATTAAAAATAAAATGATGGGAAAATAAGGAGAAAAAACGGGAGGGGCTAAAGGTTTTTTTTTCTTCTTCTTCCTCTTTTTCTTTGGGGGGATTCTTTCTTTATTTCGACCATTAGTATAGAGTTCGAACAATAACCAATATTTATTTATTTAATAAAATATGATTTTTTATAATAAAATTATTAAAATGTTTGCATTATTTCTTAAATCAACATAGCACATGACATTTATAAGTCCCATTTTTTTTTAATGATTTTCTCATAAAATTGTGTTTGTGTCGTCTAAATTCGTAATCTATATTTAGAAATGTGTTGTTTATAGTAAATGTTATTCTATCAGTATGAACGAGGAAATGTTCATTGTATTTGTTTTTTCTTTTATGTTGATGATTATTTTATAGAGTTTATTTAAAAAAGAAATTAAAATTTATTTTCCTTTCTTTGATTTTATTTTGTAATGCTTATTTTTTTTATCCTGTTTACGAATAGTTTGTATCTATTTTTGTTAATTTACTTTTAAAAATTAAACTAAAATTTTAAAAAGTTTTTTCTCATAAAAGTGAAATACTCTTTTAAAATGAAATTTAAACTTTAAAAACATTGAAACCACTAATTTAGATGCATTTATAAAATTGAAAAATAAATGGAATGTGAAAAGTCTCATATATATATATATATATTGTTGATGGTCGATTTTGGTCAGAGGGAACTCACCTGACCTTCACGTGCCACCAACGGTAAATTTGTAGATGAGGGGGGGAAGACGTGGCCTGCAAGACAGTAAACCTGCACACCGGTGTGGTGCTCGCCACACCGACTCCAATGCTTAAGTTAGCAAGCAGAACGGTAGGGAGTGGAAAAGTAAGAGCAAGAGGAGAGAGTAGAAAATATAGAATAGTGTTTAGGGATAGAATTCGGAGTCCCTTCTTCAGTGGTGAAGAGGGGTATAAATACCTGTTCATCCTCCTAGCGTTTTTAGGGTTTCGGAGGCGTTTTAGGTCAAACTAGGCAAAAACGGAGCTGACGGAGGCGGTAGGGGCCTAACGGCATCGGACGGACTCGGCCCGCGCGAGCGGGCCGAGGCTGAGCAGGGGGGTCGGGCCAAAAACCCGACCCCTTCGGTCTTGGCCCGTCCCACTTGTCGGTTTTGCCTCCTTGGTCCATCTTTCAGCCCGATTTCTCCCCGGTTGTCCTCGTCAGCTCCTTGTATATCGGGGTGGTCCAAAATTGCCTATAACATATATATATATATATATATATATTTGGAAACATATTCAAATTATCTATATATCATATAATTAATAAAAATAACATATCGAAAAATAATTTTTGATACAAAATCTAGAGAACTAACAAGAATAAGAAAAGATTTATCAATGTATTTCTGAAAATTAATTCTAAAATTGTTAGTCATGTCTTTAATTACACTTTTTTTTTTAAAAAAGATGTCTTTAATTATAATTAATTATAGAATTTCAAAAGTTTTGAAATTTTAATAATTATGTAACTTACTTCCAACTCCTACCACTATATAAAGAATACTCTCTTCTACTTTTTAATGAGAAATGAAAAGAGAAAATTGTCTTCTGCAGTGTTTTTTTTTTTTACTCTGTTAATTGTCTTTGTCTAAAATTTAAAAGTTTACCATATAAAACATAAAAGTAAGGAAACATCATTAAATTTAATATATGATTAAATAAAGATGGAAATGTCACGTGCATCGCATGTGTTAAAAACTAGTATATATAAAAGTGTGAATGTGGAAGAAACTTTTTTTAGACAATATTGACCTTGGTCTTTTATATAATACCTAAATTGTCCTTAATATTTTTTAAAAATACTAAATACTTACACCACCACGTAAATGCTTGATTTTTTTTTTTTAAAAAAAAAACTTATTTTTTTAGGAATGAGTTATGGGTTATAATCTCTTTAATGAACACTGATGAATTAATTTTTTTTAAAATAAATGATGCATTAAAGTTATTATTATTTTCTCAAATGTTACAATTCAAAATATTAAAATATTTAATTATTATATTTTCTTTAAAAAAAAAACAACTCTTTCTATCTTCTTCAATCAAAACCGTGGTTTTCAAAATCCCTGACTCTTCATTTTTTTTAATTTGTTTTTAAATGTTTAACATCTCTTTAGTAATGAGCTATGATGTCTTTAATAAGCACTAATTAAGGTTATTATTTATTTTCTTAAATGTTATAATTCAAATATGAAATTATTTATATGTTTACTTATTATATTTTAAAAAAACAAAACAAATCTTTCCATCTTCTATGATCAATACCGTGGCTTTTAAAATTCATGACTCTTCATTTTCCACATAACATAGGTTGTTTATAATAACTAATTTGTGATTTCAAAGAATTGATAATTAATCTATTTATTGATTTTATTTTACCATTAAAAAGTGAATTTAATGAACCATCATCAAGAGCCCCTTCCACTATTCCCAAAGTCGATTGGGTTTCCTCATCCTCCAGATGGGATGACATTATAAGCTCGAATTTTGGCTTTCTTTGCTTAACAGTTCCCTCTCACTTTGTATTATCTTTCATTTCTTTTGTCTTCTATAACTGTTCAACTCAATTCTTTCCCACCCTTCTTAACTTGACCTTCAAGTTCAACTAACAAAAAGTGATTTATGGTTTCAAAAAAAAAAAAAAAAAGAAAGTGATTTCACTTGCTTAGTTCTTGAGATTCTTATTGAGTTTTGTTGCCTATTATGCTTTTGGTTCTATTGGTTTATTATTATTTTTATGTTTTCTTATTGTCTTGTACTCTTGCTCCATTCTTTTGCTCAATGTCTTTTTGTTTTTTGTTTAGATCGATGAAAGAATGGGGAAAATCTTAGGTTATGGCAACATTGGTCGAATAACTCAAAATTTGTAGGCATCAACTAAAAAAAGGTCATGACACTAACTTAATTCTGACGATTTATATGAGTTTCCATTGTCGATTCTACTTTTATCCATTCTTCTACTTGATGGTTTCATGTATTTTTGTTTTGACCCTATGGAAGAATGGGGAGAAATTTTGGTTATGACATTAATAATGGGATTAATTTTATCTTTTGCAACCGTTGATGATACCAATTTTGTGATTATGTACTGTCTTCAAATTGTTTAGTATCGTTATTGCTTGTGGAGTTCAAACTAATATATTAGTTAAGGAAATTAAAATTTTGAGCATAAGGGTATATTTCTCTTTTTCCTCTTGATTGTTGTAACAAAAAAAATTGTAGGATGATCATTATTTGGTTTCTTTTCTATCGAATCAGAAATATATGTTAATATTACTTTTTTGTAAAGCACGTGATCTATGAGTTTTTTTTTATACTTTTATAAATGTTTCTTATACTATGGTTAGATGATGTAACGACCCGACTAAAGAGGGAATAAAAACATACACAGGGGGTCGCTACTACATGCACGAGTACGAAAAACTTGTAAACTTTAAAGCGGAAAATAAGAATGTTTTTTTCATTTAATTCAAATAGGGCCCAAAACATGAATAAGTTCCTGAAATATATAACGAAATAAAAACATCTGAATAAATTCCAAAAGTAGAAACAATCGTTTCAAAACAAAGGTTCAACATAGAACAAGTTCTAGGATGAGAGAAACTTAATCCCTAAGGAAAAACGACATAGTTTGCAGCTGCAGTCCCATAGCCAGCCAAGCCACGACCCTCGCCAATCGCCAACGCTCTCAAGTACCACTTGAAAAGGAAAAATATGTAGCATGGGTGAGTATATAAGAATATACTTAGTAAGTTGCCCACTTAAGAGCCAAAACTGAAAACATGAGATCTAGTAACTTGAAACTGAGTTTCTGAATTTCTGGGTCTTAGCGACATAGGGATCTAACTGGAATAAACATTTGGGTTTCTAACCCTAGGGCCACAACTGATCACATAAACCTTCTCTGTCTAGGGTGTTAACCTATCCCCAACCTGTGCCAACTAGAGTGTTGTGTGGGTCAGTCGGTTAAGGTAAGTAAACTAGAGACTAGCTGGCCGCCTCTAGCAGAACTACACATATCCCAACACAACACCCCTGAATGTAAAGATAAAAATACGGTGGAGCAACTGACACATGTAAACATGCCTGGTGCCAACTGGCGCACGAACAACGTGTCTGATCATAAGCTCAACACCGTCCTGAACTGAAAGAGCGCACGCTAGCGTGCCTGAAACTAAGCTCTAACAGTCAACTAATAGAACACACGTAAACGTGCCTGGTAACTAAGTTCTATCAGTCCTGAGATGGGGAAGGAACACACTCTAGCTATGTAAGACTTAAGGAATTTAATAAGTCTACCTGAGGCCCTAAAACGTAGTCGAGGTCCCTATTCTAAGTCTTTCCTCAAAGGTAAATATGATTCCTAAACAATTATGAGGCTACCGAAAATTCGGAAGCATAACGGCATACATATAGGGAACCCAAAATTTTTATACACCTGGAAACAATAACGAGGCACTTCTATAGACACAAATGAGTCAGAATCACAACCCAACTCCAATCACAGCTCCAATAAACATTTAACCCATCCTCCATAACATGAACACAATCCAGAACAAATCGTGAATCAAACATTCCCAGCAAACTTATAATAGCGATACTAAAGCCATGACCAAGTAAATAACCCTTAAACCACATTCAAGTTAGCATACAACATACCGAGGAATATTTGACCAAAACATGAAAACTTGCCCAAACTTCAATTCACTACTAATAGACATACAATGATTTTGAAAGCAAATACTTCACGTCCATAAGCTACTTACTAAATCCATTAACACGCCACATAACAAAATCAAAATCCTATTCCCAAACAGCTACTTACATAACGACAAACTTTATATGCAACCATTAACTCAGACATTCTTAACTATTTCCATGCTTCCAAAAAGAAAGAACCAACCATGCTTGGTTAAACCCAATGGCAGCACTTAGAGCTTTAATCCAAATGGCTACTTACCTAGCTAACGATGCTTGATGAATTCTAAATCAACTCCTTAGCTCCCAAGGCCTTTATTTAAACCAAACTCACACTGAAACTTGTTGTCCAAGTTCTAAAAATCGCTTCAACTCGACGATTGGGCCTCCAAACGTTGTGGGTACCTAGAAATCAATAGTTAATATTAATGGGTACTCCTCTAAAACTCTTTAATCAACCAAGGATTGATTTAATTGCTCTTACCCAAAGCTGGAATAGTTCAAACACGCTGAAACTCGAAGACCCAATGCTCGAATCGCTGGAACTTGAAGGGAGAGCTTGCTGAACGGATCTAAAAACCAGTGGGTATTTCATTTAAACAATGTAATCAAGCAACCATACTTTAATCTCTCTTACCCACGTTTAAAAAGGGTTCATAATCGCCGAAAAATACCCTTTACAGTCTTCCTTTTGCGCTGCCGACGTCGAGGGATGCTGCTATTGTGCCGCCATGGTTCCAAGCTCACTAGAGGAAGCAGGCGCCAATGCCGAGGACGAGGGACGGAGTTGCTGACGGCCAAAACAGAACACACAGAGAGGTTGAGAGCTTGTGGCTGGGGCAAAAATAAAAAGAAGAATCGAACAGGGGAGGTTGCCGACTAAACTGGAAACACGCAAAAGAGAGAGGGCTTGAGTGAAGGCTGCGTGCGACACTAACGGACAGGGAAGGGCTTAGGGCTCACTCAAAGTTCGGGTTAATTACAAAAATACCCTCCGATCAGTTACCTAAATGTAGTCGTTACAGATGATAATGAGGTCATTGTTTGGACCATTGTAGCATTTATTTTGTACCTTGAAAAATGAAAAGGCAAAGGGACAAAATATTAGAGGATTATATTCCATCTCTCTTTCCTTTGTAGAGCTAACTTGGTTATGATGTGAACTAAAAAAAAGCGTATGATGCTTATTTTTTGTTTTATGTTTTTGAAAATTTAGCTTGTAAATAACTTCTATATGTGTTTCTTTCTTTTCTTAACTACCTTTTTTATATATTAAATAATTATTGATAATTTATGTGAATATTAAAAGGTGGTGTATGAAAATTTTACCAAATATGTATACAAGTATAGTATATGTGTTTCTTTGTTTTTGTTTTCTTCTACTTTTTTTTTCCTCTGTCGTTTCTCTTAGTTTTTAAAGTGGAGAAACCACATGCAACGCACGTATGAATAGTTATAGGTTGGAACCAAATAATATTCACAAAATTTTCTCCATGATGTACTCAAATTACATATTTAAATCACGACGAAAAACATGAAAACCACGTGCAACGCACGTACGAAAAATCTAGTATAATATATATTGGCAAATAACTAAATATACAAGTGTATATTTAATACTATAGTAATGAGACAAGAAAAAAACTCGGTATACGGTGCTACAATAATGAGCAAAAAAAGGAAAACTTATGTACATAGTATATATAAGCTGGTATATATGAAGTTATATAAGAATATAAATGTTTTTCTGTAAAATGCAAAAATCTAAAAAAAAAAAAATTACGTAGACTATGAGACATATATACTAAACTATTATATATTGAACATTAACCAGAATATATAATAATCAATGCAATATATGCATAGATATTAAACGGTATATTACTGGGAATATATATATATATATATATATATATATATATATATATAATAACTGAAATAGTTATGTCAGTAAAATGAATAATAATCGAAATATATACACATTTTTTAGATATTCCAGCGAATATGTTATATATACTATTGTTGGGAAGAAAAAAAACGGGAAGAAAAAAATCGATTAGCTTTTGTTCGGTTAATGTAGAAAATAGAAAACTGATGCCACGAAGAAAAAAACGTGAATGAATAAATCAATAAAGAAGGAAAAAAAAAGAGAAAAAAAGTGGATCAACCGAAAATTAAAGAAAAATAAAGAGAGAGAAAAAATGGATCAACCGAAAATTAAAGAAAAAAAAGAGAAAAAAAATTGATCAACCGAAAATTACCAAACAAGAGAACGAAAATGGATGAAAATTGTCAGTAATTGGATGAAATAAAAGAAAAATACGTTGGAATCATTATGGCAAGAAATCAAATCTCAAGAATCATATTTTCAAAATATTAAGGATTTAGTTAAGATAATATCTTATAAAATCTTATAAAATATGACAAGAAGGGTAAAATGGTAAGGAAAAAATGTTGGAAATCTAATCTTGGAAATCTACAAAACTATGGACATTTATGAAAATATGTATATAAAACAGCCTATCTACCAAAATTTCTAAGGTGGGCTATTTATTTAGTTACTCCGTTTATATATGAAACCACTCTTAACCCTAACAGAATAGGCCCAAAATAAAGCCCAAAACGAAAATATCATATCTAATCTCTATACATAATTTAGCTTAGGTGGTGTTGTCCAACACTTTGCCCCTGGAGCGCGACTCGTTGACTGGGCAATGAGACCCTCGTACTTGGTCATTCGGAGCACTTCATACAGATTCAAGGCATATCAACAATTCTTGACCTTGACTTGAATTCTCTCACATATAACAGATGTACCATATGTACCCAAAGAAAGTACCTGATGCAACTCGAAAAGTTACCAAACGTGCATAGACTCTCCTTCTGCTTCAAAAGGTCCCATAGGGACCCATTAGCAATTCAGAATATTTAGCAAGTCCAAACAATGTTGGAACTTGCCACTTGGAACTGGCTTGATGAACGTATCAACGGGGTTATCTGGCATTCCAACTACCATCACCTTAATTCTCTTCTCATTTCTCAGGAAATGATATCTAACATCTATATGTTTACACTACTACATATTCTATCTGTCTTGACATTTGCCATTTTTAATTACTTGACATTTTTATAAAAAAAAAAAAAAGACAAGTAACATGCATTTCCAAAAAAGATTATCAAGAAAAATGAAAACAGGTAGAGGTTGACAGATTTTTTCCAATTTTTTTTCACACTAACATCAAATTTGACTTTTCAAAACCATCAAGTTTTATCCTAATTTACTTTCCACATTTTAGATGTCTTGGATAATTTAGTTTCAAATAGAATAATTAAAAAAAAAAAACTGAAGCGCCCTTTTTTTTAATTCAAGTTTTATAAAATTGAAGCCTAAGGGTGAGCGAAAAATACTGAAAAACCAATCGAACCGACTGAAACCGATCGAACCGACGTCAGTCGGTCGATTGGTTTCAATCACATTTCGGTCAGTGTCGGTTCGACATTGAACTGAACTGACATGTCGGTCGGTTGGTTCGCGGGGAAGGTTGAGAACCGAACCAACCGACCGACATGTTTAAAATATATATATATATATATATAACATTTTCTCTTCATCCCGCTAGCCCACGCCCACAGCCCACCTGGTCACTTCTCCATTTCTTTTTTTTTTTTTAAATTCAATTTATTTCATTTTCTCTTCATCTTCTTCGGTAATCCCTACCCCTCTCAAACAAACCCTCACATGCACTAGTCACCACACAGTCGCAGTCGCCGTCGCGTTGCCTCCCCTCCACAGATCACACTTGAGCCGTCTCCGTCGCCGTTGTCTGTCGGTTTCTTTTTCTTCTTCGTGGTCTGCAACTCACGACGCCACCCGTCAGTTTCTTTTTCTTCTTCTTGTTCTGCATATCGCCGCCCATCGCCGAGTCACTGACGCCATGCTTCGGCTCGTCTAAAACCAGAGCTGCCGCCTCTCGCCAATGTGTCTCCGAGTTGTATAGGTGAGCGTGAGATGGTGAGGTGACTCACACAGACACACCGAATAGGCCCCCCTCGCATTAGTTGTTTTTTTTAATCTTTTATGAATCTGTGGCTGTGCGAAATACTAAATAGAAACTAGAAAGGGGATTATTCGATTGAATTTCTGAGATCGACCCACTAATTTGTATGTTTTGTTTCTTCAGGTTAAGATCACCATTCGACATTCACGTGGGATTACTGTCCCTTTCTCTCATCAGATCGTCAATTTTTCATGCTGGAAACTTCTTGTGAGTGAGTAAATATGGTGGATACATTAATACATATTTGTTTGTACATATCTATTTGTGACTTTGTGTACATTTTGAAATTTGTAAAATTTAATCATTACTTTCGCATTTTTACTTTTGATCTTGTAGGGTAAATATGGATACGGTGGGAACAAACAATTCATAGAATGAAAATGCTCCAGAAACGGATACGACCACAAAGAGCAAAACTAGCAATACCATTGAACTTGATCCAGATCCACATCCAGAACTTGAAGGAGAGAATTCTACCATTCCAAAAAAAAGGTGCGTACGAATGCGAAACAATCTATTATTTTAGATCATTTTGAGAGGTTAAAAGGTGATCCTAATGACCCATATGCTAAGTGTAAATATTGTGGAGTTGTTTATGCATGTCACTCTAAGCGTAATGGTACTGGAATAATGAAAAATCATCTAGAAAATTGTAAAAAGTATCCTTACCAAAGGAAGAGTGATGCATCCCAAACAACATTAGCTTTCAAACCTAAAGAAGAAAATGATGGGAAATGTAGTCTTGTATGTGAGTCATTTAATTTTGAAAGATGTCGAACAAATTTGGCAGAAATGATAATTAAAGATGAATTTGAAGGATTGGAATTCTGTAATTCCTTAAAGCGGAAGCGTGATTGGAACTGATTCATAGTTAATTTTGTTTAATCTAAAATACCAATACATTGGCAAAATACTTAGAACTATTCTAGATTTATATTAAGGCTAAGCATTTAAAAATATTAGATCTAAATCTAATTTATATAGTGAAAAGTTACTTGCTCTTGTTGACAACTCAGATTAAATTCACCAACTGTTTGTGAAATACTCATGAACTATTGTGAACGCTACCACTATGGCTACACCAGTATGACTCTGAGACTACTAGAGGCAGGAGACTGGTGGGAGCCTTCAGGAGAATTCTCTAAGGGTAGAAGAATGAATGGGATGCCTTTCACTAATAGCGAGCGTAGCAAGCTATTTTTCCCTAATTAATATATTTAGTCTTTAGTATTAAATTGACTAAATTCATGCATTTTTATGTTCTATTTGTAGGAATTATTTATTGGAGCTAAATAAAGAAAATCGGATTGATCGGGTGCTCGAGACGTGAAAACGGGCCAAACAACCGACGGTGGATCGAAGTTGGAGGCTTACAATTGAGTTCAAAATGAGAGTCAGCATCGAGACCCTAATTTCTGATTTTTCCTAAACAGAATGACAGTATTTGGGACAGCGTCGCGACGCTGTCGACAAAATTCCTATAAATATTATGTAATTAGGGCTGGGCACGGGGAATTCTTTTGATGCAATTTTCACCTAAGCTCGACTAAATACCTTTTGTCGGAGCTGAAGCAAGTTGGAGAAGTGGGATTCGAAGGCTCGACTCGTGGAGATCGTGATGGGGACGTGTTGTTTTAGTGACTTAGCGTTTAATCTTCTTTCCCTCTTGATTTTAGTTGTTTTCAATGGCTATTTTAAACTTAGCTTATATCGTAACGAGTTGTATGAGTAGCTAGGTTCTTTATCTTAGGGATTTATGTAGCCCTTTGGGCAATTATGAATAGATTTTTGGATACTTGCTATGATTTCATTTATGCATAATGTTTCCTTAACGGTTTCAATTTACTGGCCATGAATTGATTGACGATTTTGTTTAAATCTTGCTCGGGAGAGGGGGTTTAGCTTAGATCTCGTTATGCATGACTAGGATAGTCTTGAGATCGGGATATAAAAGATAATTTTAGAAATGGTTAAAAAGGATAGCCTTAATGTCTTGCATGTTAATGAAGTTAGATAGGGATATTGGATTCATTGCATGTGACACTACAAGAAAAATATCTTTTTATAGCTTTTCAATATAGTTTTTTTCAAAATGGGCTATGAAAGAAAAAAAAAAAAAAAAAAAAAAAAAAAAAGAAGTGGAAAACATCAGCCTGCGCATTTGCTTTCTTCTTCCCTCTCTTTTTTCATCTCTTTTCCCAACCTATTTTTTCCCCGTTCTCTTTCCCTCTCATTTTTCGACTAACCCATTTTCTTTCTTCCTCCATTCTCTTTCCCTCTCTTTTTCCTCTCTTTCAACCCACATTTTCGTCTTTCCATCGACACTGTATGTTGAAAAACATCGTCCGAGTGTGCTTCCAGAAAAACGGCGGCATTGTTGTCGGGAAATCACCGTCGTCGCTCCGGTAAGTACCCTTCCTCTATTTTCCCTCGACACCCACAATTCTGTGGAATTTTGTGTTCTTATGTCTTCCACCTTTAGTCCTTCTCGGAGCCCAGGGAGTTCTCGGCTTCAGTAGTAGGGACCGATGTTATAGCATAATATTAAAGCAATAAATACTTTATTATAGCATTAAAAAAATGTTATTATATGTTAAAGATAGCACACTATTTTAGCTATGTAAACATATTATAGCTTTAATAAAAAATGCTATAAAAAGTTTTCATAGCAATGTGTATAAGCTATACCTTCATACTCTATTATAGCATCCGCCATAGCTATACAAAAACACTATAAAAAGTCCCAGACTTTTAATAACATGGGTTGTCAGGAATTTCGAAAAAGGTTATGATAGGTCTTTTATAGCTTTTTTCGTAAGCTATTGTATCTGTTATTTCTTTTAGTGTGAGAGAATTATGTATGCTCGGGAGAGATATATATGATTTAGGGAAAAATACACTTTTAGTCCCTGAGGTTTGGGTTAAGTAACACTTTGGTCCCTAAGTTTTCAAACTCAACAAAAATACCCCTGAGGTTTGAGATAAGTAGCACTTTGGTCCCTGCCGTTAATTTTTCCTTTAAATCCTAACAGCTACTAACGTGGCACTAATATTTTAATAAAAAAAATATTTTTGATTTTTTAAAAATCTTTTCTCTAATATATTTTTATTTTTTATTTTTCATCTTCTTCAACCTCCATCACCAACCTCTTCCTTCTCCAAACTCCCATCACCAACCGACGCCCGGGCCGTCGCCGGCAGTAACATTTTTTTTTTCGTTTCTTCTCTTTTTTTTGCCGCCGTTCCACCCATTTGTAGTCTTTCGCTGCCATTCCGCCCATTTGTAGTCTTTCACCGCCGGTTCGTAGTCCTTCACCCACACCCGTCTTTGCTCAGATCTTGAAGTATGATGCTCACAGCTCATCCACACTGCTCAGATCTGGAAGTTCATCGCTCACAGCTCGCCCACACCCGTCTTCGCTCAGATCTGGGCAAAGAAGAAGGAGGGAGTGGTTGGGCGTTCGATCTGGGCAAAGAGGAAGAAGAAGGGCGTTCGATCTGGGCGTGGGTTCGTGGAACGAAACCGAACATTGCTTTGTGGGTTCGATCTGGACGAAACAGAACGTTCGATCTGGGAGATTGAAGACGGTGTGGGTGATTGGAGACGATCTGGGTGACTGAAGACGGGTGTGGGCGACTGAAGACGATCTGGGCGAAACAACACGTTCGATCTGGGCGACTGAAAATGATCTGGGAAAAACAGCATTGTGGGAATGAAACTGAACGGTGGTTCGTGGGTTGGGCGAAACAGAATGTTCGATCTGGGCGACTGAAGACGGGTGTGGGCGATTGAAGACGATATGGACGAAACAGCATCGTGGGAACGGGTTCATTCCTTTTTTTCAAGAACAGTGAGGTTTCCGACGAGGAGGGACCACCTTCCCCCCGATTCCGGCACCGGAAATGGAGGAGGGAGGTCCCTCCCTCCCTCTTCTTTTGTTTTTCTAAAAAAAATACTGAAATTTTTGGAGAAGGATGAAAGTGAATAAGAAGAAAGGAAAAGAAGAAGAAGAAAAAAAAAAACCGCCAGCGCCGCCGAGCGGTGGGTGACGGCGGTCAGTGGCTGCCGGCGGTAGGGTTGGGGAAGAAGAAGTATATGGGAAAGAAGAAGAGAAGGTTGGAGAAGAAGAAGATGAAGATAAGAAATAATAATAAAAATATATATTTTTAATTAATTTATAATTATTTTATTTTAAAAATTAAGAAAATAAAATTTTTAATAAAAAAAATAAATGACACGTCACCAAAACGTTAAAAGTTAACGGAAAAGTGGATGGAGGGACCAAAATGAAACAAAATTCAAACCTCAGGGACTAAATTGTTGAGTTTGAAAACTTAGGGACCAAAGTGTTACTTAACCCAAACCTCAGAGACCAAAAGTGTATTTTTCCCTATGATTTAAGTATTCCTAGATTTATGAATCATAACATGTTAATTATCCATAAATTAATTCATAATCTCAATTGGTGAAATCAACTCCCTAAGAATTTGTCATCATTTGAGTTCCATATTATTTAGCTTTGTGTTAATTTTCCATTCTTTATCACTAAAGTTGGTTCCCTAGATAATATTGGACTTTAGTATTTGTGGTAATTAAATTGATTAGAAACTCAATCTAGAGGACGACATTCAATCTTAAAAATCACTATATTATAACTTGGCCAATACACTTGCGGTTAGCAAATTGTGCATCATTCACCCCACCCCAGGCGTCCTATTTATAGGAAAAGGCCAAGACCTTTTCCTATAAGGAAAAGGTCATGAATAATATTTATTATCTTATTCATATCTTATTTTAATAAATAATTAATTAATTCCATAATTAATTAATTACCCAATTAAATATCATATATTTAATTTTAGGAATTTTTTATTAAAAAATTATTTTATTAATATGAATCCAATTCATATTAATTATTTGAACTCTTTCAAATATTTTATCTCAAAATTAATTTTTGAAATTAATTCAAAAATTATATTATAAAGTTTCATAAACTTTATACAATAATGTATTATCATACATTATATGATTCCCCTAAATAAATTGAACACTTTCAATATACAATATATACTTAATTGTCTCAAGTCTCTTTACGAGCTACCAGTGGGACCTAAAGGACCTATAGATCAGAAGCTCCAACGATATGAGATTTAATCAGCTAAACTCATTAACCAATTAATCAATTTTCGTTAGCTGTGCGTTCACTCCACTAAAGACCCACAGTTGCACTCTTCTCACTGCAGACATAATATGTGTCCACGGATATAGACCTATACTGGTAAGTCAATCCTTCACGAGTGTCTGTAATCATAGTTTGGTCAAATTACCGTTTTACCCCTGTGTTACATCTGTTTCCTTAAGTATCAACGCTCGTCTAATGAACAACCTATTTATGGTCCAACTATGGAACAGAGAGTCCCTCTTGGGCCAGTGAGAGGGCGGGATCCCTTTGTTAAAGTCCCGGAGTCACCACTTAAGGGAACACTCATCTACTTCTCCTAGGAGTGGGAAGGAGCAAATTCCTTCTTGCGTTGTCATGTCCCCAGCCTCTCACTTGGTCTTGTCCCCAAAAAGGAAGACATATTGAGTCGGCGTATTGGCCACTCTCACCCATGCTAATCAAAGGAAAATCCCTCATGAGAAGGAGTTCATGACACACTTAGGATTAAGACTGAGTTACCTAGGTCATCCTATTGAAATAGTAACCTTACTAGTTAACGGTGTTATATCTAGTGGTTTACTATTTCATGGTCTGATCTTATGCAAACTCATTGCATAGGATACCCCCGCTCGCTTGTCCACTATATGGACGCTTTGGATCAATATGTCTGTATCATATACAAAGCGGCTTGTATCACATAATGTAACCAAGAAAGGTACCAAGCCTTATCCTTGTACTATAGACCTTTTAGGTTGTTACTTGAACATCGATCCCCGTATGTCCCCACATACTAGTTCAAGTTACATACAAACAACCTTGGATCTTAGTTTATTGGATATGAGTCAAATTGTGCAACATTTAACAATAACACTTTATTGGAATAAGTATACTATTTGTTTACATTCACTATCTACGAGTTTTAGGGCATAAAACCCAACAAACTCCCACTTGAACTAAACTCTAGTTTAGTGGGATGTATAATAATCTATACAGCAGCGAGCGTATAAATACATGTATAAACATATACAATGTACAAATACAATAAACTAGGGCATCACTATACCCATTACATTTCTCCCACTTGCCCTAGATTTCATCTTTGTACATAACTCGTAGACCTAGACCTTCTAGATGACCCTCATACACTTTAACCAAGAGAGCCTTCGTGAATGAATCAACAATATTCCATTCAATTCAATGTGCCTGCTTGTCTTAGGCTGCGAGGTTCTAAATCAACAATATTACATTTTAGCCAACCGAGGTGTCTTAATCAAGCTACAAGAACCCAAGATGATTACAAACTTTAGAGGTTTCTAATTGGAATATGAAATAAGTGATCAACCAGCCGAATCCAATTATTATGGTGAAAAGTTGCATCATTTCAAGATTCACAAAGGCACCTAATCAACGAAGAGACACAATGAATCTAGAAATTCATATTCATTCACATATTTAATGTATTATGTATCTTGTGAAATCATGAACTTGTATTTATGAAGGTTCATGCATGGATTTGAAAAGTTGGGGGTTGAATTTAGACCACATAGATGAAGGGTTGTGTCCTTTCATGGTGTCTTTTCATTTAGTATAAATAGGGATGTAATTTTTCATTTGGAAAGAGGTTGGAGAATATCAATATTAAAAAGCTTTTGCTTATTCAACCCCTTTGGTGTTGTCTTTTCTTTCAAATCTTGTTTTAGGTTTGATGTTCAATCGATTCATTGGATTGGTTTTGATCAATCTAATTCTGGAGTGAGTCGTCTTAGGATCTTTGAGTGACCATCATAGATTCTAAGTTTGATCTAAGAGTGATTCATCTTCTAACTAAATTTTTGGTTGGAATCATTCGGTAAGTTAGTCTTATTTGTGTCCGTTTACAAGGATCCTAGAAGGACCTCTAGCTTTGTAAACTTAAGCATATTGGGCGCTTATCATTTGGTATCAGAGCCTTGGTCAACATCCTTTGACCGACTCTAGAGGTGAAATATCTTTACTTCCTTTCATTTTTTTTTTGTTACGAATTTGTATTCTTCTGTCTTGCCCTCGGATTATAAAAAAAATAAAAGAAAAAAATCAGTAGAAAAAGAAAAAAAATCAGTAGCAAAAGAAGAAAAAACCCAGTAGCAAATAGAAAGAAAAAAAAAGGAAAAAAAAGAGAAAAAATCAGAAGGAAAAAGCTTTTATTCGAAGATCCGAAGCACACCAAAAGTTAGTGTCATTATATTGTGTGTTTGTTCAAAATTGTAGTTGCTAATCT
The DNA here is from genome assembly GCA_017139565.1 of Luffa aegyptiaca. NCBI lineage: Eukaryota > Viridiplantae > Streptophyta > Magnoliopsida > Cucurbitales > Cucurbitaceae > Luffa > Luffa aegyptiaca. The sequence continues at coordinate 33,952,989 of CM029407.1, read as the reverse complement.
TAAGGTTGAGTTGCTCTAGTTTAGGTTCTGAAAAATTGATCATTTGAATCGGTTATATCAAGCTTACAGCAAGATTGCACCAAAATTTAAGCCAACTCTTACATCTTTGACCTAGTACCAAAAGCCTACCCTTGGGTGATAAACACGAGTGTCCTTGAGTGAAATCTTTGTGAGAAGTGTGGAAAGGTCCTTGTTACTTAATACAAAATGTCGCATGATGGAGAAGAAGTTCCAGAAGTGATAGATCCAAATGTGGCGATTCTTCAAGCAATTCAAGGTATATTGGAATTTATGAGGGAAGATAGGCAAGAAAGGAGGGCACAACAACAAAGGAAAGTACGACCATTCCAAGAAGATGAAGGTATGTTTGACTTAGATGCACATGAAAGACAACTTGGAGGTAGAGGAAATGTGTGAGGGAGAGGAAGAAATAACTTCGCCAATGTGATGCAACCTAGAAGGATGGAAAGAGTGAATGAAGATAGAGATGGAGGAGTTAAACTCAAGATTCCACCTTTTACTGGAACGGCGGATTCGAAGACATATTTGCAATGGGAAAGGAAGATAGAACATGTGTTTGATTGCAACACATTTAGTGGGAATAAGAAGATGAAACTTGCCGTTGCCAAATTCACCAACTATGCATCTGAATGGTATCATTATCTCAAGTCCGAGAGAAGGAGGAAAGAGGAGGATCCAATAGAAACTTGGGAAGAACTCAAAGAAGCCATGAGGAAAAGGTTTGTTCCAAAACATTATGAAAGAGATTTGAAAACTAAATTGCAAGCTTTGAGGCAAGGTAGAAAAAAGTGTTGCTGAATATTATCGAGAGATGGAGACTTTGATTGGAAGAGCAAAAATCCGAGAAGATGAGGAAGACACCATGTCTAGGTTCCTTGGAGGTTTGAATCAAGAAATTGTTCATCTTGTTGATAGAAATCCACCGCCTTATATAGAAGATATGTATCATTATGCTATCAATGTAGCTCAATTAAAGGAAGAAAAGGAGCGTTCAAAGAGGTATGTATCTAAAACTCACACCTTTTCAAGTTCTAATACGTGGAACAAGGATGGTTTTGTGAATAGGAATGAATCGATGCAATCAAAGATGAAATTTGTGGCTGCCAAAAAAGTGAAGGCCGAGAGCTCTAATACTAAGAAGGTTGAAGCTTCAAAGGAGGTAAGGGAGAAGATTAGCTCTATTCAATGTTGGAAGTGCAAAGGGTTTGGACACATGAGCAAAGAGTGTGTCAATAAAAGAGTCATGGTGGTAAGAAATGGCGTGATTGATTCATAAGATGAATTTGAGGAAAATGATGCACAACTTGAGGAAGAATATGAAACACCCGATGACCAGTATATTGAAGAAGGTAATTCCATATCTTTGATTACAAGGTGGGTACTTAATGTGCAAATCAAGGAAGAGAAAGTTGAAGATCAAAGAGAAAATTTGTTTCACACAAGATGTTTGATTGAAGGAAGCCCATGCAACTTGGTGATTGATAGTGGAAGTTTGACAAATGTGGTAAGTAGTTTTCTTGTAAAAAGGCTTCAACTTACTACTCGTCCACATCCAAAACCATATAAAGTTCAATGGTTGACGAACAAAGGAGAATTGAAGGTAAACTCTCAAGTTCTTATTTCTTTTACTTTGGGAAGATATAAGGATGAAGTTCTTTGCAATGTAGTACCTATGCATGCGGGTGATATGTTATTGGGTCGACCTTGGCAATATGATAGAAAAGTCACATATGATGGATTGTTGAATAAGTACACATTTACTTTGAATGGACAGAAGTTTACTTTGCTGCCATTATCTCCATATGAAGTACAATGTGATCAAGTGAAATTAGAAAAGAAAAGAAAAGAATTTGAGGATCAAGAGAGGAGAGAAGAAAGTAAGTTAAAAGAGAAGAGCGAAAAAAGAGAGAAAAGTGAGGGGCAAAAGGTGAGTGAAAATCAAGAGAGAGAAAAGAGTGATTTTGAGGAAAAAAGAAAGAATGTGAGTTTGGTTATGAGAAAGGGGGAAGTAAGAAATATGTTTTCATTCGAAGCACCAAACTTTGAACTTATGTGCAAAGGAAAGTGTTTAGTAACTGAACCTAACTCTAATGATGGTTTGCCTAGTGCTTTTATGTCTCTTTTGCAGGAATTTAATTACATGTTTCCACATGAAGATGCACCTACGGGGTTACCTCCTTTAAGAGGGATTGAACATCAATTTGACTTCATTCTAGGTGCAACTCTTCCAAACATGGCTGCCTATAGGACTAATCCAACCGAGACTAAGGAGATCCAAAGGCAAGTGGAAGAACTCATGGATAAAGGATATATTAGCGAAAGCATGAGCCCTTGCTCGGTTCCGGTGATTTTGGTACCCAAGAAAGATGGTACATGGAGGATGTGTGTTGATTGTCGAGCTATCAACAAAATAACGGTAAAGTATCGACATCCTATTCCTGGATTAGATGACATGTTAGATGAATTACATGGTGCTAATTTGTTTTCAAAAATTGATCTTAAAAGTGGTTATCATCAAATTCGTATGCATGTAGGAGATGAATGGAAAACGACTTTCAAAATTAAGTTTGGGCTTTATGAGTGGCTTGTTATGTCATTTGGCCTTACTAATGCACCAACTACTTTTATGAGGCTCATGAATCATGTTTTGAGGGAATACATTGGAAAATTTGTGGTTGTATACTTTGATGATATTCTTGTGTACTCAAAGAGCTTGAATGATCATATTTTGCATGTTATGACAATTATACTTAAATTTGAGAAGAGAAGTTTTATGCCAACTTCAAAAGGTGTAGTTTTTTGTCTAGAACAAGTCAATTTCCTAGGTTTCATTGTTGGAAAAGATGGAGTGAAAGTTGATGAAGAAAAGGTTAAGGCTATCCGAGAATGGCCAATCCCTACCAATGCATTCGAGGTAAGATCTTTTCATGGTTTGGCTAGTTTCTATAGGAGATTTATTAAAGATTTCAGTAGCATAGCCTCACCATTAACTGAACTTGTGAAAAAGCATGTGAAATTTGAATGGAAAGAAAAGCAAGAGAATGCATTCAATGAGCTAAAATAAAAATTAACCAATGCACCTTGTCTTGCTTTACCTAACTTTGATAAATCTTTTGAGATTGAATGTGATGCAAGTGGGATAGGTATATGGGCTGTTTTGATGCAGGAAAAGCGACCAATTATGTTCTTTAGTGAAAAGCAAAATGGAGCTCAACTCAACTACCCGACTTATGATAAGGAGCTACATGCACTTGTGAGGGCTTTGAAAGTTTGGCAACATTACCTATGGCCAAAAGAGTTTGTTATCCACACGGATCATGAAAGCTTGAAGCACCTCAAAGGCCAATCAAAGCTTAACAAGAGGCATGCGAAATAGGTGGAATTCATTGAGACATTTCCTTATGTCATCCATTACAAAAAAGGTAAGGACAATGTGGTGGCTGATGCATTATCAAGAAGGTATGCTTTATTCTCTTCCCTTAGTGCAAAAGTTCATGGTTTTAAACACATGATTGAGTTGTACGAAGTTGAGAAATCTGAAGTTTATGATGTGTATGCACAATGTTTAGAAGGGAAAAATGTACAAGATTACATTGTGTTTGATGGGATGCTTTTTAGGAAGGGTAAGCTTTGTATTCCTAAGTGTTCCATTAGAGAGTTACTTGTGAAGGAGGCAGATGTGAACAAAGTGTGCAAGCAATGTTTCAAGTGTAAGGAGGCTAAGTCTAAGACACAACCACATGACCTTTACACACCTTTAGATGTTCCTAGTGAACCATGGGTAGACATTAGCATGGATTTTGTTCTAGGATTACCAAAGACTAGAAGACATCATGATAGTATTTTTGTGGTGGTTGATAGGTTTGGTAAGATGGCGCATTTCATTCCATGTAACAAAACCGATGATGCTACCAACATAGCTAATCTTTTCTTTAGGGAAGTGGTTAGATTGCATGGCATTCCCAAAACTATTGTTAGTGATAGGGATGTTGACTTTTTAAGTCATTTTTGGAAAGTTTTGTGGGGAAAATTGGGAACTAAGCTTCTATTTTCTACAACTTGTCGCCCACAAACCGATGGGCAAACTGAGGTGGTTAATAGGACATTGGTGGCCTTGCTTAGGTCACTAATTTCTATAAATCTTAAGTCATGGGAAGAGACTCTACCTTTTGTGGAGTTTGCATACAATAGGGCGATTCATAGCACAACTCATTGTTCGCCTTTTGAGGTTGTGTACGGCTTTAATCCCTTGACTCCTATAGATTTATCACCTTTGTCGCCTAATATGTTTACTAGTGATGCAGCTTCTTCTAGGGTCGAATACATCAAAACTTTGCACAAAGAAATCAAAGAAAGGATTGAAAAGAAGAATCAAAATCTAGTCACTCGCAAGAACCAAGGAAGAAAGAAATTGATTTTTAAACCTGGTGATTAGGTTTGGGTTCATCTTCGAAAGGTTTCTAGATCAACGGAAGTCTAAACTTCAACCAAGGGGAGATGGTCCTTTTCAAGTGCTTGAACGGATCAATAACAATGCATACAAATTAGATCTACGAGGTGAGTACAATGTATTAGACCTCACAATATATAAGCTACAAGGTCACTCCACTCATTGCCAATTGGTTTTGAGATGGAAGCCTATGTTATCTAATATGGTATCAGAGCCCATTAAACCCAAACGGGTATTCAGTCCAATAAAAAGAAATTGGGATCCGATCCAAGAATGGTGAACCCAAAGAAGCACCATCTTGAGGGGGCATATTAGACCTCACAATATATAAGCTACAAGGTCACTCCACTCATTGCCAATTGGTTTTGAGATGGAAGCCTATGTTATCTAATACAATGTAAGTTCTACTTTTAATGTGGCTGACTTGACTCCTTTTGATGTAGGAAATGAAGAACTTGATTTGAGGACAAATCCTTTTAAAGAAAGGGGGGATGATATGGATTCAATCAATAATCCATTGCATGTACCGGAAGGACCAATCACAATGAGCAAAGCAAAGAAGATATAAGAGGCTTTCACATTGCATGTTCAAATCTTGAAATGATGCAACTTTTCACCATAATAATTCGATTGGCCTAATTAATCACTTATTTCATATTCCAATCAACAACCTCTAAAGTTTGTAATCATCTTGGGTTATTGTAGCTTGATTAAGACACCTCGGTTCATACCAAAACATCTTTTATTCCTTAAATGAGAAAACAACATAACCAAACCTTAAGTTCATAAACATACACAACTCAACCTAGACACACCATAACAGATCAACAATTAACGAAACTAAGCTAGTCTGCTCAAGCATAGAATAATCAAACTAAATCAACTCTAGCCTATTCCACCAATCAAAAGAAAGAAAACCCAAACGCCCTAGGGTTCCTCCTCGAAGTTCTTCTCTTCCTCACCAAGGTCCAGCTCGTCATCCCAACTTGCAACATCTAAAATGTTGGGGGGAAGATGGAGAAGGGGATATCAGTACAACCGTGGTACTGGTAAGCAACTCACACTTACCAAGCCACAAACAACAAACAACACAACCAACATGCTTAACAAACAACAAACAACAAACAACACAACTAGCATGCTTAACACACGCATCCAACATGCTTTCACAACCACGAACAAGCAACATGTTTATACAATCATAAACATCCAACATGCTTTTAAGCCATAAACAAACAACATTCTTAAAAATATCAAATGACCATGCACATGCATCTCACACTATGCAACGCACGCACTAGACACCACATGATTTCCGCGTCATACTCCACAATACACATGATTTCCGTCTCATGCTCCGCTAATACATGATTTTGGGGTCATGCTCCGCAATTTACATGATTTTCACGTCATGCTCCGCAATTTACATGATTTCCGCATCATGCTCCGCAATTTACATGATTTTCGCGTCGTGCTCCGCAATACACATGATTTCTGCGTCCTGCTCCGCTAATACATGATTTCTGCATCATCCTCCTCTAATATATGATTTCTGCGTCATGCTCCATTAATTACATGATTTCTGCATCATGCTCCGCACCTACCCTACATGAATTTCACGCCATGTGTTTCGCCACTCTTACGTGATTTTCACGTCACGCTCCGCACTCACGCCCACGTGATTTCCGCGTCACGCTCCGCTACACATGAATTACGCGCCATGTGTTGCACGTCACATCCGACTCATGCTACACACCCCCATGCAACATGCAAGTCAGACTTAAACGTGCTCAACACGACATCTCATCATTCTTAACACCCAAACACTCATCATGTCTAAACACCTTAAGTGTACACATCTCAAGCCACACAGAAGATACATTCCATGATTTATACAAAGCACTTTAATGATCACAGCACAACAGTTCACGTATAACATTTCATACATAGCACAGATACAAGTAAAACAGGTAACAAACAATCATACTTCATGCAATCAAACAAACTTAGTAACTAGAAACTACTTACCTATAGTGCTCCTAAGCAACTCCCACAATCCAAAAGCCCTAAACAAAAAGGATAAATCCTACTGAATAAAAACCAACTTAGTAAGTAAAAAGTCACACGAATGACATTCTAAGCACTCCTAAAGCTTGGGTAATGCGACAAAGGCGTAAATAATTAATGAAGATCTACTTGCCATGCTTTTTAACCTATGAACAGCAAGCAGAACACAATAAACCGTGCTTTAAGAACCTATAAAGGCCGAGTAAAACTATAAAAGCGACGAAACTAAATGGGCAATGATGACCCATTTAAATGCATAAACTAGGACCTATAAAGATTAGGAAAAACCTTAAGAGTCTAAATGATTAATGGGCAACAACCTAAAACATGCTACTAAAGCTAGAACATCTAATGGGCAACACAACTTAAGACTAACAAGCTAGGGACAACAATGAAACTTACCTAAACGAACCCACTTTCACGTTAGACAGGTTATTCTAACCTCTAACAATGTGCTAGAATGATCCTTGGACAGTGGGCGATCAGGCTGAAGTGTTTCGAACTCAATCAAACACTTAAATGGCACTGCAGAACAGAAAATCCAACACCACATTAAAATTCTAGCACCTAAACGAATGGGAAAATTAATCTCAACATCATCCAAGCATGGGTAAATGCCTAGACTTACCGAAATTGCTTAAATAACACCGAAACACCCACGATTTGAGTAAAGACGACGCTGCAGAATAGAAATTCGAGGCTAACTCAGATTTTCCAACACATAGAGCAATGGGTATTTAAATTTAAGCACCCATAAACAATGGGTAAGGCATAAACTTACCGAACGGAGTGATCTACTATCAAACTACCCGCTGGAAAGTGATGAACACGCGAGAAGACGAGGCCCGGGTTGCTGAACGCGTACGAATCTGACTGAAAGGAGAGAAGGGAGTTAGATCAGCCTTCAATCAACTGAGAACAAGAGAAATCGAGAGCTTACCCATAAGATTAAGGCTGAAAAACAGGGAGGAAGGGATTTGAAGTACGAAACCCATCTGAAGAGAGAGAGAGGGATGCGCAAGAGAGGGTAGTGGGGCTCAGGCAGCGCTTGAGTCTCGGTTTCCGATGGAGAACGACGCTGCAAAAGGAGAAACACCAAGAAAGAGAGATCGCAGAGATGGATAAAGAGATCGCGCGGAATAGAGACCAGCGAAGGCTGGGCGGCACGACGGACTGGCTGGTGGGGAAGACGGCGGCGCTTCGATCACCGACGACGATAGAGTGCTGGACGGCTATGGCGGCGACTCACAGCAAGGGAGGGGGTTTGCACGACAAGATGAGATTAAGGGAGAAAGAGAGAAGATGAGGGTTTCTTTTTCCTCTTCTTTGAATTCCCTTTTTTTTTTCTTAATTGCTTAACCCACAAAAATCAAAGACCCCAAAAATAAAAGCCCAAGAATAGAACTTCCCCACCACTCAGCGTAAAATTCTTAACGTTTCTAATACTCTTAACCAATGCTGACTAAAACTAACGGGCTTTAGGGAAGGGGATTTAAATTGATATAACGCTTTAATTTCCCCAACACCTTAGTATTTAATTAAAATTCCCACAACACAAGCCAAATAATAATTTTCATTTAACTCGACTAAATGTATGGAATTTAAACATACCAAAATGCACGGGGTGTCACACATTGCATAGGATACCCCCGCTCGCATTTCTACTACATGGACGCTTTGGATCAATACGTCTGTATCATATACAAAGTGGGTCGTATCACATAGTGTTACCAGGATAAGGTACCCAGCCTTATCCTTGTACTATCGACCTTTTAGGTTGTTACTTGAACATTGATCCCCGTATGTCCCCACATACTAGTTCAAGTTACATACAAGCAACCTTGGATCTTAGTTTATTGGATGTGGGTCAAATTGTACAACATTTAACAATAACACGTTATTGTAATGAGTATAAAATTTGTTTACATTCACTATCTACGAGTTTTAGGGCATAAAACCCAATAGAATTGACTTTTAAGTTTGTGGAGAATGAAGGTTTTCTGAAATTTGTTGATACATTGACATGTGGGCAAGAACCTAAGTTTGTTGTTCCATCTCGATTTACTGTAGCTAGAGATGTTCTTGAGGTCTATGCTAGGGAGAGAGACCGTTTGAACGAAATGTATGGAAAAACGAAATGTAAAGTTTCTCTCACTACTGATTGTTGGACGTCGGGAGCAAACATGTGTTATATGGTACTAACTGCTCATTTCATTGATTCTAACTGGAAATTACATAAACGGATTCTTAGCTTTTGTCCAATTGAGAATCATAGAGGGATACCATTGGTAAGACTATTGAGAGTAATTTAAATAAATGGGGCATTGAAAATGTTATGACCTTGATTGTTGATAATGCTAGTTCTTGAAATTTAAGAAGTGTGTTGAAATTGAAAAAAATTATTGCAAGAGTTTTGTATGGCTTGATGCTACTACTAGATGGAACTCAACTTATATGATGCTTGAGAAAGCTAGTAAGTTTGAAAAAGCTTTTGACAGGTTAGAGGATGAAGATCCTATTTATAAGAATGATTCACCACCTACCAAAGATGATTGGGCAAATGCTATGATGTTGGTTAGGTTTTTTAAAGTTTTTTATAATGTCACGTTAAAACATTTAGGGTCTTTGTACACTACTTCTAATTTGATGTTTCATCAAATTTCTACAATTCAGAATTGTATACTCTTGAATTCAAGGGGTTCAAATAAAATGCTTTCTAGTATGGCTATTGCGAAAAAGGCCAAGTTTGAAAAGTATTGGGGGTTTGATGAGAGGAAGAACAATATTTTATTGTATGTTGCTGTTGTGTTGGATCCTCTATTTAAGTTCAAGTTATTATCATATTGTTTTGATAACTTCTTTGGTCAAGAAATTTCTAAAAGAATGACAACTTCAGTAGAGAATGTTTTGAGACGTCTCTTTCATGAATATAGTACTGGAGTTGCATCTGTTAGTGTTAGTAGTGGGAGTGGTAGTAGTAGTAGCGCTAGTGATAGTGCTACTACTAGTGTTGATTTGAAATTTGATGATGAAATAATGGACCTAGATGAGGATGAAAACTTCAACTATGATATAATAGCTCAGTTCAAAAGTGTTGAGACCACAAGTTTTGATAAGGAGTCAGAGATTGATGTATATTTGTTGGAAACTCTTGCTAAAGATAGTAGTTCTTTTGACATACTCCATTCATTGGTGGAAGCAGAATTGTCATCGGTTTGAGGTTCTCAATCGTATGGGTAGAAATATATTGGCAATTTCAATATCTACCGTAGCATACGGGTCAGCTTTCAATACTGGAGGACATGTACTCAACCCATCTTGTTGTTCTTCTTTGACTCCAAAGACGGTGGAGGCTCTTATATGAGCTAAAAATTGGCTAGACTCTATATCAATATCATTAGATCTTGATGATTTGATAGCCATAGCAGAAGCTTCAATGTTTGAAGATGGTATTGTATTGAATCTATTGATTTTACTTTTTGTTTCTTTTTTTTTATTTATTTATACTTTTAATCTTAATAATGTTGTATTTCGTTTTTTTCTCTCTCTTTTTCTAATTTTATAGGATTCAGACCAATTGTGGATGAAGAAAAGAACGTGGATCAAGTGGAGAAGTTTGCAAAGTTACAGATTTGATTTTTGTGTACTTTTCTAAGAAAAGAATGTTATGTATCTTGAATTTTAGCATTTGCTCTTGTATCAAAATATTAAGAGTACTTTGAATATATATAATATGTATTTAAATCTGATGTTTAAACTTTTAATTTGGAGACTTTTATATGATAATGTTTTTTTTTTTTTAATTTTCAATCAATCTATTATTGTTATTTTCTTGTTTGGTAATTATTATTTGTTTAGTATTTACATTAATTTAATATGTTCAATCGTAATAATTTGAAATTGTCAATTTAAAAAATGTCTATTAAGAACATATTATTACTTACTCCTTAAAAAATTCGTTCAAACTTAATCGAAACATTGAAATTAAAATTTAAATTATGTACTTTTCAGTCATTTTGTGCTACAAGAGCTAGAAGCAAACGAACAATCTCTAAGCGAGTCGCAGGAGCAAATATTTCTTCATAATCCACACCGTACTTTTGCTTATACCCTTTGACAACGAGTCTTGCCTTGTACTTCTCAACTTCACCATTTTGCTTCAGCTTTGTTCTATACACCAATTTTATTCCAAGAGTTTTTCTGCTCTCTGGTAGTTGTACTAACTCCCATATTTCATTTCTTCTTATTGCATCGATCTCTTGATCCATTGCAGCTTTCCATTTTTCATCTTGAATCGCCTCTTCAAAATATAGAGGATCCACGTCTGCAAATAAAACAAAATCAACATGATCATCTTCTGTCATCCTTCTTGAAGCTTCATAAATCTCTTGAATACTTCTTGTTTTCCTTGACGGAGTTTCTTCAACACTTGTGGGACGTGAAGATGAAGATGAAGATGAAGCCACCGGTTGAGTCTCTTCAAGCTCCAAATCTTAATCACCTCTTTTGTTATCAATGTCCACAAGTAATGGATTTGGGTCTCATTTGCTGAATCCCATCTCCAAAATTTTGCTTCATTGAATTTGACATCTCGGCTAATAATGATTTTCTTGCTTATAGGATTGTATAATCTATAAGCCTTGGAGTTTTCACTGTACCCAACAAAGATGCATTTCTCTGACTTATCATCTAGCTTACCTCTTTTCTCATTAGATATGTGAGAATAAGCAATGCAGCCAAATACTCTTAGGTGACTAACAGTTGGTTTTAACCCACTCCATGCTTCGTGAGGTGTAAGGTCCTGAACACTTTTGGTTGAAGCTCGATTCAAGAGATAAACAACACACGTCACTGTATCTCCCCAAAATTCATTCGGAAGTTTTTTAGCTTTCAACATACTTCTTGCAAGCTTCATTATTATCCTGTTCTTTCTCTCTGCAACTCCATTTTGTTGAGGAGTTCTACGAACTGTCTTCTGGTGTTTGATTCCATTTTCCTTCAAGAAATTTTCAAAAGCAATATATTCTCCTCCACGATCAGAACGCAATGTTTTCAACTTCAAGTTGCTTTCATTTTCTACCATTGCTTTGAATGCTTTGAAACACTCAAACGTAGAGCTCTTTTCCTTTATCAGGTAAATCCATGTCTTTCAACTATAGTCATCAATAAATGTGATAAAGTAACAATTACCTCCAAGTGTAGTAGTTCGCATGGGTCCGCATAAATCTGTATGGAAAAGCTCGAGAGGTTTTGATGCTCTCCAAGCATTTCCTGTTGGAAATGGATTTCGATGATGCTTCCCCAAAATACATGCTTGACAAAGTTGATCTTCCTTTTGAATGTTTGGCATTCCTCTCACCATATGTTGTTGACACATGTGCTATAAAGTGTCAAAACTCAAGTGTCCATATCGATAATGCCAAAGCCATGAAGTATCTTTAACCAACGTCTCAAAACATAAAAGCTTCTCATAAGACATTTTGATAGGAAACATCTTGTTTGTAGTCATATGTACCTTTGTTATGAGACCTCCATTCTTGTGTTGATCTCGCACATGCTATCTTTGAAGATTACATCATGCCCTTTCAATAAAAGTTGCCTAACACTTAAGAGATTGTGTTTAAGTCCTGCAACATAATATACATCAATGATTCTTTTTGATCCATTCTTTGACTTAACAAGGATATCTCCTCTTCTTTTAACTTCGAGCGTCATATTGTCACCAGTTTTCACCTCATTATGAAGAGATTCATCCAAAGTTACGGAAGTATCCTTCCTTCCCGCCATGTGATTACTGCAACCACTATCAAGATACCATAAATCTTCAATGCTTATTTATTGGAGATTTAAGGTGAGGAAAATAAGACCTTGGTCATTATCTTGTTGTTCATGCAATAGGGTTGTCTCTGCCTGATTAGTCTTTTTGGACCAACAATCTGCTTGAAAATGCCCATAACGTCCACAATTGAAAGATTTAATGTGAGAAAAATCTCCATGGCCTCTACCTCTGCTTCTTCCTCTACTTGAACTTATTCCTCTCCCTCTATTGGAAGAAGTTTGATTATCACTTCTTTCGGACTCAAAATTTTTGGAGTCGTTGGATCTGTCATTTCCTCGACCACCACGTCCACCTCTTCTTCCACTATATCTCCTTCTAGAACAAGTTTTTATATGAAAAGCTTTTTCTGAAGAAGTAAAATCGAACCGCTTCAATCTAAGCTCATGAGATTGGAGAGATCCCATTAAGCTATTAATTGAGAGAGTCGACAAATCTTTGAATTCTTCAATTGCTATGACAATGTGTTCGTATTTTCTAGTTATGCTTCTAAGGATCTTTTCGACCACTCTTTGATCTCTAATTGTTTCTCCATTTGAAATCAATTGGTTAAGAATTAAGAGAACATGATTAAAAAATTCTTCAAAAGTTTCAGCATCTTTCATTCGAATGGTATCAAATTCAGCTCGAAGTGCTTGCAATCTTACCATTTTTACCTTCTCTTCTCCTTCATATAGACTCTGTAACGCATCCCATGCTGCTTTAGCAGTTGAGGCTCCTGAAATTCTTTCGAAAATATTTTCATCTATAGCTTGGTAGATAAAAAATAATGCCTTTTTATTTTTCTTTCTAGCATCTTTCAACTCATTGAGTTGTTGTTGTGAAAGACCTTCCTCACGTTCTTGCTCCACATATCCATTTTCAACAATGTCCCAAAGATCTTGAGATCCATAAAGAACTTTCATTTGTTGACTCAATTGTCTATAATTCTTTCCTTCAAAACGAGGAAGTTGAGGTTGCAACATATTGTTGGATGACATCTTCTACCTTCACTCTGATACCACTTTGTTGGAAACGTCGATGAGCCCACGATAATAATCACTCTAAAACTCACAATTTTGTAGAGAAAAAACTTGTTCCATTACAAAACTCACAATTTTGTAGAGAAAAAAATTGTTCTCTTGAATAAGTCTCTTTGAATTGCTTTACTTGACTCACTTTAAACATGACAAAATACATCCTATTTATAGGACTCTACACTACTACAAAAATGACTTTCTATGACACCACATCTAAACCAAATAAAGGAAAGAGAGAAAATAAATGTCATAAATGGTTGGGGGCGCATTTTGGCGGGAAAAAGCGGAGTTTTACGTATTTTTGAAAATTTATGACATTTTTTAAATGTCATTAATGAAAATTATTTTGTTTTCATTTTTGAGTGATTGTTTTATCTTAAAAACCCATTTAAAAAACGCGAAAAAAGAAACGAAAGAAATAGAAATCTTAGGTTGGGCAAAATGTTTCCCCCCAAAATTTTCACTTCATCTCCTTCCCTCCCTCATTCTTCACCAATACTCCCCCACCCTCACGGAGTTTCGTTCAAGCAGCCCTCTCCCTTCTGTTTCTTTTTCAGTTACACCATACCCAAATCCACAATATTCGCTGGTTGTTTTTCCCTTGTTCCAGCGAAAATCCAAGACACCCATGTGATTGGTTGGACGCCGGCAACACCCACGCACGAATAGACACCTTCCAGCGGCTCACGAGCGACAACGGCGTGCGCTCATCCATAAGTCTTCAGATCTACACGATGTCGAGCTTGGACAACCGGTGTTGCAGCCCCAAACCCATGTCGAGCGACTGCTTCCTGATAGCGAGCTTAGCTAGCTAGTTTTCCCTAATTAATTTAGCTAGTCTTTGATGTTTTATTGGCCATTTTATTGCACTTAATTGTTTATTTTGTAGGAAAGTGTTGATTAGAGCTTAAGCACGGAATTTGAGTCAATCGGGTGCTCGGGACATGAAAAGATGCAAAAGAACCGAAAAGAATCAAAAGAAGAAAAAGTCAACATATGGTCAACTAGAGGCTGGCAACGAGACGCTAGCTCTTGAGCGTCTCGACGCTAGCATTCCATATCTGATCAGGCGCTAAAAGGTCACAGCATCGAGACGCTGCGACCTTAGCGTCTCGACGCTGTGTAAGTTCGATTCTAGAAAACGCGCGTATTGAAGGCAGCGTCGAGACGCTGTCTTGACAGCGTCTCGACGCTATGACGAAAAAAACAGAATATAAGCTTTGTGCAGCTAGGTTTTTGGGGGACTTGGTTTTGGGACGTTTTGGAGCCGACAACAGAGGAAAAACAGAGCATATTGGGGCTGAAGCAAAGGGAGCAAGTTGGAAATCAACCCATTGTTCGTGGGGATCGTGACGGGGACGTTCTGTCTCGGCCTACAACGAGTTTAATTCTTTTTTCCCTCACTTTAGTTAGTTTTGATGGTTGTTTTAGACTATTGCTATATTGTAACGTTGCGTATGAGTAGCTAGGCTTTAATTCTTAGGGATTGATGTAGCTGTTGGGCACGTTATGGATTAATTTACGGTTTTTATGCTATTGATGTCATTTATGCATATTTTGTATCCTTAATGCTTTCAATTTACCGGCCATAAATTGATTGATGCTTATGCTTGAATCTAACTCGGGAGAGAGGATTTAAATTAGAAATCAATATGCATAACTAGAATTTAGCTAAGAATTAGGAGATTAAGGTTAATTCTAGAAATTGTTAAAAAGGCTACCCTTATTGCCTTGTATGTTTATTGGATTTCGATAGGGATATCGGGTTCAATTGCATAGGGGAGAATCATGTATACTCAGGAGAGATATGTGTGATTTTAGTTACCAAGATTTATGAGTCATAGTATGTGTTAAACCGTTTATTAATTCATAACTCCAATTGGTGAAATCAAATCCCTAAGACCAATTCTTCCCATTAGATTGTCACTTTTGAATTATTTTTGTATTTGATTATATTTCATTCTCACTTAATTTGGTTCCCTAAATAAAATTGGCCAAGAGTATTTTCGATAATTAAAATTGGCTAGACACCAATCCAGAGGACGACATTCGAATTTCTTATTCACTGTATTATAACTTGACCCGTACACTTGCGGTTAGCAAATTGCACATCAAGTTTTTGGCGCCGTTGCCGGGGATTGGCATATTTAGTCAATTTTAATATCGAAGAAAAATTGCCCGGTCTTAGTTTAGGGTGTATTTTATTTTTTGTTATTTTTTGTTATTTTTTATTTTAGGTAGATTGCATTTTTTTTCCCTTTGTTCATTAATTTCCATATTTAGATTTTCCATATTTGTTTGAATTTTCCATAGATAGATAGATTTTTTCCTTTTTAGTGTTTTCTTTCCTTTTTCGATTAATTTCCTTATTTGTTTTGTTTTCCATATTTGTTGTTGCATTCCATATGAGTTTATCTTTTCCTTTTTTAGATTATATTTTCCTTATTTAGATTTAGTCATTTTCCTTTTCTTGTTTCTTTCCTAATTTATTTTCCTTCCTTTTCTTTTGTTTATCTTTTTTTTTAGGTTAGTGTGTTGGTGTATGCGAAAGGTTAGGGAGTTGGCCTTAGTTCCCTTAGATCCAGAGATCGAAAGAACTTTTAATAGACTTCGAAGGGAAAATCAAGAAAATATCCAAATGGTCAATCCTAATCATGAGGAGCCTAAGCCTATTAGGGATTACTTTCAGCCAGTCTTTCAGGAGCAACAGTCGGGGATTGTTTATGCCCCGATCAATGCTAATAATTTTGAGCTGAAAACAGGTCTCATTCAAATGGCTCGAGATTGTGCTTACAGACGATCACTCATGGAGGATCCAAATTCTCACCTGAAATCCTTCCTAGACATCTGTGGGACGGTAAAATTAAATGGTGTGTCTGAAGATGCCATTCGCTTACGGTTGTTTCCTTTTTCCTTGCAGGATAAAGCTCGGGACTGGTTGCAATCAATTCCACCTGGAAGCATTACCACTTGGGATGCTTTGGTCCAGGCATTCTTAAAGAAGTTCTTTCCTCCTGCCAAGACGGTCAAGCTGAGGACTGAAATTGGGACATTCCAGCAACAATTCGATGAGCAGCTGTTCGAGGCTTGGGAGAGATTTAAAGAGCTGCTAAGGAAGTGCCCTCAGCACGGCTACCCCGATTGGCTTCAGGTACAATTATTTTATAATGGCTTAACTCCTAGCACAAAGACTATCGTTGATGCAGCTGCAGGTGGGACTCTGTTGTCCAAGACTATTGAGAGTGCTAGGACTTTGTTAGAGGATATGGCCACCAATAGCTATCAGTGGCCATCTGAGCGGTCGGGACCCAAAAAGATTGTTGTCGGAGTGTTTGAGATCGATAACGTAAGTGCACTGCAGGCCCAGATGTCTTCCTTGGCTAATGCGTTTTTTAAGTTTTCAGGTACAAGGAGTTCTCAATCGATCGAGTCTGCAGCTGCCCTCGCATCCCAGACTCAGGAGGAAAATCTCTAGCAGGTCGAGTATGTTTCGAACTATAATTCTAGGGGGTATAATAATAATTCTACACCTACACATTATCACCCTAGTAATAGAAATCATGAGAACTTTTCCTATGCTAATAATAAGAATGTGTCTAATCCTCCTGGCTTCACTCCTAAACAAGAAAGTAAACAATCTTTAGAGGATCTCGTTGGAGCTTTTATTGCAGAATCAAGTAACAGGTCAAATAAGCTTGAGGAGGCCGTGATTGCAATAAAAACTACTGTCAATGGTCATTCTGTAGCCATCAAGAATATAGAGACTCAGCTGGGACAACTGGTAAGTGTTGTCAACACCATGAACAAAGGTAAAGCCCCAGCTGAACAGGAGAAATCTTCTTTGGAGTTCTGCAAGGTCGTATCTGTGCATTATGAGGAGGAGACTAAATTAGCTGTGGAAGAGGAGACTACTGAGCCAGAGGAACTCAATGGAGAAGTTAAAGAAGGCACCACCTCAAACGAAGCTGAAAAGCTTAATCCTGAGCCCTTTATCCCTTCTCCTACTGTTTTAGTTCATAAATCAAAGAAAAAGAAAAATTCTAAGGTTAAGTTTGACAAGATTTTAGATGCTTTTATGGGTTTACATGTTAATATTCCTTTTTCAGATGCTTTGGAGCAGATGCCTCACTACAGAAAAATCATGAAAGAATGGCTCAACAAGAAGAAAAAGGAGAATCAGATGGAGACTGTATATTTAGCATCAACATGCAGTGCTCATGTTCAGCAGACAGTGCCAGAGAAATTCACTGATCCAGGGAGTTTCACTATTCCTTGTAATTTTGGTACTTATTCTTGTAGAGCATTATGTGACTTAGGGGCTAGCATAAACATAATTCCTTTATCTCTGTGCAAAAAGCTTAATATAGGAGAAATAAAATCTACTTCTGTTAGACTTCAATTGGCTGACCAGTCTGTGGTTAGTCCATATGGGATTGTTGAGAATATTCTGATCAAAGTAGGTAGATTTTTTCTTCCTGTTGATTTTTTTGTGTTGGATATTAAAGAGAATCCTGCCATGCCTATTATATTAGGGAGACCATTCCTTGCTACAGGGAGGGTTATAATTGATATTGAACGCAGGGAATCATCAGAGTCCAACAGGAAAAGGAAGTTTTAAAAGCTTTTGAGGACCCCAAGAACACATCAGATACCATGTTGATGGGCTATAGGAGAGGTTCTAGGAAGAGCACCAGTGATGAGACATCTGACAGGAGACCACCTTGATACCTATTCGGTCAACACGTCGAGCTAATGACGTTAAACAAGCGCTTATTGGAGGCAACCCAAGTAAGTTTAGTTATGTCTTTCTTTTGAGTTTTATTTATTGGTTGTGTCTGTTTTGTAGGTCTTGTTTTTTGTCTCTCCGTTGCTTTCAAGCTTTCAAGCTTTCAGTCAAGAAGTCAACATCATTCCAGGCCAGTTTTGTTCAATCCTTTCATTCTTTTATTGTTCTCATGCTTGTTTATGCTTTATTTTCTTTATACATTGAGGACAATGCATGTTTTAAGTTTGGGGGTGGATTAGCATGATTGTGGAGCCCTTGAGCATCTGAGTTTGGGCTATAGTTTTGAGCTTTCTTTGAATTGAGCATATGGTTGTTTTCTGGATGTATTTTTGCATGACTGTGATGTCCTAGGATAGACTTTCTTGTCAATTTTCAAGCTTGCGATGAGTCGTAAGCATGAGTGCCCAAAAAGGGAGACTTTTTAAACTTTTTCTAGGAGATGGCTTGCATGAGTAGAGTATTTGTCTTGGCTAGATTTAGATTTGAATGCTTAGGAGCGAATTATTGGGTTCATATGCTTGTTGTCACCTCGATAGGTGTAGGGTAGAGCTAAAGAGTTAATTTTTTTTTGCAAATTAGCATGTTTGATCTTGCTTAGGAGGAAAGAAAAGAATATATGCTTATCATGATCATGAAAGAAAAATCATTCTTGTTGTTACTTTTGAAAGAAAAGAAAAATTATGCCATGGCCTGTGCACAGTTTGCAATGTTTAATAAAGTTTAGGCAAAAAGCGCTACTCCTGTTGTGATCAGTTAGGCCAACCAGAGAAAACTCAGGTTAAGGGTCCGTACAATGGGTGTGTGAAAGCTAGTGCCACATATACATGCTTAGTTTAATTGTTAATTATAAGCACCTAAGTATGGAGGAAAACAAACTAATTTGTTTCATTAACTCATTAGTAAAACCTTAGTGCCAGTGTAGAGAGAAGATGAGCTGAGAGTTTAATAATCCAATCCCGGGCTAGTAGAGTCTGATCTCGTTGAGTTAGATCTCGCTTGTGCAAGTTAATTTTGGAAAAATTTTAATTTGTCTCCCTCATTGGTCCTTGTGTGCATGTCTTTTGAGACTTGAGGATTGAGTCATGTTTGTTGCATCCATTCTTCTACTATATGCTTGATTTTGCTCGAGGACTAGCAAAAGCTTAAGTTTGGGGGTGTTTGATAGCGAGCATAGCTAGCTAGTTTTCCCTAATTAATTTAGCTAGTCTTTGATGTTTTATTGGCCAATTTATTGCACTTAATTGTTTATTTTGTAGGAAAGTGTTGATTAGAGCTTAAGCATGGAATTTGAGTCAATCGGGTGCTCGGGACGTGAAAAGATGCAAAAGAACCGAAAAGAATCAAAAGAAGAAAAAGTCAACATATGGTCAACTGCAGGCTGCCGTCGAGACGCTTGTTCTTGAGCGTCTCGACGCTGGCATTCCATATCTGATCAGGCGCTAAAAGGTCACAGCGTCTCGACGCTGCGACCTTAGCGTCTCGACGCTGTGTAAGTTCGATTCTAGAAAACGCGCGTTTTGAATGACAGCGTCTCGACTCTATGACGAAAAAAAAGAATATAAGCTTTGTGCGGCTAGGTTTTTGGGGGACTTGGTTTTGGGACGTTTTGGAGCCGACAACAGAGGAAAAACAGAGCATATTGGGGATGAAGCAAAGGGAGCAAGTTGGAAATCAACCCATTGTTCGTGGGGATCATGACGGGGACGTTCGGTCTCGGCCTACAACGAGTTTAATTCTTCTTTCCCTCACTTTAGTTAGTTTTGATGGTTGTTTTAGACTATTGCTATATTGTAACGTTGCGTATGAGTAGCTAGGCTTTAATTCTTAGGGATTGATGCAGCCGTTGGGCACGTTATGGATTAATTTACGGTTTTTATGCTATTGATGTCATTTATGCATATTTTGTATCCTTAATGCTTTCAATTTACCGGCCATAAATTGATTGATGCTTATGCTTGAATCTAACTCGGGAGAGAGGATTTAAATTAGAAATCAATATGCATAACTAGAATTTAGCTAAGAATTAGGAGATTAAGGTTAATTCTAGAAATTGTTAAAAAGGCTACCCTTATTGCCCTGTATGTTTATTGGATTTAGATAGGGATATCGGGTTCAATTGCATATGGGAGAATCATGTATACTCAGGAGAGATATGTGTGATTTTAGTTACCAAGATTTATGAGTCATAGTATGTGTTAAACCGTTTATTAATTCATAACTCCAATTGGTGAAATCAAATCCCTAAGACCAATTCTTCCCATTAGATTGTCACTTTTGAATTATTTTTGTATTTGATTATATTTCATTCTCACTTAATTTGGTTCCCTAAATAAAATTGGCCAAGAGTATTTTCGATAATTAAAATTGGCTAGACACCAATCCAGAGGACGACATTCGAATTTCTTATTCAATGTATTATAACTTGACCCGTACACTTGCGGTTAGCAAATTGCACATCACTTCCTCTTGCTGCACGCATTTTGGCGCGCAAGTAGTAGCATATACTTGGTTTCGGTAAGGTCCGACTTTAGTAGTTTTGCGATACCCATTCTCTAATGACTTCGATGTCATAGTTTAAGCCCATTTGAATGTCAATTAGCAAGTTGTTAGCACAAATCTAGTTTTTGGCACTTACCCATAACCCGAACAATGTTGATTCAGATTGCTCATAGCTCAATGGTTCTTGTTTTGCAATTTTGGACTTCGACGAGCATCATCAAGCATGTTTGTTGTGCAAAGTTTGTGTTTGATGGAGACATTTTATTTTAGAGTGTGTGGCGTTGAGAATTATTAGATTTGTTAGAAGTTCAAATGTTCTTAGAGCTTAATTGAGTTGAGTATCCTTTTCTCTAGCATTGTGAACTAAGATTGATTCTCTCTTTAGTAGGAGTTGTTGATTTAGTAGTTTACTATGTAGTTCCAATCATTTTGAAAACATTTTGGATCCAAGATTGAAAGCATTAGCTCAAATTTACACCAATTAGGAGTTCATCTCTAGCATTGTGAACTAATACATTTTTGTATGCTTTCTTTATCTAATACATTTTTCAGTTGAGTATCCCCTCTCTTTTTGTATGCTTTCTTTATCTAATACATTTTGTTTTTCATTTCCTACAAAAAGAAAAAGAACCAAAAGTGGCAAATTATTTAAGTGGTGGGTGGGTTTTGTCGTAGAGTATGTAACATTATCTTTATTAACTATGGTTACAAAATGAAAATGATGAAGGTAGTTGGTAAGCTATTTACTTTTGTGATTTATGCATTGGTTTTTGTCTGATATTGATTGTAAGAATAAAGTTATTATCATTAATTCGAAGAGAAAGTGGGAAGATGGTGTATATATATAAAAACTCAATGAAGTAACAAGCTTAGGTCAACAAGAAATTCATGGCCCTTCATTTGGAAATCAAAGTAGGAACCATTCATCAAGGTTAGTGGTTATACTTTCAGATTTGTTTCCTCTTACTACCCCCTCCCTCCCATAAGATTATCTATGTTCTCTAAATTCTACATTGTCTAACAAGTGTTTGGTTTTAATGGATTTTCATCTTTATTAATAGTGATTTATCATGACTTGGTTTATTCCTCATAGTGTTATTTCTTCATAAGTTTAGTTTAATTGTTATGTTTATAAACTTTGATAAGTTAGTTAAGGTTTGTTGGTATGTTTTTAAGTTTTTACTAAGTTTAGTTGTTAGATTCATCGATTGACTCCTAAGACATTTTAAAGTTTAAGGTCCTATTTAACACAAAATTGAAAGTTCAAGGACTTATAAAACACTTTTTAAATTTTATTGCGATTTTATATAATAGAAGGACAATGCTTGTATGCTGTATAAAAGGAATTGTGTAAAGAATATTTGTTGTTGAAATTTGATTGTAGGTTCAAGAATCAAATAAAGGAAAGAAAGCAAGAATGATGTGTGTGAAACTAAACCTTTTGGAATGAGTTTTCTTTGGTCTTTCCTTTTATTATCTCTTTTGGATGCTAAAGTTAAACACTTATTTAGCCATTGGTTGGTGTTCAAGGATTAGAGGGAAATATTGAAATAGATTAAGGAAATGGAGGAACATAAAATCAAATGAAACTCAATATTTTAAACCAACACCTTCTGATTTCCATCTTTGTAAGCTTTTTGTTATTTTTTCCTTCTAGTCAAAATGCTACTATTTTATAAATTGCCATGTTTTCTAATTTCTTTGTCATCAAAGTATTACTATATGTCATTAGTTATTTGTTTATAAATGCATCTTCGTGTTTTCATATCTCTAAGAGTGTATGACGGAAGTGATACTCCTTATATAATGCTTTATGTTCTTGTGATTAAATTTGATCAATTTGAAACTGATGCTTTATGTTTCTTTGGAAAGATAAAATTGAGGAGGGACCATTAATGAACCTGTTGTTTTGCTTACCACAGCATATTGGATTACTTGTGTTTGTATGGGTGGTACATGGGTTTTGAGCCTTAAAAGTATGAGGACAAGAGAAAATTTATTGGAACTATGGAGTTCAGTTGGGTGAATTGATGATAACTTGTATTATATATGTATGAGTGCCTTGTAACTATATCCAGTGCTTGCTAAATGGAAACCTCTTGTCTAGTGACTGCCAAGTGCCACAACACGTCGAAATTCACCAAATGTAAGACTACTCACTTTATCTGATATTTCTCTAATTCTCTGTACTTTGGTTTGTGCTCATAAGTTTACAAAAGATCGCAATTGTGGTTGTGTTATAAGAAGTCGTAAGTTATTATTATCCCTGGTAATAAACTCATTTCGCACAAACTCGTTCTTAAGTGGTTGATTAGATTAAGTGTTGGAGTGCTATGACTATCGTGCAGTTATGGTAGTCATAACTTAAAATTAGATTGTAGATAGAAAAGTATGGATGTTCATTCATTTCTTTATGTTACTTCGTATGACTTGAGTATTATGACTATCCTGCAGTTATGGTAGTCATAAATTAATTAGTTGGTTGTATTGATAAGTTTGTTAACATTTGAGTTGTTACGTTCTTGTGTTTAGTTCTTTTAATAAGTTGTTATGTTCTTATGTTTAGTTCATTTGAGCATGAGACTACTTAAGTTGAAGGATTAGTCACATAAAAGTAGTTTGGTGGTGGCGGGGGGGGGGGGGGGGGGGACTTAGATGAAAGAAAATTGGTTAAAACATTTTAGTACAATAAAGGTAGACAGAATTGTGAATGTGGAATTAGAAAGGGCATCGGTATTGGACATGGGTTAATGTTGATTGCTAATATGTAACTTATATATATTCTTGGAAAATTCTCTTGATGTCACGAGTTATTTGAACATGGTTCAATTTTGTTGATTAAGTAAAAACATCGAACAAAAACTAAATAGAAGAATAAGTTATCATCATTATCCAATCCACACAAAAAAATTCAAACAGTAGTGAAAATGCACCTTTATTTCTTGTTTTTTGTGCTATATGGTTTAGGAATCTTTTGGACCATTTTAGGAGCAATTTAATTAGGTAAGTAACTCTTATAGTTGGTGTTGTGTTCATTGCTTTGAAAAATTTAGGGTTTAGGGTTAAGAGACAAAAGTACAAATGTCCAGTCCTTTCTACTAGTCATTTGACTTGGATTAAGAGACAAAAGTACAAATTTAGGGTTTAGGATTTTACTTGGACTCATGCTTCTTTAGCTCGGTATTTGGATTACCCATCCTTTATCGGCTTCCAAATTACAGGTTTAATGTCCTTTCAATGCTAACCAATGAGCATTTGGGCTTAGATTTGGTATTTGATGAATACCCATAGCCTGAACAGGCTTGGAATTAAATACTCGTAGGCTAGGAGGTTCAGATTAACGATTTTGAACTCTTTCGATCGTTGGGCAGCACCTCGAGTCCATTTGGGTGCTGATCGGTAAGTTCTGACGTCTTTAAACTTTTGGAGTTTGCCTAAGATAGCTTGAGAATAACTAATGGTCATTGGGTGTTCTTTAATTTGTAGTTTGGACCATTTCAGACTCTAGACAGCAGTTATTTAAGGATTTTAGTGCTGGTAGGTGAAATCCAACAAGCATGTTGGATCGTTTGGAGTAGTTCGGTATAGTTTTCGAAGCCTTTAAGCCTTGTGAATGCCCTTTTAAGTGCTGAAAGTCAAATTCTATCATTTTGTAACGCCCCAGGCCCAGGATTCGGAATCTGGATTCGGCACTTAAGGCCCCGACATTCCCCTGCGACCTGGCCACGTTACCATACTCGTCTTAAATTGCTTCCAAGAGTGAAGATTGTCCCCACAAACCAACACGGTGTCCTTTTAGCATGTTTTGTCCTCACTCACATGCTCCCTAGGAAAATTCCAAGGAGGTCACCCAACATAGAACTTCTCCAAGCCAAGCACGCTTAACTTCAAAGTTCCTATGATTGAGCCACCGAAAAGGAAGGTGCACCTTGTTGGTATAGGTAGTATCTATCAATTCTTTTAAGCTTATCTTGACCATACTTTCATGTCCTCAGGATCCCTCTCATTCGGATGTTACACATTTGAAAGGTTGTTGTAGTTTGGATTGATTTAGAGTTTTCTCGATCACTCTCAGGCACTTTGAGCAACATTCCCTCAAGGACTAAGGTGGTTCTTGGGTAAGTTTCTCTTCTTATGGTTTTCTTAAGAAGGTCTTAAGCTAGCCTTTAAGATGGATTTCGAGTGAGATTGTTTAACTGTTTTATGGCTTAGCTATGAGTAATTTTATTTGAAGTTTGAACTCTTATTATTTAATAAAATTAAGTTGTCCCTAGCAAATGAGTTGTATGTTTTTCTAGTAAGTTGTGAATCTGATGTTGGTTGTGAATGCGAGATCTGACTCGCTTTGTTTATGGAGGTTAGGTTTTTGTCGTGAATTTGTGATGTTGTGGCATGCGACCACTAACCACAGTTTGTTCAGCTTCGATTTAGATTGCCCATTGCATGATA
Source organism: Luffa aegyptiaca (assembly GCA_017139565.1). Lineage (NCBI taxonomy): Eukaryota > Viridiplantae > Streptophyta > Magnoliopsida > Cucurbitales > Cucurbitaceae > Luffa > Luffa aegyptiaca. The sequence continues at coordinate 33,927,862 of CM029407.1, read as the reverse complement.
TATCATTTTTAGAAAATTTTATTATTTTTGTCATTTAAGCATTGTGTCTATTTAGTATACTTAACAAGGGTTTGAAATGAACCTACAACTAGTGTTTTCCGCATATCAATTGTGCTAACAAGTGTCCAATACGTGTCCAACAAGTGTCGGAGTGTCCAAGTGTCTGAAACGTGTCGAACACAGACACGCTAGCCAAACTAAAGTGTTGTGCTTCTTAGCCTTCTAATGAATCAAAATTGCAGGAATAGGCTCCTTGAATCAAATTATATGTATGTTGTTATCCCATCAGCTGAGTTTTGAGCATGTTGAATTGATGCATAGAAGAGTCATACTGAATTATGCTTGATGTTGTGATGTGAACTTATTCTGATAAGTATGTTGTTTTGTTGTGATTGATTGGAAAACATGAGTATAATGTTGTGAGTATGCTACACTTTTGGTTTTTGCAGGGTTAGAAGCATGGCATGAGTTAGAAAGTATGTTTAGGATGTGCATTTTGATCGTACAGTGAAAAGCACACAAAAGGGACCCTTCTAACTAGGTATGTATGATTTCTTTAATGTTATAAAATCATTTTGAAACTTATTGGATTTATATGTTTGGTTGTATGTTGATATTGTTCCTTACATTATTAACATGTATGTGTCTATAAGTTATAGTAGCCATAATTGGGTTTAGAACAATTTTTCTTCTAGTTTCATAGTTTACTTGGTTGTATGGTTATCCTGCAGTTATGGTAGCCATACAAATCGACGAGTTTGTGTGATTTGAAGATTGTTTGGATGAATTTACGGAATTTGGGACTAAGTGAGTGAATTAGACACGTCTTTTGACTTCTAAATGTTAGTTTGAGTGAGTTTGTGTGATTTGAAGTGTGTTTGGATGAGTTTGAGGGATTTGAATTTCGTTTGGGTGGCTTGGGTGCGTGTTTAACTTTTAAGAGTTGGTTTAGGTGAGTTTGTGGGATTTGAAATGTGTTTTAGTGAGTTTATTGGATGTGGTTTGAGTATGAGTAAATTAGGAACTTTTGGATGAGTATGTGGGATTTAAAATTTGTTTAGGTGAGTTAGACATGTGTTTGACTTTTAAGGGTGAATTTAGGTGGGATTGTAAGCTTTGAAGTGTGTTTAGGTGAGTTTGGGGTGAATTAAACACGTTAAAGCATGTTTGTGAAATTTGAAGTGTGTTTAGGTGAATTTGTGGGATTTGGGAGTATGTTTGGATGAGTTTATTGAATTTATAGTGAGTTTGGGCACTTTTAGGCCACTTAGAATGTTTAACTTGTTCTAATGTGATGTGATAGTGAACTTTAGGATGTAGTTTATCCCCCAATGAATCTGTAATGAAAAAAAAAATTTGTGGTTGTTATAACTTAATATGTACTTAGAAGATATGTACTACATTGTCACCCTTTTAAAGGTATAACTCATACATATTGTAAAAATGAATATTATATTGTTCTTATCTTGATGTAAGAAATATTGCATTTAACTCTATGATGAATATTGTTTCGTTGGTTATGTCTTGCAGGAACTCAACGAATTCAAGAAAAACCATATTATGGACAATTGATGTATGACCTTTTTTGTTTTGTTGGGTTTAGTGACAAAAAAACATATACACAGTATATTCTCTCATGGTTGAAGTCCAGTGTAGGAATTGTTGTGATGTACAAAATCTATTACACTTAGTTTGTATATATATATATGACAAAATTTGACCAATTTGGGTTCAATGATATATAAAAGTTGTTATTTATGTATATATTTATTGTGTCAAGATTTGAGTGTTTTATTTTGGAAACATGTGTTTATTCACAGGTATTAGATAAAATAATTTATATGGCTTTGATATATGGATCAATATAAATAAATAAATAGTGATATATCACTACTTATGACGGTTAATCAAAGTCATAGAAATTATTTGGGTGACATCTATTCAGTATCATTATAAGGATTTTTTTGACAATTTTATAATTGTCATGACATTTTTTTTGTTGACAACAAAAAACTGTCAACGAACAGTTTTGTTTGACAATAAAACATTGTCCTTGTTGAAAATTTTGTGACATTGACCTGTTGTCATCAATAACCTTTTCTTGATAGTAATTAACTGTCATCAGTATATATATCTTGACATAAACATGATTTTCAGGAGATATTTATTGACAATGTTCAATTGTCATAAAAAATTTTACTGTGACAATTAGTAAATGTCATTAATATGTTTTTTTTTACAGTTGTTAAGTGTCATGAAAAAAATAATTATGACAATTTTTTTAATAGCGCCATGTATACACTTTCCTTGATGGGGGCTTCTAGGACGCAAAAAAAATGTCATGAAATGTGGTTGTGACAATTTTCCAATGTCATAAAAACCCAAATTTGTAGTAGTGCTAGATCAAAAAACTCCCAATCTAGATTCACAAACTTACTTGTACTTTAACACCTTACATAACTCTCCTACTTGAATGTATACTTAATTAAGTAGTAACTTACAAAAGTTTATAACATTGTAACTTATTTAACTTACCTCATCATAAATCTAGCTTAATTTCTAACATCATATGGGGCCTACATAATTTATTTTTAGTCAAAGCACAAGTTTTCCCCTCAGCAATTATGTATATACAGTTTTTTTTTTCTTCCTTTCATGAAAACTTAACATACTCTTTTTTATCTGTAATATCATCATTGAATAGTGGTTGTTGGATTTTCATTTCTATATTGCCCATGTATACCTAACTTCAAGCCTTTTCTCATTGTCCAATCTTGATCGTTCCACCTTCGACACCACCACCAAATTGATGTCACCACGGCGGCCGTTGCTTTTGGTTTCTTTCCAAATACTTGGACCTCTCAATTTCATCTCTATGCAAGAATCTTCTTGTAGATCCACAACCATTTTCTATCTTCAATTCCAAGCTCAATATGAATGATTCCTTTGAAATTTTCTCTTTGGGATCTGAGATTGAAATCGAGGTCGTTGGGGGAAATTACAAATAACAAAGGAAATGGAGAAAATATTGAGAGAACAGACACGTAAACAATTAGGTTGAGGCGCGGGTATCTCGCTCTCTTTAAGGAGATTCAAGCCCTGTGCGGTGTATAAATCTTTATCAATCACCAGTGCAGCAGGTATTCTCAAGCTTCTCCCCTCCAGGATACAACAACCCAACTGAAACATTGTGTAGCTCAAACCACTCTACACTAAGAGGTTGAGCTCAAAGCTCCACAACAAAGAACACCCCTCTTTTGGCCAATTGCTCTTAAAAGAGCAAATAAGAGAAATCAGAAAGTAGAAAAAAGAGAAGATATAAATTGTTGTATTTCTTGTTGTGTGTTGAAAGTGTGGTAAGAGAGCTATTTATATAAGAATTTTAGATCTAGGAATTTAATACAAAAAAGAGTAACCAAAAATCTCTCACCAAATACGTTTTTCTCTTTTAAATGAGAAAAAACTCTCCACAAATTTAATATCTCATATTTAAAATACAATTAAATATTAAAATGTTACAACATTCCCCCACCCATTTTAATATTTAAAATAATCAAAATCAATTGGCCATAAGAAAGATAATTATGCATCATAAAGGTGTGACTCTGCATTGAACCTTTACTAGTGAAATAATAATCTCTACTCCAGCGTTAGTAGTGGTCTCTGACTTGAACTCTAACACTTAAGGGGAAATAGAGGATTATTATCCACACATAATTATCCAAGTGTTGACATGAGCTTTATTGGTTAGCATGTTACGACCTTGTGCTGATCCCAGTATTTCATGTGTATTTGAGAATAAGCCTCATATCCTCATAGAGAGCGGCCCCACTCTCACACTCATATAGGTAAAATCTGTCAAGGGTGCTCCTATAACTATGACACCCCACTCATAAGAGCTACAGATCTTATTAAGAGTTTACTGAAAAACTCAACCCTCCATAATGTTATAGGATAAATGCACTCACACCATAGGGATGGATTAAATATAAAGATAGTGCATTTTTACGGCCACCTTATAATTTGTTTTTCCCTTTGAATCTAGTTCTCAGGATCTCTGATCACTAGGTGGGTATCCTTATATATGGCTCATGATAATTATAAGGGTTTCAATCTCATCCCCCTCGATGTGTTCCAGACCCTTTCTCTAGTCAAGGCCTTTGTTAATGGATCTACAAGATTATCACAAGATTTAATGTAATTCACATTAATAATCCCATTACTCAAATAAGATCTCATAGTACTTTGTTTTCTTCTAATAGGTCTGGACTTTCCGTTATACAAACAGTTTTTTACTCTACCAATTGTTTCAGTGCTATCACAATTTATTAAAATAGGAGTTATTGGTTTCTCCCACATTGGAATCTCATATAATAAATCTCTTAGCCAACTAGTTTCTTCACCAGCTGAAGCTAAAGCAATAAGTTCTGCTTCCATAGTAGAGTTGGTAATAATTGTTTGTTTTTTAGACTTCCAACAACTAGCACCACCTCCGAAGGTAAAAATATACCCTGTAGTAGATAGAGAATCACCTGACAATGTATTCCAGTTAGCATCAGATAATCCTTCAACAACAGCAGGATATTTTTTAAAAAGTAAGCCATAGTCTTTCGTTCCCAATAAATATTTCATAACACGATCAATGGCATGCCAGTGTTCTTTACCTGGCTTACTTGTAAACCTGCTAAGAACTCCTACTGCATATGCAATGTCAGGTCTAGTACAATCAGTTGCATATCGTAGGCTACCAATCACGCTAGCATACTCCTTTTGATTAATTATATCACATTCATTTTCAACAGGAAAGAAGTGAACACTTGAATCAAATGGAGTAGATGCTAAGCACGCTTAACTTCAAAGTTCCTATGATTGAGCCACCGAAAAGGAAGATGCACTTTGTTGGTATAGGTAGTATCTATCAATTCTTTTAAGCTTTTCTTGAACATACTTTCATGTCCTCAGAATCCCTCTCATTCGGATGTGGTATCGGTTCATTCATGTACCCCTCCTAACTCGAGTGTTACATGCCCACCAGCTTCCGCCTTGGTTCGTCCCCGAACCACATCCTACTGGGAGAGGTTCGCCGTCTCCCGAAGTGCTGTCGCCGCCATGTTCAGCCACCCAGTCGTGGACGCCACCGCCGCTACGTCCAGATCTGTTTGTTTCTTCATCGCTCGGATCTGATTACCGACGTCAGTGCCTTAAGACAAATAGTCGCGCGCCTCTTGAATGTTCGACGATTTCAGTTAGTGGGTAAGGGAGTTGTAAGTCAAAGTTTATTGGTCTTTTATGCCTTAATGAAATACCCATTAACATTGGATCTTAATCTAAGGTGTCCGTAGTAGGTGGTGGTCGAATCGTCAAAGGCGGAGCGAAACTTGGAAGCTGGACAGCAAGCGTTAGGTTCGTTTGGGTGAGTTTTCGACCTCCTTAAGTCTTGTGTTCTTAAGAAAAATTATTGGAACTAGAGTGCATCTGATGTGAGACCCTTTTTATACGTGTTAATAGATTACGTTTTCACGTAACGTGGTTGGTCTTGTATCGAGTTGTTTGGGGTGATTTCAATCAAGCGTAGTATCTCAGGTAAGTAACTTGCTGCATTGGAATGAAATGTTTATGTTTTGAAATGATTGTTTACTCCTGGCATGAGAATGTGTATATGTTGTTCGGATTGAGACTGAGGTGGTATGTTGCGTTAATTTCAAGAATATGGCTACTGCATATATATGTGTTGTGTGATAGAAGCAAGTGCGTGTCTGGCGTATATTTTGTGGCTGACTGGCATTGTTGTGGACAACGGGAAGTTTGTGTTTTTCTCTGTGTATGAGGGTTGTCATCGCCCTCGTTTCTCCTTCTTAAGATTGCTTTAAGTTGGGATGGTGCTTATCGGTTTAGCCTATCAATATTCTCCGTAAAAGAAAAGAATTTGGTTAACCGGGTTGCCGTTTCAAAAAAAATAGCAAGTGTTAAGGGTTCCTAAAGGGAAAAGGATTAAGGAAGGGAAAGGAATAGGCTAGAGCCTTAGAAGAGGGTCGTGTCAATTAAACACCTAGGACTGAGATGTATTAGACTGAAATGAGGGGCTTAATGGGCGGGACTTGGCTTTGCAGACTAGGTGCCATTTACTAACTGTGGAAGTAAATTTCTGACTTAAACCCATGAACGCCCCACTAGTGAAATGGTAGTTTAGAGCGTTACGCGCCCATTAGTGCCTTGAAGGATGAGACTCAGCTCCACTGACTGGGTGCCATCTACCATCAGTAGGAGTAGAGACCTCCCGAAACTCCCACTTGTGCACTACCAGCGAGTTGGCAAACTTATATTTATAGGTGAGCTAATTGATCATGAGACCCGAACTACAGATAAATGAAAGGAAATGAATGAGAATGAGATGACCTAACCCTTAGGCCCTTAACTCGAATAAAATGTTAAAACTTTGGTTGTTGCAAGTGTCTAGAAGTATTGTTACTTACTGAGTATTTTTCTAAAATACTCATTCTTTTCCCTAACATATAACTGCAGGTAGAGGTAAAGGTGTACAGAACACATGACGGAGTGCTGCTGAGCGAGCCATGGATTTTCTTAGGATAGTCTTCGGCATTTTATGTTTTTCGAAGTTCCTCTTTTTTTTACTTGGATTGTGATTGTTTTAAGGTTTATTCCGCTTTAAGTTTTGCTTGAATAGCTAAGATTTCTTTTTGTTCTGTTTTGACTGGGATCCCAAGTTGAAAAGTTTCACGTATTTTCTCAGCACGTTTTACTCCAGTGCTATTTTTTATTCACTATTTGTAAGTAAAATGTAATGCACGTAGTAATGGCCCTAGGATCTAGTCATGAAAAGTAGGGTTGTTACAGTTGGTATCAGAGCTCTAGGTTATAGGTTTTGTAGACTGGTTTACATCGTAAACCTTAGGTATATCCATGGCTTGTTAGCAAGCATCCAGTCACGCCAGGTACACGTTTTTTTATTTTGTAGCCTGCAAATGTTATATGTATTCGAAAAATCTCATGTTGTGGAAAAGTATGAATGATGTTTGATATCGATGAATGGTTTAAAGGAATCGAGCTTGTTTAGTAAGATGATTAAAGATTTTTGTGTAATAGATCATGCCTCCCCGACCACGAGGTCATGGAAGAGGTCGTGGTAGGGGTCGTACAGCCCCTGAACAAGTTGTGCCACCTATGGAGCAAGGAGGAGATCTACTGGAAAACCCACAAGTGGAACAGTCGGGTGAACAGCGGGACCTGCGGCAGGACCTGTCACAGTGGATATCCAGGCAATAGTTCAGACCGCAGTTCAGGCTGCAGTTGCGGGCATGCTTGCGGGACGACAGGCCCAAGCGGCTTAGAACAACGAAGCCACCCTATCACGGGAGGCTAGGTGCTTAAGAGATTTTAGGAAGTGGGACCCCTGTTCGTTCGATGGAGCCTCAAGTGACCCCACGGTAGCAGAGTTGTGGTTGTCCTCCATCGAGACTGTCTTTCGCCACATGAACTGCCCAGAGGACCAGAAAGTGTACTGCACTGTGTTCCGGTTACGAGATAACGCTTTGATTTGGTGGCAATCGATCGAAAGGACTATAGACGTCAGCAACGGACCTGTCACATGGACTCAGTTCAGGGGGGAGTTCTTTAGGAAATATTACCATGCAGCCTCCCGATTCAAGAAGCAAGCAGAGTTCGTGGCTCTTACGCAGGGAAACCGAACCGTATAGGAGTACGAGACAGAGTTCGCCAGACTGTCTCGGTTTGCTCCTGCCCTAGTAGCTGTAGAGGCTGATAAGGTAGAACGTTTCATCACATGCTTAAAGGAAGAGATTCAGGGCAGTGTGGCAGCCCATGAACCCCAAGACTATGCCACAGCAGTCAGGGTGGCAGAGCTGATTGATCGACGACCGTCAGTTGTCTCTTCAGAACCTTCCTCGGGTCATAAGCGGAGGTACGATCAAATGAGCTCGAACACACAGCGGGGACACCTTTACCCTAGATGAGGTCTGCCTAGGACCGTCGACAGAAAGCACAGAATCAGCCAGGGCCTAATCAGGATAGGCCCTTATGTCAAACGTGTAGGAAGTACCACTAGGGTCGTTGCTTAGCAGGGACCCGTGTTTGTTTCAAGTGTGGTCGGGAAGGGCATATTGCTCCGAATTGTAATCAGAAGAAAACTAATTATGCCGACCAGCCGTCCAGTTCAAATCAGGCATCCGGGGTGAGACCAGCACAACATCAGGGCAAGATATTTCCCACCACCCGATAAAAGGCCGAGGACCTTAATGCAGTAGTGACAGGTACCATCCCTATCCTCGGCCATTATGCTTTTGTGTTGTTTGATTCGGGTTCAACGCATTCTTTTATTTCTACATCATTTGTAAGTCAAGCCAACCTAAAACTAGAGCCGCTGGGCTATGTTTTGTCAGTCTCAACCCCTGCGGGGGTAACGTTACTAGCTAGTGAAGCGGTGAAAGCCTACCAAATGTTAGTGTCTGATCGATCGATGGATGTGACATTGATCGCCCTTGATATGAGTGATTTTGACGTTATCTTGGGAATGGAATGGTTGGCTTCTAATTATGCCAACATAGACTATTATCGTAAGGAGGTGATCTTTAACCCTCCGTCAGAGGCAAGCTTCAAGTTTAAGGGATCGATGATCAAAGGTGCTCCTAAAGTGGTCTCTGCGATGAAGGCGAGAAAATTGATTAGCAAAGGAGCTTGGGGCTTGTTGGCTAGCGTGGTTGACACAAGGAAAACCGAGGCATCAATGACCTCAATACCGATAGTGAGGGAGTTCACAGATGTATTCCCTGAAGATCTAACAGGACTACCACCAGCACGAGAGGTTGACTTCTGCATTGAGCTTGAGCCAGGGACTAATCCCATTTCTAAAGCTCCATATAGGATGGCCCCAGCGGAACTGAAAGAGCTTAAGGTGCAGATTGAGGAGCTGTTAGACAAAGGTTATATACGCCCCAGCGTTTCGCCGTGGGGGGCTCCAGTTTTATTTGTGAAAAAGAAGGATGGGACAATGCGTTTGTGCATCGACTATCGGGAGCTGAACAAAGTAACAATAAAGAACAGATACCCTCTGCCCAGGATTGATGACCGCGCCGCCGTTCGCTCAACCGCGCCGCCCAGCCGCTGCTCCCGTTCTTCTTTCTCTCTTTGCGCGCATTTCTCCCTCTCTCAGCAGTCTCTTCATCTCTACGACATCCCTCTCTCGTGTGAGGCGCGAGCCCAGTCGTCGTTCGTCAGCCAGCCGACGCGCCGCCGCTGCCTCTCTTTCTTCTCTCGCTCCCTTGCGTTTTCGGCCGAGAAAAATTCGTGGGTAAGTCTCATACTCATTTATTTGTATTCGTTAAGGCCCGATCTAACTCTCTTTAGTCCTTATTGGTTAGATCTTGCGTGGACAGCAGCCTGAAGCCTCGTCTTCTTCGCGATTTCTCCCTCTCTGTTGCGTTTTTCAGCCTTAAATCGTTGGGTAAGCTCTCTCTTCCTTCGATCTTAGTCGTTTAAGGCCCGATCTATGTGTCTCTTGGTCTGATTCGTTAGATCTCGCGTCCTAGTAGCTCGAAGTCGCTGCTCCTCGCGTTTTCTCCTCTGTCCAGCATCAATCTGGGCGTTTTCGACTTCGTTTAGCGATTTCGGCGAGCTTTAACTCGTACCCATTCTTGGTGAGAGCTTAAGCGTGATTGCCCAAGTTGTTTAGGTGCTGGAAACTTAATTTAATGCTGGATTTTCTGATTTGCAGCATCGTAAAGGTGATCGATTGAGTTCGAATCACGTAAGCTCGAATACCCATTGCCCAAGGAGTGTTCTAGCACGTTGTTCGAGGTTAGGCTAACCTGTCTAGCGTGGAAACGGGTTCGTTTGGTAAGTTTCTTCGCTGCCTAGCTTGTTAGTCTTGAGTTAATTTGTCATTAGGTGATCTAAAGTTATAAAGGCATGTTTAATCAAGCCCATTAATTGTTTAGGCCTTGCTAGCGTTGCCCGACCTCTTTGGAGTTCTTAGAATGAAATAAAGAGGTTTTGCTTGCTGGTCGTGGTTTAAAAGCGTGCTTAAATGTCGCCTATCCATTTTCTAGACTCGAGTAGTGTTTCCCAATCTCTAGGAGCCCTTCGAATCCCTAAATGCACCTTTTGTGCTTGTTGTCCAGCGGCTGAAAAGCCTTATTAATGGTCGTTCAGCATATGCCCATGGCCCGTAGTGCCTTAGACATGGTTGCCCATGGTCTAAAGCTTTTGGGTTATCATTTTGGGGAATGTTGGAGACTGTTAAGCAAGGGAATAGGCCTAGTAGGTGGGATTTGCCTTTTCAAAGCTTTTCTTAAGGTCTTTAGGTAGATTCTAACCCCTTTTAGTTGCCTTGTAATTTAGGAGTTCATCTTGGCTGCTTTAAGTTGGTTGGAGTTGCTTAGGAGAGCTATATGTAAGTAGTTTCTACTTACCAAACTTGTTTGACTGCATGGAGCATGTTCGCTTGTTACTTGCTTTACTCGTATATGTGCTATGTATGAAATGTGTATATGAACTGCTGAGTTGTGATCTTTAAAGTGTTTGTATGAAGAATGAAATGTACCTTTTGTGTTGCTTGAGATGTATGTGCTTAGGGAGTATAAGCATGTTAGGTACTTGCCTTAAGCATGGTCATTGTTGAGTCTGGCTCGCATGTTGCATGGGGGATGTGTAGCATGAGTCGGGGTGTGAGGCACAGCACATGGTGCGTAATTCATGTGTAGCGGAGCGTGACGCGGAAATCACGTGGGTTGTGAGTGCGAAGCGTGACGCGGAAATCACGTAAGAGTGGCGCAACACATGGCGCAGAATTCATGTGGGGTAGGTGCAGAGCATGACGCGGAAATCATGTAAATAGCGCAGCACATGGCGCGAAATTCATGTGTAGCGGAGCATGATGCGGAAATCATGTAAGTAGCACAGCACATGGTGCGGAATTCATGTGTGGCGGAGCATGACGCGAAAATCATGTAGTTGCGGAGCATGACACGGAAATCATGTGGAGTCTAGTGCGTGTGTTGCATAGTGTGTTGCATTTGCACGAGTTTGTAGTTTTTAAGCGTATTGTTAGTTTATGGCTTAAAAGCATGTTGGGTGTATGTGGTTACTTAAGCATGTTGTCTGTTCGTGGTTATGAAAGCCTGTTGGGTGCGTGTGCTAAGCATGTTGTTTGTTTTGGTTGTTTGTTTGTGGTTTGGTAAGTGTGAGCTGCTTACCAGTACCACGGTTGTACTGATACCCCCTTCCCCACCTTCCCCCCAACATTTTAGATGTTGCAGGTTACGTTGATGAGCTAGATCCTGGTGAGGAAGAGGAGAACTACGAGGAGGAACCTTAGGGCGTTTGGCTTTCTTCCCTTTGGGTTGATAGGCTATAGTTGGTTATAATTTCCATTATTTTTTCCATGCTGGAGTAGACTAGTTTAGTTTTGTGGTTTGTGGATTTGTTGGTGAGTTTTGGTTTAATGGTTTGGTCTATGGACCTAAGATTAGTTCCATTGTTTTATAGTTTTTTAAATGAAACTGTTAGTTGTCACTTTTTTGGATTTAGAGCTGATGTTAATAAAAGTTAGTGAATATTGAGTTCTATTGCGTGATTTGAGTTAATGTATGTTGCAATGAGCCTTGACTTGTATGGTGAAGTAGGATGTGGATCTGAAATGAAGTTGATGGAGTTGAGGTGGTTGCATTGAAGTGTTTTATTCGTTATCAGGTGTTAAAAAAAAATTGCTTCAGACCATTTTACGCCGTTATGCTGCCGAAATTTTCGGTACATCCGGTTTAAGTGGTTCAGTTCCATGGATAAGGGTTTAAGGGTTGAAGTGGCGTCTCTAGGCTTAGGATTGGAAAACCTGGGGCGTTACACCCAATCAAGTGACCCGGACCTTGTTGTTAAGCGCAGTCAAGTAGAGGCGGGGCAGGTGAACGAGTTCTCCCTATCTTTGGACCTCGGCTTGTGTTACCAAGGTCGCTTATGCGTGCCTGGGAATGCCGATCTCAAACAGGAGTTATTAGCGGAGGCACATAGTTCACCTTTTTCAATCCATCCAGGAAGTACGAAGATGTACCATGATTTGAAACAATATTACTAGTGGCAGGGCATGAAAAGAGAGATAGTGGATTTTGTCAGTAAATGCCTTGTTTGCCAACAAGTGAAGGCCCCGAGACAGAAACCAGAAGGCTTGTTGCAGCCGCTGAGTGTCCCAGAGTGGAAGTGGGAGCATATATCCATGGACTTCATTACAGGATTGCCTAGAACGACCAAGGGTTACACCGTGATTTGGGTCATTATCGACAGACTCACCAAGTCAGCGTTTTTTCTCCCTGGGAAGCTACTTACACTGTTGAAAAGTGGGTACAACTATATATGACGGAGATAGTCAAACTTCATGGGGTGCTGGTATCGATCGTGTCAGATAGAGATCCTCGGTTCACATCTAATTTCTGGAGGAGTTTGCAAAGAGCTTTAGGTACTCAGTTGCATCTCAGTACTGCATTTTACCCTCAGACAGATGCTCAAACTGAGCGATTGAACCAAACGCTAGAGGATATGTTGCGAGCATGTGTTTTGGATTTCTCAGGTAGTTGGGATGCCCACCTGCACTTAATGGAATTTCAATATAATAATAGTTATCAAGCAACAATCGGTATGTCACCGTTTGAGGCCCTCTATGGGAAAAGATGCAGGTCCTCTGTTTATTGGGACGAGATCGGAGAACGTCAGTTGTTGGGACCTGAATTGATTCAAGCCTCCAACGAGGCTGTTCGCACAATCAGACCGAGAATGTTAACGGCTCAAAGCTGACAGAAGAGTTATGCAGATACAAGGAGAAGGGATTTAGAGTTTGACTTGGGTGACCATGTTTTCTTGAAGGTAGCCCCAATGAAAGGAGTTTTGAGGTTTGGAAGGAAAGGCAAGCTCAGTCCACGTTTCATTGGTCCGTTTGAGATTTTAGAACGGATCGGTCCGGTAGCCTACCGTTTAGCCTTACCGCCTTCTCTTTCAGCGGTTCACAACGTTTCCATGTCTCCATGCTGCGAAAGTATTTAACAAATCCAACCCACATAGTGGACTTTGAACCCTTGCAACTTAGCGAGAACTTGACTTATGAGGAGGAACCTGTCCTAATTCTTAACAGAGAGGTGAAAGTCCTTCGCAATCGCGAGATAGCTCTCGTGAAGGTCCTTTGGCGAAACCATTTGTCCAAAGAAGCAACGTGGGAGAGAGAAGACGAGATGATGACCAAGTATCCAGAGTTGTTCCAGTACTAGCAACTTTCGAGGACGAAAGTTCTTTTAAGGTTAGTATGATGTAGCAGCCGGTTGTTTAAAAAAAAAAGGAGGGAAAATGGCTTTGAGGCCCGGTCAAAAGGGGAGAGTGGGGGGAAATTTTCCCCCCACATTTTCGATCAAGTTGACCGATTATTTTTTTAAAAAAAATATATCTTCTTCTCTCTCGACACTCACTCTCTCATGCACTCTCTTTCCCACGCAGATCCCTCTCTCTCTCGCTCCCTCTCGGCCCTCTCACCGCTGCACGCCCCCTTCAGCTCACCGCTGCCGACCCCGCACCTCCGCCGCCGCTCGCCGACGGTAAGTACTCTGTCTCTCTCTCTCCCATTTCCGTTTCTCTCTCTCTAACCCGGTTCTCTCTCTCTCCGTTCTCCGTCTCCGCGCGTCGCAGCTCTCTCTCCCTCACAGCCCTCTCTCCCACGTTGTTGCCGCGCCACCGTTCGTAACCGACGCCTGCCGCTCGTCCCTCGTCGCCATGAACCGTCTTCCGAAGTGCTGTCGCCGCCACATTCAGCTAGCCAGTCGCGGACGCCGCCGCCGCCACGTCCAAATCTGTTTGTTTCTTCGTCGCTCGGATCTAATTACCGACGTCACTGCCTTAAGACAAATAGTCGTGCGCCTCTTGAATTTTCGACGATTTCAGTTAGTGGGTAATGGAGTTGTAAGTTAAAGTTTATTGGTCTTTTATGCCTTAATGAAATACCCATTAATGTTGGATCTTAATCTAAGGTGTCCGTAGTAGGTGGTGGTCGAATCGTCAAAGGCGGAGCGAAACTTGGAAGCTGGACAGCAAGCGTTAGGTTCGTTTGGGTGAGTTTTCGACCTCCTTAAGTCTTGTGTTCTTAAGAAAAATTATTGGAACTAGAGTGCATCTGATGTGAGACCCTTTTTATACGTGTTAATAGATTACGTTTTCGCGTAACGTGGTTGGTCTTGTATCGAGTTGTTTGGGGTGATTTCAATCAAGCGTTGTATCTCAGGTAAGTAACTTGCTGCATTGGAATGAAATGTTTATGTTTTGAAATGATTGCTTACTCCTGGCATGAGAATGTGTATATGTTGTTCGGATTGAGACTGAGGTGGTATGTTGCGTTAATTTCAAGAATATGACTACTGCATATATATGTGTTGTGTGATAGAAGCGAGTGCGTGTCTGGCGTATATTTTGTGGCTGACTGGCATTGTTGTGGACAACGGGAAGTTTGTGTTTTTCTCTGTTTAGGAGGGTTGTCGTCGCCCTCGTTTCTTGTTCTTGAGATTGCTTTAAGTTGGGATGGTGCTTATCGGTTTAGCCTATCAATATTCTCCGTAAAAGAAAAGGATTTGGTTAACCGGGTTGCCGTTTAAAAAAAATAGCAAGTGTTAAGGGGTCCTAAAGGGAAAAGGATTAAGAAAGGGAAAGGAATAGGCTAGAGCCTTAGAAGAGGGTCGTGTCAATTAAACACCTAGGACTGAGATGTATTAGACTGAAATGAGGGGCTTAATGGGTGGGACTTGGCTTCGCAGACTAGGTGCCATTTACTAACTGTGGAAGTAAATTTCTGACTTAAACCCATGAACGCCTCACCAGTGAAATGGTAGTTTAGAGCGCTACGCGCCCATTAGTGCCTTGAGGGATGAGACTCAGCTCCACTGACTGGGTGCCATCTACCATCAGTAGGAGTAGAGACCTCCCGAAACTCCCACCTATGCACTACCAGCGAGTTGGCAAACTTATATTTATAGGTGAGCTAATTGATCACGAGACCCGAACTACAGATAAATGAAAGGAAATGAATGAGAATGAGATGACCTAACCCTTAGGCCATTAACTCGAATAAAATTTTAAAACTTTTGTTGCTGCAAGTGTCTAGAAGCATTGTTACTTACTGAGTATTTTTCTAAAATACTCATTCTTTTCCCTGACATATAACTGCAGGTAGAGGTAAAGGTGTACAGAACACGTGACGGAGTGCTGCTAAGCGAGCCATGGATTTCCTTAGGATAGTCTTCCGCATTTTATGTTTTTTCGAAGTTCCTCTTTTTTTTACTTGGATTGCGATTGTTTTAAGGTTTATTTTGCTTTAAGTTTTGCTTGAATAGCTAAGATTTCTTTTTGTTCTGTTTTGACTGGGATCCCAAGTTGAAAAGTTTCACGTATTTTCTAAGCACGTTTTACTCCAATGTTATTTCTTATTCACTATTTGTAAGTAAAATGTAATGCACGTAGTAATGGCCCTAGGATCTAGTCATGAAAAGTAGGGTTGTTACATGTTTACAATCAAAATAATTGTATTTCCTGAGTATTTTCTCAATATAATGTGATTGGTCAAGAAAAAACCCATAAGAGGTTTTAGTTATTTTCATACCTAGAATGTAATTAGCCTCACCAAGATCTTTCATGTCAAAATGGCTCCTCAATAATTTTTTTGTTTCATTTATAACAAAAATATTTGAGCCAAAGATCAATAAATCATCAATATATATATAGACTAATAATAACATGCAAATCATCCCATGATTTATAATAGATGCATTTATCACATTCATTTGATTTGTAACCATTATTTAGCATGCAAGAATCAAATTTCTCATGCCACTGCTTTGGGGCTTGTTTTAAGCCATATAGGGATTTAGTAAGCTTACACACTTTGTTCTCTAGCCTAAGTTCTATAAAATCTTCAGGTTGGTCCATATATATTTCTTATTCTAAATAACCATTTAGAAAAGCTGTTTTCACATCCATTTGATGAATGCTCATATAAAAAATTGCAGCAATTGCAATTAACAATCTAATGGATGTGATTCGCGTTACCGGAGAAAAGGTATCAAAGAAGTCTAAATCTTCCATTTGTTTAAAACCTTTTGCAACAAGTCTAGCTTTATACTTGTCTATACTACCATCCGGTTTCAGCTTTTTTCTCAGGACCCATTTACACCCTATAGTTTTACACCCTGGTGGTAAATTAACTAATTTCCAAGTTTTGTTAGAAATTAGTGATTTCATTTCATCATTTACAGCCTCTTTCCAGAAAATTGCATCTGGAGATGATAAAGCTTCTTGCAAAGAAATTGGTGTTTCCTGAGTACTATAAACATAAAAATCAAGACCAAAATCTTTCACAATTCTAGCTCTTTTACTCCTCCTTAATTCTACTTGAGAATTATTTTCATTATAATCACTATGAGTAGAAGAACCAAACTTAGTGGAAGTTTGTTCAGAATTTTGTCCCCCACTATTTCTTGACTTGAAAGGGAATTTTTCTTCATGAAATATTGCACCGCTTGATTGAAAAATAACGTTATGTTCAATATCAAGAAATCGATAGGTTGTACTATTAATTGCATATCCAAGAAAAACACAAGTGGTAGCTTTAGACCCTAACTTAGGCCTTTTTGGGTTTGTTAGCCTTACAAAAGCTAAACATCCCCAAACCCTTAAATATCCCAAATTTGACTTATACCCTTTCCACAATTGAAAAGGTGTGATCTTTGTCTTTTTATGTGGCACTCTATTTAACACATGACAAATAGTCAAAACTGCTTCACCCCAAAGATTAAAAGATGCACCTGATTCTAATAGCATAGCATTAGTTAGACCAATTAAGGTTCTATTCTTCCTCTCAGCTACTCCATTAGAAGCAGATGAATATGGTGGAGTAGTTTCATGAATTATTCCCAATGATTCAACATATGAATTGAATTCAAATTATTCATATTCTCGACCTCTATCACTTCTAATTCTTTTATTTTTTCTACCGAATTGATTTTCAACTTCGAGGAGGAATTTTTTTAAAATTCTCAAAAGCATCACTTTTATTTTTCAATAAATAAACATGAGTATATTTAGAAAAATCATCGATAAAAGTGATGAAATATCTATTTCCTCCTCTGGTTAAAATTCCTTCAAATTCACACAAGTCTGTATGAATTAACTCTAATAATTCGGTATTTCTTTCCACACTTTTATGAGGTCCTTTTGTAATTTTTGCTTTGCTACAAATTTCACATTTCTCAAAATTATTTTTTAGACTAGGAATTAATCCAAGACTACTCATAACTCCCACATATTTACTATTTATATGACACAAACGAGCATGCCAGAAATTTAAAGAAGAAAACATGTAAATTGAACTGGTAGATGCTTTATTAATATTTTCAATGTTCAATTTGAACATTCCATCACAAACATAACATTTTCCGACAAAAATTCCCTTTTTAGTTATCACATATTGATCAGATTCCATAGTTTGCTTAAAACCAACTTTATTAAGAAGATAACTCGACATTAAATTCTTCCTCATGAAGGGTGTATGAAGCACATCTTTCAACATTAAAACCCTTCCAGAGGTGAATTTTAATTTAACCTCACCAGTTCCCATAATTTGGGTAGTATGGGAATCACCAAGCATTATTGTTTTAGGCTCCTTAAAAGGAGTATAAACTTTGAACCAATCTTTGTCATAACAGACTTTCCTATTGGCTCCAGAATTAGCTCACCATCCTTCAACACTTTGAACCATATAAATATCAGTAATCATAGCCACAAAATGGCTCTTCGGTAACATTGGCCTGAGGTGCAGGTTCTTGTTTCCGGAATATGCAAATTCGAGCAATATGCCCACTTTTGCCACAAACAAAACATACTGATCTTGAGTGTTGAGGATGTACTTGGTTCTTTTTCACTTGGTTTGGATTTTTCTTATTAGAAAAGTAAGGTTTGTTATTCTTTTTCATATAATTCTTCTTTGGCTTTAAGTGACTATTTTTTGGAATTTGACCATTAGGTAAATGATCATTCGAAGAGATTAGATTTACCTTGGTGAGAATTTCATGCCTTCTTGAATCAATGCATCTTGCCCTCTTGCCACTTTACCATCAAGTTTACTCTGTAAAAATTTCAATATTTTCTGGGCGGTTGTAAGAATAGTATGATAATAATCATACAAATACTCAGCAAGAAAACTTAAAAGAGAGTATAGGTAATTGTACTCATCTTTCTCATGTTTATCAATTTTCTCATGGTGTTCCATGAACTCTTCAACGTTCATGCTTTCAGTATTGATCTTCTTCGGGTTCTTTTCTGTGAGGACATAGGCCAGCTTGAGAAGATTAAGGTAGAACAACACTTTTCCTTTCCATGTCTTAAAGTGTGTGTCCTTAAATCGAAAGGGCTTGTTGAGATCTCCAACATTCTCATTTGGTTTCTCAATAGTAGACTCCATGTTTGTTTCTCCTTAAAATTGTTGGGGGAAATTACAAATAACAGAGGAAATGGAGAAAATATTGAGAGAACAGACACGTAAACAATTAGGTTGAGGCGTGGGTATCTCGCTCTCTTTAAGGCGATTCAAGCCCTCTGCGGTGTATAAATCTTTATCAATCACCGGTGCAACAAGTATTCTCAAGCTTCTCTCCTCCAGGATACAACAACCCAACTGAAACGTTGTGTAGCTCAAACCACTCTACACTAAGAGGTTGAGCTCAAAGCTCCAAAACAAAGAACACCCCTCTTTTGGCCAATTGCTCTTAAAAGAGCAAATAAGAGAAATGAGAAAGTAGAAAAAAGAGAAGATATAAATTGTTGTATTTCTTGTTGCGTGTTGAAAGTGTGGTAAGAGAGCTATTTATATAAGAATTTTAGATCTAGGAATTTAATACAAAAAAGAGTAACCAAAAAGTTCAAATTAAAAACATATCTCACCAAATGCGTTTTCTCTTTTAAATGAGAAAAAACTCTCCACAAATTTAATGTCTCATATTTAAAATACAATTAAATATTAAAATGTTACAACAGAGGTAAAATAAGAATTGATGATGTTAACAAGAAAAAAGAAACAACTATTACTTATTATCCTAATGTTCCTAAACCACGTAAGTAAACAAAATGTCCCTAAATCAAAGAGGTGCACAAGCAGTCTTGTTCAGCTTTCTGACTCCAAATATCCCATGATTTTGATTAATGATTTAGTATTGATTACCAATCAGCTGTTGTTGAAAAATGAATTTAATTTTATGCTCAATTTCAAGTAACAATTCTTATTTTTGTTTTAGCCCCTTGAAATCTAACAATGGAGTTGGAGTTGCATCGAGAATCAGAAATCAAGCAAGCGACAACTGTTTTTATTGGAGTTAGTCTAATTGGCTTAGTTTTCTTAATTGTGGCATTTTGGTTTTGTTGTATCAAATGATGTATTGTCCTCTTTTTCAAAGGTCCAATTGGTTGAAGCTATTGTCAAAAAAAAAGAAAAAAAAAGTGGTTGAAGCTCAATATAGGTGTATTTTACTAGTTTTGGAGTCATGCACCTTCCATATGTTGATATTAATAATAATTAGGAGAATGTGTAATATTGGATAAGTATTTCTTGAAAATTGGATTTTCTTTTAGATTTGATTGGAAGCTGTAGAAGGTAAAAAAAAAAAAAAATCACGGATGACCCGACTCGACCCGAATCAATTTGGGTCAAATCTAAACCGGTTCGGGTCGGGCCGGGTTGTCTAGATAAAAAAAAGATGCTGTCTAGATGTTTTATTTTTCTTGAATGAAAATATATATTAAAATAAAATAAAACCGAGAAGATTTACCAAACAAAATGAATTTAATAGGAAAAAAAATATAAAATAAAAAGGGAACAAGTAACTTACGTGGAAGAGGATTTGGACAAGAAAGTGTTGTAAACGTCAATGAGCCCACGATAATAATCACTCTAAAACTCACAATTTTGTAGAGAAGAAACTTGTTCCCTTACAAAACTCAAGAACACACAAGAGAAGAAAATTGTTCTCTTGAATAAGTCTCTTTGAATTGCTTTACTTGACTTACTTTAAACATAACAAAATACATCCTATTTATAGGACTCTAGATCAAAAACTCCCAATCTAAATTCACAAACTTGTATTTTAACACCTTGCATAACTCTCCTACTTGAATGTATACTTAATTAAGTAGCAACTCACAAAAGTTTATAACATTGTAATTTATTTAACTTACCACATCATAAATCTAGCTTAATTTCTAACATCCTCCCTTAAGCTAGACTTTCATGACTCCAAGCTTCTCTTTCATTTTTAAAAACAAATCAACTTTTAATGCTTTGGTCTTTCATTTTCAAAAACAAATCAACTTTTAATGCTTTTGTGAATATGTCTGCAACCTGCTCTTGTGTCTTGCAATACTTGATGCATACTTCTCCATCTTTGATCAATTCTCTGATGAAATGATACTTGATCTTTATGTGCTTACTTCTTCCATGAAAAAATGGATTCTTCCGCAGAACAATTGATGAACTATTGTCACAAAACATGATTGTCTCCTTTTCTTGAGGACACTTCAGTTCTTATAGTACCCTTCTCAGCCAAAGAGCTTGACAACTAGCAGTAGACAAAGAAATATGTTCAGCTTCGGTTATTGACAACGGTACAACATCCTGCTTCTTTGATGCCCATGAAACTGCACCAGAACCAATGTTTAACACATATCCAGAAGTGCTTTTGTAACCATCGATGTATCCTCCCCAATCACTATCACTATAACCAACTAAAACATTATCCATGTTCTTTTTGTAGTGAATTCCATGACCAGTTGTTCCAAGAATATATCGGAGTACTCTTTTTCCAGCTTCCCAATGACTTCTCTTTGGTGAGATGTCATAAATCTACTCAACAAACTGACAGAGAACATAAGATCGAGTCTAGTTGTAGTTAAATACATCAAACTTCCAACAAGACTTCTATAAACGGTGGCATTAAAATCTTCACTCTCATCATGTTTGCTCAATTTCAAACCTACTTCCATAGGAGTATTGGCAGGATAAGCATTCTCCATTTTGAACTTTACCATCAAATCTTTTGCATACTTCTTCTAGGAAATGTTGATCCCATGATCATCTTGCTTAACTTCAATACCAAGGAAGCAATGAAGTAAGCCCATATCGGTCATCTCAAATTCTTTCTTCATGTTCTCTTTGAACTCTTCAAGCATCATGGTTGAAGTTCCCGTAAAAATTAGATCATCAATATAAAGACAAATGATTAGAAAATTACCATTTCTATCTTCTTTGGTATAGAGAGCATGTCCATATAGACACGTTCTAAAACCATTCTTTAGGAAGAAACAATCAATGCGACTATACCAGGCTCTTGGTGCTTGCTTCAGCCTTCAATCGACACACCTTGTTTTCTTCTCCAATCTTGACATAACCAGGGGGTTGTTCAACATATATTTCTTCCTCCAAATACCCATTTAGAAAAGCTGACTTTACATCCATTTGATGTACTTTCCAGTCATTTTGTGTTGCAAGAGCTAGAAGCAACCAAACAGTCTCTAAGCGAGTCACATGAGCAAATATTTATTCATAATCCACACCGTACTTTTGCTTCTACCTTTTGACAACGAGTCTTGCCTTGTACTTCTCAACTTCACCATTTTGCTTCAACTTTGTTCTATAAACCCATTTTACTCCAAGAGCTTTTCTGCTCTCTGGTAGTTGTACTAACTCCCATGTTTCATTTCTTCTTATTGCATCGATCTCTTGATCCATTGCAGTTTTCCATTTTTCATCTTGAATCGCCTCTTCAAAATATATAGGATCCACGTCTACAAATAAAGCAAAATCAACATGATCATCTTCTGTCATCCTTCTTGAAGCATCATAAATCTCTTGAATACTTCTTTTTTTTCTTGACAGAGTTTCTTCAACACTTTTGAGACGTGAAGATGAAGCCACTGGTTGAGTCTCTTCAAACTCCAAATCTTGATCGCCTCTTTTGTTATCCATATCCACTAGTAATGAATTTTTGTCTTCATTTGTTGAATCCCATCTCCAAAATTCTGCTTCATTGAATTTGACATCTCGGCTAATAACGATTTTCTTGCTTATAGTATTGTATAATCTATAAGCCTTCGAGTTTTCATTGTACCCAACACATAAGCATTTCTTTGACTTATCATCTAGCTTACCTCTTTTCTCATCAGATATGTGAGAATAAGCAATGCAACCAAATACTCTTAGGTGACTAACAATTGGCTTTAATCCACTCCATGCTTCTTGAGGTGTAAGGCCCTGAACACTTTTGGTTGAAGCCCGATTCAAGAGATAAACGACACATGTCACTGCATCTCCCCAAAATTCATTCGGAAGTTTCTTAGCTTTCAAAATACTTCTTGCAAGCTCCATTACTATCCTGTTCTTTCTCTCTGCAACTCCATTTTGTTGAGGAGTTCTACGAACTGTCTTCTAGTGCTTGATTTCATTTTCCTTCAAGAAATTTTCAAAAGCAATATATTCTCCTCCACAATCAGAACACAATGTTTTCAACTTCAATTTGCTTTCATTTTCAACCATTGCTTTGAATGTTTGAAACACACAAAAGTAGAGCTCTTTTCCTTTAGCAAGTAAATCAATGTGTTCTGACAATAGTCATCAATAAATGTGAGAAAGTAACGATTACCTCCAAGTGTAGTAGTTCGCATGGGTCCGCATAAATCTGTATGGACAAGCTCGAGAGGTTTTTATGCTCTCCAAGCATTTCCTGTTGGAAATGGATTTCGATGATGCTTCCCCAAAATACATGCTTAACAAAGTTGATCTTCCTTTTGAATGTTTGGCATTCCTCTCACCATATGTTGTTGACACATGTGCGATAAAGTGTCAAAAATCAAGTGTCCATATCGATAATGCCAAAGTCATGACGTATCTTTTACCAACGTCTCAAAACATAAAAGCAACTCATAAGACATTTTGATAAGAAACATCTTGTTTGTAGTCGTATGTACCTTTGTTATGAGACCCCCGTTCTTGGTTCTTATCTCACACATGCCATCTTTGAAGATTACATCATGCCCTTTCAATAAAAGTTGTCCAACACTTAAGAGATTGTGTTTAAGACCTGGAACAAAATCTACATCAATGATTCTTTTTGCTCCATTCTTTGTCTTAAGAAGGATGTCTCCTCTTCCTTTAACTTCGAGCTTCTTATTGTCACCAGTCTTCACCTCATTATGAAGAGATTCATCCAAATGTACGAAAATGTCCTTCCTTCCCATCATGTGTTTACTACAACCACTATCAAGATACCATATATCTTTAGTGTTTGTTTCTTGGACATTTAAGGTGAGGAAAAGCAGACCTTGGTCATTATCCTGTTGTGCATGAGGGTTGTCTCTGCCTGATTAGTCTTTTTGGACCAACAATCTACTTGAAAATGCCCATAACGTCCACAATTGAAAGATTTAATGTGAGAAAAAACTCCATGGCCTCTACCTCTGCTTCTTCCTCTGCTTGAACTTCTTCCTCTTCCTCTATTTGATGAAGTTTTATTATCAGTTCTTTCGGACTCAAAATTGTTGGAGTCGTTGGATCTGCCATTTCCTCGACCACCACGTCCACCTCTTCTTCCACTAAATCTCCCTCTAGAAGAAGTTTGCATATGAAAAGCTTCTTCTGAAGAAGTAGAATCGAACCGCTTCAATCTAAGCTCATGAGATTGGAGCAATCCCATTAAGCTATTAATGGAAAGAGTCGACAAATCTTTAGATTCTTCAATTGCTACGACAATGTGTTCATATTTTCTAGTCATGCTTCTAAGGATCTTTTCGACCACTCTTTGATCTCCAATTGTTTCTCCATTTGATCTCAATTGGTTAACAATTAAGAGAACACGAGAAAAAGATTCTTCAATAGTTTCAACATCTTTCATTTGAATGGTATCAAATTCAGCTCGAAGTGCTTGCAATATTACCATTTTTACCTTCTCTTCTCCTTCGTATAGACTCTGTAATGCATCCCATGTTGCTTTAGCAGTTGAGGCTCCTGAAATTCTTTCGAAAATATTTCATCTACAGCTTGGTAGATAAAAAATAATGTCTTTTTGTCTTTCTTTCTAGCATCTTTCAACTCATTGAGTTGTTGTTGTGAAAGACCTTCCTCACGTTCTTGCTCCACATATCCATTTTCAACAATGTCCCAAAGATCTTGAGATCCATAAAGAACTTTCATTTGTGTTGACTCCATCATCTATAATTCTTTCCTTCAAAATGAGGAAGTTGATGTTGCAACATATTGTTGGATGATATCTTCTACCTTCGCTCTGATACCACTATGTTGGAAACGTCGATGAGTCCACGATAATAATCACTCTAAAACTCACAATTTTGTAGAGATGAAACTTGTTCCCTTACAAAACTCAAGAACACACAAGAGAAGAAAATTGTTCTCTTGAATAAGTCTCTTTGAATTGCTTTACTTGACTTACTTTAAACATAACAAAATACATCCTATTTATAGGACTCTAGATCAAAAACTCCCAATCTAAATTCACAAACTTACTTGTACTTTAACACCTTGCATAACTTTCCTACTTGAATGTATACTTAATTAAGTAGTAACTCACAAAAGTTTACAACATTGTAACTTGTTTAACTTACCACATCATAAATCTAGCTTAATTTCTAACAAGGGGAAAAAACACTCAGCTAGTTTTGTTGAAATTTCATTTCATAAAACCTAAAACATTTAGTTTATTTTTATTATAGAATTTTGCATAAGCAGTTTATACAAAAATGAATTTAGCTTACCCTGACTCATATATTTAGTATCATTCATTAAATAACTAAAGGCATATGAAAAACGTGGAATAATAGAGGTGGTAGTAAATATTCAGTTTTAACAATTAACGAGGAGCAAACAAGTGAAAATCTACTTCTCGTTGCTTACATAGCAAATGTAAATGCTTCCAGGTGCATGGGCTTAAGAAGGGCCCAAAACAAAGAAAGATAAACTAGTTTAAACAAAGGATAATTGTAATGGGTGGCAACATGAGGGTAAATAATGGTAAATATAGCAATTTTTAAAAATATTTGCAAATATGGCAAAAAATTTTAATTAATTTTTTATATTCCTGAATTGCCCCTCTTCTTCTTCCTCGTCAGTTTTTTTTTAATTTTTTTTTATTGATAGAAATCTTCTATCACTGATAGATTCTATCAGTAGTAGAAAAATTTTCTATCAGTGATATAAAGTTTCTATCACTGATAGAATAAAGTTTCTATCACTGACATTTTCTATCAGTGGTAGAAACATTTTCTATCAGTGATAGAATAAAGTTTCTATCACTGATAGAAAAGCCTTCTATCACTTTCTATCAGTGATAGAAAAACTGATTGGCGCGCGCTTCTTCTTCCTCGTCAATTATATATATATATATATATATTATGATAGAAATCTTCTATGATAGAAAGTCTTTCTATCACGAATAGATTCTATCAGTGGTAGAAAAATGATAGAAATCTTCTATGATAGAAAGTCTTTCTATCACTGATAGATTCTATTAGTGGTAAAAAAATGATAGAAATCTTCTATGATAGAAAGTCTTTCTATCACTGATAGATTCTAGCAGTGGCAGAAAAATTTTCTATCAGTGAAAAATCACTTTTAGTCCCCAAACTTTCATGAAAGTAGCATTTTAGTCCCTGAACTTTGATTTGTAACGATTTAGTCCCTATACTTTCAATTTTGTAACGATTTAGTCCCTGTACTTTCAATTTTGTAACAATTTAGTCCCTGTACTTTTTAAATTTGTAAAGATTTGGTCCCTATCGTGAAAAATTAATGTAAAGATTTAATGAAATTTTTTACCAAGATAGATCAATAAACTAATTTGGAACCCAATATGTTAATAAGCTACAAAGTTTAATCATTAAATAATAAAAATCGACATTTAATTTTGATGATTTTTTTTGCAACAAGGATCAAATTGTTACAAATTTGAAAGTATAGGGACTAAATTGTTACAAATTTGAAAGGATGGGGACTAAATTGTTACTTATTAAAGTTTAGGGACTAAATTGTTACAAAATTGAAAGTATAGGAACTAAATTGTAACAAATCAAAGTTCAGGGACCAAATTGTTACTTTCATGAAAGTTTAGGGACCAAAAGTGATTTTTAACCTACAAAGTTTCTATCATTGATAGAATAAAGTTTCTATCACTGATAGATTATATCAGTGGTAGAAACATTTTCAATCACTGATAGAATAAAGTTTCTATCAGTGATAGAAAAAGTTATTGGCGTGCGCATCTTCTTCTTCCTCGTGAATTTTTATATATATATTGATAGAAATCTTCTATGATAAAAGTCTTTCTATCACTGATAGATTCTATCAGTGGTAGAAAAATTTTCTATCAGTGATAGAAACTTCTATCACTAATAGAAAGTTTTTCTATCACTGATAGAATCTATCAGTGATAGAAAAAAAAATTCTATCAGTGATGGGCATTTTAGTAATTTTACTTTTCAGATGGTGAGATTTTGCCATTTTTGCAAATATTTCTGCGGGCTGCTACTTTTGCAATTAGTTTAGGCCATTTTGCTACTTTTGCAACCGGCCCTTAAACAAAAGAGGCCACATGCATGGCAGAATTTAAAACAACCACCAACTTGATAGAGCAAGCGTAACTAAAGTTTACTGCGCACTAGATGAGATCTCCATTACATGGACTAATTTACTTGGAAACTGATACAACAGAGAATATGTTTTGTAGGATAGTGAGAATAATAACGAAAATTGCAGCTACAATGGAGATAAGAGCCCATGGGGTATTAAAATAATTATGCTTTAAGGAAGCCATCACCCTGTTGCATTGCGCTTCACAGTGTTGGTGTAAATCCCTGCTGATCTTGTGAAAGTAGTTGAGTCACTAGAACAAATTTGGCTTTTAATGTCGGGCATTTCCCGACATTAAAGGTCTTTAATGTCGGTCATTGCCCGACATTAAAGGCCCTGTCCGACAATAAAAGTACCCGTTTAATGTCGGTCATAGCCCGAAATTAAAAGACTGTTTTGTTGTCTGGTTGACCGACATAGATAGCACGGTTTTAATGTCGGTCGCTTTTAATGTCGGTCATTGTCCGACATTAAAAGCTCTGTCCGACATTAAAAGTGTACTTATAATGTCGGTCTTGCCCGACATTAAAAGTGGCAACATCAGAAGCGTGCGGCATTAAATGTGTGACATTAAAAGTTTGCAAATTTTAATTTTCCCATATAATATGTCCGACATTAAAAATCCATTTTTTATGTTTCAATGACAGGTGTTGGGTTCCTAGAGTGAGTAAAAATATGGTATAAAAAGACTCTAGAACTCTGTGCAAGTATACACAGTCCGCAGCAAGTAATAAGTATTATCAATCCAAGGCCTGAATTAGTCTCCACTTTATCTATTTTATATAACTCTTTAATGGTTTCAAAGATAGTAAAAATAATTGGTTTTTATCAGAATAATGTTGAAGCAAAAGAAATGACAGAACAACGAGTAAACAAATAGGCAGACAGATAAAAAACAGGCGTTGGTCAGGATTTAGTAATTGTTTTAAAAGATGCTCTAGCAATATTATTGATCATGCAAACTCTCGCAGTATTATTAGCAGATTCCTCCTGGAACTCCGAATCTTTTGGAATGTGTTTCAACCCCAATGAAGTACGACCGATCAAGCACTAGGCAACTGGCTATCCCTAGCTCAGTCACTGGCGTTCACCAATACATAATGATCGTAGTGTGATTAATCGCCACACACTCTCTAAATCATCCCTGAAACTAGAGAGAGGTATTCATACCGGCTGGCCAGGCGGGCATAAAATAGAAACTAGCACAACAATTAACCAAGATGTAATAATCAATATATTACTACAGATGAAGCACAACAATCACATTATTCCTAACCAACAACTAAGCTACTTAGTTCATAATTGTTGGGAGAAAATGTGGAATACAAATAACAATAATATTATGACGACAATCAATAATATTATAACTATCTCCCATTCCACAGGTTAAGCCAACACAAGCCAAAAATAATAGTCACGAAAATAATAAAAGAGATAGGGAAAAAGAAACGACACCGAAAAATATACTGGTTCGCCCCAAGCTTGGGACTACATCCAGTCTTCTGCAACTGCAGGTTCTACTAGAATTTGGGAAATTACAGGAAGCCTTCAATAATGCCACAAACTAACCCTCAATAGCCCAACAATAGCTATTGACTTCCAAGTATCACAACCCGATAGCTTGGGATAAACAAAGAAACAAAAAACCCTCACCAACATAAGAGAATAAATCCAATTCCCTCAAAATACCTCACTGTCGCACGTCACTGCCGCATAAGAAAAACTCTCTAATTTTCTTACGGCTGCACAAAGAAAAAGGTCACCCCTGCCGCCTGTGCAATCTCACACTCACGCATATATATCTTGATAAATTATGAAACCTAATTAGTTAATGTAAATGGGCCTTGGCCCATTTGTACTCCTTTTCCTTTTCACACACGGCAAATTGAAGGATGGAGTTTGTGGATTTTGTCTCCACACTCCAACAATTTCCCACTTGGAGACAAAACAACGATCTCGACTCCCACTCCAACAAAACTCTAAACATCTTGGCAAACTCCAAGGATCTCTACTCCCACTACAACTGTTATCTCTGATCTTCTTGGTAAAACTCCAAGGCTCAAAATACCTGAAAAACAACAAACTCACAAAAACAGGCAACTATCAGAATATAACTGTAGCTCATCTGTGCTCGCCCCGAGGTATGGGCTAGTTACGTGGACCTGTCTCCCAGACGAAAAAGACAGACACGTATTCCCACTTCAGCTAAGTGGTATCACCTGTCATCTTCTTCCAACCCGAACAACTGTTCCTGAAGTCATACACTCTGAGAATGGCTTGAATCCTCTATTCAAACCTATTACCAAGCTAGAGACCTGACCTTTGACCTTAGCAACTGCCCTGGCCTTCCACTTTGATGCCTCAACTCGCCTAAGCGACTTCTTCAATTCATTCGACCGTCTGACAACTGGGGATTCACGATAGCCATCAACTTTCTCTCCTAGACTTCCCAATTGTTTCTGAACTGATCGAAATTGGCTATCCTTGCTGCTGGCTCAACTGTACCTCTACAACTACCATCTGCAGCTTTAACCGGCATCCACTGTCTCTTTGAACCTTTGGCAACATTCAACTGACATCTGTACAGTGTAGATTTCCTGTGACCAACTGCCACTACCTAGGATCCGAACTTGAGTTTACTCTGGCGACTACCAAACTCACACATGTAACCATCATCTGTCAATTTACCAATAGAAATAAGATTCATCTTGATATTAGGCACGTACCTGACATCTCGCAGTACCAATTTATCTCCACATTCTGTCTTCAGACTAACATCTCCAATCCCTCTAGTCTTGGAGGTTCTACCATTCCCCATCCACACTAGGCCACGATGCCCTCCTGTGAATGATGTGAACAAACTCCTATCTGAAGCTATGTGAACAGAAGCTGCACTGTCTAATATCCAATCTGATGAGTGGTTACTATACTTTGTGTCACTCTCAACACAAGCTAAGACAACCTCCTCCACTATATTTGCCTCTGGTTTTCTTTTCTAATCCTCTTTAAATTTCCTACACTGATACTTCAAGTGACCTTTCTTATGGCAGTAATAACATTCTACCTCATTCCTACCTTTCCACTTTTTCTTACTGCTACTCGGTTCATTATCTTCATCAACCTTATCTTTACCTTTAGTCATAACCAAAGCTGACCCTACAGTAGACTCTTTATTACTACCCTGCCTACGAATTTCCTCAGCTATGGCTAAATCACAAACTTCTGAAAATTTTAAAGTGTTATTTCCAGTCGAATTAGACATTGTTGTCTTCATCGTTTCCCAACTATCAGGTAAAGACATTAACAACTGAATAGCATTCACCTCATCAGAAAATTCTATCTTAACAGATTTTAACTGATTAATCAAAGTGGTAACCTCATTAATATAGGAATTCACAGAAGCATCCTCAGACATTTGCATGTTGAAAAACTTCTTAACTAGGTAGACCTTATTATTTGCAGAGGGTTTTTCATACCTGTTTGTAAGCGATTCCATCAACTTGACTGCAGTTGTCTCATGGGCTACAAGACTTGCCACATCCATCGACAAACACATCCTAATGGTTTCAACTGCCTCTTCATCTAGAGCTTCCCAATCTTCGTCCTTCATATCTTTCGGTCTCTCCTTCAATGCCTTATGCACTTTCTTGCAAGTTAAATAATCCTTGACTTGCATCTTCCAATATCCAAAATTTTTCCCATCGAACTTCATGACTCCATCGAAACTTTTTGGCTCTACAAAACCCATGACTCCTGAACCAAAAGCTCTAATACCAATTGTTGGGAGAAAATGCGGAATACAAATAACAATAATATTATGACGACAATCAATAATATTATAACTATCTCCCCTTCCACAGGTTAAGCCAACACAAGCCAAAAATAATAGTCACGAAAATAATAAAAGAGATAGGGAAAAAGAAACGACACCGAAAAATATACTGGTTCGCCCCAAGCTTGGGACTACGTCCAGTCTTCTGCAACTGCAGGTTCTACTAGAATTTGGGAAATTACAGGAAGCCTTCAATAATGCCACAAACTAACCCTCAATAGCCCAACAATAGCTATTGACTTCCAAGTATCACAACCCAATAGCTTGGGATAAACAAAGAAACAAAAAACCCTCACCAACATAAGAGAATAAATCCAATTCCCTAAAAATACCTCACTGCCGCACGTCACTGCCGCATAAGAAAAACTCTCTAATTTTCTTACGGCTGCACAAAGAAAAAGGTCACCCCTGCCGCCTGGGCAATCTCACACTCACGCATATATATCTTGATAAATTATGAAACCTAATTAGTTAATGTAAATGGTTCTTGGCCCATTTGTACTCCTTTTCCTTTTCACGCACGGCAAATTGAAGGATGGAGTTTGTGGATTTTGTCTCCACACTCCAACAATAATATGCATGGAGATGCACGCTACAATCTGAGTAGGCATGCCCATAATTACAAGATAATAAAAGGAAATACTAATCTCCTCGATCAGCTTGCTATGATGGTTTTCTAGGTAGTCTCCAATCTCCCTCACTATTCGACTCCCAAAGGTGGAAGGAACTTTCCAAGAATGGAATGTTTTCTCCCAAAAGTGGAATGATTTTGACTTAGGCGGCTACTCCCTTTTATAGAAGGATAGAAGCTTGACTTAGGTCAACTTGGAAACGTGTAGGGCTCTCCTTGCTCCTTTATCACGAGAATAACTCAACAGAATTCGGTCTATCAATTTTGCTAACGAACTGTGACGTGACAGTTTTTGCTCCCAACTTTGCTGCAGCATAGAATTTGCTCCCTCCAGTCGCCCAGCAATGCATTCTGCATAAAATAATTTCCAAGGCTTCCATTCTTCCAAATGGGTTAAAACATATAATATCTATCTCAAACCAACCCTATTAAGCACAAAAGACACACAAATCCCTATAGAAATGAGGCCTAAATAACTACCTTTTGGACAGTTATCAACAGGCAATGCCCGTCATCATTTTTATTCAGTATTAAATAAAAAAAAATTGTTCGTTGCAAACGTAGCTAACCAACAATACTATTTCTTCCTTCCTGTAAACAAAAATAGAATTTGACTTTATAACTTCCAATACAAATAGGTCAATCCAAACACAATTTTTTTATGTCACAAAACCAACTTGAAATACAAACACTTCCATATATATCATTGACAATATAATACTTGGACCACCCGTCCCTCCACAAATTAGATCCAACCAAATATTCCAGAATGAAGCATTTTCAGAAGAGAGAACACATATGAACATTCACTATTGAAAAGTATGTACACCTAAACAAATCCTCCACTATATATAGACACATTTCAAGCTAATTAATGTATATTCAAGTACACCTAGCTTACACAAATCCTCCAACAAAATTTGCCCATTCTATACGAACCTCGTCGATCTCGTCTTGTGTAAATGCATTCTTTGTGTTAAACTACAACAAAAAAAAAAACAATTACATGACAAAAGAATGAAAAGAAACATAAATTATAATAACATGTAAGGATAGTGATAATACTTACAAGTTTAGTTATAGGGGTAGTAGAGTTGTGCATTATTTCTCTTATATATTTTTGCACAAAATACCCACACTCTGTCGAACCTGATTGACGAGGGCACTACAATGAAAAAGAACATACTTGAGTATGCATACAAGATTTCAATGTCTATAATATCATGAATGTGAATTTACCTTCACTAGTTTCCAACTAATAACAGATCGATATTGAGGAAGCAAGTGCTTAGCTTGCCACGTTCTCAACCCCCTAAATAATTTAAAACATTAGAACAATTCAAGTTTTATTTTTCCTTTTAAACACTACAAAAATTTGAGACACACTTACGTATTTATAGTTCCACTAAACTCTTCTTCAACTTTACTACGCAAAGAATTCAATATATACACAGTGTTTACCCGAGGTTGGATCGCGATCAACATCCAATGATGACTATGTAGAATCACAATTTTGATCATATTATTATTTATGAATAAGAAAAGTTACAATGGAGTAAATGTCGCTAGTAAGAATTACTTACCCAGTGTTAAAGGGAATGAGAACTAGTTGATCCAAATCAACCATATCTAGTCTGTTAGATAGATTTCTAGAACGAAGTTCTTGAGACTTCACGTACGAACTCATTGTTGCTTGATCAACCACAAAAAACTTGTTTGTTATCTCGGGATCAAGTACAGTCCAGAGGTACCTAAAGAAAATAATACAAGTATTCATCAACTAAAACACTTCGAAAGCATAATACATCACCCCCCCCCCCCCTCCAAACTCAAATAAACTTTTAAAGCAACACCTCCAATAATACAATTTAAGTCAAACATTTTTCAAAGAAAATAATACAAGTATTCATCAACTCAAACACTTCCAAAGCATAATACAAGTATTCATCAACTCAACCACTTCCAAAGCATAATACACCACCCCCCTCCAAACTCAACTAAACCTGTAAACCAACACGTCAAATACTAAAACTTAAGTCAAGCATTTTTCAAAGCATAATACAAGTATTCATCAATTCAAACACTTCCAAAGTATAATACATCACCCCCCCCCCCTCCAAACTCGACTAAACTTTTAATGCAACACCTCCAATAATACAACTTAAGTCAAGCATTTTTCAAAGAGCATAATACAAGTATTCATCAACTCAAACACTTCCAAAGCATAATACATCACCCCCCACCCCCCCACCCCTCCAAACTCAACTAAACTTGTAAACCAACACATCAAATACTAAAACTTAAGTCAAATATTTTTCAAAGAATAATACAAGTATTCATCAACTCAAACACTTCCAAAGTATAATACATCACCCCCCCACCAAACTCAACTAAACTTTTAAAGCAACACCTCCAATAATACAACTTAAGTCAAGCATTTTTCAAAGAGCATAATACAAGTATTCATCAACTCAAACACTTCCAAAGCATAATACATCACCCCCCCACCCCCACCCCCCGTCCAAACTCAACTAAACTTTTAAAGCAACACCTCCAATAATACAACTTAAGTCAAGCATTTTTCAAAACATAATACAAGTATTCATCAACTCAACCACTTCCAAAACATAACTCAAATACTTTCAAAACATAATACAAGTATTTATCACCCCCTAAACTAACACAAACAACTTCAAGTCTTAAATATTAAGAAAATCTCATTCTACTAAGAAAATAGAAAACTCATGAATTAAAATGTGTAATAACTTTGTTTACTTACGTAATGTACGTGAGTATGCATGAGTAACCTATCTCAACATTCCCACAATATTGCATGATGTCTTCGCGATGTAAAAATATTGATGCTTCCTTTCCCAAGATACGCTCGGGCATATTGATCGTTAGTGTATCTTCTTGTTGCATAGAAAGCATCGCGTATCTATTTAGGAGCCTAATAGTAACATGGACATCTGTATATTTGCTTGATTGTACTATGGGCTTAGCTTTGACAGGAGGCTCCTATAAAAAATATCAAGTCACTATATTTCTTTTAAAAAAATTATTTCAATTGAAAATAAACATACCTCTTTGTCATCTAGAGTAATAACAAGCCTGCGAGGCCATCCCACAAAATTACCGACCGCTTGATACAACGTTTGTAGTTCATCCTTCACAGGAATCGGTAATGCACAATCATCACCTATGACCATGTCCACCACAACTCGAACATTTTCGACTCCTAATGGAACTCCATGGATGGTTGCATTTTGTGAAAGCGACTCATACATTGTGCCTACGCCAACAATGTTATCCATAGAGCCCATCGCTAGGTGACAAGGTGTTCCAGCCTACAAAAGTTTAAAACGTCGAAGCTAAGTATATATATATATATTCAAAATTCCAACAAGGATAATAATAATTTACCTCTTTATTCTCAGGTATCTCACGAACGACATCTTTTCCTTTTGACTTTTTATGTGTGGCACTCGAAGCGTCGCTTTGTGGTTGCTTTCGTCGAGGGGCTTCGGTCTTGACACTCGAAGCTTCGCTTTGTGGTTGCTGACTCAATTTTGACTTCTCTCTTGCAACATTGTAGTACACAGAGGGCGTTACAAACTCGCCCACTCCCCTTACACGCCCTCTGTGTTCTGGCGTGCCCAACGCTTCAGTTAAGATGTCCTTACCTTCATTCAATGCAGCTAATCCGTCCTATCATAAACATTTCAATAAGAATTTTTCAATTACTAAAGTATCACATAATCCAAAACTTCTTTCAAATATATATATATATAAACTTACAATTCGATTGGCACGTGCTACAGTGACCTCATCGCAATATTCTTTATTTTTTCCCTTTTGTGCTTCCTTCCATAGAATTGCACGATTGGAAGGATCATCGATCAATTCCTGTAGAAACATACATATTATTTAAGGTATGAACAAATTTTCATAAGTCATTTACTTTAAATAGCCGTACTTACTAATTCTTTGGCAAGATTTGCATATCCCTTACGAGGGATATGGTGATTATACAAGCATCTCTCTCGTCTTTCTTTCTGAGCCTTACTTAACGCCTGTATATTTAATTTGAATGACAAAAACAACTAAGTGAATGCATGAATATTTAATTTACAAAATAATTTCACTAATCTAAAGTTTATTTACCTCCCACTCTGATGTTAGTCTACTACTAACAAATGTCTCCCAATCCTTTTGTTCAATGTGTGAATATTTGGACGGAGGAGTTGTCAAGCGCTCTGGTTCATCTTTCAATGGATTGACATACTTCTGCGTTAGGTATGTCTTGAATGTTTGAAATTTTCTAGACGCAGATTGAAGTATACTACTCTTGGACCTAGGGTCCACCACGAACAACATCTGCATAAAAAAATATCAAAGTAGTTAGCAAAACAAGTAAACTAAATAAGCTCTTCACTCCTATAGATCAATAAACTTTTTACCTCTATACAATAAAAAATTTTATCTTTCAGTTCCTTAGGCACATCCTTCCAGTTTTCGTATGTTATTGGGATTTGTTGTCTCACACAAACCCCTATGTAACTTTGCATCTGGTTAGCATTATCCCCAACAGCTTGACCTTGGTTGTTGTAAATAATCGTCAAGCGTTCTCCATTATTTCTGAGGCATGCCAATCTATGCATCGTAGTAGGCCCTCGTCCTGGCACCCGTGGTTCGATAAACACATTTCCTTCATCTCCACTACTACTGCTTTGTTCACTCATTGTAACAATCTGCAAGAAAGACACAAAACATTCATGAGATATATAAACTTAGAAGATCTATTAACTCATAAAAAATATAATAAATAAATGAATTTGATATAGTACCATATTCAACACACTACTTATCAACCCATATACCCTCACAATCATTTCTAGCAAATGTTGATGACATTTCATCGTCATCCTGAAATACATCAAGATTAGGCATTCTTTCTAGGACCCCATAACCACAATCTTGGACAATATCTCCAACTTCATCTTCATAGAAATCTTCTTCAACTATTTTTTGAGGAGGTGTTAAAGCCACTGACCAACGAGGATTTAGGAGATCTTTTACGTAGAATACTTGCTTGACTTGAGAGGCCAAAATAAATGAGTCTGATTTATGCCCAATGCGATTAAGATCTACAGTGGTAAACCCAAACTCGTCTATTTTAAGTCCATTATTGTTCTCAACCCAGTCACATTTGAATAAAATAACAGTTAAATCGTGATAATCAAGTTCCCATATTTCTTATATGACACCATAAAATATCATGTCCGACATGATAGGATTTTTGTCTTTAGCACTAGAAACTTGCATTGTATTTGCTGTTACAATAACTCCACCGTTTTGGACATTTCTGATGTCATCACGTTTCTTTGCATGATAGCAAATACCATTAATCACGTAACCAGCATATGTGGCGACATTTGGACGAGGCCCATGAGATATCCATCTTAAAGATGATGGTATGGAGTTTCTTGGCACCTCAAGGCCAAGTGCAACCTGAGTTTTATATTTAAATGATTAGTTACTAACTTTGTATTGTAACTAAAAGAGTATGGCTCTAGTAATTACCCGAGTGTGCAACCAACTACTAAATGTGCGATTATGCTCGTCTTGAAACCATTTTTTGTTTTTAGATTTACTGGGATTGAGTCTGGACAAAGTGTTCATGTGTTGCCTATTGGATTCGTTTAAATAACAAAGTTAGTAGATCATCACATAATCAGAAAATTGTGTAAGGACTTAGATTAGTGTGCATACCCTACATATGGAAGCACGCCGTTTACATTTTGAAGAACATAAAGATCAGCTTGATTTAACTGATCCTTACTCGGTCTGAAATAGGAAGCAACAGACAATGGTCTATGAATTTCTGGATTCTCTTTCCTTGTCGATGAGTGCAATCCAATACTTTCAATTCCAGAGATAAATTCAGAACAAAATTCTACGACCTCTTCTACGATAACATAGGCGAATAATTGCGAGTCTAACATGCTTTGGTAAAATGCCACGAATTGCCACAGGCAATAATTGTTACATAAGAACGTGATGATCGTGCGACTTGAGTCCATAAAGTTTTAAATCTGTGAGTGACACTAGATTTTGTATGTTGGATGAATAGCCCTCAAGTACTTTAATTTCGAATAGTGTCTTACACAAGTTCAATTTCTCCATCCGCGATAGTGTATAACATGCTGGAGGTAAGAAGATCTTTTTCTCTCCCAACTGAGGAGCCAATTCTGATCTAATGTTCAATTCAACCAAATCCAAACGAGTTTTTA
The DNA here is from genome assembly GCA_017139565.1 of Luffa aegyptiaca. Taxonomy (NCBI): domain Eukaryota; kingdom Viridiplantae; phylum Streptophyta; class Magnoliopsida; order Cucurbitales; family Cucurbitaceae; genus Luffa; species Luffa aegyptiaca. Next base: position 33,890,378 of record CM029407.1, on the reverse strand, counting down.
ATCCATCTTTTGTTTTGCCAGGAATATCAAGTAGCGTACCAATAATATTTGCACAAACATTCTTTTCGATGTGCATCACATCTAAACAATGTCGCACATGAAAATATTTCCAATATTCTAACTCAAATAAAATGGACTTCTTCTTCCAATAACTACCTGCAAGATCTCCATTATTTTTTTCCTTTCCTGGTTTCTTACCAAATGAATATCTCAATTCGCTTGTTTTTGCAAAAATTTCCTCTCCATTTAATGGTTCGGGAGCGAAACCCAATTCTTGTTCGCCATTGAAATGTTTCTTTTGCTTTCTAAATGGATGGTTATGGGGTAAAAACTTTTGATGCCCAAGATACACCATCTTTTTTCCTTTAGGCAAATAAGTAGATGCAGTTTTCTCCCCACAAATTGGACATGCATGATATCCTTTTACTGTACAACCACTCAAATTGCCATACGAAGGAAAATCATTAATAGTCCACAATAAAATAACTTTGAGAGTGAAAAATATTTCTTCATGTATGTCATAACATTCTACACCCTCATTCCAAAGCATTTTCAAATCGTCAACTAGTGGAGCTAAATAAACATCAATGTCATTTCCTGGTTGTTTGGGGCCAGATATTAATGTAGTTAACATAAAAAATTTTCGTTTCATGCACAACCATGGAGGTAGATTATACATCACAAATATAACTGGACAACAACTATATCTACTACTTAGATCACCATGTGGATTGACACCATCCGTAAAAAGAGCCAGACGAAGATTTCTAGAAACCAAACTCTGGCCACAAATTGTCTACTTGTTTCCACGATAGTGCATCCGCAGGATGTCGTAAGTGTCCATCACTTTCTCATTTTTTGGCATGCCACTTCAACAAATTCGATATTTCTTTACTTCGAAACATTCATTGAAATCATGGAACAGGTGAGAAATACCACATAACTTTTGCTGGAACATTTTTCATCACATGGTTCGAATTTTTTCGAAGCTTCCATCTTGATGTTCCGCATATAGGGCATACTTCTACATCAGATAGTTCCTTTCTAAACAAACAACAATCATTAATACACGCATGTATCTTCTCATACTTCATTCCAAGAGTACACAAAGTCTTTTTTGCTTGATATGTTGAAGTTGGAATTTCATTAGGGCTTGGTAAGATGGCACGGAGTATTGTCAATAACTCAGTGAAACTTTTATCGTTCCATCCAAATTTTGCCTTTAAATTATAAAACTTTACCAAAGTAGATATCTTGGTAAAATTCATACAATTCGGATATAATGGTTTCTTGACATCTTCTAATATCTCCTCAAAAACCTTAGATTTGTCATTAAAATAATCATGTGCAGCCTCAAACATTCCTATTGTGTCCTCAACATCATCGTCATCTTCAACTTCAACTTTTCCACTATTAGACGCATTTCCATTGTCTTCCTTATTCGATGGTGATTCACCATGCCAAATCCATGTCTTATAGCTTTGATCGATACCATGAACCAACAATTGGTGTCTTACTATATTCACATTTTGAAACTTTACATTCACACACTTCAAACATGGACAACGAATGATATTCGGTCTATTCGAATGTCGTAATCCATTTTCAATAAACATCTCAACTCTGAAGCTATATTCTTCTGACATTTGACTTTTTGTCATCGACAACTTATCCATTACTATAATTTTGTTGCTTGAGAGGTTAATCTACAAAGAAGAACAATTATTACATAAACTTGTGTACTTTTTAGGTCATTGAGAAGAAAATGAGTAAAATTTGAACTACTAGCGAGTTCCTTGTTCACTCAAGTCCACGATCTTGACAATAAAAGTCAACATCATGATATAACATCTCAATTGCAAGAGATAACTCAACAAACCATTTCAAAGTATCACTTAAGTATCCATCAACTTCCCAATAAATCCAACTAAAAACATAAACTCACAAACACCTTCAAACCATAACACAAGTATTTCTCAACCCCCCCCCCCCAACTCAACTAAACTTATAAACCAACACAAACAAACAATTTCAAACCTTGCATAACTAAGTATTTCTCAACCCTCAACTTAACTAAACTTACAAACTAACACTAACAATTTCAAAACTTAATTTAAGTATTTATCAACTTCCACCTAAACTCAACTAAAAACATAAATTAAAACAACCAACTTTAAAATCCTAATTAAAACATTTCTCAACTTCTCTACTAAACTCAAGTAAAATAACGAATTATAACAAACAATTTCAAGAGATATCTTAAGTATCAATCAACTTCCCAAAAATCTAAACAAAAATCATAAACTCAAACAAACACTTTCAAAGCATGACTTGAGTATCTATCAACTTCCCAATAAATCCAACTAAAAACATAAACTCACAAACACCTTCAAAACATAACACAAGTATTTCCCAACCCCCCCCCCCCCCCCCCCCCCTCACACTCAACTCAACTCAACTCAACTCAACTCAACTCAACTTATAAACCAACACAAGCAAACAATTTCAAACCATAACTAAGTATTTCTCACAAAAACAGTCACATTTGCATAAACCAAAGCCCCAAAAAGGTTGATGAGTTTTTGTGTGTGTTTGAAATGGTTTGGTTGGTTTTTGTTTGGTTGTGAGCCTCATTTTCCAAAGCTAAAAAACCCAACATTTTAGGGCATTTTTCCTCTCTTTTTTGGTTTGGGATTCAACAAATAATGTGTTTCTAAGAAAGGAAAGGCCATCATTTCTTTGGCCCGACACCTATAATTTTGTGGGGAACATGCAAAGCAATTGCAATACACACACAATACAATCACAATGCCAAAACCAAAATCAAACTTTATCATTTTCACAGACAACACCCAATTTTGAAATCATTGTCCAAAACCAATACTATATACCACTACACTCTTTCACTTTTGTGTGTGTAAAATATATTCATCCACACACCATCTTTAGGTACATGCGAATTAGGTACATGCTTCCAATGCACAAACGGCCAACAAAATTTATTTCCATTGCTTGAAACATGCTCTAATGCACAAACGGCCAAAAAAAAATAAATAAACTCTACATTTTATAAAATTAAAAAGAAGCAAAAAAAATTTACCACTCAAATCTTAGAAATCAAACAGATCGGACTAAACCGTGTCAGATTTGCTACCCACGACCTCAGATCTACGCACAAACGGCCACGACCACCACTAATTCGTACCGACGAACAGAGACGAGAAGAGAAATGTCGTTGTCAGATCTGGAACCACGACCACCACGAAAGCCCACCTGCCGGAGATGAGAAGAGAAATGCAGTCGTCGCCGTCGGTGAGATGAAATGTCGCAGTCGCCGTCGGTGAGAAGAGATGTTGTTGTCAGTGAGAAGAAATGTCGTCGTCTCCGTCAGTGAGAAGAGAAAACAGGTCGCCGTCGATGAGAGGAAGTTGTCGTCGATGAGACCCAGTCGTCGTCGGTCACCCAGTCGCCGTCGATGAAGGAAGTTGCTGTCGATGGTTGAAGGGAAAGGAAGTCGTCCGAAGGTTGAAGAGAAAGAAAGCACGAGGGTTTCACTGTTGGGAGAGGAGATGTCTGTCGGGGAGAGAGAAAACTTTACTCTTTTACCGTTTTTTCTTTTTACAGTTTAAAAAAAATCCTTTAATGCCGGGCAATGCCCGACATTAAAGGTTTCTTTTAATTTCGGGCATTACCCGACATTAAAGGTCCGAAAATTTCAAAATGCGCGCGTCCGACATTAAAAGTCCCGCGTGTTTTTTTGTCCGACATTAAAAGCCGCGCGCCCATTTTTTTGTCCGACATTAAAGCTATAATTTGTTGTAGTGAGTCCATCTACATTGACATTTTTGCAAAGATTATTAAACAATTCTGAAATTTCTTTGTCACTGCCACCAATACTATTAATTATGATGTCTTTCTTCACAAGTAAACTCACATCATTCTCCGTGGTTATCAACTCATCTAGGAACTCAAAGTAATCGGTTGCAAACCTCTTTTTGTTCACTAGAAATTGTTCAAATGCCATCAAGTTTCGCACATATGTTTAAGTCATCTTCAATTCGGAAAGGTGGAATTTGCAGAACCCTATCTTCGTAACTTATGTCCATAATGTGTTTTTCTTCTTCAATTGCTTTCTTTAAGATGACACCAGCCTCACGGAGAGCGGTTGCATTTGGAGGAAGGCACTTCTTTTGGTCTACACACTTTTTAGTAGCTCGCTTGGGGACAAAGTAAAACCTTAAGAAATCCACCAAGTGTCGTGGCTTTTGATTGGACAATTTGCAAGGAGCTACACATATAGTTGACGACACATAAGCATGGAAAAATTTGTGTACAACTTGTTCAAAAGAGAGAAAGTCGATGGGTTTAACTAGGTCAAATAGACCTTCAAGAACAAAGAAAGGAAGCTGGTTCTCAAGAATTGTCAAGTCACGACATATATCAAATTTTATAGATTCATACAAGGTAGAATTTACCATCTTTTTAGTTTAAGGATAAAGATCCATTATCATCAACTCCACTATCACAAACTCATCTTTCTCCATGTCTATGGGTTCTGAGTAATATCGACGGGCTCCTTTCTCCCAATGTTTAACTTTTTCCACGATGCCTTGAGTGCTTATGCATATGCGACATACATAACTATTAAGAAATTGAAACTTGAGCTCATCTGTGGCCTTGAAAACCTCTTGACCATAGTGTAAAGGGCCAATTGAAATGACTTGAGGCATATAGATCGTTCGATTCATGTCCAGTAATCGTTCGGGAACTCGAAAGATGCTACATTCTTGAACAAAAGAAGGAATTTTTTGTAGCTTTTCTTCTATAAATATTGTGATGTTATCTTGACCCTCATCAATATTTATGGAATGACAATATTGGTCGTGGTTTTGTTGATGTGCTTTAATATCGTCCAATTTCATTTCTACTGAAACACATTGAATTTCATAAATATTTTTTGGACAAATAAGAGACGATTATTATACAAGGAAAGATTCTATTTATGTTTCCTTGGATAAAAATAAAGGTGTATATTTCGAAAATCACCCGAATGTTTAAAATGAGTAACAGATATATTACGATTTCTTATAGGGTTACTGTAACGCCCCGCATTTTCAGGTACGAGTAACTCTGTTAATTATAATTTAATTCAGAGTTTTAGTTCCTATTTGGCTGCTTTAAGTTAATCATTATTTTTGGTGGTTGCTTGGAGTGGGTTAATTTTATTGGAGTTAAGAATTCCTTTTTCCTTCGAAATTTAGAATTTAAAATTTGGCCTAATCCTTATAGAGGTTCTAAGAGTCGATTTGGGCTTGAAGAGCCTTAATTGAGTCTATTTTAATTCAAGCTTTTAAGAAAAGAGAAAGCAAGAAAGCCCTATAGAATTAATCTCTTTTTCCTCCTCCTTTTCGTGAGCAGCAGCCGCAAACACGCCCCACCCATTTCCTTTTCATTTTCTTCTTCACCAGCCGCTAGCCCCTTCCCGTTTTTCTTCCTCTCCCGCGCAGCCAAGCTTCTAGAAGGCCATCTCCGGCATCTTTTCTCTCCCTCTCGCATGTTCGTCCGTCGGCAGCAAGGCTCTCGAAGCTGTCAGTTTCTTCCCCTCGCGTGGTCGGTGCCATTTCCCTTGTTCGCAGCTCGCCGCCGCGTCGCCCTTCAATCCGTTCTGTCTCCTTCCTTTCATGTAAGGTCCCTTTCTCTCTCGTTTTCTTCATCTGGTTCAATTAGCTACTTTATCGTTCGTTCGTTTCTATCAAGTTCAGCAAAGGAAATAAGTTTAATTCCTTCCTTGCATTTTCGGTCAGGCTCGTGGGTAGCGGAAAAATCTTCGTTGTTCTGGTGTATAGGCGCGTTCGGGCTGATTTAGGATCGTTTCGACGTGTTTAGGCCCTTTCAGTAAGCTCTCGATATTACCCATGAATTATTAAGCTCAAATTCAGCTTACCCACTCTTGTTCGGCCTTAGAATTAGTTTCGTGATTGATTTCTTGTTTTTCCAGTGCTGCACGGAGCCATCTTGGGTTCGAAATCATCTTTGTTTTGTGACCCATCGTCCGTTGAGCCTTAAACTCGAACACCCATTGTCTAAGGACTTTAAACAAGTGGTTTCAATCACTTGGTTCGTTGGACAGCAAGTGTTTGGGGCCATTTGGACGCTGAACGGTAAATTCCAGCACCCCTAGTTCCTTTCCTCAAGTCTATTATGTGCTTTAAGTTATTTCCTAACCCTTAAAAGGTTGTTGGTTGTAGTTCGGGCTCCTTAGGCTCTTCCGGTTCGTTCGGTTGGTTTTTAGGTTCGCTTAGGAGCGCTTATAGGTAAGTTGTTCTTACTTGTTGAAGTATGTTTGACTGTGTGATGCATGTTGTATGTTTACTTGCTTTATAACTACTCTCATGATTATTGCTTTCTCTGAATATATGTGGATATATGATTTCGTTGAAAAGCATGACTGTTGTTGCGTGTTGATTTGATGTAAAGCATGTTGGTTCTGTTTTGCATTCGTGAGTCAAGCATGAGCTGAGAGATGTGGTCACACGTATAATGCTTAGTGGGCATGATACATGAGTCTAGAAGTATGTTGCAGGGCATATGCATTCTAGTTAGATGTGTGATATAGGTCAGGGACCTAAAGTGTGAAAGAAAGGAAAGTTGGGTGAGTGTTAGTGCACCTCGGGTACAAATGGTCGAGGGGTGGCACGTCACCATTGGTTTAAGAGCAGCATCTAGGCCTTGGGTACAAATGGTCAAGGGTCGGTGTGATGAGTCTAGAAAGCAAGTGTTGGGCGCCTGGGGAAGGGCCAATACTTTGCTAAGTCATCCGTGCGCCTTGGGTACAAATGGTCAAGGGGCGATGCACAGTTCGAGGCCTTGGGTACAAATGGTCAAGGGTCGAACGCCGAGCTCAGTAGGGAGCATTGTGGCCCTGGGTACAAATGGTCAGGGGACAGTGCGACTCGAAGGATCAGTCTTGGAGAGCCATGTGAGGGCTAAATATGAGCGTTGAGTGAGCTCGCGGAGCTTGAGTGGTTAGCAAGTTGCATATAGAAAGATGCATGAGTTATGGCTTAGGGAGTCACTCGTTTTACTAGATTTTGAGCATGATGTTGTGATTACCGCTTTTAAAAGCATGATGTTGTTGCGCATGAATAGTATGTTGTTTGCTTGTTTGTTGTTTGGTGGCTTCTCAGGTAGGGGCTGCTTACCAGTACCTTAGTGTACTGACCCCCTCCCCTCTCTCTCCCCCCAACTACCAGATTTTGCAGGTTATGAGGACTGCGTGGACGATGGTGATGCGGAGGAGGCTTATGAGGAGGGACCATAGCTAGTAGCATTGTTCTTGCCCTTTATTCTCTTTGGTCATGGTTAGGGTAGTTGTTGTTGAATATTTGTTGTCCCGTTTGGTTAGTTCTGAAATTGTTATTGATGAACTCTAGGACTAGTTGTCTTTGTTTAAAGAACTCTATCTATTCATTCAGTTATTGATTAATAAGTTGACTCGTGTACAAATGTTATAAGCTTTATTAAAAGTGGTGTTTCTGGATAGTAGTTGATTTTGCGAGGACTCGTAGCTGGTTCTGAGGAGTTTGTTGTGTCGTAGTTTGGTGGTGTAGCTGAATAAGTCATTTTGAAGTGTTTTGTGCCTAGCAGGTTATAGAAAAATTTTGGGTTAGTCCTATGTACGCCGTTATGCTGCCGAAATTTTCGGTGCACACGGTTAGCTTTGGTTTAAGAGTTAGTAATGTCGCTAGGATAAATATTAGAATCTTGGGGCGTTACAGTTGGTATCAGAGCAGAGTTGTTCCTATAGACTGGCCTAGGAAATCTAGGTTGTTTGGATGTTTACGGTTATGGTCTTCCTCGTCTCTCCTCTCCATCACCAGGTACGTTGGTCTGGATAAGATATTCTTATGTTGTCGTATGATTGAATTATCTGCTGGCATGGTTATCTTTGATTTACTTGATTGTTTGCATGATTATTGTTGTTTGCTTGAAATCCCTTTTGTGTGATTTGGTTGCCTTGTTTGAGCATGTTGTTTTCCAATGTTGCTTTGTTATATAGTAGCTAGGCTTAGGATGGTCCCTTTAGGTGGTTAGATAGCTTGCTTTGAATGCGTGATTATTGCATGATTCTAGGGTTAGGTTGCCGCCTAGTTTTTAGGTTAGAGCTTTTATCCTGGTTGCTATTTGTTCCTGACCTTAGCACCGTCTTTCCAGTCGATGGCTCGTGGTCGTGGTTGTGGACCTAGAATCCCAGCTGATGCGCAAGAAAATCAAGCAGGTGATGTCAACGCTCAGCAGGGGGCCAATCCTCCGATTCCCCCTGTACAGCACGGAGACGACCTTCCACCTCCCCCTCCTCCTCCGGCCCCTCCTACGGCTCCCATGTTGATCACCCCGAAAGCCCTCCAAACCATGTTCGACAATATGGCCCAGAGAAATGTTAGGCCACTGCGGAACCCTAATTGGGTACCTGGGAACGCAGAGGAATTCCAGTTCATTAGAGACTTTAAGCGTTATGGGTCTCCTTCTTTTGACGGGCAGTCCGAGAATCCTGTGGCAGTAAAGCGGTGGGTCGCTGAATTAGAGGCATTGTTTGACCTCATGAACTGCAATGATCCCCTGAAGATTAGAGGAGCATTCTTCATGCTCAAGGATGACGCTCGCATGTGGTGGCAGTCCGTGGCAGCCGCCAAAGATCATGCCAATCAGCCGATTTCATGGGAAAGGTTCAAAGATCTGTTGTATGATTATTACTTCCCGGAGACAATTTAGGATGATAAAGAAGCTAAGTTCCTCCATCTGACCCAGGGAAGTATGACCGTTGTGCAGTATGAAAGAAAGTTCATTGCGTTGTCTCACTTCGCTCTTGACCTTGTCAGCACACTAGAAAGAAAGACCAAGAGGTTCATAAAAGGCCTCCGTGAGGAGATTCGTGGTTTTGTGGCCCTGAGCAGACCCACAACCTTTGCTGAAGCACTCACAGGCGCGCTGATCCTGGATAAAAATGTGGCAAGGAAGATGCAGCCTCGTTGGGGAGAAGCTTCATCGTCAAGTGTTAAGAGGAAGCCTCCTCCCATGCCCGCACGTCCACCGGCCAAGGCCCCTCGTCAGCAGCAGCACAGGCCAGCTCCTGTCCTCCCTCTGTGTGCTACGTGCAACAGGCGTCACTCTTGTCAATGCTGGACAGGTGATAAGATCTGCTTCAATTGCGGTAAAGAATGGCATTATGCCAGCCAGTGTCCCGCTAAAGGCAAAGCAAATGCTGAGAGGCCAACCCTTAAGGCCCCACCTGTGCAAGCTCAAGGTGGGAATCAGAGGGCGCGTGTCTTTGCCCTCACGAAGGAAGAAGTAGATGATGAGGATTTCGTTGTTACAGGTACGCTCACACTAACTTTATCTTGTGTGTCATGGCATGGTTGTGAATCTTATTCATGTCACTTGTAGCGGTTATCTTCTTTTGGTATCTACACCCTCCGGCTTTGTTTTGCTTGCTCAGCAAGTAGTCAAGTTCGGAGTAGTCTCGATTGCTGGTCAGACCCTTGAAGCGAGGTTAATCCAATTGGATATGCATGATTTCGATGTAATTCTAGGCATGGACTGGTTGGCTAGTAATAATGCCACCATTCATTGTGCTAAGAAGGAGGTGCATCTCAAGTTGCCTTCAAGCTGCCTTCAAGCCAAGGGTTCAAGTTTAAATGATCGAAGAGCAGAAGTCCTAAGGTAGTTTGTGCCTTAAAAGCCAGGCATCTTCCGCAGCATGGAGTTTGGGCTTACTTGGCGAGTGTGGTGGATGTTTCTAAAGAATCGCCTAGTTTGGACTCTGTCCCTATTGTGAAAGAGTTCCCAGATGTCTTTCTAGAAGATCTCCCTGGGCTACCTCCAGCTCGAGAAGTGGACTTCTGTATAGACATCCTTCCTGGGACAGCACCGTTGCACCTTATAGGATGGCACTAGCTGAGCTTAAGGAACTCAAAGTGCAGCTTGAGGAGCTGTTGGATAAGGGGTTTATTCGTCCCAGTGTTTCCCCTTGGGGTGCTCCGGTCTTGTTCATCAGGAAGAAAGACGGTTTAATGAGGCTCTGCATTGACTATCGAGAGTTAAATAAGGTGACTGTGAAGAACAGATACCCCCTCCCTCGTATTAATGATCTCTTTGATCAGCTTCAGGGAGCTAGGGTGTTCTCAAAGATCGATTTGCGTTCTGGTTACCATCAGCTCAGGATTAAGGAAGTCGACATCCCTAAGACTGCCTTCAGGACCAGGTATGGCCATTATGAATTCACTGTAATGTCATTTGGACTTACCAATGCTCCTGCAGCCTTCATGGATCTCATGAATCGTGTATTCAAAAGCTTCCTGGACTCGTTTGTGATAGTCTTTATCGATGACATCTTGATCTATTCTAAGAGCAAGAGTCAGCACGAGCAGCACCTCAGGCAGGTTCTGGAAGCCTTGAGGAGCAACGAACTCTATGCTAAATTCTCAAAGTGCGAGTTTTGGTTGAATGAAGTTGCTTTTCTCGGCCATGTGGTTACCAAGGATGGTATTGCAGTTGATCCATCTAAAGTGGAAGCAGTGCGTAGTTGGCCCAGACCCAACACAGTGACCGAAATTCGCAGTTTCCTTGGGTTAGTAGGCTACTACCGGAAGTTTGTCCAGGATTTCTCTAGCCTTGCGGCACCGTTGACTCAGTTGACTCGCAAGAATGCGACCTTCACCTGGAGCGAGGATTGTGAAAAGAGTTTCCAGGAGTTGAAGGACCGGTTGACCACTGCCCCAGTGCTAACCATCCCTGATGATTCGGGGGGAATGGTGGTGTACAGTGATGCTTCAAGGAAGGGATTGGGTTGTGTGCTCATGCAGCATGGGAAGGTGGTTGCCTATGCCTCGCGTCAGCTTAAAGGGCATGAGCTTAACTACCCCACGCACGACTTGGAACTTGCAGCAGTGGTGTTTGCCTTGAAAATCTGGAGACACTATCTGTATGGAGAAAGGATTCGGATTTTCACCGATCATCAGAGTCTGAAGTACTTCTTCACCCAGAAAGAGCTGAACTTGAGGCAGAGACGACTGTTGGAGTTGGTCAAGGACTATGATTGTGAGATCAGCTATCATCCTGGAAAAGCAAATGTCGTGGCAGATGCTCTTAGCAGGAGAGCAGCGAGTGTGGCGTCCCTAGTTTCTTCCAGAAGCCCTTTGCTAGCTGAGTTGGATCGATCAAAGATTGAAGTGGCCGTGTCGGATGTTTCAGCTTTGTTGGCTCGGTTATCAGTGGTTCCTAGCTTAAGGCAGCGGATCGCGGATGCCCAGCAAGAAGATCCAGAGTTAGTCAAGCACCTGGGTAAGGTAGGTCAAGGAGATTTTACCCTCGCCAGTGACTCGGCTTTACTGTTCCAAGGAAGGTTTTGTGTGCCGAAGGACGACTCGTTGAAGCAGTTGTTGATGGAAGAGGCCCATAACACCCCTTTCTCGGTTCATCCTGGCGGTACTAAAATGTACAAAGACCTCAAGATGCATTACTGGTGGCATGACATGAAGAAAGAGATTGCTCAGTTTGTTAGCAAGTGTTTGACGTGTCAGCAGGTGAAAGCCTTGAGGCAAAGGCCGTCTGGATTGTTGCAACCTTTGGAGATCCCTGTTTGGAAGTGGGAGAATGTTGCTATGGATTTCGTGGTTGGTTTGCCGAGATCCGTGAAAGGCAAGACGGTGATTTGGGTGGTGATTGATCGTTTGACCAAGTCTGCCCATTTTATTTCGGGTAAAGCCACTTATTCTGTGGAAAAGTGGGCAGAGTTGTACCTCAAGGAGATAGTGAGGCTTCACGGTGTGCCAGTATCAATAGTATCTGACAGAGGCCCTCGCTTCACATCTACCTTTTGGCGTAGTTTGCAAAAGGCGCTTGGTACTCGGTTGGATTTCAGTACTGCTTTCCATCCCCAGACTGATGGCCAGACTGAGCGGTTGAATCAGGTTTTGGAGGATATGTTCAGAGCCTGCGTGTTGGACTTCGGAGGCAGTTGGGAAAGTCATTTGTATCTGATAGAGTTCGCCTACAATAACAGCTACCAGTCTACCATTGGCATGGCTCCTTATGAGGCTCTGTATGGTAAAAAGTGTAGGTCGCCCATTCATTGGGATGAGGTCGGTGAAAAGGCTTTATTAGGGCCAGAAATGGTTCAGATGACTAACAATGTTGTCCAGAGGATAAGGGCAAGAATGCGGGTTGCTCAAAGTAGGCAGAAGAGCTATGCAAATACTAGGCGCAAAGAACTGGAGTTGAGTGTTGGTGATCATGTGTTCTTGCGAGTGGCGCCTATGAAAGGAGTTCTTCGTTTTGGCAAGAAGGGAAAGCTTAGCCCTAGATTCATTGGGCCTTATGAGATATTGGAACGTGTTGGCCCTGTCGCCTACAGGTTGGCATTACCTCCAGCCATGTCTGCAGTGCATAATGTGTTTCACGTGTCTATGCTAAGGAAGTATGTCCACGACCCTGCTCATGTGTTGAAACAAGAACCATTATTGCTTAATGAGGATTTGACATATGAGGAGAAGCCTATCAAGATTTTGGCCAGGGAAGCAAGAGTCTTGAGAAACAGGACTATTGACTTGGTAAAGGTGTTGTGGAAAAATCACCGAAAGGAGGAAGCGACCTGGGAAAGGGAAGCTGAGGTTCGAGCCAAATATCCAGAACTCTTCGAGCAGCAAACTTTCGAGGACGAAAGTTCTTAAGGTGGGGAGATTGTATCGCCCCACATTTTCAGGTACGAGTAACTCTGTTAATTATAATTTAATTCGGAGTTTTAGTTCCTATTTGGCTGCTTTAAGTTAATCATTATTTTTGGTGGTTGCTTGGAGTGGGTTAATTTTATTGGAGTTAAGAATTCCTTTTTCCTTCGAAATTTAGAATTTAAAATTTGGCCTAATCCTTATAGAGGTTCTAAGAGTCGATTTGGGCTTGAAGGGCCTTAATTGAGTCTTTAAATGTGAGGGTAGGTTATATTTTAATTCAAGCTTTTAAGAAAAGAGAAAGCAAGAAAGCCCTAGAGAATTAATCTCTTTTTCCTCCTCCTTTTCGTGAGCAGCAGCCGCAAACACCACCCCTTTTCTTTTTCGTTTTCTTCTTCACCAGTCGCTAGCCCCTTCCCGTTTTTCTTCCTCTCTCGCGCAGCCAAGCTTCCCGAAAGGCCATCTCCGGCGTCTTTTCTCCCCCTCTCGCGTGTTCGTCCGCCGGCAGCAAGGCTCTCGAAGCCGTCGGTTCTTCCCCTCGCGTGGTCGGTGTCGTTTCCCTTGTTCGCAGCTCGCCGCTGCCGTTTGAAGCCGCGCCGCCCTGCAGTCCGTTCAATCTCCTTCCTTGCATGTAAGGTCCCTTTCTCTCTCGTTTTCTTCATCTGGTTCAGTTAGCTACTTTATCATTCGTTCGTTTCTATCAAGTTCAGCAAAGGAAACAAGTTTAATTCCTTCCTTGCGTTTTCGGTCAGGCTCGTGGGTAGCGGAAAAACTCTTCGTTGTTCTGGTGTATAGGCGCGTTCGGGCTGATTTAGGATCGTTTCGATGTGTTTAGGCCCTTTCAGTAAGCTCTCGATATTACCCATGAATTATTAAGCTCAAATTCAGCTTACCCACTCTTGATCGGCCTTAGAATTAGTTTCGTGATTGATTTCCTCTTTTTCCAGCTCTGCACGGAGCCGTCTTGGGTTTGAAATCATCTTTGTTTTGTGACCCATCGTGCGTTGAGCCTTAAACTCAAACACCCATTGTCTAAGGACTTTAAACAAGTGGTTTCAAATCACTTGGTTCGTTGGACAGCAAGTGTTTGGGGCCATTTGGACGCTGATTGGTAAATTCCAACACCCCTAGTTCCTTTCCTCAAGTCTATTAGGTGCTTTAAGTTATTTCCTAACCCTTAAAAGGTTGTTGGTTGTAGTTCGGGCTCCTTAGGCTCTTTCGATTCGTTCTGTTGGTTTTTATGTTCGCTTAGGAGCGCTTATAGGTAAGTAGTTCTTACTTGCTGAAGTCTGTTTGACTGTGTGATGCATATTGTATGTTTACTTGCTTTATAACTACTCTCATGATTATTGCTTCTCTGAATATATGTGAATATATGATTTCGTTAAAAAGCATGACTGTTGTTGCGTGTTGATTTGATGTACAGCATGTTGGTTCTGTTTTGCATTCGTGAGTCAAGCATGAGCTGAGAGATGTGGTCACACGTATAATGCTTAGTGGGCATGATACATGAGTCTAGAAGCATGTTGCAGGGCATATGCATTCTAGGTAGATGTGTGATATAGGTCAGGGACCTAAAGTGTGAAAGAAATAAAAGTTGGGTGAGTGTCAGTGCACCTCAGGTACAAATGGTCGAGGGGTGGCAAGTCACCATTGGTTTAAGAGGAGCATCGAGGCCTTGGGTACAAATGGTCAAAGGTCGGTATGATGAGTATAGAAAGCAAGTGCTGGGCGCCTGGGGAAGGGCCAATACTTTGCTAAGTCATCGGTGCGCCTTGGGTACAAATGGTTAAGGGGCGATGCACAGTTCGAGGCCTTGGGTACAAACGGTCAAGGGTCGAACGCCGAGATCCGTAGAGAGCATTGTGGCCCTCGTACAAATGGTCAGGGGACATTGCGACTCGAAGGATCAGTCTTGGAGAGCCATGTGAGGGTTAAATATGAGCGTTGAGTGAGCTCGCGGAGCTTGAGTGGTTAGCAAGTTGCATATAGAAAAATGCATGAGTTATGGCTTAGGGGAGTCACTCGTTTTACTAGATTTTGAGCATGATGTTGTGATCACTGCTTTTAAAAGCACGATGTTGCGCATGAATAGTATGTTGTTTGCTTGTTTGTTGTTTGGTGGCTTCTCAAGTAGGGGCTGTTGATAACTGCCCAAAAGGTAGTTATTTAGGCCTCAATTATATAGGGATTTGTGTGTCCTTTATGCTTATTAGGGTTGGTTTTGGATAGATATTACATGTTTTAACCCATTTGGAAGAATGGAAGCATTGGAAATTATTTTGTGCAGATTATGCTGCTGAGCGACTGGAGGGAGCAAATTCTATGCTGCAGCAAAAACTGGGAACAGAACTGCCACATCACAGCTCGTTAGCCAACTTCATGAACCGACTTCTGTTGAGTTAATTTCGTGATAAAGGATCAAGGAGAGCCCTACACGTGTCCTAGTTGACCTAATTCAAGTCTCCTATCCTTCTATAAAAGGAAGTAGCCGTCCAAGTAAAAAATATTCCATGTTTTCCCTTGTAATCCGAATATTTTAGAGAGATTGAAGATTATCAAAAACACCATCTTCCGCAAGCTGATTAGGGAGTTTATTTTCTTTATTAACTTGTGGTTATGGACATGCCTACTCAGATTGTAATTCGTATTCCTATGCCTGTTATGAACTAAGTAGCTTAAGGTGTTGGTTAGGACTAATGTGATTACTGTGCTTCATCTCTAGTAATATATTGACTATCGCATTTTGGTTAATTGTTGTGCTTATTTCCATTTTATGCCCGCCTGGCCAGCCGGTGTGAATAGCTCTCTCTAGTTTCAGGGATGATTTAGAGAGTGTGTGACAATTATCCACACTACGATCATTGTGTATTGGTGAACGCTAGTGACTGAGCTAGGGATAGCCAGTTGCCTAGTGCTTGATCGGTCACACTTCATTGGGTTTGAAACATATCCCAAAAGATCCGGAGTTCCGGGAGGAATCCGCTAATAATACTGCGAGAAATGCATGATCAATAATATTGCTAGAGCATATCTTAGAACAATCACTAAAACCTAACCAGCGCCTGTCTTTAATCTGTCTATCTATTTGTTTACTTGTTGTTCTGTCATTTATTTTGCTTCAGCATAATTCCGATAAAACCAAATCATTTTACTATTCTTGAAACCATTGGAAAGTTACACAAAAATAGGTAGAGTGGAAACTAATTCAGGGCTCGGATTGATAATATTACTTGCTGCAGACTGTGTATACTTGCACAGGAATTCTAGAGTATTTTATATCATATTTTTACTCACTCTAGGAACCCAACAAGTTTTTGGCGCCATTACCGGGGACTTGAATAAGTTTTTATCTGATTTATTTTGTGTATGTGTTTTAGTGGTTTGGTGCTAGAACTTTTTTATTGTTTCTTTTGTTTTTGCAGGTGTGATTTTGGTGCATGAGCGATCCGCCTGGGGTACGGTTTGAGCTTGATCCAGAAATTGAAAGGACATTTAGGAACAGAAGGAGGGAGCAGCGCAGAAACCAGATGGAGAACGTGCCGCAACTTCCGCAGGTTCCTGAATGTCCAGCAGCAGCAAACCCCCAGCAGAATCTGTTGCTGCAGCAAAACCCGCTATTTGAACAAAACGAGCAGTAGGCTGAGAATCCTATCCTGATAGCGAACGATAGGACCAGAGCCATTCGAGCGTATGCTGTCCCGATGTTTAATGAGTTGAATCCAGGGATTGCACGTCCCCAAATCCAAGCGGCAAATATTGAATTGAAACTGGTAATGTTTCAGATGTTGCAAACCGTGGGGCAATTCCATGGTTTGTCATCTGAAGACCCTCATTTACATCTTAAGTCTTTTCTAGGAGTTAGTGGTTCTTTTGTAATTCAAGGAGTGCCTAGAGATGCTCTTAGATTAACTTTGTTCCCGTATTCTCTTAGAGATGGAGCAAAGTCATGGTTAAACTCTTTTGCTCCAGGAACAATTAGGACGTGGGATGAGTTAGCTGAAAAATTTTTGAGTAAATATTTCCGACCTAACAGGAATGCTAAATTAAAGAGTGAAATAGTAGGGTTTAGGCAACTTGAAGATGAGACTTTTAGTGAGGCTTGGGAGAGGTTTAAGGAGCTTTTGCGAAAGTGTCCCCACCATGGTTTACCTTATTGTATTCAAATGGAAACATTCTACAATGGTTTAAATGGAGTAACCCAAGGTATGGTCGATGCCTCGGTTGGAGGGGCCCTTTTGGCAAAAACTTTTGATGAAGCTTATGAAATTTTAGAGAGAATATCTATTAATAGTTGTTAGTGGTCGGATGTTAGAGGCACAAATAAAAAGGTTAAGAGTGTGTTAGAGGTTGATGGTGTGTCCACCATTAGGGCTGATCTTGCTATGATTGCTAACGCTCTTAAGAATGTGACAGTGATTAGTCATCAGCAGCCACCAGCTATGGAACCTGAGGCAATGGTGAACCAAGTCACGGACGAAGCATGTGTTTATTGTGGTGAAGATCACAACTACGAGTTTTGCCCTAGCAATCCAGCTTCTGTGTTTTTTGTAGGTAATCAGAGGAATAACCCTTACTCTAATTTTTATAATCCAGGTTGGCTCAACCACCCAAATTTCTCATGGGGAGGTCAAGGAAATAACGTACAAGCGCAACAAAAGATGAACCAGCCGGGATTTGCTAAAGCGCAGGTAATGCCCCAGCAAAATAAGCAGGCTTTGCCCCAGCAAAATTCGGGAAACTCTCTCGAAGCGATGATGAAAGAATTTATGGCTCGTACAGATGCCGCAATTCAAAGTAATCAAGCCTCGATGAGGGCCCTGGAATTGCAAGTGGGTCAGCTGGCTAATGAGCTGAAGGCAAGGCCTCAAGGGAAACTTCCATCAGATACTGAACACCCTAGACGGGAAGGTAAGGAGCAGGTAAAGGCAGTTACTCTTAGGAGTGGTAAGCCATTAGAAGAAAGAATTGAGCCTAGTAAAACCCAGGTTATAGATAAAAATGATGATAATAATGTTGTTGTCGAGAAAGAATTGGAGTCTGGTCAGGGTGCTGGAGGCAGCAATAAAAATGCTGGAGCATCTAGTTCTGTCCCAGATGTGGAACCACCTTATGTGCCGCCCCCACCTTATGTACCACCTCTACCTTTTCCACAAAGGCAAAAGCCTAAGAATCAGGATGGTCAATTTAGGAAGTTTTTAGAGATTCTTAAGCAATTGCATATAAATATCCCTTTAGTAGAAGCTATTGAGCAAATGCCTAATTATGCTAAATTTCTTAAGGATATTTTGACTAAAAAGAAAAGATTAGGTGAGTTTGAAACTGTATCTCTTACTGAGGAGTGTAGTGCTATTCTTAAGAATGGGATACCCCCCAAGGCTAAGGATCCAGGGTCATTTACCATACCTGTGTCTATAGGTGGAAAAGAATTAGGTAGAGCACTCTGTGATTTAGGTGCAAGCATTAACCTTATGCCTCTTTCGGTCTATCGGAAGTTGGGTATTGGTGAAGCTAGGCCTACCACAGTCACACTCCAATTAGCTGATAGGTCTATCACATATCCATAGGGTAAAATTGAGGATGTCTTAGTGAAAGTAGATAAATTCATATTTCCTGCTGATTTTATTATTTTAGACTATGAGGCTGATAAAGATGTCCCAATTATTCTAGGTCGTCCATTTTTGGCTACTGGTAGGGCATTAATAGATGTTCAAAAAGGGGAATTAACAATGAGAGTCTGTAATGAGGAAGTGAAATTTAATGTGTTTAAAGCCATGAAATATCCAGACGAAATGGAGGATTGCTCTTTCATTAGGATTCTGGAGAGCACAGTTATTGAGACAGCAATACAGGACTCGACTAGTAAACATTCGGAAGAGCATGGAGAGGTTAGTGTAGATGATTTGCAAGTTTGTTTGTTAGAAAGAAAAAATGAAAAAGAAGTGTCTAGGTGTGAGCATGTTCTTGAGTCTTTAGATTTGGATGAAAGGAAGGCTCCTCCTTTTAAGTCATCCCTGATTCAGGCACCTACTTTAGATTTGAAGCCCTTACTGGATCATCTAAAGTATGTGTATCTTGGGGAGGGTGAGAAGTTGCCCATTATTGTTGCATCAGATTTAACTATAGTCCATATTAAGGCAGTGAAAACACCTTGGTATGATGACTTTTTCGATTACCTTGATTTTGGAAATTTTCCTCCTGGTTTATCAAAAGAACAAATGAAAGAATTTTTCCATGGGGTGAAGTTTTATTTATCGAATGATGCATCTATGGTTAAACAATGTGTTGAAAACGATGGGGGAGTGTTCAAAGTGAATGGTCAGCGTGTTAAGCATTATTGGGAGAGGAGTTTTCTTCCAAATATCTTTCTTTCAAGTTGTTGGCAGATTTAGAGAAAACAAGATGTTTGCGGGAGCATTTTACAGGGCAATATTTTGAGCTCCCAGTGTTCGTTTTGATTTTTCGTTGATTTGTTTTTAATAGGTTAGATTTGATTTTGAATTGGTTATTAGATTCTATCTTTAAGTATTTTTATTATTTTTGGTAGTTTAGATTTTATCTATTTCGTTTTGAATATGATTTGATTTTAAATTCGAAATATTTTAGATTTGATTTGTTTAAATTCTTCAAGATTTATTTTTATTTCTTCTGTAGATTTTATTTTATTTTTTTCGCTAGTTATTTAATTTGATTAATTTAGATTAGAGATTAGTTTTTATTTGTTCCGATTAGATTTTATTAAATTCAGTTATTATTTTCGGTTATTTAAATTTCTGTTTAGATTAGATTTGAATAAAATCTCTCTTGATTTATTCGGTTTTGAATAATAAATAAAAGATAAGATTTGATTTGAGCGGTTAATTTAAATTTCCTGATTTGATTTCCTATTTTAAATTTGAATTCCGTATCCAAGATTCTTCAGGTAATCTTTTGTTCAGAGGGGTTGTTGCGGCAAAGTTATGGTTGTAGCAAATCGTTCGTCTGAATAAAGAGGGTTCTGTGGTGAATTAATTATTTTTACCATTTGATTTTGATTTATGTGGGCAGGTAAATTGCAGGGATGCTGCCACGTATTGTGTAAAGGTAATCCAACGGTTTAGCCGTTTGGCAGCGATTATTATTTACCTTGACCGATTGGAAATTCAAGATTTTACTGCTGATTCGATTTTCAAATTAAAAGATGTAAATGGTAATCCCATTTAATGAGGAGGCAAAATCTATCGGTTACGATTTGATTTGCTGCAGCCCTATTTATTCACAACCCTTCGGTAAGTGCTTCTCACTCCACTTTCTTGCATCCAATCTTTGTCGTTTGCATTCTTCTTTCTTTGTTGCTATTTTCTGCACACCTCCTTGAGTCTTCAATGCCTAAGACAACGGCGAAGAGGAGGTATCTGTTGCCCCTGAAGTACCACGGACAAAGGCGAAGAAGAAGAAGACGCCAAAAGAAAAAGAAGCTAAGAGAAGACGACGTCAACAGCAGATGGAGGACCAAGAAGATGTTCAAAAGGGTATGGAAGTTGTTGCTGCCACGGTAGTTGAAGAGGACCCGAAAGAACCAGAAGAACAAAATCCAGAGCAGATTGAACAGAGAGTTGCGGATACAGAGGAAGCTCAAGAAGAGGTTCAAGAAAAAAAAAACAAAATGAAGATGTGCGAGGAGAACCGGTAGAGGTTGCGCCTGAAGGAGATAATGAGCCAGTACAGGAGGCTCGAGTGGAGGTGATCATGCCGGAGGCACCCAAACGTCGCCGCATTAAGCGAAAAACAGGTCGCATCAAGTTAGTCCGAACTGACACCCCATTACCTCCATCTACTGACTCTGAAAGAGAAAATGCAGAGAAAAAAGAAGCTGAGGAAAAAGTGAGAGAAGACGCAGAGAAGAAAGCTGAGGAAGCGCGGTTGCTCAAGCGAAGGGCGGAAAAGGAGCAAAAGTGTTGCTGAAGCATCAGAAGAACACGATGAAATAGAAGAACAACAGTTACCATTTGATCGCTTCGTCAACAATTTTGCCAAAGCAAAATACGCTGAGCTGCTGAAAAGAGACTTCCTGTTTGAGAGAGGATTTAGCGGAGATCTTCCGTATTTTCTAAAGACCGGTATTGCAGACCACGGCTGGGAGTTGTTTTGTGCGAAGCCTGAGTCTGTAAACGCGCAGGTGGAGCACGAATTTTATGCTAACATTGACAAAGAGGATCGTTCCAGGTGATTGTTCAAGGAGTCGAGGTAGACTGGAGTCCTAGTGCTATTAACGCACTGTTTAACCTTCAAAATTTCCCCCATGCAGCATATAATGAATGGTTATAGCGCCATCTAGTGAGCAGCTAAGTGAGGCTGTGCGGGAGGTAGGTATTGAAGGGGCACAGTGGCGACTGTCCAAGACGGAGAAGAGGACATTCCAGTCGGCTTATTTGAAAAAGGGAAGCAAACACGTGGATGGGATTTATCAGACAAAGGATGCTTCCAACGACACACGACTCGATAGTCTCAAGGGAACGAGTTCTTCTAGCTTTTGCGGTTTTGCTGTTTCTCAGCATTGACGTAGGGAAGATCATTGTTAATGAAATATTTGGATGTTGGAAGAAAAAGGTGGGGAAGCTGCTTTTTCCGAACACGATCACTATGTTATGCAGCAGGACAGGAGTGCCCACGGTTCCAGAGGATATTATTTTGTTTCACAAGGGGATCATCGACACGCCTAACTTGGCACGGCTCCAGCGTATGCAGGAGGTACGTCACGGAGGGCTTATCTACGGCATCAACTCGATTCTAGAACAACTGGCACTTTCGGCCAGTAGGCAGGAGTTTGCTGAAAGGCAAACTTTAACCTTCTGGAACTATGTTAGGAATTGGATGCCAGCTTAAGAAAGGCGCTGCAAGAGAATTTTTCCAAACCGTATCCAGCCCTTCCTGCATTCCCTGAGGATCTGTTGAACCCCTGGATTCCGCCCCCACCTGTTGAAAGAGAAGAAGAGAATGATGATGAAGAGCAGGGTTGGGAAGATTGAGGGATGAGATGATCTTCAGCGAGCATTATTTTTGTTCTTATCATTTTGTTTGCTCGCGCATATCTGATCCCGCTTGCTACATATGTTTGCTTGTTTCTTTTAATTTTTCTGCTTCGTGGAAAAAATATATCTTTGCTTTTTATCTTTTTCGGTTTTTAATGAAATTTCCGGATGTTTTTCATTCTATATGCACTGAGCAACTCTAACTTAACTAATTTTCCTCTGAATTTTTGAAGCTTGGACTGATTACGCTTAATTAGATCAAGGTATTCTGATCTCCAGAAACCTTTTGCTTGAGCATTTCTTCTAGCCTGGACTGTTGCTGCGGCAAAGAAGATTTTGAAGGTAGTATTGACTTATATGATCCACGTTTAGCTTAATCTGAGTCCCATGTTTAGTTTAAAAATTCAGATAGAAAAATCTAAGTTTGGGGGTATAATTGCTTATATAATGATTCATTGGGGACAATGAATAATTCAAGTTTGGGGGACTTTTTGCTACTCCAATTATTTTGCTCGACCATTCCTCTCCTTCAAATTAAAATTTGCTAGGTTATTGAGTAACCGGGGACATTTGTGATACCCACAGTTTGTCTTCGCGTCAAAAGATGACCTAGGAAATGTGAAAAAAATGATGAGAAAAATTATTATTTGCGGAAAAAAATTATTTGTTGAAGATTTTGCTGAAAAAATTGATGGAGCAAAAGTTTTGAGGGATGAATGATGATCCAGCAGTTTTTCTGTCTCCCATAACTTAGGTGAGCTTCATCATAAAATGTTGCCATTCTGAGGAGAAGGAGATAGAACAACTAAGGATTTTTTAGCTTTATAATGAGTATTGAGCTTAGTTGGTGATGAGCTTGAGGCAAGGGTATACTGCACCATAAAGTGGGTCATCCCATGCTTAAGAGCTTATGACTGTAAGGCTGCTTTAAGTCTGATAAATAATGATATAAACCCCTTTAGAAATATGTTTTTAAATGTCTGATAATAGAGCTAGGCTGTGGTGAGTTCTTAGAATTAAGTTGAAAAGTGGTGATTATTTGTCCATGCCGGAGGAATCATTTTGCTGCAGCAGAGCTTGGTTTTGCAGAGTGCTCAGGTAAAGGTTAAAGGTAGTGTTGGACTGTCTGGTTTGATTAAGCTATTCTTTGTCTAATATTCTGAATTCTTGAAGGAAGGTTGGTTAGTATTACTCGAGACGCGCAATAGTTCAAGTTTGGGGGTATGATAACTGCCCAAAAGGTAGTTATTTAGGCCTCAATTATATAGGGATTTGTGTGTCCTTTATGCTTATTATGGTTGGTTTTGGATAGATATTACATGTTTTAACCCATTTGGAAGAATGGAAGCATTGGAAATTATTTTGTGCAGATTATGCTGCTGAGCGACTGGAGGGAGCAAATTCTATGCTGCAGCAAAAACTGGGAACAGAACTGCCACATCACAGCTCGTTAGCCAACTTCATGAACCGACTTCTGTTGAGTTAATTTCGTGATAAAGGATCAAGGAGAGCCCAACACGTGTCCTAGTTGACCTAATTCAAGTCTCATATCCTTCTATAAAAGGAAGTAGTCGTCCAAGTCAAAAATATTCCATGTTTTCCCTTGGAATCCGAATATTTTAGAGAGATTGAAGATTATCAAAAACACCATCTTCCGCAAGCTGATTAGGGAGTTTATTTTCTTTATTAACTTGTGGTTATGGACATGCCTACTCAGATTGTAATTCGTATTCCTATGCCTGTTATGAACTAAGTAGCTTAAGGTGTTGGTTAGGACTAATGTGATTACTGTGCTTCATCTCTAGTAATGTATTGACTATCGCATTTTGGTTAATTGTTGTGCTTATTTCCATTTTATGCCCGCCTGGCCAGCCGGTGTGAATAGCTATCTCTAGTTTCAGGGATGATTTAGAGAGTGTGTGACAATTATCCACACTACGATCATTGTGTATTGGTGAACGCCAGTGACTGAGCTAGGGATAGCCAGTTGCCTAGTGCTTGATCGGTCGCACTTCATTGGGTTTGAAACATATCCCAAAAGATCCGGAGTTCCGGGAGGAATCCGCTAATAATACTGCGAGAAATGCATGATCAATAATATTGCTAGAGCATATCTTAGAACAATCACTAAAACCTAACCAGCGCCTGTTTTTAATCTGTCTATCTATTTGTTTACTTGTTATTCTGTCATTTATTTTGCTTCAGCATAATTCCGATAAAACCAAATCATTTTACTATTCTTGAAACCATTGGAAAGTTACACAAAAATAGGTAGAGTGGAAACTAATTCAGGGCTCGGATTGATAATATTACTTGCTGCAGACTGTGTATACTTGCACAGGTACTCACTCTAGGAACCCAACAGCTGTTTACCAGTACCTTAGTGTACTGACCCCCTCCCCTCTCTCTCCCCCCAACTACCAGATTTTGCAGGTTATGAGGACTGCGTGGACCATGGTGATGCGGAGGAGGGACCATAGCTAGTATGCATTGTTCTTGCCCTTTATTCTCTTTGGTCATAGTTAGGGTAGTTGTTGCTGAATATTTGTTGTCCCGTTTGGTTAGTTCTGAAATTGTTATTGATGAACTTTAGGACTAGTTGTCTTTGTTTAAAGAACCCTATCTATTCATTCAGTTATTGATTAATAAGTTGACTCGTGTACAAATGTTATAAGCTTTATTAAAAGTGGTGTTTCTGGATAGTAGTTGATTTTGCGAGACCTGACTCGCAGCTGGTTCTGAGGAGTTTGTTGCGTCATAGTTTGGTGGTGCATCTGAATAAGTCATTTTGAAGTGTTTTGTGCCTAGCAGGTTATAGAAAAATTTTGGGTTAGTCCTATGTACGTCGTTATGCTGCCGAAATTTTTGGTGCACACGAATAGCTTTGGTTTAAGAGTTAGTAATGTCGCTAGGATAAATATTAGAATCTTGGGACGTTACAGTTACTTGCACAAATAGCAAACTCAACTAAAATAATAGCAAAATTACCAACATATTAAAGTATTTGTAAAAATAGCAAAATTTATCCTCCAACCCATCTAAATTACTAAAAAGCCCATCTGACATGATTACCCAGCTCATCCAACCCTTTTTTTCCTTCTTTTTGTTTCTGTCAAATCTATCATTGATAGATTCTATCGATGACTGATAGAATTCTATTTCTATCACCGATAGATTCTATCGGTTATTTTCTGCGTATTTAGTAAGGTGATTGATTGTAGTTGTTCATCCCGTTTTTTTCCTTCTTCCTGTTTCTATCAAGTCTATCACTGATAGATTCTATCAGTGATAGAATTCTATCAGTTATTTCTACGTTTTGTTTGGAATTTGCAATTGTTTTCTGTCATTGATAGATTTAGTAAGGTGATTGATTGTAGTTGTTCAAATTAGGTGATAGAAGATTTCTATCACTATCAGTGATATAAAACCTTTAGAAAGATAGAACTATCAGAGATATAAATCTACTATCACTGATAGAAAACTATCTTTCTATCATTGATAGAACTATCTTTCTATCACTGATATAAAACTATCATGTTTGTTTCTAAAACCTATGTTATGGATTTTGTTTTTATAGATGTCGAAGCAAAACAACATGGAAATTGAACATGAATAAAAGAAAAACACAAAGCAGAAGTTGAAATTTAGAGGATGGGAGACCTCAACAAAACAAAACAAAACAAAAAAAAAAGATATGTACAAAATTATCATGTAATCAGATACACTATTGGTTTCTATTAGTGATAAATTTCTATCAGCGATAGATTTCTATCAATGATAGATTCTATCCGCAATAGATTTCTAACAGTGATAGAAATCTAGAGATATTTGCAGATACGGCAAAAACAGGGGGGGTTTGTTTTATGGCAGGTTTTTAAAAAGTGTAGAAGGATGGCCACACGTGATGCGAGCGTGACCTGAACTTTTTCAATATTCCAATTGTACCCCGGGCGGTTAGCAGGTTGACTGAGGGGCTAAAATTGGGTACACAGTATCTAAACTTCCGCCCAACATAATCTCCTCTTTTTTCGGGGGTATTTTCAAAACAGAATCATCTCAGGGTCTGATTTGTTTTCCAAATGCTAGATTCTACAAACTATTCTTCACACTAGATAACAGGGGTTTTTTTTATCATTTTTTTAAAAAAACACCATTACTGTTATCGAAGAACACAATCAAAGTTTTTATACTTTCTTCATCATATTTTGGATCTATCGACTTTCGCCTTCAACATCTCTGGATGAACATTGATGACCATAGTTCACGTTGTATACTAGGTATGTTCTCTCATGGTTTTGTCGTTTACTTTTGGATTTTTTCAGTATACAAGTCTGTGATATAAACTTGGGGTTTTCCAGCGCAAATGTCTACAATGGATGTGACGATTCTGTTCGATGGGAGTTGGGACGGAAACAACACATACCATGACTTTAAGGCTTCTATTGTGTCGGTATCCTCGGTGTGCACATTACAAGATTTTTCAGAATGCATTATGAGCAAGATATTTCCATCCAGCAATTATGCGATCACTCGGCTAACTATGTACAGGAATGGGGTCAACAAATCGAACATAATCTGAATTACTGATGACAGGGACGTGTTGTGGTTCATGTCGAGCATTGGCGGGGGAATGTCCAGCGATATGTGTGTTGTTGTCGATCACACTGAAAGGGATGCAGTCCCTGGGAGTTCACAGCGCTCCATGGTGGGGAATTCAGGGTCTACATTGCAGCATGAAGTTAGCAAAAAAACTACAAAATTGTTGATTTTATCGACGTTGACTCCACGGCTTCATCCGTACCCGTTGGTGAAGATTCGGTCTTTCAAAGCAAGGACAAGTTGAAGAAAGCAATATACCTACTTGCTATAAAAAACAGTTTCCAACTACGGACTATCAAATCCAATCAGAAATCGTTTGTGGTTGGGTGCAAGGACATGGCATGTTGTTGGTACATTCAGTCATCTCGGTATTTAGATGGGAGTTTGTGGATGGTTCGTAAGTTTGTGAACAGACATGAATGTCCTATCGATATTGTAAAGAATGACCACAGACAAGCCACGGCTTGGTTTGTGGGCGAGTGTGTCAAGTCACTTTTAAAGGTAAATGACAAGATTCAATGTTGGCCACGTGACGTTATCGATTACATGCGGAGGAAATACGGCGTTAACATTAGTTACGAAAAGGCATGGAGGGGTCGAGAACTTGCGCTCACGTCCATTAGGGGGTTGCCAGAAACATCATATGCATTAATCCCAACATTTTCAACTCCCCTAATTCAGAAAAACCCAGGTTTGTTGTGCTTTAAATTATTTTTTACTAGGTCACCAGCACACATACAATGTTTTCAGTATTTACGAACCCCAGCAATACGCGCACTATTTTTATTTGTATTTTTTTTGTTGCTAGGCACATACACTGCATTTGATGTTAACGACCAGGGCAGGTTCAAATATTTTTTCATGTGTCTGTCAACTTCCATACATGCATGGACATTCGTCTTCCGATAATCTCGGTGGATGGTGCAACGTTAAAACACAAATTTTTGGCACTTTCCTATCTGCGTGCACAATTGATGGGAACTCACAAATTGTACCATTGGCATTTGCAATAGTAGATTCTAAGAATGATGGGTCATGGACTTGGTTTTTCCGGAATCTGAAAGTTGTATTGGGTGAGCACAAAGAGCTTGTTATTGTGTCGGATGGGCATCTCAGCATACCGAATGGTGTAAGGAACAGCTACGATTCTACAGAGCATGGGCTTTGTGTGTGGCACTTATTGAGGAACCTAAAAAAAAAAGATACAAGTCTAACTTGATTGATGATGCATTCCATAATTGTGCGAGGGCATACACACCTAAAGACTATGAATATTACATGAGGCAATTGGAAGACATAGTCCCCTAAATCAGGACGGAACTAAAAGGTCTAGGGAAACCCAAGTGGGCAAGGGAATTTTTTGTAAGGAAGAGATACTCATTAATGACCACCAACATATCTCAGTGCATCAATGCAATATTGAAGGATGCACGCGAACTCCCTGTTATTTATCTTCTTGAAGCTACACGCAGTCTTACACAAAGATGGTTTTATGAACGTCGGACGGTTTCTAGTTTCCAGCATACAAATCTTTCTCCATGGGCAGAAAATTTACTTCGATCTTCATTAAACTGGAGCCATACTATGGATATGAGTTTTGAATTCAGTTATTACAATTAGTTATTAGTCCAATTATATGTCTGTTTTTGTTCAAGTGCGTTTATTTTTTGTTTGTTTCAGATTTACAATATAAATCAATATCAATTTGAAGTACATGATCGAACAAAGCAGTATGAGGTTAACATCTTGGCTCGGACTTTGTGGACAATTTGGTCACAATCGCAGGTCTTGCCGGAATCCGATATCTAATTGATTTTCTAGGTGAACTACGATTTTAACGTTTTTTTTTCTCCATTACCATAGGGGCTGGTGTGTTTTTTTGGTATTTTTGTTTCTGGTTCACGACAGGGGTGGGGGGGTATGCGTGTGACGCCCGAGGTTAGGAGGGGTACATGAATGAACCGAGATCACATCCGAATGAGAGGGATCCTGAAGAGATGAAATTATGGTCAAGATAAGCTTAAAAGAATTGTAGATACTACCTATACCAACAAGGTGCACCTTCCTTTTCGGTGGCTCAATCATAGGAACTTTGAAGTTAAGCGTGCTTGGCTTGGAGAAATTCTATGTTGGGTGACCTCCTGAGAATTTTCCTAGGGAGCATGTGATTGAGGACAAAGCATGCTAAAAGGACCCCGTGTTGGTTTGTGGGGACAGTCTTCAATCTTAGAAGTAGTATCAAACAAGTATGGTGGCGTGGCCAGGTCGCAGGGGAATGCCAGGGCCGTTAAGGGCCGAATCTGGATTCTGAATCCTGGGTCTGGGGCGTTACAGATGGTATCGAACCAAGGCGGAAGCTGGTGGGCATGTGACGCCCGAGGTTAGGAGGGGTACATGAATGAACTGAAATCACATCCGAATGAGAGGGATCCTGAGGAGATGAAAGTATGGTCAAGATAAGCTTAAAAGAATTGTACATACTACCTATACCAACAAGGTGTACCTTCCTTTTCAGTGGCTCAATCATAGGAACTTTGAAGTTAAGCGTGCTTGGCTTGGAGAAGTTCTATGTTGGGTGGCCGCCTGGGAATTTTCCTATGGAGCATGTGAGTGAGGACAAAGCATGCTAAAAAGACCCCGTGTTGGTTTGTGGGGACAGTCTTCAATCTTAGAAGTAGTATCAGACAAGTATGGTGGCGTGGCCAGGTCGTAGGGGAATGTCGGGGTCGTTAAGGGCCGAATCTGGATTCCGAATCCTTGGTCTGGGGCGTTACAATGCGTGAGTTTGTTGAGGTTTGTAGTGGTAGGTAGAGGGTAGGTAGGTGGACAGATTGTTCCAGTGGCGGTGAATAGGATTTTTATGCTTTTTATACAATATATTAGGAGCATATGTATCCTTGCCCATCGCTTTCGTAAATAAATCTCTATTTTTGGTGTAAGTTTCATTTTTTTCCCGACAGTTTGTGGCGTTAGCAATTCCAATACATATACCCCTCATTTTCAGTATTTACGAACCTCAACAATACGCACACTATTTTTCTGTTTGTATTTTTTTTTTTGGCAGGCGCACACACTGCATTTGATGTTTCATATGCACTCGAGGGGGGGAGAATATAGTATGTGTTGTCAGGTGGGTGGTCATGTTTTAATGGGAAACACACACAGAATCGGAAAGGGACATAATGTTTTTGGGTAATGGTCGGCAGCGCGGAAATACAGGGTGTTAGTTTATGGGCAACGTTAATGGAAAAATATAAAAGCAAATCAGATCACACACGCAAAAAGGACATGATGGGGCAAGATGCATACGTATACGAAGCATGAATTTCAAAAAAACTTCGGTCTCTGGTCATATTCAGGCAATCAAATGTTCTTTATTTCACCTATAAAGAATTTTGAGGATTTCAAAAACAACATATTCAAAAGGCACAAATTCTTCCTCGTACTCTGTTTTTAGGTCCTAGTGGAAAAGGGCAAGGGCTCGGTCAAAAAGGGAAAAGGAAAAAAGGAGGGAAACTTCCCCCCCAAATTCGGTCAACTGACCGTATTAAAAAAAAATCTTTCTTTCTCCCTCTCACGCACTCTCTCTCTCTCGCAGCCCCCTCTCTCTCTCTCGCTCCCTCTCGGTTCTCTCTCCCTTCGCCGCACGCTATTCGTCAACGCCCCCGCCGCACGCCTCCGTCCGTCGCAAGCCGCCGCCGCACACCATCGTCGTCTGTCGCAAGTCGCCGCCGTCGGTAACATCTCTCCACCTCTCTCTCTCGTTTTCGGCTTTCTCTCTCATTCTCTCATTTCTTTCTCGCTCTCACTCAGCTCTCTCTCTCCGTCTGCAACTCAGCCCGTCGCTCTCTCGTGCACGTCGCCGCTGCCATCGTCGTGAGTCACCTCCGTAGCAGACCGCCACCGCCGTCCGAGTCGCACGTCGCTCGCAGCCTGCGCACGCCGCTGCCCTTTGTTGCAGATCCCCACGCGGTCATCGCCGCTTACCTCACACGTCGCTGCGTCTTCAACCAAACAGCTGTATGCCGCCTCGAGTCGTTTGAGATCTTGAGCGTTCGACGGTTCGATTAATTAAATAGTTGGTAAGAAGGGTGTAAGTTTCGGATCTAATTAGTCTTTTATCCTTTAATGGAATACCCAATAATGTTGAGGCTTAATCCAAGGTGTTCGTAGTGAGTGGTGGTCGAATTCGTAAAGGCGGTGCGATATTGGAAATTGGACAGTGAGCAGTAGCTTCTCTTGGGTGAGTTTTCGACCCTCTCAAGTCTCGTGTTTTAGGAAATTATTGAGATTGTTATGCCTCTGATGTGTGAATATATTTTATGTGTTAAGAGACTATTATTTCGCATCACGTGGTTGGTGTTTTATCAAGTTGTTTGGGTGTTTTCAATCAAGCTTAGTTACCTCAAGGTAAGTAACTTGCCGCATTGGAATGAAATGTTTATGTTTTGAAATGACTGTTTACTCCTGGCATGAGAATGTGTATATGTTGTTTGGATTGAGACTGATGTGATATGTTGCCTTTATTTCAAGAATATGGCTACTGCATATATGTGTTGTGTGATAGAAGCGAGTGCGTGACGGATGTATATATTTTGTGGCTGACGGGCATTGTTGTGGACAACGGGAAGTTTGTGGTTCTTCTCTGTTTAGGAGGGTTGTTGTCGCCTTCGTTTCTTGTTCTTGAGTTTGATTGAGTTGGGATGGTGCTTTTTCGGTTTAGCCTGTCAATATTCTCTGTAAGAGAAAATGATTTGGTTAACTGGGTTGCCGTTAAAAGATAGCAAGTGTTAAGGGGTCTTAAAGGGAAAAGGATGAAGAAAGGGAAAAGAATAGGCTAGTGCCTTAGAAGAGGGTCGTGTCAATTAAACACCTAGGATTGAGATGTAATAGACTGAAATGAGGGGCTTAATGGGCGGGACTTGGCTTCGCAGACTAGGTGCCATTTACTAACCGTGGAAGTTAATTTCTGACTTAAACCCATGAACGCCCCACCAGTGAAATGGTAGTTTAGAGCGCTACGCGCTCATTAGTGCCTTGAGGGATGAGACTTAGCTCCACTGACTGGGTGCCTTCTACCATCGGTAGGAGTAGAGACCTCCCAAAACTCCCACCTGTGCACTACCAGTGAGTTGGCAAACTTATATATATAGGTGAGTTAATTGAACACGAGACCCGAACTACAGATAAATGAAATGAAATGAATGAGAATGAGATGACCTAACCCTTAGGCCCTTAACTCGAATAAAATGTTAAAATCTTGGTTGCTGCAAGTGTCTAGAAGTATTGTTACTTACTGAGTATTTTCTTAAATACTCATTCTTTTCCCTCACATATAACTGCAGGTAGAGGTAAAGGTGTACAGAACGCGTGACGGAGTGTTGCTGAGTCATGGGTTTCCTTAGGATAGTCTTCCGCATTTTATGTTTCGAAATTCTTCTTTTGAACTTGTATTGTGAATCTTTTAAGGTTATTTCCGCATTAGGTTTGTTTGAATAACTAAAGGTTTTTTTTGTTCTGTTTTTAACTGGGATCCCAGGTTGAAAAGTTTCGCAAAATTTCTAAGTATGTTTTACTTTAAACCTCTTTTCGTCGTTGTTCTTAGAAGTAGAATGATATGCATGTGGTAATGACCTTAGGATCTAGTCATGAAAAGCTGGGTCGTTACAGTTGGTATCAGAGCGCTAGGTTATAGGTTCTGTAGATTGGTTTACATCGTAAACCTTAGGTATATCCATGGCTTGTCAGCAAGCATCCGGTCACGCCAGGTACACGTTCGATTATTTTGTAGCCTGTAAATGTTATATATATTCGAAAAAGGTTCTTGTAGTGGGAAAATATGCATAAGGTTTTGTACCTGTGAATTGTTTAAAGGATTCAAGCCTGTTTAGTAAGATGATAAACATTTTTGTGTAATAGATCATGCCTCCCCGAGCACGAGGTCGTGGAAGAGGTCGAGGAAGAGGTCGTGGTAGGGGTTGCACAGCCCCTGAACAAGTTGTGCCACCTGTGGGGCAAGGAGAAAATCTGCCAGAAAACCCACAAGTGGAACAGCCGGATGAACAGTCGGGGTCTGCGGTAGGACCTGTGACAGTATATATCCAGGCAATAGTTCAGACTGCAGCTCAGGCTGTAGTTGCGGGTGTGCTTGCGGAACGACAGGCCCAAGTGCCTCAGAACAATGAAGCCACCCTATCACGGGAGGCTAGGTGCTTAAGAGATTTAGGAAGTGGGACCCCTGTCCGTTCGATGGAGCCTCACGGGACCCCACAGTAGCAGAGTTGTGGTTGTCCTCCATCGAGACTGTCTTTTGCCACATGAACTGCCCGGAGGACCAGAAAGTGTACTGCGCTGTGTTCCTGTTACGAGATAACGCCTTGATTTGGTGGCAATCGATCGAAAGGACTATAGACGTCAGCAACGGACCTGTCACATGGACTCAGTTCAGGGGGGAGTTCTTTAGGAAATAGTACCCTGCAGCCTCCCGATTCAAGAAGCAAGCAGAGTTTGTGGCTCTTACGCAGGGAAACCGAACCGTAGAGGAATACGAGACAGAATTTTCCAGACTGTCTCGGTTTGCTCCTACCCTGGTAGCTGTAGAGGCTGATAAGGTAGAACGTTTCATCACAGGCTTAAAGGACGAGATTCAGGGCAGTGTGGTAGCCCATGAACCTCAAGACAATGCCACGGCAGTCAGGGTGGCAGAGCTGATTGATCGACGACCGTTAGTTGTCCCTTCAGAAGCTTCCTCGGGTCATAAGCGAAGGTACGATCAGATGAGCTCGAACACACAGCGGGGTCACCGTTACCCTAGACGAGGTCCGCCCCAGGACCGTCGATAGAAAGCACAGAATCAGCCAGGGCCTAATCAGGATAGGCCATTATGTCAGACGTGTAGGAAGTACCACTGGGGTCGTTGCTTGGCAAGGACCCGTGTTTGTTTCAAGTGTGGTCGGGAAGGGCATATTGCTCCGAATTGTAATCAGAAGAAAACTAATTATGTCGACCAGCCGTCCAGTTCAAATCAGGCGTCCGGGGTGAGACCAGCACAACATCAGGGCAAGATATTTGCCACCACCCGACAAGAGGCCGGGGACCTTAATGCAGTAGTGACAGGTATCATCCCTATCCTCGGCCATTATGCTTTTGTGTTGTTTGATTCGGGTTCAACGCATTCTTTTATTTCTGCATCGTTTGTAAGTCAAGCCAACCTAGAACTAGAGCCGCTAGGCTATGTTTTGTCAGTCTCATCCCCTGCGGGGGTAACGTTACTAGCTAGTGAAGCGGTGAAAGCTTGCCAAATGTTAGTGTCTGATCGATCGATGGACGTGACATTGATCGCCCTTGATATGAGTGATTTTGATGTTATCTTGGGAATGGAATGGTTGGCTTCTAATTATGCCAACATAGATTGTTATCGTAAGGAGGTTATCTTTAACCCTCCGTCAGAGGCAAGCTTCAAGTTTAAAGGATCGATGATCAAGGGTGCTCCTAAGGTGGTCTCTACAATGAAGGCGAGGAAATTGATTGGCAAAGGAGCTTGGGGCTTACTGGCTAGCGTGGTTGACACAAGGAACACCGAGGTATCAATGACCTCAATACCGGTAGTGAGGGAATTCACAGATGTATTCCCGGAGGATCTGACACGACTACCGCCTGCACGAGAGGTTGACTTCTGCATTGAGCTTGAGCCAGGGACTAACCCGATTTCTAAAGCTCCATATAGGATGGATCCAGCGGAATTGAAAGAGCTTAAGATGCAGATTCAGGAGCTGTTGGACAAAGGTTATATACGCCCTAGCATCTCGTCGTGGGGTGCTCCAGTTTTATTTTTGAAAAAGAAGGATGGGACAATGCGTTTGTGCATCGACTACCGGGAGCTGAACAAAGTGACAATAAAGAACAGATACCCTCTGCCCAGGATTGATGACCTCTTTGATCAGCTTCAAGGTGCAGCAGTGTTTTCTAAAATACGGTCAGGTTATCATCAGTTGAGGATCATAGGGGAAGATATACCTAAGACAGCTTTCCGGACCAGGTATGGGCATTACGAATTTATCGTGATGTCCTTTGGGCTTACTAATGCTCCTGCAGTTTTCATGGACTTGATGAACAGGGTATTTAAGGAGTTCCTTGATTCGTTCGTGATTGTTTTTATCGACGACATTCTTATCTACTCCAAGACAGAAGAGGAACACGAGGATCATCTCAGGAGAGTTCTAATCACCTTAAGAATGAACAAGTTGTCTGCCAAATTCTCTAAATGTGAGTTTTGGCTACATCGAGTTTCCTTCTTAGGGCACGTGGTGTCGAAGGAAGGTGTCACAGTGGATCCAACCAAAATAGAGGCAGTGACCAATTGGTCTCGACCCACATCAGTCAGCGAGATTCGGAGTTTCTTGGGGTTAGCAGGCTATTATCGTCGTTTTGTGCAAGGTTTTTCCAGTATAGCCGCACCCCTAACTCAGTTGACTCGAAAGGGTACTCCATTCGTGTGGAACAAAGCTTGTGAGGCAAGCTTCCAAGAGCTTAAGCAAAGGC
The DNA here is from genome assembly GCA_017139565.1 of Luffa aegyptiaca. Classification (NCBI taxonomy): domain Eukaryota; kingdom Viridiplantae; phylum Streptophyta; class Magnoliopsida; order Cucurbitales; family Cucurbitaceae; genus Luffa; species Luffa aegyptiaca. The sequence goes on along the minus strand of CM029407.1, from coordinate 33,855,502 downwards.
TAGTTTCAGCACCAGTGCTTACAGTACCTGATGGTTCAGGAGAATTTGTTATTTACAGTGATGCTTCAAAGAGGGGACTAGGTTGTGTGTTAATGCAGCATGGTAAGGTCATTGCTTATGCGTCTCGTTAGCTGAAAGATTATGAGAAGAACTATCCGACCCATGACTTGGAGTTAGCAGCGGTAGTCTTCGCCTTGAAGATTTGGAGACACTATCTGTACTGTGAGAAGATCCAAATCTTCACGGACCACAAAAGCTTGAAATATCTCTTCACCCAGAAGGAGTTAAATATGAGGCAGCGGAGATGGTTAGAGTTAGTGAAAGATTATGATTGTGACATCGAGTACCACCCGGGCAAGGCAAATGTGGTTGCAGATGCCCTCAGTAGGAAGACTGCTCATGCGTCTGCTTTGATTACTACTCAGGCTCATATATTGGATGACTTGGAACGTGCAGAGATTATGGTTGCAGTGGGCGAAGTTACGGCACGCCTAGCTCAGTTGACTGTTAAGTCGAGCTTGAGACAGAGGATCATAGATGCCCAACCAAGTGACCCTGACCTTGTTGTAAAACGCAGTCAAGTAGAGGCGGGGCAGGTGAACGAGTTATCCTTATCTTCAGACCTCGGCTTGTGTTACCAGGGTCGCTTATGCGTACCTAGGAATGTCGATCTCAAATAGGAGTTATTAGCGGAGGCACATAGTTCACCTTTTTCAATCCATCCAGGAAGTACGAAGATGTACCATGATTTAAAACAGTATTACTGGTGGTAGGGCATGAAAAGAGAGATAGCGCATTTTGTCAGTAAATGCCTTGTTTTCCAACAAGTGAAAGCCCCGAGACAGAAACCAACGGGTTTATTACAGCCGTTGAGTGTCCCAGAGTGGAAGTGGGAGCATATATCCATGGACTTCATCTCAGGATTGCCTAGAACGGCCAAGGGTTACACCGTGATTTGGGTTGTAATCGACAGACTCACCAAGTCAGCGCATTTTCTCCCTGGGAAGCCTACTTACACTGTTGAAAAGTGAGCACAGTTATATATGACAGAGATAGTCAAGCTTCATGGTGTGTCGGTATCAATCGTGTCAGATAGAGATCCTCGATTCACATCTAATTTCTGGAGGAGTTTGCAAAGAGCCTTAGGGGTCGTTTGACCCACTGTGTTGGTTATAATAATGGGGGCTATTATAACCAACTCAATGTTTGGGGCACCAACAAAAATAAGGGGTGGAGTTGGTTATTTTTCCCCTCCGTGTTGCTACAGTAACACTATTCAACCCACCTCAATTATTCTATCAATTCTCTACAGCGTAACTCTTTTCTCTCTTCTTCCATGTGACTCATTGACTTTCCTACCGACAACCGGCCGACGACTTTTCCGGCGACCGATGTCGACTTTCTGGTCACTTTTTCGGCGATCACCGACGACTTTTTTTTTTTAAAATATTCTCTTCTCGTTTTCATTTCGAAAAATATAAAAAACGAAAATAAAGAAAATAAAAAAAATAATAAAAAAAGTAGAAGAAATGAAAGGAAAAAAGAGGAAAAAAAAATTTCAGTCGCCAAAAAATTTGTTGGTGGTCGTCGGAAAAATCGAAAAAATTATAGAGAGTTAGATACTAGGTTGTCTTTGTATCAATATACAGTTTTATTACATAATTACTTTTGATAATGAAGTATATGAATGTTTACCTTCATCATACCATATTTTTCATTCCAAATTATACTTATCGTATTTAAGTTTACTGTGATAATAATAATTTTTTTAAAAAATACTACTCAAGTTTTTATTTAATGTGATTTCTATTTTATTTGATTCTTTTGATAATGAAGGTAAAATGAGTTTTGAATAAGCCTTTACCATTTTTATGTTGGAAATACATAAATGAAACAAATATGGTTTTTCTATATAAAATCATAAAATTACTTATTTTGTGAAAAAAAACCATGACTCTGAAACAAAGAAAATCAACCTTTATCTTAAGTTATTCTTGTTTCCTTTTAAGTTAGCACATAATTTATATAACTTTATTTTTTTTTTTTATCGCTAAACTCAAACATTTTTCTTATTAATATTTGCAAAATATGGTATTTGACGTACAAAGTTGCATGAGGAAAATAAACAAAAAAATCAGGAAAAAAAATAATTAGCTTGAACATTTGATTCAAAACCTAATGTTAAACATATCAACATTGCAAATACAGACTATTTTAACCAAGACTAAAATAATTTGCATCCCAAACACAGACTATTTTATCCCAGACTATAATAATCTGCACCCCAAACACAGACTATAATAATCTGCACCCCAAACACAGACTATTATAACCCCAGACTATTATAATCCCCTAGCTATTATAACTCCCAGCTATTATAACCAACCCAGCGCCCCAAACAGCCCCTTAGGTACTCAGTTGCATCTCAGTACTGCATTTCACCCTCAGACAGATGGTCAAACTGAGCGATTGAACCAAACTCTGGAGGATATGTTGCGAGCATGTGTTTTGGATTTCTCAGGTAGTTGGGATGCCCACCTGCACTTAATGGAATTTGCTTATAATAATAGTTATCAGGCAACCATCGGTATGTCGCCGTTTGAGGCCCTCTATGGGAAAAGATGCAGATCCCCTGTTTATTGGGACGAGGTCGGAGAACGTCAGTTGTTGGGACCTGAATTGATTCAAGCCTTCAGCGAGGCTATTCGCACAATCAGATCGAGGATGTTAACGGCTCAAAGCCGACAGAAGAGCTATGCTGATACAAGGAGAAGGGATTTAGAGTTTGACGTAGGTGATCATGTTTTCTTAAAGGTAGCGCCAATGAAAGGAGTATTGAGGTTTGGTAGGAAAGGCAAGCTCAGTCCACGTTTCATTGGTCCGTTTGAGATTCTAGAACGAATTGGTCCGGTAGCTTATCGTCTAGCGTTGCCGCCTTCTCTTTCGTCGGTACACAACGTTTTCCATGTCTCCATGCTGCGAAAGTATTTGACAAATGCAACCCACAAGGTGGACTTCGAACCTTTCCAACTTAGCGAGAACTTGACTTATGAGGAGAGGCCTATGCTAATTCTTGATAGAGAGGTGAAGGTCCTTCGTAATCGCAAGATAACACTCGTAAAGGTCCTTTGGCGAAACCATTTGTCGGAAGAGGCAACGTGGGAGAGAGAAGATGAAATGATGGCCAAGTATCTAGAGTTGTTCCAGTACTAGCAACTTTCGAGGACGAAAGTTCTTTTAAGGTTAGTATGATGTAGCAGCCGGTTGGTTCAAAAAAAAAGGGAAAAAAAGAGGAAATGGGCAAGGGCCCGGTCAAAAAGGGAAAAGGAAAAAAGGGGGGAAACTTCCCCCCCAAATTCGGTCAACTGATCGTATTAAAAAAATCTGAATCTTTCTCTCTCCCACTCACGCACTCTCTCTCTCTCGCAGCCCCCTCTCTCTCTCTCGCTCCCTCTCGGTTCTCTCTCCCTCCGTCGCACGCCATCCGTCAACGCCGCCGCTGCACGCCTCCGTCCGTCGCAAGCCGTCGCCGCACGCTGTCGTCTTCCGTCGCAAGCCGCCGCCTCCGGTAACAACTCTCCACCTCTCTCTCTCGGTTTTCTCTCTCTTGTTTTCGGCTTTCTCTCTCACTCTCTCGTTACTTTCTCGCTCTAACTCAGCTCTCTCTCTCTCTCCGTCTGCAACTCAGCCCGTCACCCTCTCGCGCACGCCGCCGCTGCCAGCGCCGTGAGTCACCTCCGTAGCAGGCCGCCGTCGCCGTCCGAGTCGCACGTCTCTCGTAGCCTCCGCGCGCCGCTGCCCTCTGTTGCAGATCTCCACGTGGCCGTCGCCGCTTACCTCACACGTCGCTACGTCTTCAACCAAATAGCTATACGCCGCCTCGAGTCGTTTGAGATCTTGAGCGTTCGACGGTTCGATTAATTAAATAGTTGGTAAGAAAGGTGTAAGTTTCGGATCTAATTAGTCTTTTATCCTTTAATGGAATACCCAATTATGTTGAGGCTTAATCCAAGGTGTTCGTAGTAAGTGGTGGTCGAATTCGTAAAGGCGGTGCGATATTGGAAATTGGACAGCGAGCAGTAGCTTCTCTTGGGTGAGTTTTCGACCCTCTCAAGTCTCGTGTTTTAGGAAATTATTGAGATTGTTATGCCTCTGATGTGTGAATATATTTTATGTGTTAATAGACTATTATTTCGCATCACGTGGTTGGTGTTTTATCAAGTTGTTTGGGTGTTTTCAATCAAGCTTAGTTACCTCAAGGTAAGTAACTTGCCGCATTGGAATGAAATGTTTATGTTTTGAAATGACTGTTTACTCCTGGCATGAGAATGTGTATATGTTGTTTGGATTGAGACTGATGTGATATGTTGCCTTTATTTCAAGAATATGGCTACTGCATATATGTGTTGTGTGAAAGAAGCGAGTGCGTGACGGATGTATATATTTTGTGGCTGACGGGCATTGTTGTGGACAACGGGAAGTTTGTGGTTCTTCTCTGTTTAGGAGGGTTGTTGTCGCCTTCGTTTCTTGTTCTTGAGTTTGATTGAGTTGGGATGGTGCTTTTTCGGTTTAGCCTGTCAATATTCTCTGTAAAAGAAAATGATTTGGTTAACTGGGTTGCCGTTAAAAGATAGCAAGTGTTAAGGGGTCTTAAAGGGAAAAGGATGAAGAAAGGGAAAAGAATAGGCTAGTGCCTTAGAAGAGGGTCGTGTCAATTAAACACCTAGGATTGAGATGTAATAGACTGAAATGAGGGGCTTAATGGGCGGGACTTGGCTTCGCAGACTAGGTGCCATTTATTAACCGTGGAAGTTAATTTCTGACTTAAACCCATGAACGCCCCACCAGTGAAATGGTAGTTTAGAGCGCTACGCGCTCATTAGTGCCTTGAGGGATGAGACTTAGCTCCACTGACTGGGTGCCTTCTACCATCAGTAGGAGTAGAGACCTCCCAAAACTCCCACCTGTGCACTACCAGTGAGTTGGCAAACTTATATATATAGGTGAGTTAATTGAACACGAGACCCGAACTACAGATAAATGAAATGAAATGAATGAGAATGAGATGACCTAACCCTTAGGCCCTTAACTCGAATAAAATGTTAAAATCTTGGTTGCTGCAAGTGTCTAGAAGTATTGTTACTTACTGAGTATTTTCTTAAATACTCATTCTTTTCCCTCACATATAACTGCAGGTAGAGGTAAAGGTGTACAGAACGCGTGGCGGAGTGCTGCTGAGTCATGGGTTTCCTTAGGATAGTCTTCCGCATTTTATGTTTCGAAATTCTTCTTTTGAACTTGTATTGCGAATCTTTTAAGGTTATTTCCGCATTAGGTTTGTTTGAATAACTAAAGGTTTTTTTTGTTCTGTTTTTAACTGGGATCCCAGGTTGAAAAGTTTCGCAAAATTTCTAAGTATGTTTTACTTTAAACCTCTTTTCGTCGCTGTTCTTAGAAGTAGAATGATATGCATGTGGTAATGACCTTAGGATCTAGTCATGAAAAGCTGGGTCGTTACATAGTGCGTGTGTCAACAGGGGGACAATTCATGGTGTGTTCCATGGTGTGCAACGCGCTTGTGTGCGAAATGCTTGTGTGTGCAATGTCTTACAATGCACAAGTGTGTGTGTGGGGGGGGGGGGGGTTTACATGTATCCTGTAATGCAAGTTACATCTTACAAAAAAAAAAGTACTAACAGCACATTATTTTTTCAACCCTGTCGTTCTTGAAACGACACACTTAGTTACAGTCCAAAGTGTGTTAAAACCCATCATATTTATCATAAATCACTAATCATAAATACGAGGTCTCATGTAAAGTTATGTGCACAAAAGTAAACAGGGAGTCATATTCCAACCTACTTCCAGTCATACTACTTGCTATAAAGTAGTATCAAAACAAGCATCTTCAAATCTAGTAACTACTTCAAACCTAGAGGTAAAGCACAAAAAAAAGTTTCACATGAACAAAAATAACAAAAAGTAAATGGATTGTCTTAAGTCATGCAGATAGTTCTAAATATCCCTATTCATCTCTTGGGTCAAGTTAAGTGTACACATACTCTATAACCACTAGGTAGTTCATCATCGAAATCTTACAAATCAGTCACCTGTCTATTCTTCAGGTAGTCGATCATTAGGTTTACGCTCCCCACCAGTTCGTCCAATCGCTTGTTCATTGCTTCTTGATTTTTTTCTATCAGATTCAGTTTATTTGTAATCAATTCAAGTGTATCATTTATTCGTTTACCATCCACCATCGATGTCCCCCCTCTATTGAATGTCAAGTCTGCTATGTTTGTCACAGGATGCTCCCTCGCCAGCTGTTCTCGAAATTCACGCCTTAAGTGTTTTTCCCCGTCAACAAACGGTTTGAAAAATTCCATGGACATCTCGTCATCCGTTGCTAGCAGCGGACTTATCTCTAACTGGTATGTCAAAGGGTTATATATGTTAGTAAATTTGGCAATACAAGGAATAAATCATAAGTTTAAGTTCATATTGCAATTACCTTTGGAGATTCGAAAACTTTCCTATCCAGGTCCTTCCACTTGGGTTGCGTGTCTGCAGCCCAGTTCATGATTCGCGGGATGCCCATAGACACCTTTCGGGCAAAACAGTTCTTCGGGGTGCTAAGTGTTGGGATGACTTCATATGCCCATGCAAGTAGGGGGAACACGAACCCACCCATTGTTATACCAGTGGCCCCTTTATTGACTAAGGCTTTGTGCATGTAATCCAACAGCAGTTCGAACGCGCACCGCCCCCACGGATAACTGTTGAACAGGTCTTCATCATCCACCATTTCTATATGCTCCATATTAACATTTACAGTTTCCTTCCTTGGAAGGAGGAAACTCTCCAAGAAATATAATAGTGCCACTTTAAGCATATCATCATCCGACGCGTTTTTGTTCACGTTGAAGGCCATATTCAAGTACCGACGACTAACAGTTTTTTCCCCTTCAAAGTATGTGTTTTTTATGTGATGCCCCCCCTTTATCTGCGTTCTGTCTACCTTCGGTATTGGACCACAATTCAGACCTGTAATCAAGGCGAATTCTCTAAGTCCAAACTTTAAGACCCGTCCTCCTATCAGGAAGTTTATCTCGGCAGCATGCTGGGGGTTGCACTGCCTTTGTATCAAGTGCAGTAGCAACTGTGAAGACTGGTTTGTGATCTCGAAATCCAGGTAGTTCCCAAAACAGCTGCGTCGGAATCTCTCCAACACTCTCTCTTGAAGGTTTGTCTTTATTCTCTCTACAACATGAGGCTTTGTGTGCAACAATATTTTTAGGGGTTGTGTCCTTCTGGCCTTTGGCATTAGGTACAAAGTATCCTACAATGCATCAAGAGGTGGATTAAATAAATGCATTAGTGTATGTGTGCAAGTATGTGTACGGTAAGACATAAAACGGAGGGGGGGTATGTGATGTGTACACGTAATACCTCTGTTGCTTCTCCGGGGGTATTGCGCGACCTAGATGAAGTGGCCTTCAGCGGCTTATGCTTGTCCTTAGCTCCCCTAGCAGCATCCTAACATCATTGGGAGGCTTGCTTAGTGGTGGTATAGGTAGTAACAATGTTTAACGCAAAACATACACAATGCGTACCTTTTTGGGGGGACTATCTACAGTGTCAGCCCGAGACTCGGTTGTTGAATCCTCCTCTATTTCATTGGTATCAGCCACCCCCCGCGTGTTTGCACTATCACTTTCGTCCTGTCAAAAAAGGGGGAAACCAAAAATCACAGATATAAAGTATACAACAGAGAATTTTTGACACATGTGATATATTTTTACAAACCTCGTTTTCAATGGATTCTTCTCTAGAATCATCCTTTTCTGAACCCCCATCTCTTTTCTTAGGTTCAGGTGAATCTCTTAAGTCCTGTGTAATATCAAAAAATGTTTTGTATGTGTGTGAGGCTACTAATTTGTGTGATACTATAGTGTATAATACATTTTCCCTCTTCAACGTTTTTTTGCTTTTGTCAGTCTTCTTGTTGTCCAGTTTCCTTTTGTTGTCTTTTCCCGTGTTTGAACCTTTTTTGGGCGTCTCTACTCTTTTAGAATCAACTGCATCGTCCATTCTATCTTCACTATCCTGTACACGGAACCGTGACGTGAGTTAAAAGTAATGTATCGGGGGGGTTTAAAATCAAAGGATCGTCACCTCTTGATCGCTACTCAAATCAATCGGGGTTTTGTCCACTACTATCTTTCTTTTGGGTGTTACTCCTGCTGCCCGTAGACGTGCGCTTGCTCTCACCATAGCTAGAGACTAGAGTGCAAAAAAGGGGGGTGGAGTGTTTGTTTTTTTTTAATCGAGAAGGTTGCATATTAGGTAAAACAATCTCGTAAACCCAAATCTTTATAAACAACAATCCTAAAATATCGCTATGGTAGTTCAAAACTCTATAAATCCCTCCATATTTGTGACTTTAAACTTTATAAATTCTATCGACAACATTTTAGCAAAACAAAACTTTGAAAGCTCACTAGAATCGTGTAATAGGAATGCGTTGTCGGGGGGGGGGGGGGGGGGGAGGTTGTGTGTTTGCAAGATTGGTACATAAAGAAGCATGTATATCTCCATTTCAAGAGAGAAAAAAAAAGAATGTAGAAGCATGCATACCGTTTTTTTCCAATCGCTTTTTTTCATAGCAGAGGTCTGGAGCTTGAAGATGGTAGGTGGAGGTTGAAGGGGGTGAAGACGAACATACGAAATGGGGAGGCAAATGGGATGTAACTGGTCTGAGGGTGAAGGGAGAAGATGAATAGACGAAATGGAGGGCGAAGGGAATGGCAACGTCTCTCGGTGCGTAGGGATCAGTTCAAAATGGATGGAAATTGATTTTTTTTTTGGCAGACGTAACGCCACTCACATCCCCATTTAATTCGATTTTGACAACTGAATTTGTTGGGAGGTGTTTTTTTCATTTAACTCTTTGTTTATCATTATGATTAGCTCCACTTTCACTTAAATGTATTTAGTTTTTCAATTGGACATGTCATTGGTTTCTCGAAATTTTACATACGTTTACTTGGATGTGTTAGGTTTCTCATTAGTCCACATTCTGTTGAATTTGTGAGAAGACGCTTCATACGAACCCAGGTATTTTTTTTCTATTCTGTGTGTTTTTTTAATCGATGGGGTGAGTCAAGATTCCGTTTATTTGATTTTTTTTTTAAACGTCAAACAGCATAAAACAATTGTTAGGTGGTTATGATTTTTTTACATACACTAGTAGTTGGGGTATATTCTAAAAATCAGGGATACTCTGTGTGTTATCTGTTCAGGGGTATTTCTGTCAACTGACCACAAAAAGTGTTTTTCCATTTTCGCCCTTTTGCCATCTTTCTAACGTTTTTATTTTTTGGCCATTTTTCAAACTGATGCTTTATATATAGTCACTCCTGCTGTTAACCCAGAAATCTATCACTAATAGAAATCTAACAGGGGCAAAACGGAAATTAAAAAAACAATTTAAAAATTTTGCTATATTTGCAATTTTTTTATAAAACATGCTATATTGGCAATTAACCATTAGAATTTAGCCACCCATTACAATTTTCCTTTCTTAAATATATACCATTTTTTAGTTCCGTCATAATTTAAAGATGAGTACAAAAAGTTACCCAAAGGTTAATAGCAAAATAGTTATTTTACATACAAACCAAAAAGAGTGAAAGCTTGGAAGTTGAATAGTAATATTCAAAGAGCAATTCACTTATTTGATTTTTGTTTTCCTGAGACCAAAAATGTGGGTTGAAATTTGATTACGTATGATATTTAAAACAGATGTCTAATAATTTATTTTGTTAATACATTTTTTTTTTTGAAATATTGTTAATACATTTGAAATATGCTCTGGTCAATAATTGATTAGAATGAAGGGAAGACATGGTAGAAAATAAAAAAAATAAAATAACTAACTAGGTTAAATTACAAGTTTAGTCCCTAAAATTTAAGGATTGTTTCAATTAGTCCCTAAACTTAAAAAATATCAAATAGGTCCAAGAACTTTTAATTTTGTATTCTATAGATTCTTGAACTTTAAAATGTATCTTGGGGGTCCTTAAACATTCACTTTTGTATCCAACAGGCCTCTCAAGTTTCAATTTTTTGTCCACTAAATCCTAGACCTATTGGACATTTTTTTAATTTATAGACCTACTAGATATAAAATTGGAAGTTTATGGTCTAAAATTGCATAAAATTCAATTTTATAACGAATAGATTGGTTATTTTTTAAAAATCTTGAATATGCTAGAGACCTATTAGACACAAAATTAAAAGTTAAGAGAACTATTAGAAATTTTTAAAGTTCAAGGACTTATTGGATACAAAATTGAAAGTTCACAGATCTATTAGACACTTTTAAAGTTTAAAGATCAAAATTACACCACTTTCAAAGTAGAACGACTAAACTTGTAATTAAGCTAACAAAGTACCATCAAAACCTTTATAATAATGCTTCTTAAAAAAAACAAAAAAAAAAACTATAGAGAATGTAGCAGCCAAGGAAAAAACTTAAAGAAAACAAATAAACAGTGAAGCAAAAAGAAGGAAATCTTCGAGAGAACTAGTTTTTTATGGTGGGTTTGATAACGTTATTGTTTCCAAATTTTTCAAGAAACAAACCTATTTGCTAATTCATCATATTTCTTGTTCTAATTTCTAGAAATATTTATAGAAAATAGGTAAATTTTGAAAAACTACAAAAAGTAGGTCCATTTGATAACCATTTGATTTTTTATTTTTGGTTTTTGAAAATCAATTAGCTTATAGGTACTACTTCCACCTACAAATTTCTTTGTTTTTCTAATCCGTTCTTTCCATGTTTTGAAAAACCAAGCCAATTTTTGAAAACTAATAAAAGTAGGTTTCAAAAACTTATTTTTGTTTTTGGAATTTGGCTAAGATTTCAAATGTGTCATTGACAAATATGAAAAACATGGTAGGGAAATTGAGAGAAAACAAGCATAATTTTCAAAAACCAAAAACCAAACACCAAATGGTCATCAAACGGGACCTTAGCCCTCGTTTGATAACCATTTGGTTTTTGGTTTTTGGTTTTTGAAAATCAAGCTTAAAAACACTACATGAAACTACAAGTTTCTTTGTTTTGTTATCTACCTCATTCCATGTTTTCAAAAACCAAGTCAAAATTTGAAAACTAGAAAAAATAGTTTTCAAAAACTTGTTTTTGTTTTTAAAATTTTGGTAGGAACTTAAGTGTGTCTTTAACAAGGATGAAAACAATTGTAGGGAGATTGGATGAAAACAAGCATAATTTTCAAAAACAAAAAACCAAAAACCAAATGGTTATTAAACGGGACCTTAGTTTTTGGTTTTTGGTTTTTGAAAAATATGCTTGTTTTCCCACAATTTTCTTACTATAGATTTAATCTTTTTTAAGGACACGTTTAATTTCTAGCCAAATTTCAAAAACAAAAACAAGTTTTTGAAAACAAGTTGAGTAATAGGTTAATTTAGGGTAAAAATTTTGAAGCTTTTTACAAGTTGGATGAGGCATTTATACATGTATTTTGATTTGTTGTTCAGCGTATTTAATGATGGTCACATCAAGTGAGAGGAAAAACGGAAAGACGGATGAGAAAGGGGAGAGAGAAAGGGATTGACAAATTCATTGATGGAAACTGGAAGCAGTGAATAAAAAATAAAATGAACCCAAATATTTCAAAACAGGAACAAGCTAACAACAATAAGCCACACATAACATAAATTACATAATTACATACAAAAACAAACTTATAAAAGTCAAAAGTAATTGGACAATTGTTTTCGTGCTCGTTTTTCTGTCCATCCCATCCTTTAGAATTTCTTGTATCTTCTTTTACCGATGTTCAAAGGACCTCCTCTCCCCCCTCTTTCTTCTCCCTCTTTTCCACGTTTTTTTCATTTTCAACTTTCAACTTTTTTTTTCTTTTCCCTCTCTTTCTCTCTCCTCTCTCCACTTTTCTTCCCCCTCCTCTCATCTAATCTCTTCTCTTCTCTCCACTCCTCCAACTGAATCATCTCTCCTCTTTTTTCTCACACTCTTTCCCTCTTCTCTTTCCTCCTGCCGTCGGCCGCCACCACCACCACCGACTGGTCGATCAGAGTCACCGCCTTTAAAAATCGAGAAAAACCGACATGTCGGTGGTCAGCGTCACCTCTTATCTTCTTCTTTTTCTTTTTTTTTTTTTTTTTTTTGTTGAATCTTTGATTTTTTATTTTGTTAAACTGGCACGGTAAAAAACTGGGTAATTTTTTAAAAAAAGTGAATGTAACATCCATAGGATGAGAATCAAACTTCATCCAAGTTTTATTCTAGTAATTTCTTTTGACTTCTCAATTACTCTGTGTTTGCTTCCATCTGATACTCGTGTAAATTTTTAGAGAAAAAAAAAAATCAATTTTCACAAATTCTCTTTGACAATGATAAATGAACTCTGAACGATCCATCGAGAATATAGCAATTAAAGAAATGAATTTAACAACAAAAAAGAAAATGAAATGAAGAGAGAATAATTACCTTAGTTTGGCTGCAAATTGAAAGGAATAGATGGTGCAGATAAAAGAGGAAGAGAGGGAAGTAAAAAGCTAAGTGAGATTCAGTGATGCGAAGAAGATGAGTGCTTATTGGAATTGGAAGACACAAAAACTCCACCATACCTTATCACTTCGTACAAGTGGTGGGTGCCCATACCATAAGAATCTCATAATTTTCTCGTGCTTTTTTATTCATGGAAGAGTACAAATTTTCAATAATTGCATTTCCACATCCAACCAACTCATGTTCTTCTGGGCCACTGAATTATAACTCAATCAACAAAAATAATATTCACTACTACAAAATTTAGTATATTCCACCATGGTTTATTTGAAAAACTATAGTCTAATGTTATACAGATTCAACTAACCATGGTCTAAAATAGATACACTCATTTAAACACCATGTTTAATAAAACCCATGGTCTAAAACACATGTTATGGACTACCGACTTTTAAAATTGTAGTGTAAATTTTGTCCTTACACTATGTTTAATAAAAATTATGGTCTAAAAGAATATTATAGACCACAGGTATATATAACCATGGTTTAAAAATAATATTTACACCACAATTACTTAAAATCATGGTCTAAATGTCGACTTATAGACTACCATGTTAATAGTCATGGTCTAAAATCAAAATTACACCATGGCTAGCATTGACCATGGTCAATAGTAAAATTATTGATTTACTTTCCACTATAGTTTGTTAACACCATGGTTGAAAGTGTATCTTTATACCAAGTTTAATTAACATTGTTGTTGTTAAAGATTACAAGTTTTTAAATTCGTGGTGTAACAAATTACTTTACACGATGATCACTAAAAACCATGTTCTAAAAGCATATTATAGACTACAAATATATAAAAGCATGGTCTAAAAATTAAATTTAAACCATACTCAATTTAAAACCGTGGTCTAAAAAAACCAACTTATAGACTACTTTGTTAACAATTATGGTCTATAGCTTCTCAAAAAAAAAAAAAAATCGTGGTCTATAGTCAAATTATTATTTATTTTAGACCATGGTTTGTTAACACCATAGCGGAAAATGTGTCTTTATATCATGGTTTGCTTAATAAACATTGTTATTGTTATAGACTAAGAGTTTTTAAAACCGTGGTGTAAAATTTACTTTACACCACAGTCAGTAAAAATCATGTTCTAAAATCATACTATAGAGACTATAGGTATATATAACCATAGTCTAAAAATTAAATTTACACCACATTCAATTAAAATCATGGTCTAAAAGCCAACTTATAGACTACCATGGTAATGATCTTGATCTAAAAATTGTAATTTCATCATGAATAACGTTAACGGTTGTCTATATATAGTTAAAAATTATAATTTTTTTTTAAAAAAAAGGTTAAAAATTATAATTTCATCATGAATTAACTTAAAAATTGATTTTTTTTTCAAATATAAAAAAGTATAATTTAAAATTATTTTGAGAAATTCCATAAATTACATTTTAAGAAGATTAAAAAATTAAAAATAAAAATAATCAAGCAGCATATCTTGTTTTTTGGTTTTTTTTTTTTTTTTTTTATACTCAACCTAACTCAGAACCTTCACATTTTAGGATTTGTGCAGTTGTGTTCGTTGAAGGAGAGAGAGTTTGCATTTGGTGTGAGAGAGATGTTGATGTTTAGCTACTGTTGTCGTAATTTTTATTTATATATTATTATTATTATTATTATTATTATTATTATTATTATTATTATGTTTTAATTTCTATGCTTGTTATCCCATGGGGAGGAGAGAAAAAATATGAAACAAATCAAATCGATATTGATTGTTGTATATCTAAAACCTGGTTGTGTAAGATTTAAGAAGTAGCAAGATCTCTCAATTTAATTGTGGGCAAAAGGGATTTAGTTTGATTTGATTCTATTGTTCCCATCAAGCTAAAATTAATCTTTCCAATTCAAGATGGACAACTCATTACTAATTCAATACGTGGTTTTGGCTCAAATACCTCATTCCTATCTTCAAGTCATGTGGCTTGTCTTGATTTGCTATTTTTGTTCTAGATATCTAGCTTCAAGTCTTCAAATACTCTTTCAACTTCATAAACCAGGAACAATAGGATAAACCATAAATTCACTTCAATAAAAAAAATAAAATATAAATAAATAATAAGGGGACACTTAGTTTTAGTTACAAACATGTGAAAGGAAAGAAAAAGAAAAAGATATCCTAATTAATTGCTAGTTGTACAAGTACAATAACTTGGAGTTGAGAGTCACCTTATAGGTTGTGATACATATTTAATTTATTAAACAAACCAAACTTGGAGTTTAGTCCCTTTACTTTTAATAAATCTTAAAATTACTTCTTATCATTACTTTGAAGTTCAATTTTATCCAACTTGAGAAAAATAATGATAATAATTTTTATTCAAATGCCGTTTTGGTTTTTATACCGTGAATCTAAATGCAACTTATTTGAAGTTGCATTTGGATTATTAAATTCATTCTACCATAATTTTGATTGGTAGTGTCTATGAACTCAACTTCATTTAATCTTCCGAGCTCATCTCAAATGAAATTTTGTTTTCTACGTTGGCACCATCACAAAAATAAGTTGAGAACTTTGAACTTTTAAGAAAACTAAGTTTTTACCACGTGCTAGTAATTTGAGAAAAATATTATGAACTAAAATGAATTTAAAACTAATTAAGATTAGTTCTATACATTAAGGACAGAAAACATGAAAAAAAAATATTTAAATTGACAAAATCTTCCGGTAGACATAAAATTTGAATTGACAAAATCTTTCCGATAGACACAAAATGTGAACAAAAAAAAATTAAATGAAAAAAAAACTAAATTTTAATGAAACAGGATTTTAAAAAAATTGACAAAATTGAAATCATCCCTAGTAGACACAAAACGTGACAAAAAAAAATTAAATAGAAAAATAAACTTTTAAAGAAACTTGATTTTAAAAAAAAATTTTGAAAAAATCGAAATTATTCCCACAAAATGTGACAAAAAATTGAAAAAATCAAATTGTAATAAAACTTGATTTTTTAAAAAAAAAAAAAAAATCAAAACTGAAAAATCAAAATCCTCTCGGTAGACAAAAAAAAATGTGAAACAAACAAAAAAATAATTTACAAAATCAAAATTTAATCTTTCAGTTTTGAAAAAAAAAATTGACAAAATCGAACTTTTTCCAGTAGACACAAAACATGAATAAAAAAATAATAATAAATTGACAAAATCAAATTTCAATTCATACCACTCTAAAGTTTAATGGTATGGATTGTTTTTTTTAAAAAAAAATTATTGTTTTCCATAATCATCATGGCATATAATATATGTTTTGGAAACCTTCAAATTTACTCAAGTTCAGCGAGTAATCACAAAACAATCATAATCTTATATTATTGAAATAAGTCTAACAAATTTTATCAATCTTCAATAACTTAAAAAAAAAAACATAAAAATAGTTATGAAAACCAAATTCTTAAGGATTGATAGGGGTATATAAGAATGGGAGGGTGTGAATGAGAATGGTTTTATGATGAGATAACGACATAAATGGCTAAATTTAAATGATCGTTTTGAAATATGGTCAAACGACTTTTTGGATAACGGATAAATAGATAGATTAATTGAGATAATATTGTTAACTAAAATACCCTCCTACCAAATCAGATAACCAAATCCTAAAATTATGATGTATTTAAAACATATCAAAAAAGAAAAATCCTAAAATCATGACATATTTAAAAAAACATATCAAAAAATCAAACTAAAACAACCAAATCAGAGTTAAACTCAAAATTAATTGAGATAATCTAATCAGTTAAAATATCATCCCAACTAAATCCTAAAATTATGGTGTATTTAAAAACATATAAAAAACCTAAAAAATTTATAAAAATTATGAGATAATTAAACTCATTGAAAAGAGAAATGTCTAGAATCTAGAGGAAAAAAAAAACCTTAAATTTGAATATTTTTCAAGATCAAACTTTTATATGATATCCAAGCAAGGGGATATTAGAAGTACGGTGATGAATTCAAGGATTAGGAAAATAAATTTGAGTCAAGCAAAAGTGAGATCAATAATGGTGGGGCTTGGTAAAAATTATAGAGGAAATGCTTATAATATAATCCTAAGAAATTGCAACTATTTTTGCTACATATCTACATCAAACTCATAATTAACTATTCCTCTTTTTTATATTCTTCGTTGAAATCTCACAATACTCTTTCTCATCCTTCCCTGCAACATTTCGCCCCTAACCTTGATCACTCATTATCCACCAGTTTTAATTACAAAATTTGATTTAACCATGCAAATGCAATATATAAAAAGTATAACGTACTTAAATTTGATAGTAGATTTTTTAGCTTCAAAAAGTGGAGAGTCCTATATTACCTAGATGTCCGGTATCTAAAACTTGTTAGTGGATTGAGCAAGGAGGTGATGAAAATCGATAATGATGTAACTAATCCAATAAAGAAACAATAGAGTTGATTAGACATTGACTGCTCCGAAAAAAAATGGCAAATCTAAAAAATATATATATACATTTATGTTTAAAAATTAAAAAGATATACATTAGGATATTTTAAATATAAAATCACATAACAAAAAAGTGTGAGAAATAAGAGATTTAGCCGAAAAATTCAAATACAGAGGCATTTGAGTGTGGGAGGTAAATACCAGCGGCTCTAGATGAAAAAGTTGCAAGAGTTTCACCATGTTTGTAAAGTTTCCTCGATGTGAAAACCAATGGAAGAACTCAATGTGAAAACCAATGGAAGAACGTGAAATATTCATAGATCGAATTTAGATTCAAATTCTAATTTGATTAGACTTTGGATCAAATCTACCAACTATAAAATAAAATATATAGACCATAATATTAATCTATGTTATTAAATTTCATAAGATAAAAAAAATATTAAGTAAAAAACAAAGAATAAAAAGCAAAATTTAATCTAGAGACCATAAGATATTATTGATTTGTTATTAAATTTTATATTTGAAAAAATAATATTCGATTTTGACAATTAAAAAAAAATCTTTATTTCTTTACTTTTTTTATATTTTTTAATTAAAACGTGTTACATAATTTATTTTTTTCATATTTTTTAATTAATTAATTAAAAAATTACAAAATATAATTTTTTTTAAAATTTTTCTTTTTCTAATTAATCAATTAAAATAATTACGAAATTTAATTTTTTTTTAGTTTTTTTAAATTAAAATAATTATCTTTTATCTTTTTTTTTTTTAATTAAAAAAATTATTTTTTTTTAAATTTGTTTTAATTAAAACAATTACGAATTTGATTTTTTTATATTCGATTTGTTTTAATTAAAATAATTAATTTTTTATCTTTTCTTTTTTTAATCAAAACAATTTTTTCAATATTTTTTTAATTAAAACAACTACGAAATTTGATTTTTTTTAAATTTTTTTAATTAAAAAATTTATTTTATCGTTTTTTTTTAATTAAAACAATTACAAAATTTTATTTCGAAAATTGAAACTAATTAATTTTTATATGTTATAGGTTAAAATTTTTTAAAAAAACACCATATTTGTTTTTATTAAAAAAAAATTAAAAAAAAAACAAACAGAATTCGTTTTAACCATAAATACATTGTTTTTTTCTTGTTTTTTTCTAGGAAAATATTTTTTTTTCAAAATTTCATATTGGTTTTTTAAATTTTGTAGGGATTACATATTTTTTTTTATTTTCTTAATCATTTATTATAGATAATTATTAAAATCTACGTTTGTTTATTTTTTCTTTTTTTTATATAGGAAAAGATTTTCTTTCAAAATTTCATATTCGTTTTTTATTTTTTTTTTTTTTTATAGATTACCACTTTTTAATTTTTGTATCTTTTATTTTTTTAATTCAAATAATTAGATTTTAACTAAAGTAATATTGGTTTTTAAAATTTTGTAGGGATTACAGATTTTTTTATTTTCTAAATCATTTATTGTAGATAATTATTAAAATCACTACGTTTGTTTTTTTTCTTTTTTTTATAGGAAAGATTTTTTTTCTTCAAAATTTCATATTTTTTTTTAATTTTTTATATATTACCATTTTTTAATTTTTGTATCTTTTATTTATTTTTAATTCAAATAATTAGATTTTAACTAAAGTAATTATCTTAAATTTAAAGGGGTGTTTTAGTCTAAAATTGTTTTTCACGGATCCTTGTTTTTTAATATAATTATAGATGCTTTTTTTCTTATTTTTTTTTCTTTTTTTATATAGGAAAATATTTTTTTTTTTCAAATTTCATATTCATTTTCTAATTTTTTTTTATAGATTACCACTTTTTAATTTTTGTATCTTTTATTTTTTTTAATTCAAATAATTAGATTTTAACTAAAGTAATATTGGTTTTTTTAAAATTTTGTAGGGATTACAGATTTTTTTTTTCTTTTCTTAATCATTTATTATAGATAATTAGTAAAATCACCACGTTTGTTTTTTTCTTTTTTTTCTTTTTCTTTTATAGGAAAAGATTTTTTTTTTTCAAAATTTCATATTCGTTTGTTAATTTTTTTTTTATATATTACCACTTTTTAATTTTTGTATCTTTTATTTTTTTAATTCAAATAATTAGATTTTAACTAAAGTAATTATCTTAAATTTGAAGGGGTATTTTAGTCTAAAAATGTTTTTCACGGATCCTTGCTTTTTAATATATTATAGATTTAAAATTTTGTAGGGATTACAGATTTTTTTTTCTTTTCTTAATCATTTATTATAGATAATTAGTAAAATCACCACGTTTGTTTTTTTCTTTTTTTTTCTTTTTTTTTTTTATAGGAAAAGATTTTTTTTTTTCAAAATTTCATATTCGTTTTTTAATTTTTTTTTATATATTACCACTTTTTAATTTTTGTATCTTTTATTTTTTTAATTCAAATAATTAGATTTTAACTAAAGTAATTATCTTAAATTTGAAGGGGTATTTTAGTCTAAAAATGTTTTTCACGGATCCTTGCTTTTTAATATATTATAGATTATAGATTATAGATATGTTTATGGGATGTTGCAAATTAAACATATCTTTAGTTTTTAAATAAATTATATATATACATGAGCTAATATATTTTATATATAGTGCATATAATAACATTTAGTATAAATTATATAGTTTTTGTGTAGATTTCATTGGGATAATGGTTGTCTTAGATTTATATGGTGAGGTTGCATAGGCATACACTAATAAGTGTTATTCATCCTAAGGTCAAAACTCTAATAAACATATAAGTATTTCAACTTTTTGTTATTATTATATATATACTAGATCTATAAATTTTACATTGTTAGATTTTTAAAATAGGGTCATAAAGATATTTTGTCCCGTTTGGTGAGGAGCAAGTTTTCACGCTTTTTAAACCTTGTCGAACTCAATTAGTGTGCTTTAAAGTGGTCCCTAATTAACCATTGGGAGCTCCTTATATGTAAATGCCATTAATTTAGAGTGTTCAAATTTGCTTTTAAGACGGATTTTGGGTAAGAGTTTTTTTTTTAATGCTTGCAGTTCAATTTAAGGTCTTTAAATTAAATTTAATCTTTATAATCTTGTCTTTCTTGTTCAGGAGGTATTAGGGTTGCTGGAGGAGCGTTTTATAACCTTAAGTAGTTTATACTTGTTGGTCTAGTTTGATTGTGTGAAGCACAATGTGTGTTCTCTTGTTCTGTTATTCATGTGACTTATGTGAATAATGTTCTTGAATTATTATATATGCTTAATTGGTTTAGCACATGTTTCAGTTCTTGTTGTGAATATGTGTAACACCCGAGTTAGGAGGGGTACATGAATGAATCGAGGCTACATCCGAATGAGAGAGATCCTGAGGATATGAAAGCATGGTCAAGATAAACTTAAAAGAATTGATAGATGCTACCTATACCAACAAGGTGCACCTTCCTTTTCGATGGCTCAATCATAGGAACTTTGAAGTTAAGCGTGTTTGGCTTGGAGAAGTTCTATGTTGGGTGACCTCCTGGGAATTTTTCTAGGAAGCATGTGAGTGAGGACAAAGCATGCTAAAAGGACCTCGTATTGGTTTGTGGGGATAGTCTTCACTCTTGGAAGCAGTTTAAGACGAGTATGGTAACGTGGCCAGGTCGTAGGGAAATGTCGGGGCCTTAGGTGCCGAATCCGGATTCCAATCCTGGGCCTAGGGCGTTTTACAATATGTGTTGATAAGCATGTTGAGTTGATTATTTGGAATGCATAAGATTTATGTCGTGAACGTGTTGTAGTTTTAGGCATAAAGCATTGGTTTAGAAAGCATGTTATAGGGATCTTGCATTTTGGTGAGACTGTAAGGTCAAAGGACCTTGTGTGTGTTGATAAAGTTGCAACTTGGGTACAAATGGTCGAGAGGTGGCATGTCACCATTGGATTAAAATTAAAAGGAGTATTGAGGCCTTGGGTACAAATGATCAAGGGTCGATGTGATGAATCTAGAAAAGCAAGTATTGGGGCGCTTAAGGAAGGGTCAATAGGTTGCTAAGTCATCAATGCATCTTGGGTTACAAATGGTCGATAGGCAATGCACAGTTCAAGGTCTGGGGTATAGATAGTCAAGAAGTGATGCATAGTTTGAGGTCTTGAGTACAAATGGTAAAGGGTCGAATGCCAAGTTTTGTAGAAAACAATGAGGCCCTAAGTATAAATGGTCAATGGTCAATCTGATGTTTTGTGGCCCCGAGGTGTGAGCTACTAACTGAGTACTTTCATATTGATCCCCCAACAAACAGATTGTGCAAGTGATGAGGAGAGACCATAACTAAGCTTTACTTTCTTTTATTTCATTTGTTCATTTAGGCTAGGATATCTTTTTTTTTTCGATTGTAATAGGTCTTATGCCTTATAGACATCACTGTTTAGATATTCGTTGTTTGTTGTCTTGTTGAGGATAGAGTAGAGCATAAGTTTGACTTGTTTGAGACTTAGTTTCGCTTTATTAGTTATTCAATCTTGAAAACATGTTGTATTTGGAGCTTAGACATGGAATAGATAGTTTCTTTGTTTTTAGAAATTTGGGATTGTCCGGCTATTTTCAAATGAAGCATAGTACTTGTTAATTGTTGTGATTGTTGGAGTGCAGTTTTCCTGTCTGTCAAGTGTTGTTTATTTGGGTAGTTTTTGTAACTACGTTGTTATACTGTCGAAAGTTGTAGTGCATTACATTTGTAATGTATTTATATTGTTTATTTATTTACAATTTTTTTTTCTTTTTTGCAGTTTATTAGAAAAAAGACATACTCAAGTTGAGATTGATGAAGTTTGCAATTAGTAGGGACAATTTCTTCAACAATAGATTCCTGCACAAAATGATGTATAATAGTTTTAATTAGTTGACTTTTTAGGTCTTGTATTTTAATGTTAATGTATTCTAACATTTATTTTATGTATACAAATTTGATTGTGTTTTAGTTTATTAAAGTTGAATTTGTTTGTGATGATGGAAGATTTGATCGATAAAATTTAGATTAATTAAAATTTGAAAAAAAAATACATAAATGTGGACCATGATCTATTACTATACACACTACAATGGACCTTAGTCGTAGTCTATTTTCGTGAAGACAACGTGAAATGTCACCTATGGTCTATGGCTATAGTCCATGGTTGATGTTATAGTCATGGTGTATACCAATAAACTATGGTTGTCGTAAATCGTAGTCTATTAGTATAAACCACGACTAAATCAATTGTGGTCTATAGTGAAAGACGACAACCGATGTCTCCCATGGTCTATATTGGTTGAAGTCAACCGTGGTCTATCAATAAAGACTATAACTAACGTTAGCCATGGTCTATATAGCTATAGACTACAGCTGACGTCAACCATAGTCTATAATATAGACGACAACTAACGTCATCTGTAGTCTATATGATCGTAGACCACGACTGACGTTAACTATGGTCTATAATATAGACCACGACTGATGTCAACCATAGTCTATACTATAGACTACACTGGAGTAGACCATGGTAGTAAAACCATAGTCTAATCGAATAAACCACGGTCATATGACCACGGTCTATACCAATATTTGTAGTAGTGATTAGTGTTATGAAACTAGAACAAAAGAAGAACAAGAAGAACACAAGAGCAACAACAAACAAAGAAGAACAATTATAGAGCCAATAGGAGAGAAGAAGAAAGTAGAGAGCAAAATAATTCTCCATTGAGGTGTCTTTCAAGGTGGATACAACAACTATTTATAGAAATTACATGAGTGTAGGTTACAAGATCTACACAATTCAAAATGTGTAACTCATGAAAGGGTTAATGAGACGGATTAATTGGGAAATGTAACCTATGGAGATTATGGACATCTAATAAGAATATTCTAATATTTATAATACTCCCCCTTATGATGCCCATTGTATATAGAATATATGCCTCATTAAAACTGTTATAGGTAATTTTGGACCACTTCGATGTACAAGGAGCTAACGAGGACAATCCGATATGAGCCCAGAAATAGGACCGGAAAATGGACTTCAGAGGCGAAACGGGCCAAAAGGTCGGGCCAAGGTCGGAGGGACCGGGTCTTGGCCCGACCCATATGGTCGGCCTCTGCCTTGGGCCGAGGTCGAGGTCGACCACTCGGCCCACTTGCGTGGGCCGAGTCCTTCTGCCTCCATTCGGTCCCTGCTGCCCCTGGTCGCCCCGGTTCCACTCGGTTCAGCCCTGGATCACCTCCGAACGCTTAGAAACCCTAAGATAGGAACATGTATATAAACCCTTATTCGCCATGGAAGAAGGGATCCCGAACTCTATTCTCTGGACTTTCCTCTTACTCTTGCTCTCTTGCTTCCCATCGTTCTGCTTTCTGACTTAAGCATCAGAGGTGGTGTGGCAAGCACCACACCGGTGTGCAGGTTTACTGTTTTGCATGCCACGTCTTCCCCCATTTAATACAAATTTACCATTGGTGGCACGTGAAGGTCAGGTGAGTTTCTCATGTCCAGATTTTGCCATCAACAAAAACCTTACTAGGGAAAAAACCCAATAAGAACAAATCCTAGTGAAGGAAAAAGAGTACCTTATTCATATACTTTAATAGCTGCCTCATTGAAACCTTGCTAGGAAAGCCCATTGGGATAAAACCATAGTCAAGGAAAAAAAAGTGCAATAAATCTACTCCCCTCATAGAAACATCATTTGACATCTTCGAGTTGTATTCCAAATTTGTCGTAGGTAAATTCTTTGTAAATAAGTTTGACAGGTTATCTTTTGAATAAATTTCTTGAACAATGATATCTCCATTTTCTTCAAGATCATGGTCGTAGAAGTGCTTTAGTGATATATATGCTTCATTCTCTCTCCTTTGATATATCCTGCTTTGACTTGGACTATATAAATTCTTGACCAAGCTCATGATTAGCCACAATTTGAACATGGATTGAGAAAGTAGCTATTATTGTCTACTTCATACACTGTCATAATATAAATTAGTGCTACCACATATATTAAATAACATATCTAAGATCTAACTTTATATGGAGTTAGATAAATGACCTGCAACTTCACAACCAATTGGATCAAATTTAGATTCATTAGAATGAAATAAAATCATATATATTGATCCTCATAATATATTTTATCTTTATTCCAGTATATTTCTATTACAGAAATATTAAATTTAAATAATAAATTTACTGAAAACATGTCGTATAAAGATACATAAATGCACTTATTACACTAAAATAATATTTCTATACCAATAAGTTTTTCATTATCTTCTCAAGATTAGAAGATATTTCTATTCACATCAAATGAACAAACTATTACTAAAACGTTTAATGAAGATACTTTGTTCATATAAAATCATATTTTGTATAAGTTGATTGATGAAATTTCATCTGCTAAATGCTCAATAATATGCAAGCCAATGAAACATTTTGCTTGATGGGATCTTTCATCTTAATTCCTTTCTAAAGGTATTCTATTGTCTTTGAAAGCTCTTCAGGAGTTTCAATAATATTCAAATCATCAATATATACAACTATAGTATCAAATTCGGACTGTAATTTCTTTATAAAAAAACATGGATATAATTATTTTTATACCCTGATTCCAACAAATATTCACTAAGACGACTATATTACATCTGTCCGAATTGTTCCAAACCATATAAATATCTCGGTAATTTGATCAAATATAATTCTTTAGTATTTTACATATACTATTTCGGTATCTTTAATCTTTCAGGGATTTTCATATAAATATTATTAGCAAGAGATCAATATAAATATAGTGTGATTATATCTTTAAGATGCATGATGTAGATCGATGGTTGGCAAAAAGTTGGGAAAAACGATAAAGATGCTGGATAATTGAGATCTAAGAATCTAATCGAAAATTAAAAATGAAAACCTAATTTCTATGTAATCTTTCAGTTTTAATAAAGATTAAATCTAAATTTGAATGTTGAGATATAGGGGAGAGAAGATAGATAATGTAATTCCTTAATTTATGGGATAAATTGTTTAATTGGAAAGACGATCCTCACGAAAGTAGGTTTAAAAAATGTTTAGTCATTTTCCATTGAAAAAATCTATTTGACCATTTTTAAAAAATACAACCATGAGTGGATTATGAGGGGTTGGAAGAAAAATGTGAAGTATAGCTAAGTTGGCTAGGATTTTATTTGATATATATAACTTCGAATTGCTTCCATTTCTGGTCGGTTTTTAAAAGTTAAAATCGAACAGAAGTGTTTTTAATGCACCCTAGGCAATGGGTTGAGGTAATAGTAATTAATTACTAAACCAAATCGATCGACTGAATTCAAAATCAAACTAACATTGATTCTGTTCAGTTTATCTTTATCGACTCGGTTATTTTTTTCCTTTCAACCCTCCTATTTTCCTCCGCGTAACAAAAAGTTTGCGTGAATCATGAATAACGTTGAATAATTCACAGCGATGTGTTCTTAAGTCAATGTTGTACATTTGACAATTACATAAATATGTTGTACAAAACATGAGCTTTTATTTTCTTATGACCCAAAAAGGACAAAACATGAGCTTTTACACACAACCTTTTTACTTTTTTTTGAGGGACCTAGCTGTCTAATCACACTTGAACAGAAATAAGGATTAGTAATTAAGATTATACCATGAAGATGCTTTAAACTCTCGACTCCAAAGGAAACTAAAAACGACACCCCTTAATTAAGATAATTGCTTCATCACTTGAAGCATTTGGCATCCAACAAATCCTCTCCTTCAAAAGGCTCCTGATCTTCAATCATTTGGTTCACGCGTTCCTTCTGTGCCTCGTCCGATATGTCGACCTTCCTCCATTCATAAAGTTCCATGTCGTAGCACTCGTCCAGGACGAATTGCGGGATCTCTTGTCCACGGAAAAGCCACAACCCCTTCACTTTAAATGGAGCCTCTGATCCAATCACTAACATCTTCCCGAAAGCATACTTACGAGCAAGATCCATTCGCTGGAGAAACCCACTAACCTTGTTCAAAGTCACGAACGAAACAGTATTCTCATTGTCGTACTTGTAATCACAGAACCAAAGAGAATACCCCTCTGGATCGTACATGTCCCAAAATCCTGCAACAAATTTCGGACAATGTTTATATGCGCTAGTTAAACTAAATGCAAACCAGCTACAAATTAAATTATCAAGAACACCAACATAGTCAAAAGAACTTAAAGTCTAGATTGTGTAATGCATTTCATGGGTACATTATCAAGTCTGAACAAATAAAAATTGCACACTCTAAAGATCATAAATAAAATGATTACTTATATATACTCAAAGAAAAGAAGAATCGCATTTTCCCTAAAAGTTTTGCAAGCGTTCATGCCATTTGAACCATTGCTCGACAAATAACAATAAGGTTCCCTCTTATCTGGCTGTTATCAAACATTGAAGCAATCATTGTCCAATAAGGTTCCCTCTTATCTGATTAATTATTCTCAATCATTCATTAAAATAACAAGGTTCCCTCTTATCTGGCTACTATCAAAATAATTCAGATTGATGTGATGAAAAGGTTTCGTACCTTTAATTGCAACCTCTCGGAAGTTCGTCTTGGTATTCGAGTATAGCCGCTTCCATTCATCCAGAATCATCTTACTAGGTGGCAACAAATCAAGAGGGTTTTTGGGTTTTGGCTTTGGTGCTTCATCCTCTCCATCACCAACTACAGCCTTGGGCTTCTCCTTTTCAGCTTCCTTTTTGGGTTCTTTCTTTACCTCATCCTTGGGCTTTGGCTTAGCAGATTCATCAGGTTTCTTTGCAGATTGAAGTGGTAGAACTGATTCTGCCTGGTTCACCTCACCCAGAATTTTTTTGAAGTTTTGTTGATTAACCATGGTCCAGAAGTATCTCTCAACATGTGGGAACTCTGAGGTAAAGCTCTTAGTCATGAGCTTAGTAAACCCCAATAGCAGGTTGCAAGTCATGATGATGTCAGCCAATGTTACAGAATGACCAACTAGGTATGTGTTTGAAGCAAGGTATGTATTCAAAGCTCCCAAAGCCCTCTTTAATGCAGCAATTGCAGCTTCCTCAACCTTGATTTAGACCAAAAGAAAAACGACATATAATTAAGCAAATGAGATAAGCATCATTGAAAAGACAACTACATTACTGTAAGAAACTATGAATATGCAGTTGTTTGCAATCATAGAAGCTAGAACTTGACCTCCAAATAATCTGAAAGGAAGAAATTTAGTTATGGGAACAAGCTGAAAGGGAATCAGAGAAATTATGAGACTTCCAAATGGCCACAAAATTACTTACAGGAGGAAGATAATCAGCTCTCCCCATTCTAGGTCTAAACCAGGTCACCATATTAGAATCTATCTCCAATGATGCAAAATCAATCCATTGTTCAATATGCCCCTGAAACATAATCAGGAAATAATAGACATGATAGTTAAGAGGTCATAAAATGAAGAAGGTTTACAAGGGAAAAGAATAAAAATGTAACCTTTTTTTTTAAAAAAAAAAGCACCCTAATGCTCAGGTGTTTTTTCAATTTGGTCCTTATGTCTCAACATTTTTCAATTATACCATCACCATTATAGAAAATGTAGATATTGACTTGTGGTAAACATACATGACATGATACTTAGAGAGTTATTAGAAATTTGGACGAGGGGAAGAAAATTAAAAAACTTTTGTTAAAAAATTAGAGGATGAATTAGAAAAATTTTCTACCAAATTAATTAGTATACTGTTATGTACGTTTATGACAATCGAATTTTAATATTTTCCAACAACAAGGATATAAATGAAAAATGTTAAAACATAAACATTAGAGACTAGATTGAAAAAACACTGAAACATTATCCATGAAGCATATATATTAGCCAAAAAAAAACAATATGGAATACAAAATCCATCTTACATAATCTATCAGAGATGAACCATACAGAGGACTATCAGCCTTCAAGCGTGCAACTGCATCATCAAATACACAAACAAGTCAGTTTTAATACAATCACTTAACTAACCCAAGGTTTAGCAAATGGTTTTTACCATAACGGGCTATCGCATTACTCTCAAATATGGAGCCATCGGGCGTTTCCAAAACAGGGACCTAAAAATAAGAGAGAAATCCTCATGGAATGTCAAATTCTTCTACAACTAACAAACAAGATCGTTTTCACAATAAGTATTCCAGCCTATATCAAAATAGAAACCAACCTTTCCAATAGGGTTCATCTTGATAAACTCCGGAGTCTTGTTTGATACGCCCATCTCAAATTCTGGTATCAACTTCACTTCGACTCCATTGTACTCTGCAGCAATGAGAGCCTTAAAAGCATTTTTATTCGTCTTTCCTGCGTGCAAGACCTGCAATCAAACCCAAATCATACATAATTGGCAACATTCGAGATAATATTCTTTTGACTGCAACTCGTTGACGTTTAATCTTCAAAAAAATTTCTAACACAGCCAATTTCTCAGAACCCTTATTCTCAGCGGCCGACCAAGGTTACAGAATGTAGAAAACTAAAAAAGTTGATACAATTATCGATCACCCACCAGCGCCATGGCTCGACAGAGAAATGCTCCACGCTCTAGCTTCAGATCTGCGACAGAATCAAATGAACAGAGTCAAGTGAGTAGTCAACAGTAAATGGAAATTATAAGGAAGTAGTTTCCGCCATGG